>OY986056.1:3163787-4363787 GCA_963920205.1 Stenodema calcarata | reverse complement strand
GTATAGAAATAAAAAATATACCTATGTATGCTGCAAATTTTAACCAAAAATTGTATGGTAATCAATGTGTTCAGGCCTTCGATTCTAGTCATGGGAGTCACAAGGGCTTATAGCATTCGTTACAAGCGTGTGGCCTATCACGAAGACCTCAGATCATCAGCATTATCTTCTCCCAAGATACGCTGAAGAAAAACGTCTTCTGACGGTTACAAGGCCAGAATGTGTGATTCACTGAAAGGGAGGACGTCAAAAACGTGATATAAAGTACTTCTATACCATTTCGAGGGTCGTAATCGTTGAAACTCGGTAGTTGCATGAGTGGTTTAATTGATTTGTCTTTAAATGAACTCAATGTCAAGTATAACTTGCATTATTCACTATTAGTCCAAGTGTTCGGTACTCGTTTACCAGTTTGGCAATAATGAAAAATAACTACAAAATAATTATTATCAATCGGGTGTCTGTTTTCGTATGAAATTATCGACTGAACAAATTGGTGGAGATTTGTGCGGCAGATGTGACGTGAAAATGACACATATGTCACAACCAATTCGTCTCTTCCCCTCACCCTTAACATCCCCAGCAGTCTTAAACACCTTTCATCGGGCGCCGGCCGAACGAAAAAGTTTATTAACAACAACAAAAGGCTGCTTTGCTTGAGGGGGTCCCGTTTTTCACCCTTCCAACCAATACAGACGTGACAAACGCAGGCAACGGGGATGAGGACGGAAATGACATTGTGCATGGCTCTGATTTCAGAGCCTTAGGCCTCCGATCAGAAGAAGTTCCACGAGGGAGGGATCGCAGACTTGAAGCGAACTTGAAGGACAAAACCTTAATTATCGTGTCAATCCCAACTTCCTGGGTGGAACGTCTTGTTTACTCGAGGGCGAGGAATTGACTCGTCCAGGCAACAGGTTGCTGTGAAGCGTGAATTGGATGTGAAAACGAAAGCTTGTTTAAATAAAGCGTAGTCATCTTCCCCCCAGATGTGGTTGCGGGGAAATATTAAACGGAGTTGCTTGTCGGCACAGAAAAGGCTGCTTTAATTAATAATTTGCAGTTTTCAAGGAAGAACCTTTCTTTGGTAGCTCCAATCTTATAGTCCTTCCTACGCAGCTGGATCGTGCAGTGGAGGGGGGGGGGGGGCATGAAAAAGACAGACCTGGCCTGGAATAGATCGATTTGCAGAGCCAGAACCAAGATGGTGAGTGGGAACTATACATGGTGAAGGGAGGGCCAGGCCAACAATGGCAGCATGTGCAACACGCGGAAGGAGGATACTCCAACTCATTGTATGGCAGAATGTCCAATGTTGGCGGTGGACCGGTGGAACAGATTGGTCGAATTCATGGAAGAAGCCGGAAAGTATAGAAACTTCCTGATTGAGGAATTCAATTATGAGTGATTTTGAGCAATATACGTGTTAGCATAAAAGCAATAAAAATAGGATCGACATCTCCTGCGACGGCCACTGAGACCAGCAGTATAAGCGGCTGAGAAAGATGTAGAAAAAAATTATATAACAACAAAAAAAGATGGAAAACGATACCTCAGAAGTAATATTTCGCAAACCACAAAAATGCATAATTTTGAGCCAGTTTTTGGTACCTATAATTAATTCCAACCGTTCAAATGGACCCTGTGAGGGTGGGAGTTGTTGTGTCAAGTTTGCTTGTTCCTACTTATCAATTACTTGTATATTTCATACTTCTTAGGTAATAAACATTATAATGCTATAATATCTATTATAATGTGTTTTATAATGTTTATTATAACAGTTCCCAAGAAATTATTTCTGGATACTAATGTTTAGCTCTTAAGATTCAGGACAAAACTCACCGAATACCTTCTGGCACCACAAACCTTATACCATAAAACGTCAAGAAGAGTAAAGGAATCCCTTTATCAGAAATGAATATTTGTCTACATCGGACGAGGGAGATGAAGCACGGCTTTTGCCTCGCTGATAATTTTTAATGCTGCGGGAGAAATATTGTATAACTTTCAGAGGTAAAGGGAAGATATACGGAAAACGCCTCTTGATATACTGGTGAAGGGCTGAGTATGTCCCTGGCGATTCATCAGGCGACTTTCAAGAATGCCGTAGCCTTTTCTAGCCTTTCCATGAGCACTTGATCATTTTCGTTGTGTCCAGGTGCGCTGTACTTAATCTCAGGTGACTTGGAGATGTTGCTGACAGACAATTTGTTTGTGTCGAGAAAAGTATGAACACGAAGATAGTTTGACCTTCTAGCAGACGGAACAATCTCGAATTACGGAATTACTGCTGAATGTGAAAATCGATATTGTACCTATAGGCCAGGCTACGGTGGCGGTAACCTCCGAAGAAAAAATGCCCTTGGTTTCCAGCGATTTTTTGAATAATTTGAGTAACTTTTTGGTACTTAATATTTACACCAATTTTCGGGAGCCAAAAATCCTCGAAATTTTCGGACTTGTTTCAGTTTTTGGCTCATAACTTGTAAACGAAAAGTTCCTCCTACCTTTAGTATAAGGTACAATTTAAGCCTAACGCCAACTCTGTGAGTCCAATAGATCCCGAATTATCGAACTTCAAAAATGGGCTATTACTTCCAAAAAGCCAGATGTTTTCCTCCTAGTGGAATGTTTCTAAATAGGTGTGAAGGATCCATGAAATAACAGGTTTTGCTATCGATTTACGGCATTTAAGGCGATTAGGTATCGATTATTTATGGCTGGTTTTTCGAATGTGGGTTAAATAAAAACACCTCAAATCGAGTTAAAGCGTTTTACTAAATTTGTATTTAATCGAGGTGGATTTGTAGTTTATTTTTATTTATTTAAGTTATTCATTATTAAATTTCCAAAATTACCAATTACAATGTTGGAGATTTATCAAATAGGGAAAATCATTAAGTGAGACAATGTCAATTAAATGCATGTAAAATGTTTATAAGGATTATAGTTATTTAATGACAGTTCATACAATGACATTTCAACCTACTCGGGACACAAGACTTGAGCGATGGAGATTAATTATTAGGAACCTTTGCTAAGTGGTCGACTAATTGATCTTTTAGACGCCTTGAGAATTTATTGAACATTAGTTGGTTTTTAGGTTGGTTCGGCAAAATTTGTCTTGTAGGTGCCACTCCATATGGGTAAACAATAGGACAAAAACAGATTCTACTAAGGCAAAATAAACTGTTCTGAGTAAAAACATAAATTTTCTCAATTTTAGTGGAAGGATTTCGATGAAAAACACCTCAACTGGTCACCGACATACTGAAATCACTTATACGCTTTCATTAACGTAAAACGCCATTTGGAACACCTCAACTTATCATCTGAAGCTAACGATGTTAAGGTAAAACGCCTCAAGTCAGTTTTCAGCAAGTTGAGGCTTTTTGGTTTATTATCTCCGATATCTTTTTGTTTCTATTCAACAAACATGCAGTTGAGGCGGTTTCCCCCAACATCAAGCTTATTTGAGATTTCACCCCTATTGATTTCGAATCAAATTTTTGACTGTTTGAATTTTGACTCGACCATTTGAATGGTGAGCTTGAATTATGGAGGGATACGTAGAAGTCCAATTTTCGACCATTTTGGTGTTAAGACGTTTTTAATCATTATCATCAGGGCAATATTATTATAATAAATTGTTTGGTTGTAACCCATTTTGTTTTGTTCTGTTCTAGAGCTACGCCACGTTTCTGCTCTTCAGATCCCTCGTGGGAATAGGCGAAGCAAGTTACTCGACCATCGCACCGACGATCATAAGCGACATATTCGTATCTGACAACCGATCGAAAATGTTGGCTCTGTTCTACTTTGCTATCCCTGTTGGAAGGTGAGCATGAACACATTCTGTCGACTCCCGTGCTAATGAATTGATAATATTCTAATGAATTAACGGAAACATCATCATAGATATTATGTAATGGCATTCATACATCGATAGGCGACTTTTATCGCTAAAGGCGTCTGCCACTACTGAGTGTGCAATTGATAATATTGTAGTAGCTCACATGGTCAAGTGGAGCATGTGATAACTTGAGATTAACGTTTGATTCACCGTAACTTTCGTCAATATTATTTTTGTAGAAGGACGATAATTTTTGACGATATTTATTAATATATTTCTCAGATTCGTATAGAATAAGACCAATTTACATCGCAATTTTTAGCGTAACGAAAAATTCATACTGAACAAATCTATAGTCATGCAGCATGGCTATAAGAGCGAATTTTCGAAGAAATAACTGGTTTTATGTAAAATGTCTCCATTTTTCACCTGCGATATCTCATTCCGTTATTAGTTTAGAGCAGATAAACAGTAAAGAACATCTCAAGTAACTACCACTTTTCATCGTTTTCAATGTGCCCCAGTTTGAGAACGGAATAAGATATCGCAATTCTGACTACGCCATCATGTTCAGTGTAGAAAAAACCTTCAAATGAGGTGTCACTTGTCGAGTGTTTAATTTTTGGAATTTAGGGGTAATCCCCCCCCCCCCTTAAAACTCCCCATAACCCTCCTTAGAGTGTCCCGATTCTGTCCATCTACGAACTTAGCCTTTCGATTGCCAAACAGATTTGTTGGGCTAATTTGAACTTTTTATCTCAATTCTATCGAGAGTTATGGTCTGGTCGATAACTCTGTCTTTTGGCAGAGGATTCAGTTTTGGTACCCACAAATATTTTCCGGAAATTCGAGTTTTAAAAATGTGAGACCTAGAACAATAGCTTCCTTTTCTTCGAAAATTCACCAAAATTGAAAATGAAAATCTCAGGGGAGTGATGACAGAGTAAGTAGTTGAGAAAACCGTCCACCTCACACTGTCTGTGGGTCTTTAGATCTTGTTTTCCAAAAAGTGTTCTGTTTGATATTGGGATTTTTTATTACCGGCTGTGATCTTTTCAAATTTAGGAATGATTTAGTATCATGTACAAGTATGAGGATGAGTAGGTGAATTCTTAGTAAGTAACGATTATTATTTCTCAGAGAGTTTCTTAGAGGGTTTAGATCGAATACGAATTTTATGAGAATTATTCGAGGGTTTTGAGGAAGGCAAAATCCACTATATTGAGCACGATTTAAACCTCTGATATCCACACAAGAGCCTTTTATTGTTGGATGATCTCAACAAACGACTCCTATTTAAATGTTTATCTGCTATTGTATCCGTATCCTGGCCATAAAGCTCCATTTTCCGTTGTCATCTCATTTTTAAATGAATCCTATTAAATTCACTGTCATTCTCCACTTGAAGTTAAAGATATCCGCATTGAGTAACTCCACAAGTATTCAGTCGAAAAGCTGAGTTCTGAATAATTCGATATTCTAGAAAGTTCAACTCAAAAATTTTAAATGGGATTGAGGCTTTCATTTGTGTTCGACTCAAAAACGTCTAGAATTGGATTTTGAATCGAATTGAGATTTTCATTTGTGATGAAATGTACCTTTGTGAAAACCAACCAATACGTTCGACTAAAAAACGTCGAAAAACCCGGGACAAACTTGATTTTGAATGGAATTGTAATGAAATTTGTAATGAAATTTACGACTCAAAAACTCGAAAAATGTTTATTTTGAATCGAATTGAGGTGTTCATTTGTTATGGAATATGACTCAAAACCTCCAAAAAACTTGATTTTGAATCGAATCGAGGGATTCATTTGTTATGAAATGAACATTAGAGAAGACCCAATTTTTCGAATTCCCCCGGACCACGAGCCCTGGGCCAGGACCACAGGTGGAGCCTAGGGGCCTGTATTTTTCAATCCGGCCCTGACTTCATAAAATTACTATTGTAACATTCGTACACGTCAGACCTCTCCATGGCCACGTCTAGAGATCATAATATTATTCGGAATTTATCCATGAAATGGTCTTTATAGTGTGCTCTGCATTCAAAATTTGTGTTTATAAGATAAATCCTTGGTAACCTTATGGCTTATCCATCTCCCATTGAGAATTATAAGATTTGTTAATTGCTGTTGTTATATCTTCCTCCGGGATGACTCCAAAAGAAATGTACCTGTGATCTATTTTCCTCTAAACGAAGTTTATAATTTTCAGTGGCATGGGATACATCGTTGGTAGCACAGCATCCACTTTGGGGAACAATTGGAGATGGGGCCTTAGAGTGACTCCCATCCTCGGGGCGGTTGCCGTCCTCCTCATCATCTTCGTTCTTGTCGACCCGATCCGAGGGGAGGCCGAGGGCAAATCCGATGTCCACGCTACTTCTTACAAAGAAGACATCAAATCTCTCGCTACTAAGTACGTTGAAAAGGTCCAGGTTTTTCTACAAATGAATGTGAACTACGAAATCCCTGAGTTGCGCCTTAAAGGGTTAATCATCCGTTAGTAGGAGATTTACTGCTGTATGACTCCTGCTGATGATTTGAGCCAAAATGAAATTTTCGGTAGCAACAAAGAGGAATGCAACAGCTGTGGGCAACTAACCAGGTCTACTTAGTCATGTTAAGTGCCTACAGGTCTGGGTAACTAACCTGGTCTGCTAATTCCTAGAAAGTGCCTACAGGTCTGGGCAACTTACCAGGTCTGCTAAGTCCTGGAAAGTGCCTACAGGTCTGGGTAACTAACCTGGTCTGCTAAGTCCTAGAAAGTGCCTACAGGTCTGGGTAACTAACCAAGTCTACTTAGTCCTGGAAAGTGCCTACAGGTCTGGGTAACTAACCAGGTCTACCTAGCCCTGGGAAGTGCCTACAGGTCCGGGCAAACAACCAGGTCTACTTAGTCCTGGAAAGTGCCTACAGGTCTGGGCAAACAACCAGGTCTATTTAGTCCTGGAAAGTGCCTACAGGTCTGGGTAACTAACCTGGTCTGCTAAGTCCTAGAAAGTGCCTACAGGTATGGGTAACTAACCAAGTCTACTTAGTCCTGGAAAGTGCCTACAGGTCTGGGTAACTAACCTGGTCTGCTAAGTCCTAGAAAGTGCCTACAGGTCTGGGTAACTAACCTGGTCTGCTAAGTCGTAGAAAGTGCGTACAGGTCTGGGTAACTAACCAAGTCTACTTAGTCCTGGAAAGTGCCTACAGGTCTGGGTAACTAACCTGGTCTGCTAAGTCCTAGAAAGTGCCTACAGGTCTGGGTAACTAACCTGGTCTGCTAAGTCGTAGAAAGTGCGTACAGGTCTGGGTAACTAACCAAGTCTACTTAGTCCTGGAAAGTGCCTACAGGTCGGGGTAACTAACCAAGTCTACTTAGTCCTGGAAAGTGCCTACAGGTCTGGGTAACTAACCTGGTCTGCTAAGTCCTAGAAAGTGCCTACAGGTCTGGGTAACTAACCTGGTCTACCTAGTCCTGGGAAGTGCCTACAGGTCAGGGCAAACAACCAGGTCTACTTAGTCCTGGAAAGTGCCTACAAGTCTGGGCAAACAACCACTGTCTCCTTAGTCCTGTTTGCAGTTAAATGCCGTGTCCTTATTTCACTCTCTGGCTGGGGTGGCGCCACTGTTCCTCTATGCTATGAAATACTGGTATAAATCTGTTGGCAACTTCTGAGTCATTCACTTGAAATGTAAAACCTTGAAATCAATTATTTTTGCTGTAACAATCTCTAATAATCGACATAATTATGCATCAATTCATATTCAATCCTTGAAAAATTATGGTGTCTGGATTCCACTAGATCATGAACTTTTCAGACTTGATTTACCCAAATCTCTCATTTCTTTTCTTCGATTTCCAGCAAGAGCTTCATGCTCTCGACGTTCGGTTTCACCTGCGTGTCTTTCGTCACAGGCGCTCTGGCGTGGTGGGGCCCGAACTACATCGCCAGAGGAGAGCAACTCATTCGTAAGACGGACACGAGTGAAGATAATGCGTATGTATTTAGAAACTGATATCAAGTACATTGAATACATTTATAACCTATCAAAGTTGTAACCAACCAAACGAAAATTTCAATCGAATTTGAGTTGACAGACTATGCAACTCATCTTGTGATATTACTCTGCTCTTCTTGTATCTCACATGACTTCAACTAGTCTTCAATGAAGTTGCAAAGAAATATTAACTACTTTTTATTGTTGATTTTGGTTTTGTATGTTGAATTTATCGATTCAAGTATTAATGAAGTACCTACGTCTTTATACCGCATGGCTCGCTTAGCTGCAAACACCAGCCAATATCCCAGCTTTGCATGAATAACCTGAAAATTGTGTATTTATTATACAGGGTGTCCCATCTAAACGGGCCCATCGGGAAATTACAGCCTTGCGGTGCGAGCTATCGAAAAATTGAACTGGACCTTTTTCATAGTATTTTAACTCATCTTCACGGTGCCGAAGTCCGATTTTTATTTTTCCATGTTTTAGGGTCTCAAATCATTGATTGAAACTTACGGTTTCCTCTTGACCCCCCTTTTTAATTGCTTTTTTCGATTCTAGGTTGAATTTGGAACAGAAAATGGCTCTTTGAAATTTTTGTTTTTGGGGCTTCGTTTCTGAGTTATTTCACTTTTTGCGAAATACAGAAAATCGCCGTTCCTTTTAGACGTTACCAACACTTTCTTACTATTTTTTCTTCAATTTTTGAGATGTTCACCACACTGAATGACAGGTAGTTTAATGCTGATTTCAAAAGTGTGGTGAAAAAAATCGAAGATAAAAATAGTAAGAAAGTGTTGGTAACGTCTAAAAGGAATCGGCGATTTTCTGTATTTCGCAAAAAGTGGAATAACTCAGAAACGAAGCCCCAAAAACAAAAATTTCAAAGAGGCATTTTCTGTTCCAAATTCAACCTAGAATCGAAAAAAGCAATAAAAAAGGGGGGTCAAGAGGAAACCGTAAGTTTCAATCAATGATTTGAGAACGGTTTCTTCTTGACCCCCCTTTTTTATTGCTTTTTTCGATTCTAGGTTGAATTTGGAACAGAAAATGCCTCTTTGAAATTTTTGTTTTTGGGGCTTCGTTTCTGAGTTATTTCACTTTTTGCGAAATACAGAAAATCGCCGTTCCTTTTAGACGTTACCAACACTTTCTTACAATTTTTTCTTCAATTTTTGAGATGTTCACCACACTGAATGACAGGTAGTTTAAAAATTGAAATCAGCATTAAACCACCTGTCATTCAGTGTGGTGAACAGCTCAAAAATTGAAGAAAAAATAGTAAGAAAGTGTTGGTAACGTCTAAAAGGAACGGCGATTTTCTGTATTTCGCAAAAAGTGAAATAACTCAGAAACGAAGCCCCAAAAAGAAAATTTCAAAGAGGCATTTTCTGTTCCAAATTCAACCTAGAATCGAAAAAAGCAATAAAAAAGGGGGGTCAAGAGGAAACCGTAAGTTTCAATCAATGATTTGAGACCCTAAAACATGGAAAAATAAAAATCGGACTTCGGCATCGTGAAGCTGAGTTAAAATACTATGAAAAAGGTCCAGTTCAATTTTTCGATAGACCCTGTATTGTTTGCAATTGGATGTAATTTGTATTTAGAAATTATTGCTAATGTTCTGTTTTGTGTTCGTCAGTATTGCGCTCGTGTTTGGAGTCATAGCTATGATGTCGGGCATAATTGGTGTTCCACTGGGCTCGATATTCGCCACCCGCCTCCGGCCCATGTACCCAAAGATCGACCCCATCCTCTGTTCCATAGGCCTCTTCATAAGCGCCCCTTTCATATTCATCGCCCTCTGCGTCGCCAACTCGAACACCATGGTGGTCTTCCTCCTCATCTTCTTTGGGGAAGTTGCCCTGAACCTCAATTGGGCCATAGTCGCCGATATACTGTTGGTAAGTTGCCTCTGATACATTTATCACCTTTGAGAGTAGGCAAGTTGGACGGATGCGATCGACGTTATACTCTGTTTCCAACTGATTTAGTATTGAGGGGCTTGCGCTTGCCTTTGGATACTGGAGAAGGGGCTATAGGCTAGGTCAATTGACCGGGGGTGGCTCACCACAGCGTTGCCACATCTTGGGAAAGTGACAAAGGCCGCTTCAGTGTCTCTTGATCAACCGCGCAATAGTGTGGCAACAGTGTCCGCCCCACCACCTCAATACTGAAGCAGTTTTAAACAGACTATTGTCCAGGCATCAAACCATCCTGCATCTTCAGTTTGCTGAGTATGCGTGGCCTCACTGGTTTATTGCAACACAGTGGCTGTGCTGTGAAAAGAAGATAATATTATGGCGGTGGTTACAAACCAATGTCTTCATGCATTAAAACCTATTTATGCCACTATACGCAGTACTAATAATTTCTTAAAAATACTAAATTATACAAGGTTATTTTAAATGATGGACCCAATTTAATAAATTCGTATTTATTCAAGTGTCAATTACAAACGAACAATTTATACACCAATGTAAAAAGAAAGTTTCAACGTTTTTTTTTTTTTTAACCCAAACATGCATGCAATTGGTTAGCAGTAGTTGCAGAAACGCCCGCTTGAGTTCTCGCGCCAATGGGCCGCCAGCCGCCATCTTGACCGTGAATGTTTCAATGGTGAGGGCCATACGAACCATCTCTATGGATGCAGTGTGTAATAGCCGGGGCCTGCCCAATAAATATCGAGTTAGGTAGTCGCTGGGCGGGATACTGGATAGTGAATGCGAGGGTTGAGTGGCAGGGAAGGGCACAGCAGCGATTTTCGTGTCTCAGATTTCAAGGTGTCTCTTGTTGCAGGTTTCATGTGAAGATGTACACATTTTTTTTTACACGCATGTACTTTCAGGTCAGCAGTTGGTATACTAAGTTTGTTCATTGTGAGATTCGCCTGGGGTTTTGGAATCATTGTCCTCCAAGCTTTATTCTGCTTATATTTTTATTTAGTTCACTGTGTGACGTCAATGTTTATCCTCTGAACGAGAAGATGATCATGCTTTTGTGCTTCCGTTTCCAGTGCTGCCCAGTTTCAGCTAGTCTTTTTGTCGTTTATTCAGGCTTATTTTTTGGGGTCTATTCAGCTGCGGTATTGTTCAACTTTTCACACCTTAAACCGTCGACCTCAAAGTTTCTCAACCATTCAATAATCCAATACGCTTTTTGATATTCAATGTACAGAATCAATATCGTATTCGGCGCCTTGGCTATGGTCTCCGGACTTATAGGAGTGCCCCTCGGAGCCGCCATTTCCAGACTCTTGCGCCGCTATTTCGGCATCAGATGTGACGCCTGGGTCTGCACACTGGCTGCTGGCGGCGCCGTATGCTTTCTCGTTCCGTTTGTTCTCATTACCCCTCAATTGGACATGAAGCTCTACTCTATCATGTTCTGTGGTCAAATATTCCTCAATCTCGGTTGGTCGGTCGTTGTTGATATAACAATGGTAAGGATACACCACAGAGCACTCCTCCCTACTTGTATTTATTTATATCCTAATGTATAATGTGTATGTACCCATTGTCACCAAGCAATTTCTCGTCAACAATCCTCCTTCTAATATTAAACAAAATATTTTTTCAATTTTTCCAGTATGTCATCATCCCCCCTCGGCGGTCGACTGCTGAAGCTTTCCAAATCCTCATCTCTCACGCCTTGGGAGATGCCGGCAGCCCCTACCTAGTTGGGTTGGTAAGTATATCGACCTCGTTTGGATAAATTAGTTCACTCATTTATTGTCTGGCAGTTATGCACAATTGTAATCATGATGAACTGCCACATTTTTGGAAGACTGGCAGTGTCGGTAGGCAGGTTACATCACCAATACGAGGAATACACCATAGGGTTGCCTAGTAGCAGAGGGACCTTACTGGGAGCTGGATTGGCTGTGGAGGAAAAGTTCGGTTACAGGAGTAGGTCAATCAAAGGTGAATGCCTAATTTTACTTATATAATTTAGAAACCCCCAAATGGTGAATTTCTAAATACTGAAATGCATCTGGTTTTAGGCCTTTATTACAAAATTTGCGGATTGGGTTGTTGATTCTATGGTCTTCTTCAAATAAATAGTTCTCAAATGCCTCCCTCCCCCTTCTAACCCTAAGATCACCCCTACGTTCCTTCATCCTAATCTCAAGCTTCCTACCTGTCAGCCCAGCATATTTAACACCACAATCACATTTATAATATATTATATCCCACTTTAATCTTCTAATGGGAGTGTATCCTTTACTGCATTCTTCAGTGTATTTGACTGTATTCTTTAGTGAATAAAACTCCACTCTAAATCCCATATTTTCCAAAATCCTACTACCTAACATTTTGAGATATATCCCCATAATATGGCAAACTAACCTTCTTCCTTCTTGTTCCCTATCATCCCTCCCATGATTGGAAACCGCCAGATGAAATTTCCTTAAACTTACTTTTCTCCATATCAAGTACTGCGGTCTTCGTGAAGTGAGCGTTAAGTTTAGTCTGGGACTTACAACATTCTGTGGCATCTGAAAAAGGGTAGAGTAAACCAGGGACTTAGGCGGGGTGTGGGTTTAGGGGGTTCAGACTAAAACGATTCTAGGTTTTTCCCCATACCGCTGGGGGAGTATTGCATTTCTCACGCTGTAGGCCCTAGTTCGTAACCTCTCCTTTATCGAAATTCTGGCTACGTCACTGACTGGGGATGGTCAAGGGAGCTTTTGGACTGTTTACAATTACTAGAGGCAGAAGAGGGGCTGGGATGCTTAAGAAAGGCTTGGAATGATGAACGATGACTGGGCTTGGGGTTGCTCAAGGATGCCTTTGGGCTGTCTAAATGAACTAGGGGGGATCCTGGTGAGGCATTAAGATGCTCGAGGAAGGCTTGAAATCATCTAAAAATGGCATAATGGCTTATGGATACCTGACAAATAATCCACAGGTATCTCTGGATAGTTAAGGAGGACTTGAGAAGGTTGAGGAAGGCTGTGGTTTGCTAGGAAGGTCTTGAGTTAAGGGGTGTTCTTTATTGTCTGGGGATGGTTAAGGGTGATTTGCATTGGTTGAGGATGACTGGGGCAGGGACGTAGCCAGGGGGTGGGTTTAGATGCTCACTGAGTAAATACCTTTGCTTCCTGGAAGCGGAGCTCGCTAGGATATCGCTTGGGCTTTCCACTTGGCTTCTGTAGAAATGCCAATTTACGAGTATGGCTCCCCACGCTAATGCATTCTGTGCGTTCAAAGGTCCCCTTCCTGCATACATCCTCAGTCGATCCCCGCAACAGTCGGGTGAATCGTCTAAAGTGCCCTCCGGTCCTGTGGAAGAGTTACAGCTGAAACGTCACAATCCTAATTTGGTTCCTCCCATTGCATTTTGTACAGGTTTTTTTCAATCCTGCCAATTACAGATATCGGACCTACTCAAAAGTACCCTTCACAAAGACGATGAACACACCCACAACGACCCCTCAGTCGACGCTTTGATCGAGTTCAAAAGCCTGCAGTACGCGCTGTTCAGCACGTGTTTCATCGAAGTCCTCGGTGCCGTCTGCTTCCTCTTCACGTCGTTCTACATCGTCGACGACAAAGCGAAAGCGGAGGCCGAAATGCAGTGTAACGATAATCAAATATCCGAGCTATAGTATAAATTCATTCCTTCCTCAACAGTAACCTGCTCTGATAACCTCAAAGTTAAAACAGCTGTTGAAACTTGACAGCCAGTTTGAACCGGTTTTGAAATTTAATCACGTATTAATTTCGTCAGTGACGAATCGTCACAATTCTGGTAGCTTCTTGATTCGAGATAAATATTTGCTCAAATCCTTTGTTTCTACTTTGATAGGTCCTCATAGTTATCAGAGTTGTGTCACAGTTATGGACCTGAAGTCTGTGGTGAGGACTATTCGTGGCACTGGGATTTGATTATTAACAGACAGTCTGTTAATAATCAAATCCCACTGTCACCACGGACCTCAGGTTTATGGTCTTACCAGACTTCAAATGCTTAAGTAGATCATATGAAATTTTAGTAGGGTATCAGATCAGGTTCTGTGTCTTTGCATGCTTCATTTAGAAATTGGCTGTGTATTGAAGTTCATGAAATTCTAATTACACCATCCATAATCACCTACTTAGCTCCATGAATAATTATTGCTTGGTGAGTGATCGATCGTCCATCGTTCTAATCTAATCAAATTCAATAATCATAATGGTTCCTCTGTGATATTGTGGTTACTAGTCAATATTCATACGGTTTATACAACATGAATCACATAGTTTATACTTAGCTGTAGTACTGAACTGAGCTGAGCCTAGTGCATACTCAGTTTATAGCCAAGTAAGCTTTATGTATAACAGCTGAGTGTACACTTGAGTATAAACTTAGGTATACACTCAACTTTCCATTTACGAATAGCAGTGAGCATCAGCCCTTAAATGGCACACTTGAGGGCACATCCTAACTTGAGGGAGAACTGTGAATTCCGCCCACATAACCTCAGAGCTCCCTTTGATGAAGATATAATGTTATTGGTGATCATGTTACGTGTATCATGTTAGGGATAAAGGCGATAAAAAAGAAATAAAAGAGAAAAAAATGTAGCCGATAAATTTTTCACAGCAGTCGTTCAAATTGACCACCTCTGTCTTCCAAAATGTATTTTTAAGCCCTCCTTAGCAGGGTCGCGCATTTGCACAGAGTGCGAAAATATGATATTCGAGGTCCTTGCCCAACAATATAAAGATTTTTTTTAAGTCACATTTTGGCGATTTTAATGGGGCTGTGGGGGGGGGGGGGGACACCCTGCACGGTTGAGCAACCTCTCTACTGTCACGATATGAAATGGTCTCTGTTTCCAGCTGTTCCCGTCCATAATTAGCTGTGAATTCTCGGGTGTTTTTTCGTACTTGGTTAACACGAATTCTTACTGCATGAGATGTCGTTTCTTTCTTTTTTTTCTTTTTTTTGGCGATGGTGTGTGAACGTTGTGTTTTGTGTTGTGTTGTTTTAGCCGAAGGAGGTCCTCCCACGCACATGTACGCGGACGACCCTCGGTTAAACTGCAGCGAAGCCAACCTTACTACGTCATAAGGGACTTAGTTGTCGCCTTGATTTCGTGCGGATTACCATCCTTTTTGTGTGGCTTTTCCCTCCCGTCGTTCCCCAGTGTGAATATTGTACATATCCCTTTTCTAGTTTTCTTAACTCTCTTGTAACTTTCCTGTGTATATAACAAAAGGGCGCCTTTTCAAACTCTTTTCGCGCTCGTAAGTGTTGGGTGATTTTGTGTCCCTATTTGACCTTCCAAGTGAGGTCGTAAGTGTCTAACAATTAGACTTATGGATGTTGAAGTTGAGCATAGACTTTTTTGAAGTGATTCTGTTAAAGACAATTTTATATTGACGATGAAAGACTGGGCGTTTGAATTTGAACGCTTCCTGCATTTATGCCAACGCTTGTATAACCTCAATATTTCATGTCATATACCAAATAGGGATGTTCCGATATTATCGATATCAATGAATATCGATATTTCCGATATTATGCGATATTATCGTGATATCGAAAGATTATGGTGAATATCGGCTTTCGATATTGTATTTTTATAAGTTGAGTATTTTCACAAAAATACGGTTTTTGATCCCGATAATCACGATATGTTTATGATATTCTTGTGATCTCCTACCTTATTAGGCCCCACATGCATTATACCTATGTCCTATAAAAAATATTGTCTGTTTTTATTGTAATTTTTCAGTCAAATAATAATTATTAATCTATCCGTATTCCAATATATTTTATATTTGAATGAAAATATTTGTGTTTCAATTTAGGAATTGCAGTTTTAAAAAATTAACAAGAACCATACTGCTCAAAAATTTACTAAAACAGAAATAATCATTACCTGAATGGTATTGAAAATCAATTGTGTGAATGTTTTTGGTAGCGTAAAATAGCGATCAAAAAATTAGCTGACACGCAAGTTTCTTTCAATGAGCTAACCCTCAAAAGTGTATTTTTCAACCAAATTTTTAATTAAAATTTAAAGTTAAATTAAAAATTAATACTATATAAAGATGAAATCAGTCTTAGATTGTCAAGAGAATAAATTCACTCGATTAAAGAACGCATTGTCATACAATTATGAGTATCATACAAATTTCGCAATGTATCATTTGATATTGCTGATATCATTATTTCGTTGCGATAATATCGCTGTATCGATATCAAGTTGAATATCGTTATGGATATCAAATATCGGAAGATCCCCGATATCGGAACTACCCTAATACTAAATCGTCGTTGTAGGAGCAACTACAGAAACTGTAGGAGCAAGGAGCAATGGCGTAACTCAATTTTTTCCCTTTTTGAGGTTTTGAGCCTTGTACATTCAAATTTTCGCGCCGGATCCAATTATAACATCAGTTTTAATATTACACCAACAGAAAGCATCTACATTGTAGATTCTACAACTCGTTGATACCATCTCTTTTTTCTCGTCTCTCCTGTAACATTGAAAAATTTTGAGATACGCCACGTTGCCCCTACAACGACGAAACTCAGTTCGGAGATTGTATCACCACATCTGTTTTGTGGTCTTGTATACATTATGTACCGTAAGACGGTAGTATTTATTTGAAGTTTTTAATGATTTATCGACTTTCCTTAAAAAAAAACGCTTGTGGTAGCGGGCAAAGGTCACGGCTCGGACTCCGTTCGAAAAACACACCAAGAAAAAATACATTTTGCTCATCGCTGTGTTCAAGTAATGGAAGAGCCGATACAGCCTTTTCAGGATCCGCTGCCACCTTGATCGATTGATTGCAATCACGGAAATGTGTTTATGTGTTATACTAAGTATAAGTCTTAATAAGATTCAGGACGTATTAGTCAAGTGTTCACAAGAACTGCATTCAGTTTTGTGTCCAACAGTCATTTCAATCATTTCTACTATCAGCTGTTGGTCTTCTATCAATCAAATTGTTGTACTACAACGGCTCAAACTGCACCCGGACTTCATCTTGGTCAATATTATCGGCCTCCGCGTCGAGAAACACAAACATATCGAGGACCTTGCAGCAATTAACCCTTAAATCTGGAATTGTAGAAATAGATGGCTCCCATGGGTGGCTGCAATTTTTTTGGAATGTACCAAGGCCCCCTTACATGTAACAGGATTGACATTTTGGAACTATGTGATTTATATACGAGTATATAGAAGGGTATATAGAAAATTTGAACTGTAGTCCACATGACTAGTTTAGGTCAATCTAATTTGTGGGGTTGAAAGTACTCAATGAAAAAATATTGTTTTTCTTCATATATTTCTTTTAAGACATGTTTAAAACCGTAAGCCTTCATTAAATAAATTTAATACATTTGAATTTGAGAAGAAGTACGAGTGAATTAGTGTCTGGTAACTTGCCATGTGTCCTGTAGTTCACATCTTGACTTGCTATGGAACTGGTCTTGTGAACTGAGGTTCACATATTTCAAATCAAAATCCACGGCTCCTAATTATATTTTTTTTCGATGTTTCTCATTGAGATCGAAAGATTGTATCCCAAATTACGATAATCTGTCACCCAAACCCGTCAAAACAACGAAAGAATAACAAAATTCGTAATTGGAACTCTGCTGGCTACTTCATGTGGGACTCAAACCACACTAAAACCTCACCTACCTTTCCTGTGTTGGAGCTCAGCCTGGGACTGTTTAACACATTACTTCGGGCTGAATCCTCGGGAGTCCTCTTCACTCTCACTCCCTTTGTCGGTCAGCACCTTCTCCACATATTCTGATGTGAGGGTCCAATGCTGCTCACTCTGCAAAATCTCAGCAACTAATAGTTCTGGTGACATATGGGGAGACGTGATGCCCAGTGCTTCCTGGAACCAGCTCTTTTTCTCCACCCATTTCGCGCATCCAAAGAACGCGTGGAGCGCATCATCCTCAATATCCTGACAGCTGAGGCACGATGGAGTATCCACCTTTCCCATTCTGTACAAATAGGCGTAGAAAAGTCCATGTCCTGACAAGAACTGAGTCAGGAAATAGTTCACTTCTCCATGTCCCCTTTGCATCCACACCTGGATGTCAGGATCCAATCGGGCAGTCCATCTCCCTCTCAACTCACCCATCCACATTTCCTGCCATTTCTTGCCATCCTGCTATGTCCTTAGTCTTTCCGCTCGTACACTCGCTCCCTTTCTGCAGCCAGCAGCTGTACAGGTACCACTTTAGCCAGGACGAGTATTACTGGTTCTGATACTGTCCTGTAAGCACATGCAATCCGCAGTGCTCCCCTACGCTGTACGGCATGCGCTTCCTGTAGTATGCAACGCTCAGAGCATCTGCCATAACGTCTGCCCCATACAACAAAATCGAATGTACCACCGACATCATCAGGCGTCGTTTACAAGGCCTAGGCCCGTTCGCATAATGTTTGCGATTAGTCGGCTCAGTTTGGCTGTCGCTGCCATCGCACTGTCTCCTGCTCGCTTGATGTGCTCCCAGAAAGACAGCCTACAGTCCAGGTTCACTCCCAAATACCGTACCGAATGAGAAGAGTCAATGTGCCTCTTAGTCAGCAGCACTATCTCGGTCTTTTGGACTGCAAACAGCATCTAATGCTCCTCCGTCCAAAGTACGACTCGCCCACTGAGTGATTATAGTTAGCTTGCCTAGTAGAACACACACATTCAACAGTTTCTTTCATTGCCACTAGATAAAGCGATCCTGTTGACATTTTAAACGCGAACCCCCCAAAAAAAGACAGCCTACAGTCGAGGGTCACTCCCAGTCTTTGGAAGTTTTAGAATTAGCTCGTAATTGCTGCAGGGTGTTCAATTATTACCATACGAGTGTTTGTTTTTAAATTACAATACTTACCACTTAAACGAAAGGGCCGAAGGTGACTTTAAAAATCGGTTCCCCGTTTACCGCTCTCGTTTTAATTACGTACCAATTACGTTTCTACCGGCCAAACGTACGAATTTTAATACTTCATCGTAGATGTACTATATCGATGTTTTTTCTATTTTTCGTAAAAATGTGTAATTAGATTGATAATGACTTCGGGAATTGTAGACAAGTTTTGATTGAAGTTATGGTGTATTATTTACGTTCAGGAACCACTTAATGGTTCACTTAAATTTGTAATTTGTTTCGAAAGACTGGTTAAAATTAGAATATTTTAATGATTATATATTTTATGTTTTGTATAGTTTACTTTTTTGTATATATGTTAGATATGGTTCTCTGTACTATACTAGTTCTACAATTTTATTAATTACTAAGGTTTCCTGCCGTATTCGTGTTCACTGGTTTTGTCGTGGAAACTAAAATCCAAAAAAATACAAAAATTCAACAACAACAAATAATTTCTTAGGTTTGTACAAAAGCTGGTTTTTGTTTGGTCATTAGCTCGTTGAAATGCCCAAGATGGTTGGTTGGTCATGACTGTCCTGCACCCTGTACAGGACGACCCTGCAATGAACATATTGAAAAGGCCGAGTAGTTTCTTCAACAAAACCAGTTAACCAATTTATTAATTTATGAGTGGAATTTGGTTATTTATTGTTTGTTTTATTTAAATACCGGAGAAAAAAAACAACAGTGGAATTGGATGTTGATGTTGAAGTAATGACGAAAATTTATTATAAATCACGTTTCTCAATTTTATTTATTCATTGTTGACGACCCAACTTACCTTAGTAGGGAGTAGCGAAAATATACTTTTCGCCTAAATCCTCTTGGAATACCCTAGAAAGGTTTAAGTTTCGTCTCAAGAATCAGTGTGGTCAAAACATGTTTGAAGAAATGGTATTTGCCTCCCCCAAGGCCAAAAACAAAAAACTCTGCAAATTCTTGACACAACGGTTCATTATCTTCTTTGTACAGATCACCCTTCTGTCTAGATCACTAGGTCTAAATGTCTAGATCCTAAATGTTAGATTAATTATTATTGTCAATTATCACTAATTATTAACAATTTTATCAAGTAAGTACCTACTGAAAATTATTATAATTTATTGTTAGGTATTGATAATTCGTATTTATTATTAATAATTATTATTATTAATTATGATTAATTAATACGATATAATTCTGGGGTTTTTAATACTACGTCGGTAATAATTTTTCTATAAAAGAAGTACCTACTAACAAACATTCGAAATTACCTTCATTTTCGTAGCACGAAACGCACCTCAGAACAACAAACTCGACATCACTTAAGCCATATGATGTTCCAAAGAGCTTGTTAGTATGAAAATGGACCTGTATTTCAACAGTTTGATTCACGATCGGGTTGTGAGGCACAATCTTTGAGCCGTCATTGTGAACGAACGGCTGGTCGTACAAAGCTGCGGATGGTCTTAAAAAATTCTACGGAACAAACTCTATCTAAATATGAAATAAAAAACATACCGTTTGATGGGAATTTTTCGAGATATGGAATTTTCAAAATTTCAAAATTCGTTTTGAACCCCTTCCCCTTGACCTAGGGTTATGAAAAGTTTCGTGGATCATTGTGGGGCTGGTCCAAACCCAGAAACCAAATTTCGTAATTTTAACTCAACGCTAACTGGGCAAAGTGCCTCGGACGGCGGACGGCGTACGGCGGACGGACGGATTTTTTTTTATTCGATTTTCTGAATCTACGTATCTTGAAACGTAAACCAACAAATTTTGAGGGGGGGTTAAAATTTTTTTTTCTTTGGGCGATTCCAATGGTTCATTATCGAAGATAATAAACCAAAAATGTAGAAATTGGTCAGTATTTTGGCAGTATCTTTGCATTGACTGAACCGATTGGGATTTTTGGTTTATTATCTTCGATAATGAACCATTGGAATCGCCCAAAGAAAAAAATTGTTTAACCCCCCCTCAAAATTTGTTGGTTTACGTTTCAAGACACGTAGATTCAGAAAATCGAATAAAAAAAAATCCTTCCGTACGCCGTACGCGCCACTTTGCCCAGTTAGCGTTGAGCTAAAATTACGAAATTTGGTTTCTGGGTTTGGACCAGCCCCACAATGATCCTCGAAACTTTTCATAACCCTAGGTCAAGGGGAAGGGGTTCAAAACGAACTTTGAAATTTCGACAATGTCATATCTCTAAAAGTTCTCAAGAAACGGTGTAATTTTTAGTTCACTTTTGAATGACCTGAAAAATTACGAATCTTTTAAGACCAATTGGATTTTTGTGCGACCAGCCGTTCGTTCACAGTGAGCGCGCAAAGGTTTAGGAAAAACACTTAACTTCGCGTCGAAAACGGCCGTTAGGTGGGTCCCGGGTAGCCGCCCAGAATAAAACTGCCTTTTTTCATCTTCCAGGTAAACTACAGTCTAGAAATTTTAACCGTCAGTCGGGGATAGACCACATTGCAATATTCACTCGGTTTCTCATCTGTAAAATTGTTTAAATAATACCTTTTTGTAATAATACAAATTAAATTTTGATGCTGAGCTATTGACTTGAAATTTTGAAAATAGGTCAGAACTGGATCACAATGCAATATTCACTCGGTTTCTTGTCTGTAAAATTGTTTAAATAATACCTATTTGTTTAAACAAATTAAATTTTGATGATGAGCTAGATACTTGAAATTTTAAATATAGGTCAGAAATGGATGACATTTCAATATTCACTCGGTTTTTTTCTCATTGCAAACCTGTTCATTGTGTACCCAACATCCTTCCCTAAAAGACCTGGCAGCGGGAAATATTATTCAACATGGTTTGAAAAGGGAAAAACAAGTTTTGTAAAAAATCCCAATGCTCTAGGTAGTAGTCGATACCAGTGACCTACATTTCCTTCAGTAGTCGACATGGTTTTGCACTAGTAGTCGACCTACATGTGTTAGAAGTCGACAGTATCACTTGAGTCAGTAGTCGACAGGTTTCGTCATTCCATCGTTTTCGAATTTTACGACATCTAAATAAAATACATTCAACTGTGAATCGGAACTTGAAAATAGATTAATAAGATGTAATAAAGTAGTTATCAGACTTTTTATTTGCAAACAGCTCATTATCAGTCTCAAATTGCAATAAGTACTTAAGTAAAAAGGTATGAAAACTATAGTCGAAAACTCATTGTCAGAAAATTGACATTACAGTTGGGCTTAGGTACCTATTTACATATTTTTTTTTGACATTTTCATGTCTTTGCTTTGGCACATAAACTGAAACGGGAAAAATTTGTTCCCTTGATTCACCCTTTCCCTCAGATCACGTCAGAACACAAGCGACCGGCGAGCCATTACATCCGAGCCTATGACGCACGAGCCTATGACGTAAGACGGCTGGCAGGAGGCCAACAAGTACGTCAGAGCCTATGACGCACGAGCGTATGACGTAAGACGGCTGGCAGGAGGCCAACAAGTACGTCAGAGCCTATGACGCACGAGCATATGACGTAAGACGGCTGGCAGGAGGCCAACAAGTACGTCAGAGCCTATGACGCACGAGCGTGTGACGTAGACGGCTGGCAGGAGGCCAAATAGTACGTCAGAGCCTATGACGTAAGACGGCTGGCAGGAGGCTAAATAGTGCGTCAGAGCCTATGACGCACGAGCGTATGACGTAAGACGGCTGGCAGGTGGCCAACAATAGATAGATACTTGAAATTTTAAATATAGGTCAGAAATGGATCACAATGCAATATTCACTCGGTTTCTTGTCTGTAAAATTGTTTAAATAATACCTATTTGTTCAAACAAATTAAATTTTGATGATGAGCTAGATACTTGAAATTTTAAATATAGGTCAGAAATGGATGACATTTCAATATTCACTCGGTTTGTATGACATGGTATGAGTATGGTAAGGTATATTATTGTATGTATGATTTAGTACAGTATGGTAAGATAGAAAAGAAATTCGTATGGTATGGTATGAGTACGGTGAGAATATGGTATGGTGCCGATTTGCAACACAGTCTGGTATAGACAGAAGGGTGATCTGCACAAGGAAGATAATAAACCGTTGTGTCAAGAATTTGCAGAGTTTTTTTAAATGGCGCCGTGCAGGTTTTTGAAATGGAAACAAAACGTATACTCACAATAACAGGCATTTAGCGGTTTCAAACTTACATTTTTTAACTTTTTGCAGAGTTTCACAGACACTCAGCTGATCCTAGGCATAATATGCTGTTTAAAATGTAAGCCCTTAGTTTGTGGACATTGGGCAATAAGGCTGGGCTACGCTAGACAACTCCCTACTATAATATTGCCAGTTTTTGGCTCACCGTGGGTGGGGGGGGGAGCTAAAAAGTCCATGCTAAAATCGAAAATATGCAATTTGTAGAACGGGAAATTTGCTAAAGCAATGCATCTCTTGTTTGATTTATTTTACTATAACAAGTAGTTTTAACCATAAACAACAAATAATAAACAAATTTATTAAAAAATACCGTCATGCAGCATGGCTATAAGAGCGAATTTTCGAAGAAATTGCTGGTTTTATGTCAAATGTCTCCATTAAAGATAATGATGTCCATGAAGAATATCTCAAGTATCAACCTCGTTTCTTCAAAGTGCTCCAGTTTGAGAGCAGAATAAGGTATCGCAATTCTGACTTAACCATCTTATTCAGCGTGTAAAAACCTTTAAAATGAGGTGTCACTTGTCAGACTTTCACTTTTGGGGTGACCCCCCCCCCCCCCCAACCACCATCAGCTTTTGGACATTTCAACTCTAAACACGATGGTGTTTACAGAATTGCGATATCTCATTCCGTTATCAGGTTAGAAGAGACTAACCATGAAGAATATATCAGGGATCAACCACAATCCTTCATCTTGAAAGTACTCAAGTTTTAGTTTGAAGATTATCTGTTTTTTTTAGAAGATTACGATTAGGTGTTTAAAGGCTCAGTTTGGAATTTTGGCCTCGTTATATTCTCATAACTTACCTGTACGACCGCCTACAACGCACGACCCAGGCGGATACTAACGTTAACACAATGTTGTATCTGGTGATGTCTCAAGTTTTGTTAATAATTATTATGGTAGCGATTCTATGAATTGTAGGGGTCTATTTAGGGTATTGAATGTCCAGCGCTGGACTAAGTAGTAGCGCTAGTATAAACGCCCTAAATTTGTTTGTCGAACTCAAGTGTGAGGACTGGGACGTCTTCCAAGGTTTAATGAGGTGAAAAGAGTGACAATAACGTAGATTTACCATATAATTTATTGGCTAACTCACAAGTCGTTTGTGGGAACTGAGCGTTTGGTGACTCATGATACCCCACCTATTCTGCAGAGCGGAAATCATTAATAACTGAAATCTCTGAAATTTGATGATGGAGGCCCTGGAGGCACTTGGGAGGTCTTGCGAATGGGCTGATGTTTTTGCCTTTCGATTGGTTGACGACGACTTATTCCTTGTGAGCCTGATGATGCCTTCTCGCTCTGGGTTGACGTCTCACAGCGTCAAAACTCACTTAATTGTGAAGTGTCAAAACACTTGTGCCGTGAAACTCCTGCACAAATATGAATTAATATCAGCAAGTAAAAAACATGAATAACTCACTTGTTTTCTTCCCACACGTTCTACAGCTAATCTAGACAGAATTTGGAGGTAAAATGAGTTAGTTAGGGGTTTCAAAGACCAGTGAGTGCTATTTTTTGGTCCGAGGTACCAATTTTCGACTCATTCAAGTTCCTCCAATAGTATCGATCGGTTGTACAACATCATCGGTTGTACAAGCCCCAAATGACTTGATAGGATGACTATGGTACCTCGGGATCCAGCCATATTTCTGTGCCTAATGATAACCGTACTAATTGTGGTTTTCAGTGCCTACTGCCGAATCAGCAAATAAATCCGAATCTCCATCGATGGCTACGTGACGTGTACTGCGCTGTTGGGCTATTTTAATCCTCTGCCCCGTAACAATCCGACTGATTTCCATCAGCTGAATTATAATTAAAACGATTTTAGTTTACTAGTCGTAGTATTTTATAAACTTTATGGTTGGTACGCTGAAGGAGCAGTTGAGCCACTGAACTAAGAGTGTACACTTGAGTGGTCTGCCGACTTCTCTTGGGTTTGGAGCCCTCCTGAGCCTAGTGATGACTCAGCTCATAGCCAAGCAGGCTTTACAAATAACAGCTGAGTGTACACTTGAGGTGTCTGCCAACTTCTCTTGGGTTTGGAGGACCTGAAGAATGTAGACGCTCCTAGGGAACACTTACCTGTTCACCAATCGGCCAGTCTACCAGCTCAAAGCGGCTGGATTCAGTAATAGCGGGTAGGTATTTGAAATCGACCATATTCATCCAAAACAACATTTTTAAAACTTTGTTACCATTTGAGCAAAAGATCTGACGTTTTCTGGACATTGAAACTACTCAAGATGAAGAGTCAAATGTGCCAAGTCTCACTTTCCAGCTAGCAGACTATGTACTCCTCATAGTAAGTAGAATTTGAATGACCAGAATTTGAGTTGTCCTGAAATACTTGAATTTGCCTATGTACCATATCCTCAGGTTTAAAGACCGCCTGCCAGTACTTTCCCACTGGAGCTGACAGACTGGGGGATTTGTGTGATTTTGCAAAATCGTGTCAATAGGCGACATTGGATTATTATAGTTTTTCTGCTTTTATGGTGATTTAGACAGAAACCTTAATTAAAAAAAAAAAAAAAAAAAAGGCTGATATTTGGATTCAGGCAAAGCATAGCTGCAACACAAAACAAAAATTGAGTGATTTTGAGCCCATATTCGATTTTACAGTGAATTTTGAAGTCAAAAGTTGCACTTGAAGCGCCATCAATCGGTGCCTGTACGTTATTGCCGACGTTTTCTTTTAAGACACTCCTGACCTCAGAGCGCTGTGTAGTGTCTTCCTCCGGGTGTCACCAGAGTGGGGACAGATACGAACAGTGGGAGCGTTCCCTCGACCTCGGTATCGCGGGAATGTCATTCTCAAGTTAAGTCTTCGCGTATTGTACCTCTCCCTGGCTCAGATGTTATCAGGTACCGCATGATACTCAGGGTCAACCTTGAATGACGCCTCCTGAATACGAGTGATCAGTAAGTTGACATAAGTATACTAGTACCGTCCTCAGTATAGTTCCATGCAGTACAGTATAATACTGGTAGTAGGTACTATAAAGTTATATATATGCATTGTTCTCGTACATTGTTAACTAGTGGCTTCGTGATGCGAACACTACAGAACCACAACTTCATTACTTATTGAAACCAAAATTTGGTTTCAACCTTTTTTTTACATTTTTTGGAGAAAACCTGGCATAACTTAGGCATAGGTACCTAACATATTTAATATCGGCGACAAAAGTTATGCCAGGTTTTCTCAGTCATACACAGCGGATCTAGAAACTCCATAAGGGTGAGGGGGGGGGGGGGGGGGGTAGCTGAGAGGGGTCTGGTAGAAATTCTAAATCCCCCCCTCCCTTGAATTCACTACTGGTCATACACAACACAGCATTCCACCATTTGTCAAAAGAATTAAATATAATAGTAGTATACTTCTACCAACGATCTCAAAAGGTACGAACGATTCAATCAAGTTTGTGATTGTGTAAATATTTTTCCAAAATATTTTTCTTGCCGAGAATAGACGAGGTCGGCAGTGCGCTTATCTAAGATCATTAAATGGCCTTGAAAGTTTGATAGCTCTCGCTGAAAGTATTCCTGTGTTTCCTTTCCCTGTTTTTCTTTTCGTAGATACGGATATCTACAGACGACGTTTCGAAATATTTATGATAGCGTGATCTGTGCTTCACAGAAAAGGGTACGCGCGTTCGTTAGACCCTCCCGGTTTATCCGGGTTAAACATGGGATTATTACTCGTATTATCGACGAAAATGATAAACTGAGTTAGAATTGAGTTGCATAACGAAATACCTAAGACTTGTATATACTTGTATCCACCCCACCACTGGGTAAGGGGGTACTCACGGGTTCAAAAAACAGTCGTTTTTCAAATCTCCTCGTCAACAACGATTATTTGAGTACGTGGATCATAATCGTAAAATGTAGACCCCCCCCCCCACACCATGGTTGAGGGGGGGGAAGTTGTAACTGAGGTACTTTACGACCTATTCTTATACCTACCTAATACACCTACATATGAACTTGAATGCACGAACAGGAGGATGAAAATTATAGAAAACACTTACTACATTTGGAAAAAGTGGAAATTTTCGCTGTACAGCGTCGTCAGCCCGAGAAGAAAAAGCCCGAGATTTTTCTTCTCGGGCTGACGACGCTGTACAGCGAAAATTTCCACTTTTTCCAAATGTAGTAAGTGTTTTCTATAATTTTCATCCTCCTGTTCGTGCATTCAAGTTCATATTTCACGCGAGTGTCTTTAGTTTCACCAATCCATAATACACCTACATAGATACGTACAATACATCGTATTTTCAACAGTCACAATCAATACGTATACCATTTAGTGATGTAGACAGAAGGGTAATCTGCACAAAGAAGATAAAACGACGTGTCAAGAATTTTATGTTGGCTAGTGTGATTATAAACATGCCGAAAAGAATTGGGGTTGAGTAGAGCAATTGTGTGATTGGCTGGTGACGGCGGGAGGGGGGTGAGAGGGAGTAATCTATTTATTGGAAAGGGAGAGGAATCTACGTATTGGGGGGAGGGAGTAAGAGAGATTGATAGGGAGAGGAGAGAAATCTATGTATTTACAAGAGGGGTCTGGAGAGAGTAATCAATTCATAGAGGGAAGAGAGGAATCTATCATAGATTATCTTTGTAAAGGCGGGTTTACACGATACAACTTTGTGCTCCAACTTAGCGCTCCAACAAATCGAAAGAGTTGAGTACCTACTGTTTCCGAATCAAGCTCCCCCTTACTTTTCAACAAGTTCAATG
Organism: Stenodema calcarata; assembly: GCA_963920205.1. Lineage (NCBI taxonomy): Eukaryota > Metazoa > Arthropoda > Insecta > Hemiptera > Miridae > Stenodema > Stenodema calcarata. The sequence goes on along the minus strand of OY986056.1, from coordinate 4,336,099 downwards.
TAGGTACGCCAAATCTTTTTTGTTCAGGTCCGAGTACTCTCTACTTTTAACGTTCCACAAAAACCAGCCAAGTCGACTTGGCTGTCAAATTGAGTTAGCTTCATATTTGGATTCTGGAAATAGTTCTCCATCGTCTACGGTTATGCAATAACAGTTTTTGGCAATTTTACTGCCATTGGCAATCAATTTTTGGGAAATAATCAACCGTAGACGATGGAGAACTATTTCCAGAATCAGAATATGAAGCTAACTCAATTTGGCCGCCAAGTCGACTTGGCTGGTTTTTGCAAAACACGGTCCCTATAATAATAATAATATTATTATAATATTATTATTATTATTATATTATTATATTATTATTATATTATTATTATTATTATATTATTATATTATCTATAATATAGACAAACAGACAGACACCAAATTCTAAATCGGCATGGTTCGACTCCATTTCTCGCGAAACGAATAACTGTAGTGACATTTTTCGAAAATACCCAAGGAACACGAAAATCGTCTTTGAATTTAGTTATATTTAATATAACTAAATTCAAATATTTACATTAACATTACATTGTAATTTACTACTATTTTTTCGAAAAATGTCACTACAGTTATTCGTTTCGCGTGAAATGGAGTCGAACCATGCCGATTTTGAATTGGGTGTCTGTTTGTCTGTCTTCAATGGATCGAACCCTTCTCCCGTATTTAAATGTTTCTGTGATCGGGGAAGGACATAGGGGGGTTCACTTCCGGATCCGATGCATAGGGGTGCGGGTATATAGGGAAGCCGAAATATAAAAATCTTAAATTCTTCCTTCCCGTGAGACAGATGAATATTATTTTTGGTATTAAGATTGTAAGGGTTTGTAAAGGGGCATGTAAGAGGTATAATCCGCAAAGCGACAGGTAAGAGTAGCAGATGGATCCATCCCGAGTTCTGCCCGTCAGGGTCAGGTAACAGAGGTAGATGGACACACCCCGAGTTCTGGCCGTCAGCGACGGGCCCGACAGCTAGTAGTTATTATAGTTCGACAAACGCACATAAAAACTCTCGAGGAGTTCGCTTGACCGAATTATCTGCCATAACTAACTAACAAACGACGAAAAAGGACATCTTACAAGTCGAGCGGACGATGTACAATGGCAAACTGAGTGAAATCGCAGCGAGAAATGACTGTCACTGTTTACACGTTCAAACATATCGTTACGATATGCAGAAATTGATGCCGGCCGGCATCAACCTTCCACTCCAACTCCAACATCAATAAATCGCTACGTTGTCCTGTTTACACGCTACGCTAAATCGTAACAATTCAATTGTTACGATAATTCGCTACAATTTATCGTAACGTGTACACCCGGCTTAAAACGGTAGGAACGGAATCTGTGTGTATTTGGGCGGTGAAGAATGGCGAGGAATCTGTGTATTTGGTGTGAGGGTAACTGAGTGAAGGAGTACTTCACATGGTACCTCAGTACTGTACACCCCCCCCCGCCCTTTAAGGTCCCACCATGAGAAAGACGAGGAGGAGGGGGGGGGGAGAACGATCGTCCATCTGTAAAGGAGCCCCTACACGGTCAATCTGTTTGATCAAAAGATTGATCAAACAGATTGAAGTGAGCCTCAATCATCTCTTCAGTCGTTTGATCAAAACCCTTGCAGAGTGTTGTACCTAGCTGTCTCCTTTTTCTCCTCATTGTCGTCTACTACGCTGTTCAACTCGTTTGCGCGATTTTCGAAAAATTTTCTTGAATACTTTTCGTTTGCGGTGTTGTGCTGAAACAATGAGTTCCAACCAGGATTTGTCCGTGCTTTTACTGAGTGTAGCTGCCCTCCAACAGAAGAAAAAGGGCGGAAAGAAGAGGAAAAGGTGGTGGTCAAAAGAGTGGTGAGAAACCGTTTTAGTCATGAACACCTTCTCAGGGTTCTGCGCGAGACGGAGCCACAGGATGCGACATGGTTGGTGCCGAACGCGTGACTGACGGAAAGATTGATCAAACACTCTCTAGACGCTCAGTCGCCCTCTTCAGTCGACTGAGTAAATCAAACTTTCCATCAATCTCCTTCAGTCATTGACTCAATCGTCAAACACGCTCCTAGACGCTCAATCATGACTGTCTCAATCGATTGATCAATCATGTTTGATCAAAAAACTGATCGTCTAGGGGCTCCTTCAGGCTCTACTGTAACACCCCCTCCCACCAGGGAACGCTCCCCGCAGTAACTTTTCTCCCAGTAAGGCGGAGGAGGGGGGGAGGACGATCGCACATCTGTAACGCTCTCTTCAGAACCCCCCCCCCTCCTATCCCCCCGCAGCTAATGCTCACGCCGTAACTTTTCCCCCAGTAAGAAGAAGAAGTGGGGGGTGAGTACTGTGGTTTGCGTTACAGATGGGCCTCAACCCACAGATCTAAAACGCAACCCACAGTACTCCCCCCCCCCCCCTCTCTCGACCCCACGGTAACGCTCCCGCCTTGAGAACGAGGATGAGAAGGACGATATTTTTTCCCCACTGGGAGCGGAAAGCGGCGAACGGCGAAGCAACGAATTCAAGCAAACGGCGCACAGTGAGCCAAAACGACAAAAAAGCGGAAAAAACTCCGTATCTTCAGAACGGATAGTAATATCGATTCGGGAATGGTTTTATTCAATTCAGGAAGGAAAAATACATTAGAAAACACTACTAGGAAAACCACTGCGAATATTCAGAAAGTTCAATTTATAAACCAAGAATATTTAAGAATATAAAGATGCACCTGTTATAAATTGCTAATTATAAATAGCCCTGTCAGCCCAAAATACTTCTCGTATGTCAGTGTAAAGAAAAATTCTTCATAATATGTTCATATTATGAACACAATTTATTTTACTTTCATTTAACCGTATGCTTCATGAGAAAATTGTACAAGAAAAAAACGTACCTACTTTTTTATTCTTTTAACAATTCAATTTTCCAACATTGCTTCTTTTTGACTCAACACTTCCTTCGTTAAATACATTTTAAAATAAATTTTTGTCTTCTTTACACATAGGTAACAGTTTTAAAAATAAACCAAAATCCTCCTTTTAAATTACCTAATTTCTTCTTCATAAACACAAAATAATAATAAAATGGTAATTATAATGTAATGTGTCACGCTCACGAGATTCAAAGTCATAATTAAAGAATAGGTACTATTCATCTAATAGTAGGGAATAGTGTATTTCTTACTCTTGTAAAAACTGTACTTTGTGCAAACTTTAGAATTTAACTACGCAAGGGAGTGATTAATTTTGTTATTTAAAAGACGCTCCAGTTCCCAGCACAAGAATTTCTTACAAGAAATAAGCATAGGTACAAAGTTTGTACAGGATGTTTGGGGCTTATACTCGTACAATACCGGCCTGACGGCCCTAAAAGTTTAACAAAAATGAGGGATGATGGAGGGTAGAGAAATGGAGAGAGTCGATATATAGGTTTCTCCAAGTCAAATTGAGAATTTTCCAAGTCAAATTGAGAATTTTCCAAACCAAATTGAGAATTTCCCAAGTCAAATTGATAATTTTCCAAACCAAATTGAGAATTTTCCAAATCAAATGAGAAATTTCCAAACAAATTGAGAATTTTCCAAATCAAATTGAGAATTTTTCAAATAAAATAGGCACGAACCAAAACCTTTTCTTTTATATCTAGGTAGGTAGTAAGAAGGTATAAATCCAGTGGAGAAAGCTTTCTCCAAGATCAAGCTATACGTGAGAAACGTTCTCAGTGAGTCAGCGCAGAATCTCATTTTGAGTGATAGCTCAAAGCATCCCTACCATTTCATCAGCTGATTGTACCAATTGGATGATGGACATGTTCGTACAGTTAACAAACGCAGCTGCTGGGAACCCACTACATTGATTATTCAAGTACATACTAGCCTACGTAAATACCTACGTCATTTTACTCAAAATATGGAAAATTGAATTTTTTTTAAATTGAAAAATGCGGATTTCTGACTTTCAACTAGGTACCTATACCATGGCTAAATGGTACCTTGTACCATTTTATTCATAATTAAAAGTTTTGATTTCATTTGAAAAATTGTCACTTTAGTTTGGATAATTCCTTTCTGTCTTCATTTTTCAAAGAAAATTCCCCTTTGAAAAATTCTCAATTTAGTTTGGAAAATACTCATATTGATTTGAAAAATTCTCAATTTGATTTCCAAAATTCTTTATTTGATTTGGAAAATTCTCAATTTGACTTGAAAAATTCTCAATTTGACTTGGAAAATTCTCAATTTGACTTGGAAAATTCTCAATTTGGTCTGGAAAATTCTCAATTTGGCTTGGAAAATTCTCAATTTGGCTTGGAAAAGCTATAGAACCCGAAAATGCAAAAAGACTAATATCGCCAAACATGGACACCCTTTTAACATTCACCGATTCAATTTGAAGATGAGAAATCTTATAAGATTTGTCCCATTCGCATAAGGTTGAAATTTGTATTTGGCTGAGAAAAGGACATCCCCGTCCCTTTCGATTTGGAGCCGCCACGGCCCCGAACCTGTTTCTTAGTGTACATTACGTAATTCCTAGACTAAGTCCAAGTTACTCTGAACAGGAGACTGGTAAAAGCTCCGTACGAAAACTAAGCTTCTCTAGCTTTTTTCCTCAATAAAGTCGAGGGTGTAAAAGATCTGAGGGGCGCTCGAGCTAAACCTCAATTTATCACAATCTCCCCGCAGAACTGGTTCCTCTGCTGAATCAGTTCGTTGCATTGGACCTTTTTTTTTTGTTGCCAACCCGCCCGAGTCTTTCTGCGTGGGGAGGGTTTGCCGGATCTACATCTACACCGCAGTCACTAACATCTTCGGTTTCGCTCTCGTCCAAGACAGACCAGTTACAAAATGGTGAAGTTTACTTCGAGCAAATACACCACGTGTTGATGTCATTGCTGTTGAGTCGTCCGAAGTAGTTCAGTGAAGTTCAATCTCCGGTTTCCGTCATTTTCATAAAATACATCGCGTCTGTAGTGTCCCCGCAATACGATTATCGCACCAGGTCTTGTTTGGGAGCTTTGTCTCTACTTAGTAAAACGAACCTTATGAAGTGAAATTGTGAATTTAAATACGGTTCAAATAATTAGTGCCTGTCTACAACAAGTATATGACGTAAAATTGGCTTCGTACACAACGTATTCATAAAACCGAGGGAATAATGACATCCTACGAACTAATGAAGCATGACCCTGAACCAGGTACTACATTTTATACTGCAGTTTAATGAATTAATTACGTACATTTTGAGAAATAAATGCCTTACATTAACCCACACATCACCCAATCCTCAATGGGACATTGGCGTATGATGAAAGTCTAGGGGGCTACATAGAACACAAAAACACACATCCCCCCCTCCCCTTTTCCACAGCTTACTAAAAGGTATTCTATTTGTAGCCCTATATTCTATTAAATAGAATTCCTCTTAGAATAGGCTACAAATAGAATACCTCTTAGTAAGCTTCGGAAGGGGGGGGGGGGGGTTGAAATTGTTTTGATTTTTTTTTATGGTCCAAAATCGCATACTTGATATTATTTTTGCAAAACAATCATTCAAGGGCTATCGAAAAACCAACGAAAAATTTGTTGCAGTACCTATTCAAAATTTCACTCCTCTAGTCAATTGTCTATTTGATAATATTATCTCTATATATTATATAGAGTAATATATTATATTACTCTTGTCTTGTCAGAACAATGTTGTGCATAATAACCAGACACGCTGCTCTTGCAGTGCTTTTGTACTCATGCGTGTTCCCTGCTACGAGGTTATTGGACTTAACCTAGTAGTTCATATTCATGTTATTGTTATATATGTCTACATTGTCCCACTATACAGTACTTTGCACAAAAATGTATCTTAATAAAAAAATAAAATGAAAAAATGTGCTCGTAACCTTAAATTTCTTTCATTTTTCTAGGGGGCTGACCGTTCCTCTAGGGAGGCTAAATCGGGCCTATTAGGTACATAGAGTTTATTTTTTAGAGTTTTTCAAGACTAATCCGTAGCTTTGTACGTCCAGCCGTTCGTTCACAATGAGGGCTCAAAGTTGGAGCAGATCAGAACTTGTCAACATGAGGGTGAATCATACGGCAGTCTGTCGGGTTAATGTTCAAAATGGCCCAGCTGATTCGAATTGCACATGATTTTCAGATATCGAGTTAATTATTAGGTACCTAATAATTAATATTGCTTATTAATCATTATTAAAAATAATTCATAAACATTATTAATAACTAACAATAATCAATAATAATTTACACTACTTGTTTTTCAACTTCCTGATAAGACTTGAAATTTTAAATATAAGTCAGAACTGGATGACAATGACAATTTCCGACCGGTTTCTTGTACTTATGTAAAATTGTTTAAACAATATCTACCAACTTGTTCAAAAAATTAAATTTTAATGATGAGCTGGGGTCTTGAAATTGTCAAAATGGGTTTAGGATGGATGACAATGCATTATTCACTAGGTTTCTTGTCTGCAACTTGTTTAAACAAGACCTATTTGTTTGATTAAATTTGGATGATGAGCTAAAGTTTCATCTATCATTTCGTGAATTTGCTTAGGGTGATCTGCTCAAAGAAGATAATAAACCGTTGTGTAAAGAATTTGCAGAGTTTTTGACTCAGGGTTACGAATGAATAGTTCAAGGCTCATCGGATTTCAAGGATTCCCGGACGGAGCCCACGTTGCGAGACGGATCCGGTTGGTCCTTTAGAGAAGGTATTTTGTTCGCGACAAAGCTCGAAATGAGATTAAAACCCACGAAATCGTCACCCTGACAACAACGAACGAACACCCCTGCATTCTGTCCACTTCAATCTACTTTTTAATCCACCAAAAAATAGGCAGAGTGTTATATGATCGTTCTGTTCACATTGCACTCGCAAGGCTCCTGGACTGGATGTGGTCGTTCAACCTCTTCTTCAGAAACTCGTTTTTGCCTATCTCGCTCACTTATTGTTTGCACCAGATTAAGGTACTTCCCAAAAAAGGAATCTGCTCACCCTGCCTCCTCATATCGCCCAATCTTTCAGTACTCTCCAAATGTTTTTGAATTCTTTCTCCTACCACATCTCAAACTTAACACTGGCCACTTTATTCCAATTGAGCAATTCACCCTCGTGCCCACTCCAGCTATAGAGATGAGCGAATTTAACAACAAATGTGTTCCATAATCGTCAAATCTTCAGGTCAGCCATCGACGTAGAACAAGCCTTCAACACGACCTCCTCAATAACTTGTACTCAATGGTTCACCACTATCTTCCGTGGTAATGATTTGGCTCCGTGTCTTTATTCATTGTACTTCCACGGTATTCCTCTTCCCAGTGAACAAGCCATTCCGGGGTCGATTATGTATGCTGACGACCTTGTGAGCTGTGTTAGATGAGGACTGGATAGAGGCAAAAAACTCCAATAGTCCAGTAAAATTGGACCTGAAGGTACCTCGAAGTGACCTGGGGAAAGCAGAAAATCGTTCTAAACCTTACTTTGTCAGTAATTATAAAATTCAAAAGGATTTCAGTTTGGGCACTCAGATTGAAATTCCCAATAAACAACTAACATATTTTGACCACCGAATTCATGTCCACAACAACCCACTCGTAGTAGAAAGCTTTAGAAGTCATTTTTTGGATTTAGTCAACATGAAAGGAGAATTATAGGAGTCCACTGAGAAACTGAACAAATTGACTAATGAATCACCATTTTTAGTTGTGGAACTCAGTGTGTTTCCACAAGTGTTAAATATATCCTCCGTGTAGGAAACATTTGTAAATGATAAGAAACAAAGACTGCGCTTAGCACCAATGTCGATACATAAACTAGCTCAATGAAAATCAGTTTAAAAAGCAGTAACGATCGGTTTTAAAAGAGCTTTAGCGCGGCGGTTTGAAGCTTTTTTTTTTTTTTTTTTGAAAAAAAACGTATAACCGGATTTGGAATCGGAATCCAGTAGATTTTGAGGAGAGTCGAAATATTTCCCGCTTGGTCGATTCGACTGGTTCGCTGTTGACAATAATATTATATAATCGAAACAGTCGCACGTGTAACGATGGGTACCAGTTTCTGGTTCTGCATCTTACATTCGATCGATACCAAGGTTAATGGCTGCACAAGGAGAACTTAGTTAAAATGGATTAGTTTGTTAGGTCTGCTCACCAGTTATTTTTAACATTTTGAATATTTATACATTTTTAACAAGTAATTAATAATTTAGGTTTGATAACGCGTGGCTCATAAGGAGCAATGATAATAATAATGATAATAATCGAACCAGGTTTGAGACAGACTTCTATCATAGACTCGTATACTAGTCCTCTGGGATGTGAAGATGTCGGTCCAAAATTTATAAAACTCGAATTTCCGAAAAATTTGCATACCAAACTCAATTTCAGACCATTCTGAATTCACAGCCAAAAGACACAAAAATCATATGTATATTTATGTATATTTTTATGTATGTGTGATTCCAGATGATAACTCCTAAACAACGCATCCTAACGAAAACCCTATCAACAGAAATATTAAAGAACATCAAATTTTGATGTTCTTTAATATTTCTGTTGATAAGGTCTGCAGAATGTAATTCTGCATCGATAAACCCCCACAACGTCAAAATTGGACCAATTTATAGGGTACCTACTTACCTAGTTATCGACGGCTGAAAAACGAAAAATTTTCCCATATTGGCTAAAATGAACCGTTTGACGACTTTCAGTCGCCTGTAGCTTCAAAAGTACACTATTAGATTCAAAGTTGTGCAAAAGAAAACGGCAAGTTCAAAGAACACCCAAATGTTGAAATTTGACAAATTTTAACCATACTTGTGAGCCAAATTCCAAGAACAGTCATTCTGGAATATCCAACATCTTGCTTCCTGACCTGGAATTTTGGCAATGAAGATGTAACAATAATCAATTATTGATTGACATTGTCTTGTGTTCTTTCAGTGAAAGTTCCTACTGATCTGGTCCTCACTTGGGAAGACATCAACCTGTACGCCACCAGCACTGATAGACATTTATTCAAGAAGAACAAAGTAACAAGAACCAAACTACTGCATAATGGTGAGCAAAACGTCTCTGTCTAAACCATCTCTTTCCTCTCATTTTCGTCGGTAGGTCCACGAGTAGCGCTGCTCAGCTTGTTGTTAAGTGCAAGTCCTGTCGTGAAAACAACAGTTTTGAGAGCATCCAGTTGGACCATCCTCCGACCATCCTGAATCCACTGCCAAAAGACCCAAAAAATTATATGCATATAATGTACCTATGTATATCATATATAATATATACCTATGTATTATATAGGTTTTCCAAGTCAGATTGAGAATTTTCCAAATCAAATTGAGAACTCAGAATATTTTTTTGGCACAGTTATATTTTGTAGTAGAGACAAAAAGATGAGTAATGCAAGTTGGGAAAGGAGTAATCCAGGGTGGGGGGGGGGTGGTTGTCGCGACTCAGCGACAAAAGCTCCAACCTGACAGTGGTGGTGGGAGGGGGGGGGAAGGTATCGCGACAAAAGCACACAGCGACAAACGCTCTTAACTGATAGCGGAGGTGGGGGGGATAGTGTCGAGACAAAAGCTCCAACCTGACAGTGGTGGGGGGAAGGTATCGCGACAAAAGCACACAGCGACAAACGCTCCTAACTGACAGTAGTGGGGGGGGGGGGCGGTGTCGTGACAAAAGTTCCCAACTAACAATGGTGGGGGGAGAAGGGATGTTGTCGTGACAAAAGCTCCCAGCGACATAAGCTCCCAACTGACAGTTTAGGGACTCACAATAGAGCGTTTAGGGAAGGGACTCACTGAGAATAACCGAATTTCTACCTTCGTGGGGTGGGGGGGGGGGTAGTGATCCAGAAGCAGGGGTTGTGAGGTACCTAAATTTTGACAAACAGGGTACCAAATAGAGAGTTTTAATATAATTTCAACAGATTTCATCATTAAAAAGAACTTAAATGTTCAAAGAAATCCGTTTCAAATTCATGATTTTTTAATTAATAAATAAACGTTTCTCAACCGAAAATGCCTTCAATTCGGACAAAACATGATAATCTGAGGGCGGAGGGTCACAATAACCCATCCAAACGACACAATCAGGAAGAGTGCAAATTTGACACTCTTGCCCTGGAATTTTGGCAATTGACTCTGGGTTATGAAAACTTTCATAAGTTTTGTGTTTTTCATTCTGAGTTTCAAATTTGATGATCTACCGACAAGTTTAGTCTTCAGGTGTATTCCGGTGGGTTCAATTCCCTTTTGGCAGAACACAATGTTGTAACAGAGCAATGTTCACCATTCACCTGTGGTCACCTCTAGCCGTGATACTGTCCACGAACAGAGATGTGAATAGTATCTAACAGGCTGTCCCTCTGAGCCCCTGCTCTCATACTTATGGATAATAATTACTACAATAAAACACCATTTCAAGTGCCGCCCTATTACTCGTTCACCTGGCCACTGTTGCTTTGAGAAATTGGAGTTTACAGGACGCCCCATCGAACTCCACTTGAGGGAAGATTCCTGGGTTCTGAATCGTAATGTTTGATTTTCCAGTCAGGGCAGAACATGGTCTTACTCTCAAGAGCATGAGTACATTGTACTCCAACTCAAGTCTACCTACTCCCAATACGTCAAAACTGCACAAATCAAAATTCAACCTACAACTCTGTAATTTTAATTTATCCAAAAATTGTCAATGTGCACTCACTTGTATGATAACTGTAATGACACTACAGTAGCATCCATGTCGTGCGTTGCCTAGGACCGAATTGGTAGAGATGAAACCTGGAAACGGAAATTAACATTTGATTCAAATAACCTATAGTTATTGTAGTTTCACTGCTACTATTGTTAATAAATATTAATAAAAGATAAAAACACGAGAATACACCAAGTCTCAACTCATTCTATTCAAATCATTTGAATAGAATGAGTTGAGACTTGGTGTATTCTCGTGTTTTTATCTTTTATTAATATTTATTAACAGGAGGTTTGGATTGTCTTGACCGATGTTTATAACGAATGAAAGATTTTGGTTTCTTGAGGTTCGGTCTGGTGAATAAAGACGATTTGTTAGGCCGACGTTTCGTTGTATTTGTACAACATCTTCAGGGCTTAACTTCTATTGGCCATGTGCTAATATCAGTTCATGATGGTGGTAGGTGCTAGGTGGTATGGACAGGTGGTATGGCATTAAACACTAATGATAAAAACTAGCGATGTGTTACAATACCATGTCAGTGACAGAATGACAGATGTTTTGACAAGTGGTGACAGAGCGTTTAATAAGTGGTGATAAACGCTCTGTCACCACTTGTCAAAACATCTGTCATTCTGTCACTGACATGGTATTGTAACACATCGCTAGTTTTTATCATTAGTGTTTAATGCCATACCACCTGTCCATACCATCTAGCACCTACCACCATCATGAACTGATATTAGCACATGGCCAATAGAAGTTAAGCCCTGAAGATGTTGTACAAATACAACGAAACGTCGGCCTAACAAATCGTCTTTATTCACCAGACCGAACCTCAAGAAACCAAAATCTTTCATTCAATATTTATTAACAATAGTAGCAGTGAAACTACAATAACTATAGGTAGGTAGGTACTTATTGAAACCTTTTTCTCATTGTAGACTCATTTATCCTTCTTTTTTTCAGTTAGTGGTATCGCTAAGGCGGGAAAATTGTGCGCGATAATGGGCCCAAGGTGAGTTGCCTTATTGGTTTGTTTTTAAACCATCTTAATAAGTTGGTTTAAAATGGTGAAATGGTATTTTACATAGACATGTCGTGAACGTGATATCAACACTACATTTTAACGAGTCCTTTTCTGTACTTTTTCCAGTGGGTCCGGAAAAACCACGCTCCTCACTGTTCTGGGACAGCGTAATTCAGGTATGAACCATTTGAAATATGAATTGGTTTCCGTGTCTACTGGGGGTAAGAGGCTTGTTCAAGATGCAAGTGTGTATTTATTGTTAATACACGTCTGGTAAAAATTGCATTCAATTCCATTCATTGGGGACCGAGAAAAAGGTATTTAATGAAGAACATGGTAATTTTCCAGAAGTGGCAAATTTCGAAAATCAAACTTTCCCGCCCGTTATGTCGTTGTTTCTGTCTAGAAAATGTTATTTTCAAATATCCATGCATCCTCTCCCATTCCATGTATCTTCTGAGTGGATCCTATCAGTTCATAACCTCTCTTCAGGAAACCTTCCCTCAAGGTATTTTGTTGTTACATTGTAGTCGTGATGTTTTTGTTGTGATCTCGTGTTTGTTCATTCTCTTTTTCAATTTTCTGATTTTCACTCTCGAAATGCCGAAATCGAAACGTGTTTTTAAAAAAATGGTCAGGAGACCACCAGGGAGATTCTGCCTGACCTGCCAGCGGTAAATTGACTTGTCATAATAAAGCAACCACGTAATATAATTAGCATTGTAATAATTATTGCTCCCCAGATGAATAAAAAGAACAAAGAATAACGGAGAATTTTTCAAAATTTGATTCTATCTCATTTCGAAATGTGAAATTGTTTCTGGAATAAACTGCTGACAAATTGAAGTGGACCACTCATTTAAAGTTAGGTAATTTTTTTTAACCATTCTGGTTATTTTTGTATCTTTTTGTTAGCATCAGTACTCAGCACTTATACTTATTGGAATTTGTCTTATAAGGTCATATTGAATATGTTTAACATATTAACCCTTTAAAGGCGTCCGTAAATTAGAATAATGTTTACAAAACACATGTTTTTTGTTTGTTTCCACTTGTATTTTGTAAACATCACTTCCCTTTTATCGTCAGTATTACTCCAACCAGTTCACTAGGAAGTTTTTTCCAAGTGAAAACAACACTCGATACCAAGTGGAAACAAACAAAGATCACCTTATGAGACAAATTCCAATAAACTGCTCAGCTCTTACCAGTGATACTAACACTTCGTTTTTTCTTAAATTTTGTTTTATGTATTTATTTGTGTTGAAAAAATACATTACTGTGGACAAGTAAGGTATATAAGCACTAAGGTACCAAAAATAATTAGAAGTATGTATTGTTAAAAAAAGAGAGTTACCTAACTTCTTCAATTTGTGAGCAGTTTAGATGATCAGCATATAGATTTTGCCAAGAAGAAAATTTCGCAAACTTACAACGTAGCTACTATGACAAAAATGCCCCTGCACATTTACTTCCCTGGTCAACATTTCAGAATTCGCCCGTAGTTGTACATCGCACAAACGTTCGCGAAGGTTTGTGCGATGTACGATTAGAAATTGGAACGGCAACATCTACATCCGCTGGAACATCTTGTTACGCATTAATTAAAACCTATTAGGTACCTATTGTACGGGAAAATTCTCGAGTATGTACCAATCACGAATTTTATACGAAGAAATTGATAATTTCATATGTATTATGAAAATTGATATAAAAGTGACCCTTTTTACAGTTACAGTAGGTAATTACATTACTTTCACGGAGGGGCTTATGTACGGGTTTATTGTATTCTATTCGTCGACATCATCCGAACATCGTTTGGGCAGTGTTACAGTTACAATTGAACAGATACACTATACAGATACATTTGAGCCAGGTCTACTTCTCCCAAACTGTCGATGCACCTCTTCAAATTTAAATATGGAATACTCCAGTAAATCCAGATCTCTGATATTCACGAAGCATTTATATTTACTTCAATTTAGTTTGGTCAATAGTCTTTTAGGCATTTCTAAAACACGAAACCGAATATAAAAAAGAACGTCGCTTAATCAGAATCGATTATAACAATTTTTTAACGTTTTCGAGTCGTTTTTGGTCGATTTCATCCTAAATGAACCATTTAATTCGATTTAAATTCACCTTTCAAATTCCGTTTAAATTGCGTTTTTGAGACGTTTTCGAGTCGAATTTCGGAACTTCTGATGTACCCTGTTTGAGTCTTTACCACTTGCCTTCTCCTATGCATTACATTTGAGTTTCACTCGCACTCCCAGTGAAGAAACCAATTTGAATCGTTTTGTGTTGTTAAATTCAATTATATAACCTGTGCTGTCAAATTCAAATCTAAAATGCAAGTTCTTTTTTATATTAATTCCACACATTCCTTGGCCTCATCAGCATCAGAAGATTCTATTGAAAAGTCTTCTTGACTTGGAGGAAGTAGTAAAGTAAATAAGTGATGTGTCGTAGATGATGCATAAGCGTTTACTCATTTCAGGCATATTGGCAGGAGATATACAGTTGAATGGAAAAACCGTCACGAAAGACTTGATAACGAAAATATCTTGTTTCGTACCACAGAAAGACCTGGCCATAAAATCTCTGACAGTTCAAGAACATCTGCAGTTTATGGTGAGTTCTGTGCATAAGTATACGAATTTCTTTCGTAAACATTTCAGTTCGCAAGATCTGTGAAGGGAGATGCAATACTGGCTGTATCTCGTATGCTTCATCCAAACGCCTCACAGATGTAGGAGAGGTTAATCATTTCCACTTGGATCCAGTTAATGGACTATACGGAGAAAGAGTTTCTCAACAGTAGTCGAAGAAAAATAAAGTGTATTCAGTGCTATAAATAGCAGATGTGAAGTGGTGGGTATTTGATTATGAGTGACATCGCGTTTCTTCATGACTAATCAGAGCATTAACGTAGGTATCGTACGATGGAGGTCTCTGTACGATTGGGACGGATACCGCATACCATTAAACCACATCTATCTCAAAATTGTCCTCCCTTAGTCTACCCATATAGTGCTACCTATACAGGTTCTGGCGAATCAGACCCCCGAGAACGGGGGACATTTTGAACAGTACATGTAATTTTGTTTTATGAAGGCCCTCCCTCAAAAATAAATAAATTTCCTAAGTAATGCCATAGACTTGACACTCTCTACGCCCTGAAATGGAGATATTGCGACTGAAAACTCATTTAATTCGTTGCTAGAGAAGTTCGGTTATGTCACCATTCGATTCAGCGTAAACATGGGCCTGAAAATACACGTTTTTTGCA
This sequence comes from Stenodema calcarata, assembly GCA_963920205.1. Taxonomy (NCBI): domain Eukaryota; kingdom Metazoa; phylum Arthropoda; class Insecta; order Hemiptera; family Miridae; genus Stenodema; species Stenodema calcarata. The sequence goes on along the minus strand of OY986056.1, from coordinate 4,321,034 downwards.
TACAAACTCAATTTTCTCAATAATGTATTAGATTTAAAAAAATACGGATTTTGTACCAAAGAGATAGGAAATTTAACGGTCTCTCCAGCGGTGTCCTCAGATTTGATTTTACATAATAATTTAAGGGAGTCAGGTCCGTTTTACTGAGACAAGGTCGAGAAGACGACAAAAATCTTTTTAAAAAAATGGACAAAGTCGGATTTTTAGTCGAGTTAGAAAAAAAACTGTACGAGGCATTTTTGTTGCAAATTACCTGTAAAATCGATTCTCTGAGTTTGTTACATAGTTACAATAGACACCCTGTATAGTGTGACATCTTGTCACACAGAAAATTAGATTCTTGCATAATATTAGTAATATTCACATTAAATTTCAACCCACTCACGTTATCACAGGCTAATTTGAAGATGGACCAACGAACCTCAAATCTGAAGAAGAAAAGTACAATCAAGAACCTGTGTGAAGAATTCAATTTGCTTCATTGTCAGCGGTCAAAGCTGAGCGAGTTGTCTGGAGGAGAAATGAAGAGAATCAGCCTCGTTGTACAAGTAAGAATATTGAAAACCCTACTGTGTCGCTAATGAGTAGGTAACAATATTAGAAGGTTGTAATAGTTCAATGAGACCCTTGAGAGAGCTCGTGAGATGTACATCACTATTCAATATGGAAGATGATGACGCAGAAGTACCAAAAACAGGAGTGAGAGCCACTGAAGATTGCTTAAGAGCCTGCAAGACCTGGGTTGGAAAGTTTTCGAAGGATACCTCAGGCTGTGATTGACTTAGACTTTTGAAATACATTTTTAAATTCACTATATTAATAAGAAAAAGCCCCCTCGTCCTCCAAGTTTTGAAATTCATAGAACACATTTTTTTTAAATTGTGGCTAAATTTTTTGATTTAAAAAAAAAACGAGACGAGGGGGCATTTTTGGAAGGCAATAGATCGCAAAATGCAAACATCGCAGTCAAAACATGTAAAATGAGCGAGCAGGATTTCAAATAAATTTCGATTTTTTGATAAATTTCTTGTAACGCTCTTCTTATTGGATGTCTTGGCGCTTTTATAGTGACGGACCCCCCACACTTCAAAACTTCAAGAAAATCACAGCCTGAGATATCCTTCAAAAACATTCCAACCGAGGTCCTGCAGGCCCAGAAGTATTGCAGTGTGGAACTCGTCCATGAATACCAACATTTTGCCAAATTCTATTTTAATAAATGTTCATGAGGAATGAGGTCCACTCTTCGAATAGAATTAAATAATGATTTTTGTGCACATACCGTAGGAACCTGCATAAGTAGCGAGGTACGAAGCTTAATTCAGAATCTGTTAGATAAAGGGTATCTGATATCCTTCCAGAAACATTCGCACCACCTTTGGAGTGAGTGTCTTGTGTCTTGTATAGTCCACATTCTTCCCATGAAATCTGCGAGTTGGAGTAAGACATTCATTTCGATAAATCGACAGGAAAAGGAAGAAGCCGTAGTCGTTCACTCCGCTGAACCAGTTTGGTTCGTAGCTCTTTGTCCATATGCAGATGAGCAACGCATCCAAAGAGTTTGATTTGCGATACATCCGGTTTGTACCCAAATCACCGTTCAGCCGGTGTAATACCGCTTGTTAATAAGGTAGGCAGTAGTGAAAAGAGCTTCACCTCGTAGACTGTTCGGCGGGCCTGAGCCAAATAGGAGACAACGCACTGCCTCCACAAGTGTGCGATTGAGGCACTCTGCACAGCCCTTTTGTTCGTGGTTCCTTGGAAAAGTATACTCCATGGAGACGCCATTGTTTAAACGAAAATTATTGAATCGCTGTGATAGAATCAGATTGTGGAGGCGAATAGGTAAGTATATATTATATATTGAAATCGACCAACCAAACTCACGTCACCAAACTGCTGGAATTTTTCATAAACTTTTCATTCTTTGAATTTAACGAATAAACTGACGTAATGGACCTATGGCCCAAAAAACGTGACAAAATACCGTTTCCCGTTATAAGTTGGTGTGTCCATCCAAAGACCCTTCCAACACCCTTTTAACTTTTCGTACTCGCACATCAGGTAAGTCGTAGAACTGACTTCCTGTCTGTTTGCCCTGAAGACAGAAAGTAAGTACATGATTTCTGTGTAGGGTAGGCAAGGAAAGCCTCATGCGACCATACCACAAGACGTCTTCATTGGTGAGAATGGCAGATCCCGAATTTAAACTAAAATTTACGACATACTGGTTAAACATATTATCACCTTCAAGAAAAATGTCGCCAGAACTGTGTTTTTCTCAAAACAGATAAGTAGTTAGCCCTTTCCGCTCCGAACATCTAACATACAGTAGATCCTTACGTAGACCAGAACACTCTACCGCGTTCTAAGAGGGCTAACCATTAGATCTCAAAACGGAGTCTGTGTCACAAAGGTATTGTCCTGTTTCAGTATCCACAAGGTGATGTGTCGAACCTGTATCCACCACCATCGAAATCAAGCCATCTAGCTATCACTAATATGAATTTCTGGACTAGGTATTGTCAAGTATGACAAAGGCACTCTATCAGCCTTATGATCACCGTCAGCATTTTTATTAGCTACTCTCAGCTACGTTAATGGAATGCTGCTGCGGCTTTTTGGGGCAAAATGGTTTTATGTGACCCATTTGGCCACACCTGTAACACTTGAATTGAGCAAGCTTGTACCATGAGAATCTGAATTTTCGAAAATAAGATTTTATTGCGAATGACCTATCTGTAAGCTCCATAGTGAGGGGGTGGACGGTCTGGTTGCGGGAATGTTTTGCAAACGTCCATTTTTTCTCCTTAGCTTGTGGTGTGACGGACATTGGCTACTCCCTGGACAAACCGAGTCTCATCCCTGCTCCATCGAGAAACCCCAGTAGTTCATCAGAGCTCCTCCACTTCTTCCTCACCCCTCTGATGCACATGGAGGTAGCCCCTAGAATTGAAAAGGCAAGCCTCGTCTTCACCCAGCCCTTGATTTCGCCTTGTGGACAGGCCCATTTCTCACTTAGGCACTCACGAATGCTGCCATCTGCGGAGCAAACAGTCCATCAGCTGATGTCACTATCGGAGTGAAAGATGCATGGCGTTCTTCGCAAGCTGCCAAATACTTTCGTTTCTTTTCTTCCTCGGCGTTTTTGAGTACCGTGGCCACTGGGTGGGGAACATAAGAGGGAGCATCAGTGTCAAGGACACGAACATCGAACAATGCCTCCCTCTGTGGTTCCCACACCCCGCGGCACACAAGATCACCTCTTAGTCCGGGATGGGCCGTAGACGTATCCACTATGATCGGCTCCTTCACACAGTTCCCCCACGCAGTCGACATGAGCTCCCCTAGGACATCACGCACCTCGTTGTGGCGTCGTGTGATGAGGCCGCCTGTCTTGCAACTTAAGGCATGACTAAGGGAAAAGTCCCTCCAGCCACACCCATCGCACGTAGCAGGCATTCCAACTGGCTTTCGCTTGTATCTTACTGCCAGTGCATCACGAAATTCATATGGTGACATGTCAAAATTTTGCTTTTTCAGTGGTAGAGCAGACAGCCAACTCGAGCTCTTCATCTTTGATGTCTTAAGCACAGCACGCCCAATAGTCCGCTGCCTGTCAGGCTCAAATTTAGCCAGTGAGGACTCAAGAAAATTGTCCTCAAGAGCGTTCCGATTTCTCGCTGCCTCGTGCTTTTCTGTTTGGAGTTGTGCCATGTGGTCACTCACGTCGAAAGGTTGATGAAGCCGAATGGAATTGTCCAAGATTGCAGTTCCAGACTTTGATGAATGAAATAATGTACTTGCTGTTGCAACTGGATCTGTCCAAGCCATTCCTCCTTTATTGACTGGTAAGGTGAAGAGGTCACACTCCTCTTCTGATACAATATCACCAAGTATGGCAGGCATGAATGTATGGCGAATTGAATCTCGCAGGCGTGTGTACAACCCCTCGTCACATTTCATGACTCTTTGCACGAACTGCCATCGAAACTTTATGGACTTGGTAAAGGCAGTGTGCGCATCTTGAGGATGTTTTTCTCCTGCTGTTGATACCTTAGCAATAAGTTGAGTCCATTGGTTGATTTTCCCTTCAATGTACTCTCTTTTCTTTGCTGCTTCGCCTATAAACCCTCCTAAGAATCGTTGACCCGTCACAATCTTGATACCTGAGCCCCTAAAAATCCGAGCAGCTTCTTCTAGATTGTTTGGATGTACTACAAGGTACGACTTATGGCCTTGTGGGTAATAACCATAATTGGGGCCATGACGCAAAAGCTCCTCCCACCAATGTTTTATTTCATCAAAGTTTCCTTGTGCGGATGAATCATCAGCGTACCAACATTGGGTGACCTCCTGACACTGGTTCTGTAGCAGATCGATTAATGGCAAGGTGGAAATTCCATACAATAACATCGCCAGCGGATCCCCTTGGGTTACCCCTTCTTTGCTGTACAAGCTCTCGTTACTCCCTCGTAGAACCAGTTCTGCATGACCTTTGTACGTGTTGTAGAGGAACCTTGCACAGCTGGGCCAATACAGTCTTGCATACCAAAGAGCCATTATCCTATTTACAGAGTTGAACGCATTTTTCGCGTCCACCAATAGCAGTCCCCATCTAGAATTGGGCGTAGCTCTTTCTTCAAAAAGTGAATTCATTAAATGTATAGCACCTTCAATCCCTGCACTAATGCCCCCACACAGTTGTTTCTCCCTGCAGCTCTCTGTAACTTCATCCACCGTTGCTTCAACAATACATTTGCCAATAATTCTTCGCAAGCATTCTCCAATTCCAATGGGGCGCACGCCTGGACGCTTGTCTATTGCAACCAACCTACTTGCCATCAAGGCTCTTACTGATTCCCAGGGCACATCCTCATTGCATAGCTTATTGGCGAGAGTCGCCACTGCCTCACGTAATCTTGAACTTGATCTCCCGTAGCGCAACAGAAAATCTGCCCAATGATCAGCTTCCGAACCCCCCGGACCTCCACTTCCTTGAAGCTTTCTTGACACTTTTTCAACGATGCCAGACGAGATCTGTACATCTATTAAAGGTGGGAGACCCATTCCTGTAGGGAGTTGTAACAAATTCGGGTCTGGTATTGTCTGATCTGGGTGTTTTTCCTTCAGGTCTTCCAGAACTGTTTTACCCTGCGAATCAATTACTCCCAACGGATCCAAAACTGACGAATTGTTTGTATCTGAAAGCCTGCCCACTGCTGCTCTCACTTTACCTCTTGACATAAGGCGATGAAATGCTACTTCAGCACGATACCCATCTATTCGCCGATTTTGATTCAGCTTCTTATCCAGCGAAATTGCTTCATTTATTAGGTTATCAAATTTACGCTCTGTCCACAACTGCAAACGCCTGCCCAGTAAATTTCGTATATCTTTATGCTGCTTGATCATTTTGCTTCGCTGGAGAATGACTGAGATGAATACAAGTAGTCGTTCAGATGGAAACTGTCCTGCAGCCATTGCAGTTATTTCTACTGCCAATGTATCGACAAACTGTACGCTTTTTGGGCCATTGGGTAGATCGTAGTGTCTCCCTCCCAATTGGGAAATTTTCTGCCAGTAGCTTCGCCAGATTGCGTTTTCTGCAGTTTCCCTCCCTGGACCATTAATAAAGTGGGCACCATACACTTCTTCTAGTTTTGCAAAGACCTGATTATAGATTTGCGGTATATATGTATCTGGTGTACCGTGATTTCCATCATCATGGGGAGGGCCAGGATTATTTGCATCTAGGAGACGGGCCCGAATTCTTGCACATCTAGAGGTTCTTGCGAGGTGCCCATTGATACTTACGAATTCCCTTCCGCATCCGGGAAATCTTGTTCTTGAGGGTCTCTGCGTTTCATCTGAAATATCTGCTGAATATATGCGCGAGCTTCCTTCATTTTGTGACATCCTTCTAATGTTACCTATCGTCAAACTATAAACACTGCTAGTTCCAGTTCATTATGAAAAACTGAAAAATCACCAAGACACCGAATTACATTTTCATGAATCTCGATTTTTTTTCCAAACTCAACAAAAAAAAACTTCAAGAAATGCCGCTTTCATGAACTGCCGCGCTCAAATCTGATAGTCTCTGTCGATAGCGGCCACTGTCTTGGGTACTAGCCAATTATCACCTCCCGTGAAGCACTTTTACCCACTTAATTCAGTCAATCTTTGCGGAACAAAAACCCAGTTGCCAACACACAACTAGAATCTGAATTAGTTTTCTATTCTCATGAAAAGTTGTCGAATGACTAGTACCGTCTTTTCCCCTGCAAATCTGAATCCCTATTTTGAATTCGCCCTTCAATTTTCCTTCCCTATGAAAACCGCATGTTTTTTAAGTTGTAAAGCCTGTAGTGTTTATTCACGATTGAGTTTCTTAACGTAGGTAACAAGCGTAGAAGTCCTCCAAGCTGTTACTGACCTATTCCAACTATTGTTTTGTGTATTCAGAGCTTGGAGATTATATGAATAAAAAGCTTCTAATCGGATTAATTTGTGTAGTTAATGAAAAAGCAACCCATGTGCTACCACTGAGGAAGTCTTGTAAAAAGGCTAAAAGACAGTGCCACCACTCAACCACCTTATTGCGATACTAACCTCGTCTCTAGTTGAGTATGTACGCATGTAATCTTCTTAATTTGGGGCCTTTTGGTGACCCAAAAAGGTCAATAACAGTAAATCATATTGTTAGATCACTCGACATCATAAGTAGATTATTACTTCACTGTCCCTCTTGAAATCTGAAATCCTCAATCCACCAATTGATCATTGATTATGACCTTTTTGCTTCCAGATGCTCTCTGACCCGCCGTTGCTCTTTTGCGACGAACCTACTACCGGCCTGGACAGCTATTCCGCGTCTCAGATCGTCGACGTCCTCAGAATTTTCGCGACGAACGGCAAAATGGTGATTGCATCAATCCATCAACCGGCATCGGGGATATTCGAGATGTTCGACAACGTGTGTCTCCTCACTCCTGGCGGAAGACAAGCGTATTTCGGTGACGTCGCGGAGGCTAAAGCACACTTTTCAAAGTGAGTTCCGTTCGTATGGTCCATTCGAACTCAAATAAACACCTCGAGTCGATCTGAAGTCTACTTTTTTTCGTTTTCTCGATGTATTTGAGTCGACAATTGCTCTTCTTAAACGTCCATTCGAACTCAAATAAACACGTCGAGTCGATATGAAGTCTACTTTTTTTCGTTTTCTCGATGTATTTGAGTCGACAATTGCTCTTCTTAAACGTCCATTCGAACTCAAATAAACACGTCGAGTCGATATGAAGTCTACTTTTTTTCGTTTTCACGACGTATTTGAGTCGACAATTGCTCTTCTTAAACGTCCATTCGAACTCAAATAAACACCTCGAGTCGATATGAAGTCTACTTTTTTTCGTTTTCACGATGTATTTGAGTCGACACTTGCTCTTCTCGAAGGTCCATTCGAACTCAAATAAACACCTCGAGTCGATATGAAGTCTACTTTTTTTCGTTTTCACGATGTATTTGAGTCAACAAATGCTCTTCTTGAACGTCCATTTGAACTCAAATAAACACCTCGAGTCGATCTGAAGTCTACTTTTTTTCTTTTTCTCGATGTATTTGAGTCGACAATTGCTCTTCTTGAAGGTCCATTCGAACTCAAATAAACACCTCGAGTCGATATGAAGTCTACTTTTTTTCGTTTTCACGATGTATTTGAGTCGACACTTGCTCTTCTCGAAGGTCCATTCGAACTCAAATAAACACCTCGAGTCGATATGAAGTCTACTTTTTTTCGTTTTCACGATGTATTTGAGTCAACAATTGCTCTTCTTGAACGTCCATTTGAACTCAAATAAACACCTCGAGTCGATCTGAAGTCTACTTTTTTTCGTTTTCTCGATGTATTTGAGTCGACAATTGCTCTTCTTGAAGGTCCATTCGAACTCAAATAAACACCTCGAGTCGATATGAAGTCTATTTTTTTTCGTTTTCTCGATGTATTTGAGTCGACAATTGCTCTTCTTGAAGGTCCATTCGAACTCAAATAAACACCTCGAGTCGATATGAAGTCTACTTTTTTTTCGTTTTCACGACGTATTTGAGTCGACAATTGCTCTTCTTGAGGGTCCATTCGAACTCAAATATACACGTCGAGTCGATATGAAGTTAACTTTTTTTCGTTTTCACGACGTATTTGAGTCGACAATTGCTCTTCTTGAAGGTCCATTCGAACTCAAATAAACACCTCGAATCGCTATGAAGTCTACTTTTTTTCGTTTTCACGATGTATTTGAGTCGACAATTGCTCTTCTTGAACTTCCATTCGAACTCAAATAAACACCTCGTGTCGATATGAAGTCTACTTTTTTTCGTTTTCACGACGTATTTGAGTCGACAATTGCTCTTCTTGAGGGTCCATTCGAACTCAAATAAACACCTCGTATCGATATGAAGTCTACTTTTTTTCGTTTTCACGACGTATTTGAGTCGACAATTGCTCTTCTTGAAGGTCCAATCGAACTCAAATAAACACCTCGAATCGCTATGAAGTCTACTTTTTTTCGTTTTCACGATGTATTTGAGTCGACAATTGCTCTTCTTAAACGTCCATTCGAACTCAAATAAACACGTCGAGTCGATATGAAGTCTACTTTTTTTCGTTTTCTCGATGTATTTGAGTCGACAATTGCTCTTCTTGAAGGTCCAATCGAACTCAAATAAACACCTCGAGTCGATATGAAGTCTATTTTTTTTCGTTTTCTCGATGTATTTGAGTCGACAATTGCTCTTCTTGAAGGTCCATTCGAACTCAAATAAACACCTCGAGTCGATATGAAGTCTACTTTTTTTTCGTTTTCACGACGTATTTGAGTCGACAATTGCTCTTCTTAAACGTCCATTCGAACTCAAATAAACACGTCGAGTCGATATGAAGTCTACTTTTTTTCGTTTTCTCGATGTATTTGAGTCGACAATTGCTCTTCTTAAACGTCCATTCGAACTCAAATAAACACGTCGAGTCGATATGAAGTCTACTTTTTTTCGTTTTCTCGATGTATTTGAGTCGACAATTGCTCTTCTTAAACGTCCATTCGAACTCAAATAAACACGTCGAGTCGATATGAAGTCTACTTTTTTTCGTTTTCTCGATGTATTTGAGTCGACAATTGCTCTTCTTAAACGTCCATTCGAACTCAAATAAACACGTCGAGTCGATATGAAGTCTACTTTTTTTCGTTTTCACGACGTATTTGAGTCGACAATTGCTCTTCTTGAGGGTCCATTCGAACTCAAATAAACAGCTCGTATCGATATGAAGTCTACTTTTTTTCGTTTTCACGACGTATTTGAGTCGACAATTCCTCTTCTTGAAGGTCCATTCGAACTCAAATAAACACCTCGAGTCGATATGAAGTCTACTTTTTTTCGTTTTCACGATGAATTTGGGTCGACAATTGCTCTTCTTGAAGGTCCAATCGAACTCAAATAAACACCTCGAGTCGATATGAAGTCTACTTTTTTTCGTTTTCACGATGAATTTGGGTCGACAATTGCTCTTCTTGAAGGTCCAATCGAACTCAAATAACCACGTCGAGTCGATATGAAGTCTACTTTTTTTCGTTTTCACGATGAATTTGGGTCGACAATTGCTCTTCTTGAAGGTCCAATCGAACTCAAATAAACACGTCGAGTCGATATGAAGTCTACTTTTACTTTTTTTCGTTTTCACGATGAATTTGGGTCGACAATTGCTCTTCTTGAAGGTCCAATCGAACTCAAATAAACACGTCGAGTCGATATGAAGTCTACTTTTTTTCGTTTTCACGATGAATTTGGGTCGACAATTGCTCTTCTTGAAGGTCCAATCGAACTCAAATAAACACCTCGAATCGCTATGAAGTCTACTTTTTTTCGTTTTCACGATGTATTTGAGTCGACAATTGCTCTTCTTAAACGTCCATTCGAACTCAAATAAACACCTCGAGTCGATATGAAGTCTACTTTTTTTTCGTTTTCACGACGTATTTGAGTCGACAATTGCTCTTCTTAAACGTCCATTCGAACTCAAATAAACACGTCGAGTCGATATGAAGTCTACTTTTTTTCGTTTTCTCGATGTATTTGAGTCGACAATTGCTCTTCTTAAACGTCCATTCGAACTCAAATAAACACGTCGAGTCGATATGAAGTCTACTTTTTTTCGTTTTCTCGATGTATTTGAGTCGACAATTGCTCTTCTTAAACGTCCATTCGAACTCAAATAAACACGTCGAGTCGATATGAAGTCTACTTTTTTTCGTTTTCACGACGTATTTGAGTCGACAATTGCTCTTCTTGATGGTCCATTCGAACTCAAATAAACACCTCGTATCGATATGAAGTCTACTTTTTTTCGTTTTCACGACGTATTTGAGTCGACAATTCCTCTTCTTGAAGGTCCATTCGAACTCAAATAAACACCTCGTGTCGATATGAAGTCTACTTTTTTTCGTTTTCACGACGTATTTGAGTCGACAATTGCTCTTCTTGAGGGTCCATTCGAACTCAAATAAACACCTCGAGTCGATATGAAGTCTACTTTTTTTCGTTTTCACGATGAATTTGGGTCGACAATTGCTCTTCTTGAAGGTCCAATCGAACTCAAATAAACACCTCGAGTCGATATGAAGTCTACTTTTTTTCGTTTTCACGATGAATTTGGGTCGACAATCGCTCTTCTTGAAGGTCCAATCGAACTCAAATAAACACGTCGAGTCGATATGAAGTCTACTTTTACTTTTTTTCGTTTTCACGATGAATTTGGGTCGACAATTGCTCTTCTTGAAGGTCCAATCGAACTCAAATAAACACGTCGAGTCGATATGAAGTCTACTTTTTTTCGTTTTCACGATGAATTTGGGTCGACAATTGCTCTTCTTGAAGGTCCAATCGAACTCAAATAAACACCTCGAATCGCTATGAAGTCTACTTTTTTTCGTTTTCACGATGTATTTGAGTCGACAATTGCTCTTCTTAAACGTCCATTCGAACTCAAATAAACACGTCGAGTCGATATGAAGTCTATTTTTTTTCGTTTTCTCGATGTATTTGAGTCGACAATTGCTCTTCTTAAACGTCCATTCGAACTCAAATAAACACGTCGAGTCGATATGAAGTCTACTTTTTTTCGTTTTCTCGATGTATTTGAGTCGACAATTGCTCTTCTTGAACTTCCATTCGAACTCAAATAAACACCTCGAGTCGATATGAAGTCTATTTTTTTTCGTTTTCTCGATGTATTTGAGTCGACAATTGCTCTTCTTGAAGGTCCATTCGAACTCAAATAAACACCTCGAGTCGATATGAAGTCTACTTTTTTTTCGTTTTCACGACGTATTTGAGTCGACAATTGCTCTTCTTAAACGTCCATTCGAACTCAAATAAACACGTCGAGTCGATATGAAGTCTACTTTTTTTCGTTTTCTCGATGTATTTGAGTCGACAATTGCTCTTCTTAAACGTCCATTCGAACTCAAATAAACACGTCGAGTCGATATGAAGTCTACTTTTTTTCGTTTTCTCGATGTATTTGAGTCGACAATTGCTCTTCTTAAACGTCCATTCGAACTCAAATAAACACGTCGAGTCGATATGAAGTCTACTTTTTTTCGTTTTCACGACGTATTTGAGTCGACAATTGCTCTTCTTAAACGTCCATTCGAACTCAAATAAACACCTCGAGTCGATATGAAGTCTACTTTTTTTTCGTTTTCACGACGTATTTGAGTCGACAATTGCTCTTCTTAAACGTCCATTCGAACTCAAATAAACACGTCGAGTCGATATGAAGTCTACTTTTTTTCGTTTTCTCGATGTATTTGAGTCGACAATTGCTCTTCTTAAACGTCCATTCGAACTCAAATAAACACGTCGAGTCGATATGAAGTCTACTTTTTTTCGTTTTCTCGATGTATTTGAGTCGACAATTGCTCTTCTTAAACGTCCATTCGAACTCAAATAAACACGTCGAGTCGATATGAAGTCTACTTTTTTTCGTTTTCTCGATGTATTTGAGTCGACAATTGCTCTTCTTGAACTTCCATTCGAACTCAAATAAACACCTCGTGTCGATATGAAGTCTACTTTTTTTCGTTTTCACGACGTATTTGAGTCGACAATTCCTCTTCTTGAAGGTCCATTCGAACTCAAATAAACACCTCGTGTCGATATGAAGTCTACTTTTTTTCGTTTTCACGACGTATTTGAGTCGACAATTGCTCTTCTTGAGGGTCCATTCGAACTCAAATAAACACCTCGGTTCGATATGAAGTCTACTTTTTTTCGTTTTCACGATGAATTTGGGTCGACAATTGCTCTTCTTGAAGGTCCAATCGAACTCAAATAAACACCTCGTGTCGATATGAAGTCTACTTTTTTTCGTTTTCACGACGTATTTGAGTCGACAATTGCTCTTCTTGAGGGTCCATTCGAACTCAAATAAACACCTCGAGTCGATATGAAGTCTACTTTTTTTCGTTTTCACGATGTATTTGAGTCGACAATTGCTCTTCTTGAAGGTCCATTCGAACTCAAATAAACACCTCGAGTCGATATGAAGTCTACTTTTTTTCGTTTTCACGACGTATTTGAGTCGACAATTGCTCGTCTTGAGGGTCCATTCGAACTCAAATAAACACCTCGAGTCGATATGAAGTCTATTTTTTTTCGTTTTCACGATGAATTTGGGTCGACAATTGCTCTTCTTGAAGGTCCAATCGAACTCAAATAAACACGTCGAGTCGATATGAAGTCTACTTTTTTTCGTTTTCACGATGAATTTGGGTCGACAATTGCTCTTCTTGAAGGTCCAATCGAACTCAAATAAACACCTCGAGTCGATATGAAGTCTACTTTTTTTCGTTTTCACGATGAATTTGGGTCGACAATTGCTCTTCTTGAAGGTCCAATCGAACTCAAATAAACACCTCGAGTGGATATGAAGTCTACTTTTTTTCGTTTTCACGATGAATTTGGGTCGACAATTGCTCTTCTTGAAGGTCCAATCGAACTCAAATAAACACCTCGAGTCGATATGAAGTCTACTTTTTTTCGTTTTCACGATGAATTTGGGTCGACAATTGCTCTTCTTGAAGGTCCAATCGAACTCAAATAAACACCTCGAGTCGATATGAAGTCTACTTTTTTTCGTTTTCACGATGAATTTGGGTCGACAATTGCTCTTCTTGAAGGTCCAATCGAACTCAAATAAACACCTCGAGTCGATATGAAGTCTACTTTTTTTCGTTTTCACGATGAATTTGGGTCGACAATTGCTCTTCTTGAAGGTCCAATCGAACTCAAATAAATACGTCGAGTCGATATGAAGTCTACTTTTTTTCGTTTTCACGATGTATTTGAGTCGACAATTGCTCTTCTTGAAGGTCCATTCGAACTCAAATAAATACCAAATTATCGTTTATTCTGTGTTATAGACAATATTATTACTGTACCTAAATTTTCTTATATCTAATTCATTTTCGTTCGAAATCAGATTGGGGTTCGTGTTACCTAAGGCCTACAACACCGCTGAGTACTTCCTCTCCAAACTGAATACCGAACCTGGGGTGCTCTCACGGAAATTCATTGATTCAAATGCTCATAAAATTATGATCGACGAAATCCAACAGATATCAATGAACAGTGGTCCTGACAACGTAAGTGCCACTGTTTAGCATGTAAGTTTGTCACTATTACAAATTACCTACTTACCTCAATTTTCTGCTTTTAGTTCAATAAATTCTAGTTAAATGATTTACATCGTTATTCATTACAATAACTGGGAGGCACTGACTGGTGTTGCATTTTCGAAAAAACGAGATCTAAACTGTGATCAGGAACTGGCCACTGTGATCAGACTAGCAACTGGCTTTCAAATTTCTTCAATATCAACTTTGAAAATTTCTTACCAGTTGCCTCCACCAGCCCAAATGAGTAGTCCGACTTCATTAAGAAGATCAACCACGACGGTAAACCCACCAAGCAGGCTCAATTTATGAGCTATTCGTTAAAGAAAGAGAGATGACTCGAGTTTCCTTCGAGTTAATATCGATACCAACCACTCGAGCTACTCTCTGATGTTTTGTTAACATTCTGATTTACATTTTCACTGTTTTATAAAATATAATTCATTCACATTATTCTCATACAATTTGTGGCATTTAATGTGAGAACAACAGTACGGGTTTTTAGCTTGCTGGCATGGGTACTTTAAGGGGCTTGAGTAACATTTCATGTGTGGGGTTTGAATGTGAAATTGAATAGCTTTTAGAAGAAAAAACGAAATTTTGGATCGGACGAATAGTTTTGGAGCTCTTGCCAAAAGAGACCGACAGTTAGTTTATGAGAAAATCACTCGGTCAAGAAGCACCATTCTGGTCTTCAATTAAAGATTGCTAAATTGTCTTCAAATTATTCTCTCATGACCTTTTTGTAGAAACAGTAGTTTGGCCGGTAGACTAGAAAAATGACCGTAAGATTAAACTTGCGCGTTTGAGAAAAAATTGCCTGTTTTGCAGACTTATTTAATTTGAATTTTTATTTTGTACAGTGTAACTGACTGTAGCCTTGGTCTCTTCTTTTTGTAAAAGTGTACCTATCTCTGGATTTTTCTTTTCAAATACACTTTGTTTTTCAATTGTTTTAAAAATTTTGTCTTGTGTATTTCCGCCTTCAAAACCACCACTTTGTTACCAAACAATTATTTGAAGGCGGAAATAGACAAGACAAAATTTTAAAAACAGTTGAAAAACAAAGTGTAGGTATTTGAAAAGAAAAATCCTATTATACTATCGCTCCCATCACCATGAAAAAAAAAGGTATAACATATTTTAGAATCAAGAGCCCCTGAAATTAGGCAACCCGCATTGCCCCCCCCCCCTCACCGACAACATCGAGCTAGATCCGTAGATAGTACGTACCCTTCCTCCAGAAAACATGCGGAGTCCAGAATTCAAAACTCTGATGAATGGTTTGCTCAGTTACTCATAACCATAACCCGAAAGGTTAGGCAATTACGTCCCACCCAGAGGGAGCCTGGAGCAGAGTAATGGTACTACTGCAATTTATTACTTGTGGAGAACTATGCTCCTACAAGCATGGATATTGGCAGGAGATATAAAAAAGATAATTGAAAATAGGAGAACCCAAGGAGTAAAAGGGGCATGGAAATAAGAAAATCGAAGAATAGTGGGGAGAAAGTTATTCAATATAGTGGGAAAAATCCTGAAAGAGGCCACAAAAAATAGTGGAGGAGGTACCGCCAAATTGTTGTAATAGGTCGTTTGGAGTACGAGTACTTTCTGATCTGTACTAGAGGAGGTTCCAGTTTTGAATCGCCACTAAACGATTTTAATTTTCAGACGAACGAAGTTCTCTGGAAATCCTACGATTTGTAAGTAGCCTTATTTCTTGCTAGTTAATATGTAAAGATAGAGAACATCATACGATTTTGAATTTACCTTCGAACTATTGTTTTTTTATAGCAAGAGCCCTTCAGCATGTGAACAATTGATATGTTTGACTTGGCGCTCAGCTGTGGACCTCTACAGGAATCTGTCGATGGTTTTAGTTCAAGTCTCGTTATACGCAGTAAGTTGTCCCATTTGACTTACATTTCACTCTTATTGAGGTAATTATTCGAATGTAAATCCAAATGTACTGAACAACATTCCTAATATGTTTGAAACACGAATGAACACAATATTGAGTCGAATAAATGCTACAAAATTGATAACCAAGTTACAAGGTACAGAAGGCATCAGAATTAGTTGACTGGATTGAGTATTGCATTTCCTCACAATAAACAATAAGTTCAAGTGGAATTGTGCAATATGTTTTTTAAACGCAGCCTTGTGTTACTATTTGGTTCATACGTGTTGAAATGGTAGGCGTCTGATCTGAATATTGGATCACCAACCACAAATCACCTCCGACAACCCTGATGAGATGTTTCTTAAGAGATTTCATTTCGCAGCTCACAGCCCTGTTGATCTCCGTCCCCGTAGCCCACACGAGCTTGAACCAAGTGGGTATTCAGAACATACAAGGGAGAAACTACTCAGTTGTCGTCGAAACAGGATTCGCGCAGTCTTACACTGTCCTCAATACATTCCCAGCTGAAATCCCTGTGGTCCTCCGTGAAATCGGCAACGGATTGTACAAGCCGGTCCCATACTACGTCGCAAAGCTTTTCATACTGGTAAGTGCCTATTGGAAATTGGTGGGTGGTTTCTGATTTCTGTTGTGTCTCACCTTCATCCTCGCCATCAGCCTCTACAACCTCCTAAGAAGTGTACATACTGTACAGTTTTCTGTACAAGGTGTACAGTTTTCTGTACATAGTGTACAGTTTTCTGTACAAGGTGTACAGTTTTCTGTACAGTTTTCTGTACATAGTGTACAGTTTTCTGTACATTGTGTACAGTTTTCTGTAGCTGGAAATGATTATTTATCCACTTTTCTGTACATGTACTTCTTTCAATTGTAATCAAACTTTGCTGGCTCAAATTTTCTATTTTTGTGGCGTAGAACTAAAAGTACAACTTACAAATGGAACACAACAGTGTTAAAATAATTGTCTATATTTTTCGTATTCTTTACAGATTTGCCAATTTTTTGTACCTAATTAATATTTACAAATATTGACCTACAGGACAAGGTAGCAACTAGTAGCACCTGGAATTGATTCGAAAACTTTCTGTATACGTTTCTCGACCATCTAAGACCAATTCTACCTAATTTTGAAACATATTCGTGAAAATCGAACTTTGAATATAATTTACTCATCTGCGGATCTACTTATTGGTTGTGATTACCAATCAGCAAAGATCTCCTCATTTTAGAAACCATAAGAAATGTTTCATTTTGGGAATTCATGGGTAATTTCCCCCCCCCCCACCCCTCTCACCCTTAGAGTGGCCCAATTCTGCCTCTCCCCATCTAAACAAACGAAAACCAAATGGTTACTGTGAACCACAGAGTTGCTGTAAATGAAAACGGTGGGTACAGCTTTCGTACAAGTACGCAACCACGAGGGAGATTTTATGTCGTTGCGCCCCCTCCCACACCACGTACTTCGTACTTCAATAATGATTACACACAGGTATTAAATAACTTCATAAATACCTGTGTGTAAACAATTATTTAAACAATCACGCTCATACCGCAGCTTGTCGGCCACGCACTCCGCAGTGGTTAACGTAATATGGTTAGGTAAATCGAGAGCTATCCAACGAGTGGTGAACGATTTTTGTACGATGATAATTGGCGAAGTTAAAGTTCCGTAGCAACGAATCGGTTGTACGTGAAAATCATTAGACTTTTTTCATAACGCTTTCTTTGTCACACCGTCACAATTTTTGAGTTATGTGCAATAGTAAAGACATAAAATGTCAAAAATATTAACATGAATAATGTTTTTGCGGTGGCCTACCAGAGTCGAAAAGTGTCACGAAGTTTATGTCACGAAGGTGAGCACAAAGAGAAATGTGATAAAGATGAGCACAAAAAAGGAATGTGATAAAGATGAGCACAAAGAGGAATGTGATAAAGATGAGCACAAAGAGGAATGTGATAAAGATGAGCACAAAGAGGAATGTGATAAAGATGAGCACAAAGAGGAATGTGATGAAGAATTACCAACGTTACCTTTGTTACCTACGAATCACTAGTTACCTACGTTTCATGGTAGTACCCAAACATTTCAATGGCTTACACATCTTATTTTTCTCATCATCGCCCATTACTGAGTATTACCACATCTGGCGAGTCGCACAACGTGGATACCATTCAACTTCCTACTCTGAATTAACAACATGTTATTAAGTAACCATGCAACACTCAACATTCAAGACTGATCCATCGCTCTCGACCACGCGCGGTGGATCGTGCATCGACGCTGTGTTCACTCGGCACGTGGATAAAATTGACACGGCCAATTATGTTAGTTACTTTAGTTATCATAAGCCTCTGTTGTCTATTACTTCGTCACATCAAGGAAATAAAAAAACTAATAAATTTTCCACACGTTTTTTAATATTTTTCATACAGACAAAGAAAAGGGATAAGGAAAAGGGGAAACGGGACGCAATAACATTATTCATGAATTGTGATGTTAGCCAAAGGCTCAAAGTAGGGGCGAGGCGCGGTGCGCCGAGTTTTTATAGGTACTTTTCATGTTTTTGCCGTTTTCCTCACTAATTGCTCAATGAATTTGGACTGAACTCACAGGAGCCATTCTTCATTTTTTAAACAGGTATCCAGAGCCTCTAAAACCTGGGAAAATATCCTAAAGGGGTCAAATTTATAAAATTAAGGGTCAAAATCACTTCAAAGAATGACGCATGAAGGCCTCTTCATTTATTCTGATACTTAGTAGGAAAGTAAGTTTTACTAAGAGCATTTCGAAGAATGAAACTTCACGGTGTTTTTCCAGACCATCAGAACAATCGTTGAGGCGTTGATGTTTGCTGGCATCATCTACCTGGTGTCTGGTGCGAGCAGCGACATCACCTTCGATAGATTCATATTACCTGTGGTGCTCTGCGCTGTAGCCTCTTCTGCTTTCGGTAAGAATTTAGAACATGCCAGTGCATTTAGAGTAACAACTTTCAATAGGCCGAGTGAGGATGTTTAGCAATCCTTGGCCCCTAAATTGTACATTTCTTAGCTACGCCGATCTTTGAGCTGCAGTCTTTTTCACAAGTGTTTCTCCTCATCAATGACAGACGGGAGTCCATGTCTCCCAGGATTATGGGCTTCCTAGTCCTTTTGCTGCACTAATTTCATCTTATTGTGCACCTCTACTGCAGCTGCTACCAGCTGTTTTGACTGTGCGAGAGAGCAGGTTGGTTGAGCTTCAGGAGCTCTTCCTTTTGCCAATCAAGTAGTTGATCCCATTTCCTCACGCCACAGTGGTCCAGTATTTCCTGGAGGCAAACGCCATCATCAAACTCATCTATCTATAGATTTGTATTATCTTTAAACCAGTTAGTACATTGGCACACAGTTGCACTGAGCTGTTTAAAAGCCTGTTAGTCAACACGTTGCCTTTCTGAATCCCTTGCATTCCCAACTGTCAATGTTTCCTTCATTGCAACTTTCTACTCACCCTCATTGAAACCTAAATCCCTCTCGTGACACAAATAAACCACAAAACCCAACTTCTCCTCCGTTTCTACTGGATCCCACTGCGAATCATACTACGTTACAATACTTGAGGCAAATCTTACTCCTGTATCCAATGAAATGTGAAATTCTTTACAATCCGCCTACACTCATGCTCTCATCACTCTCGTCAACAAACCTCTTCTTATACCTGGTCTGGATACTTTTGCCGGAGCCCTTTTAACTGCAGCCTCATTTTGTACTCACCATTGCCTAATCGCAGGTTTGTTCCACCGCGTAAAAGTTCAAGAACAAGTTTGGCGCAGTGCAAGATGACCGCGTTCCAGCTACGTCCAGTTCTTCCACACAGGATGAGCGTCGAGTCCATCCATTGAGTTCTGTGAACTGTGAACTGAACTGAAAAGATAACCTCGCACAACTATAGACAACCTCCTGAAATTTAATTCGTTTAATTGTTTTCTCTGGTGAACACTTAGCTGAGCTGGAACGATCTGCACGCTTGAACGATTTAGATGAACAAAAATCATTCAAACCTGTTCATATCAACTTGACACTGACTTGGGCTCTAATTGTTCTCAGGGTGCTGCATCTCAGCTCTCTTCGAGGATATTTCTGTCGCCACTCAACTGATGAACCCCATTGATTTTGTTTCGTACATATGCGCCGGACTATTCTACAAACTGAAGTGAGTTAAAAAATACAAAGTGATGAATATAATATATTTTCATCACTAATATATAATATTGTTCATATAATATATAATATTATTCTGCATTTGATATGAAGTTAATTTGGTTGTTCAAATTATGTGATGTTCCCACCCAACCATCATCAACCTTTGAGGCAGCAGTTCAATTTTCAATGTCTGAAGGTGGGTGTGGCAAAGACAAATGCTGACGATATGAACACAAAACAACTTGCAGAATTGATTTGCTTGAAATTGCCCTTGTAGGCATGATTGCCATAATTCCTTCCCTTGAATTGTAATAATTAGTTTCAACAGGGTATTGGGTGGTAAGTGCCTACTTTATGAGATGTTTGGGGTTCTCCAAGGATCATGTTGTATAAGAAACCCAAAGGAATTAGTCACCTACCATAGAATTATATGACGATTCTTCTTAGCTTCATTTCACATAACCTTCTCATTTTCAGTGCTGCTCCATTTTACATGTCCTGGTTAAGGTACTTGTCGAGGTTCTACTACGGGTACGAGGCGATGACAATAATCCAGTGGTCAGACGTCGACTCGATAGGTAAGGTATCCATTGCATTCACTGTCGTATGGGTTACTGTAAAAAGAAATACCAGGACTCTGAACTTACTCACCTCTGTTAGGCCCACTGCAGACTTCAGGACTCCTCTGCTATACCACAATCACTCTCTCAATAATTATTCTTCAATATGGTAGATGTTCTTTTCAATGATTGATTCTGAATAAACAGCCTCAAGACTCTGACGTAGCTGCAAAGGTGTTCAGCTGTATCTCCAGTCAACTCGCTATGCAGCATGAAACAATTCCACCACTTGTTTAAGCTAAAAAGTTATTTACGACCGCTCAGTCCTTATACTGGGACTTCTTGGAAATTTACCTGTAGTTATGACATTACCGGTTGTACACATTGTACTCTGACCCTACAGAATGTAATGAAAACAGTCTTTGAAAATCCTACAACGATTCTTTCATGCTGATCAAATCGCTTATGCCCTTGTTGATCAAACTGCAGTGAACGGAACTAGTGAATTAGTTCGTTTCATAGAAGAAACTTCTATTTCGCCTCCAAAACAGTTCATCCCTCCTTTGTTGACAGTGGTAGGAAACACATGTTCTCTGTTCTCTTAAGAACCTCCGCATACTAAACCAGTCTCGCTGTATTGGTTTCTGAATGCAGATATAAGAAGAGGCAATCATTCCATCAGGCAAATCCGTAGTTTTTGGGTCAGATCAGGGGCGGATCTAGAGCCCCCCCCCCCATTAAAAATCCTGAATCCGCCCTTGGGTTAAATTGTTGATTTTTAGCTCATACAGCAGCCGCTGTCCAATATTGCGTTATAATCGTTTGAGCGACTCCAATAGTTGACTTGATAGTGATTACACCACCGACCTGTTACTACTGCACAACTGCACAGTTATTTTATACAAATATAATTTCACCACAATTTTTCTACTGGTATGGTAACGTTGTTTTTTTTATTTACAGCGTGTTCTGATAATAAAGATCTCCCCTGCATAAACACTGGCCAAGGAGTCATCGCCGAATATGGATACAGTTCCGACAACCTTCTTCTGGACGTTTTAGGACTCGTCGTCATGTTTTTCATACTCAACGCGATTGGCTTTGCATTTCTGTTGAAGAGGAGTAAGAAAGCAGCTAGTTACTAACGATTTCCAATAGACGTTTGTTTCTCTCTCCAGAGTATTATATGAACAACTTGTGCTTAATTTTTTGTACCAATAAAATTAGTTTTTCAATTTTCTTCTCATTATTATTTTTCAGAATTTCATCATTGATCGTTAATAGTGGATTTACATTGTCAACTTATGATTTTTCATCTCCAGCAAAACAGACTTACTTACTCTGTATTATTGTAACCAACAAAGCCTCTGATATCTGGCGGGAAATTCACCCCACTTGAACCCAACAGTTGAATCGGACTCTTAACAAACCCGTATCTTACACCTACTTGCTGTTGTCCATGTTCGAAGATACTAATGGGGGCTCGTAAATTATTGGCGTGCGAAGTTTTGAAGTATAACTATATTTAAAAAGAAAACTCATAGAGAAGAAAACAACTTAAATTCCTAAATATATCTCACTGTTTTAAGATTATTTAAATAGTATTTGAACACGTTTTGATCCAGTTCTGTGGAGGTTGGCGTCTTAGTCAGTTCAAGCAGCGATCCTCTCGTTTCTCCAAGCGTTCTTCTCCTTCAGGTACATGACACGGTCAGCAATTTGCGGTCCGATCGATTCGTAGAATTCGATCATGGAGGGATGAATCTTGAACGCCACGCTGAACAGATGATTTGATATTAGTTGGAATGAAATAGGTGAAATTTATTGATTGTATCCAGTTTGAAAGTACAGTGAGCACCTGAGCATCTCGGATTGTTTTCTGTGTAACTTCCAAAGGTATTCTTGGCAATTTCGGTGGTGATTGAATAAAGCACCTTTAGTTGTTCACCATACTGACACACATCCACCACCAAACAAAGTACATATGAGTTTGTTTGGGGTTTGTGCAAAATTAGCCCAGTCAATATAGACACAAAAAAAGGCAAACTTTGCATATGGGTATGTATCTACGATTTGTATCTAGGAGGACCTCTACGGGTATAGTAGGTACTTAAATTTACGACCCTGAAAACCGTGTGCTAACTTCGTGGTGTTCGGAAAACACCGGATTGTTTTAGTTGTTGGCCAAAAAAGCAGTTACGCAGCCTCTAGAAGAAAAAAGTTATTCGTTTCTTAGATATAAAATATATTTTTTTTATATAGTATATAAAATTTCCTGCAATTTCAGTGATAGTAGAACTCCGCAGATCAAGTAGAACTCAAGATAGAACTCTGCAAAAACAGACCATTTTTCCAAAAAGTGTCAATTTTATGTTACGGTCATGTTTCTAGACTCGTACCGGCCAAACTACTGGTCCTACAAAAAGGTCATGGAAGAAGGATTTGAAGACAATTCAATACCCTTTAATTTAAGACCGAAATGGTGCTTCTAGACCGAATGGTGTTCTCAAAACCAACAAAAACCGAAAAGAAACCAACTAACTTGAAATGTGCACAGCGTCATAAAGAGGTTTATAGTATAGTATTATGCTTTACTTTCTTAAAGATCGTTAATTTCTGCGTCGATGAACCTACGTATCTTGAAACGTAAACCAACAAATTTTGAGGGGGGGGGGGTTAAAAAAAAATTTTTCTTTGGGCGATTCCAATGGTTCATTATCGAAGATAATAAACCAAAAAAGTACTCAAATTTTTGCATTTGCGGTCATACTACTCTACGTCACTACATATTTAAAGAAGCCCATAACCAGGAATTATACTGACGCATTTCAGGTACTTATCCAATTACCTACAAATGTTGTGTAAGTTGACATTTGAATTTGACTGCACACATCTGTTAGTTGGCATAGCAAAAGAGAAAATGAATTGAAGGGTAAGGGGAAATAACGAACTAAGTAATTTTGTTTTCGGAATTGAGATATTGGTATCATTGGATTCAGGGTAAAAAACTGCACCGTACTATAGTATTGTTTTGTTACTGACGATGGTTTAATCGCCGAAACCGGTCCAACAGTGTACTCATATTTCAGTGGAAATAGACAATTTTTTTCAAATACTCTTGTTTTGGTTTATCATCTTCGATAATGAACCATTGGAATCGCCCAAAGAAAAAACTTTTTTAACCCCCCCCCCCCCCCCCCTCAAAATTTGTTGGTTTACGTTTCAAGATACGTAGATTCAGAAAATCGAATAAAAAAAACTCTGCAAATTCTTGACACAACGGTTTATTATCTTCTTTGAGCAGATCACCCTAATCCAATTAACGAACTGTTAGATGAAACTCTAGCTCATCATCCAAATTAAATTTAAAATACCATACGAATTTCTTTCATATCATATCATACTGTAATATACCAAATCATGCATACAATAATATACCATGTCATACAAACAGAGTGAATATTGCATTGTCATCCAGTTCTGACCCATTTTTAAAATTTCAAGTCAATAGCTTATTATTACAAAAAGGTATTATTTAAACAATTTTACAGATGAGAAACCGAATGAATATTGCAATGTGGTCAATCCCCGACTCACGGTCAAAATTTCCAGTCTGTAGTTTACCGGGAAGATGAAAACAAAGTAGTTTCAGGCTTCTGGGGGGTTGACCGACCTAACGGCCGTTATAGACGCAAAGTTTAGTGTTTCTCCTAAACCTTTGCGCGCTCACTGTGAACTTACGGCTGGTCCTCTGACCCCTCTGAAATCATCCATTCCTGCCGGTCCACGTACGTCATATCCTGTGAGGTGTGCTTGCCGGCCATTTGTCTGACGTCATCCACCCCCTGCTGGTCCACGTACCTCATCATATCCTGTGAGGTGTTCTTGCCGGCCACTTGTCTGACGTCATGCACCCCCTGCCGGTCCACTTACGTCACATCCTGTGAGGTGTTCTTGCCGGCCACTTGTCTGACGTCATCCACCCCCTGCCGGTCCACGTATGTCATATCCAGTGAGAATACAGGTCAATTTTCATACTAACGAGCTGTTTGGAACATCATAATATGATGTTCCAAACATTAGGTTTTAGTGAATCGAGTTTTTTGTTCTGAGGTACGTTTCGTGCTACGAAAATGAAGGTAATTTCGAATGTTTGTTGGTAGGTACTTCTTTTATAGAAAAATTATTACCGACGTAGTATTAAAAACCCCAGAATTATATCGTATTAATTTATCATAATTAATAGTAATTATCATTGATAATAAATACAAATTATTAATACCTAACAATAAATTATAATAATTTTCACTAGGTACTTGATGAAATTATTAATAATTAGTAATAATTCATAATAATAATTAATCTAACATTTAGGATCTAGACATTTAGACCTAGTGATCTAGACAGAAGGGTGATTGATCTGTACAAAGAAGATAATGAACCGTTGTGTCAAGAATTTGCAGAGTTTCTTTATACGTTTGATATGGTTTAAATATTGTGTGACAAAAAAGGTTGGTTTAGCCCAGTAGAAGTTTTTTATGTCATTTCTCACCTAAAATTCGCCATAATTGTTGAAAGAAGCATCTTACAGTATCATTCTAAGTCTCATTTTAAAGGGAAAGAGTAGGTCCAGTCTGTATCTAACCTCAAAAATAGCCAAATTGGCCATTTGTCATGTACATAACCTCAAATATCTCAAATTTCAGACGTGATAGGATGATTCTGAGCTCGGATTCAGATTTATACGCAGAAAATTACTTCGGAAATGACCTTCAGCTGCTCAACAACAACCAGAACCTAATTATTTGCTGATCTGTGTAATTCACATCCTTTCACAAGTTTCAGCTAGAAATCTAGTAACCGCATATCATTTCCACTAGATCCCCATTCAATGTTTTATCGCGTTATTTAAATCATCCACTCGGCAGTACTCACACATGATCAGGCTTGTTAAGGGGGTTGATTCCATCTTTGTAGTCTTGCAGGACTTGGTCGTGGTGCTTCTTCAGACCGTCCCAATTGACTGTCGTTCCCTGATGACAGACGTGCGAGCGGATTTTGGCGAACAGAGGCTCGTTCTCGTACACTTCCTTCCATTCGTCGTAGGGAAGTTCTTCCAAGGTCCCCTCGACGCGTACCTGATTGAGAGAATCCATAACATTTCAATGACATCTCAAATTGCCATAAAAAGCAAACCACTTGCGCCTTGAAATTCTTTAAACTACCATTCGTTCAAAGTACCTAACCTCTAGATCTTATTCACTTTAACTTTCTCTAATTGAACACATGTGGTCTAAACCTGTAATAAACGTACCTACACTATTATTATTATCACTATTACTTGATGATGTTACTATCGCTATCGTCTTTGTGGCCTACAAAAGAATATGAGCAATGAGGTGAACTTTGAATGGTAGGTGGAGTCTATTCAAATGCTGTTCGTTGCCCATATCAGCAACATTCAATTTAATCCAATATATTATAATACAGACTATCCAGATCGAAAAGGAGGACTTGTCCACTTCGCTTATTTTTCAAGTCGTGTGTATTCAAGTATCAAACATGATGAATTTGGACCGAATCTAGGACTTGGTAAAAAGTGTTCAACGCTACAAATATACTTCATAAAGACTTTGATTTCGGGAGGGGGGTGTTTGTCGTGAGGTCCATATTCTAACTTTACCTACCTACCTGAGATTTTTAGCGATTTAATTTCTTCCATTGTATATAGAGCGTTTAGGGAATCACTGACAATAACTGAATTTCTGCCTAATTCCTGTTTGAACATGAGTAACATAGCTAGGAATTTCGTTCGGAGGGAGGTCCAAAAAAAGGGGAATATTTTTGAGTAACAGGGTAGGTAGGTACTAAATAGAGGGTTTTAAACTAATGTTAACGCTTTTCATAATCGAAAAAAACTTCATTTCTCATGCAAATCTTTTTTAAATTCATGATTCTTCAATATTTTTTAATGTCTTGATATTTCGGGAAGGGGGGTGTAGAACTCAGTCGTAGTATGGACCTATTGAACGACCCCTCGAAATTTGGGTGGTGTCACTATCTTGAAAAGCTGACACCTGGCTCCGCCCAGACAACTGCTAAGCTACTGTCGACTTTTGTATCTCGGAGGGGCATTAACCCCCCCCCCCCCCTCCTTGAATCTACCCCTGATAAGGTTAATGTAAGTGACCACGACCTTCGGACACGGCCAATAAACAATGAAAAAGTATGGAAAATGTGGATCTTTTAAATAGATCGCTTCTTGCTTCATAAATATGGCAAGGATAAAAATCGGAAAGATTATAGTACATTATATATTATTAATATTATAGGCGATATTATATTGTAGTTGTGTGGGCGAAACCCATCCTTATTGCCCAATGGCCACAAACGTTTCGGCAGGAAATCTCGGTTTTCAAGATAGTGAAACCTTCTATACGAGGATACTTCGGATACCTCTACACCACCTAATCCAATTTTTCATGAAAGAATTTTGAAGATACACCGGCTTTCAAAGGAATAGTTTGGCGATATTCTTTGAATACTGTCAGGCCACCTGAGGGCGCTGCGCAGTAAGATCAGCCTGGGAGCATCAAATATTTAATGGTTCTAGTAATTTACTAGAGCCTGGTTCGATCCTTAGTATGGACCTATTTAGCAAACCCTCGAAGTGCGAGGTATCCTCGTATAGAAGGTTGCACTATCTTGAAAATCAAGATTTCCTGCCGAAACGTTTGTGGCCATTGGGCAATAAGGATGGGTTTCGCCCACACAACTACAATATAATATTGCCGATTTTTATCACTCGGGGGTCATCCCCCCCGCCACTGCTCCACGAATAAACAGTTTATTTACTCGTCTTGAAACCTGCTGAGCTCCATCTTAAATAAGTGTAAATGCGTGGGAACTAAAATAGAAATGGAGTAGGACACAAACCTCTCAACATCGACAACCACATTCCTCCGTTAGACTGCCCTTGACGAACAAGTTAGTAGTTCGTATCAACCTCAAGAAACAGGAATTTGGGAAGTGTTATATAAGAAACCTGCTTCACGTGGACCTTTGAATGATCCCCTTGAAAGAAATTCAAGAGGATTTACGCTACACGCTATTTTACTAACCTGTACGCTCGTTCCATTTGCTATTTCATCGTCACAATCTCACACCCAAAACAACCCAACAGATTTTCTCACACATTGAGACATACAGATTTGTTTTCTCTTTTTTCTATAATCTAAAAATTACAAACCTGTCTTGAATGGATAAGTCCGTCCTTTTGGCTAACCCATAAAAATGCTGCAGCCGCATAAGGGTTTTCTCTCTGAAACATCAAAAACGAACATTATCGGTGAGATCATATCGTATTGCATTACCCATGAAATTCAATGGTTGTTCAATTCGAAATTACTCAGATGAAATTAACATCCTAACATGGTAACATTCTAATCGCTTTGTTATCTAGTTTTAGCGAATTTTCGAAGAAAAGGGAGCTATAATAGCCTCGTAGCGAGGCTATTATGCCCTCATTCGAATACCACGTATCAGAAAATATCCAACTTTTCAGAAGAGCAAAAAAACGTACAATTCCAAGTTAATGTTGTCTTTCTGAATGTTTTAAAATCGTGTTGTGTTTTGACAACCCTCTCCAATAATGGGCATAGAAACAAATCCCTTAAATGACTTTGTGAACACGACAACCTCATATGTGGTATTGGAAACCAAACTGACTCTGATACGTGGTATTGTCAGCACAAAAATGGTGCGATTAGTGGCTTATTGCAACGAAATTCAAATGAAAAAAATTTTTCTTTTGAAATTAATTTATGGATGGAGGAACGGAGATCCCATGATGGAATACATCCGGAAGCATTCTTCTTCAGAAGGAGTGACATGATACGAGGTATTGGAAGCAGTAAACAAACAAAACTGATACGGGCTATTAGAAATTTTTCTAGAGGCATGACGACAGCACCATTCGATCGGGCGTTGGGAAATACTGTAGGGGCTATTAAAAACAGAATTAGTCCAAAATTGATACGTGGTATTAGAATGAGGATATCGTATTGTTCTTTAAAATGGAGACATTTTTCATAAAACCAGTTGTCTTCAAAAATTCGCTCTTATTGGCATGCTGCATGACTGGATTTTTGACATTTTACGTCTTTACTATGGCACATAACTCAAAAAGTGTGACGAAGAAAGCTTATGAAAAATGTCTAATGATTTTCACGTACAACCGATTCGTTGCTACGGAACTTTAACTTCGCCAGTTACCATCGTACAAAAATCGTTCACCACTCGTTGGATAGCTCTCGATTTACCTAACCATATTACGATAACACACTTTCGTGGGAAATTTGCCAAAAAATAGGTGGTAGGTATCAAATTTTACACTAAAGGGTCATCAGAAAAAAAAACAGATCCATTTATGGATATTGAAAATTGGCGGGCGAAAGCAAAATCTTGGACTGTAAGTTTGATACACGCGTTGGAGGAAGGAAAGCGGAAACCTCGATGCGTCATTGATAATCGGACGTGGTGGAGAACGATGAAAGGGGGGTGGCGTTGGAGGGAGCGGGTAATGATGAAAGGAGCGGGTAGTGATGAAGGGAGCAGGATGACGATGAAGGAGGTGGGGAACGATGATGGGAGGGGGTGGAGGGGAGAGTTGCAGGTGACGGGTGTGAAGGGGGCGGGTGTTATCAGTGACTCTGGAGTTTTCGAAACTTCCGAGCTCAGGATTTAACGAAGTAATATACTTCAACCAGTTTTAGACTCCGGAGTCAGGGCGTTAACGAAGTCCAGAACTTGAATAGACTCTGGAGTCTAACGGCCCTGTAGACTCCGGAGTCTATCAATTGACTTTCTGAGTGAAGGATCTACATATAGATACAGTACTTATACCTATTAGATTCTAGTCTCATTCCGAGTCAAGGGTTTAGCCGAATTCGTTAAGTCAAGAACCTTAAATTGTGCGATTTTTTAAATAGGTAGGTACCTATATGACATGGGTACCTACAGGGCGGGTAGGTCCATTTACGGTGACGGCGACGGTGATTGTTACTATCCTATTACTCAGAATTTCCAGGTCGGAACTAGCAGTCGGCGACGGTGACAAAGCGACAAGAGCTCCAGTTTACCAATACGATCTCTCGTGCCCGCATCCCGAGAGTAATCGCCGTTCGTGTACTTAAGATTAAATTATTTTCTCCTCAAGACTTACGATATCTTTGGCTTTCTTGCTTCTGGCGTCTGTCATCAAGACGAAACCATCTTCATCCAGTCTTCGCAAGATCAAAGTTCTAGAGCTCACCCTCCCATCTCTATTGGACAGAAAACATTCACATGTAGCATTATAAAAATCGTAATCATAGAACAATGTGAATACATTCAGACGGGCTAACCCCCATTGTTTCGCCATATAATACATTCCTTGAATCAATCAATCAACCAATCGTTTTAGGTTGCTCTGACCTTTACAACAAAAGGATTCGCTTATACAACATACAAGCTGATTCGAAAATAAAATGAAAAACACAAGGTAATTTGACAATAAAATGAAAATCATCTCTAAGTTAAGGCAACTATATTTTAAGACCACAATCCTACATCAATGAGGAGATCCTCTAATAATTTCCTTCTTTTCAGGTAGGCAATGGTGAAATTGAAACTTCTATATAATAGATCCCTCGTGGGTTTATACGACAATTTTTTAAATACTCCTCACAAAGCATACTCGAACCAAAATATCCAATTCTTTCTTCTTGTAGCTGAGGACATTTCCCAAACATATGGTGCATCCTCTCTAACTCTTCAAGGTTGCACAAAAAACAAACCGATTGGTTATCAATCACCCATACCTTTCTTTACTTCTTAGCCTCAATTGACTTATAAGTATTATAAGTCTTTTCACCTCTATTGGTACAATGTCATCCCAGTTGAGGTAGCCTTGGAAGGCGGAGTACGCATCAATCGTGGCCAAGTATGATTGATTATAGGTCGACCACAACAGCCTTTCGTAATCTCCATACGCTACTAAAGTAGCGAAGGTGGTCCTAACTGTTCAAAATTTGCTGCTTTGTGCTTCTAACCTCATTGTGCCTCCCACACGTGAGTGTATCCCAATTTGACCAAAATCTTACGGAGTTGTGACGCCCAGTTGAATCTTTCATTGCCTAATCCTCGTCGCAACATTGTCAGAAACTGGTTATAGCAAATACGGGACATTCCTCGAATCACCTATCAACATCTCAGTAAATTAATCATTATGAAGAGTCTTACTTGGAGGCGGTGGACAGGCAGAAGGCGTTCGTTGAAAGGTGATTCGCTGACCTGTTGTCTTCATACCAACTTTTAAATAGCGTGAAAGGGTTGTTGGGAATGGATGGGAATTTGAACACTCCGGTGTCATCTGCTGCTCTGTCCACCTAAAACATAACAAACATGAGAAATATTAGTAAACTGGTTTCAGTAATTTAACAGCTTCTACCCACAAAGAACAGCCATAGCCATTATCAATAGGTCAAGAAACGAGAAACTAGTTTGAAATAACTACTTTGGAAAAAAACGCTATAACCGTTTCTCAATTTGAAAAAAAATGGCACAAGTAGTTCTTGGAATTGAACTATCAAATAATCAACTGGGAACAACACAAATAACAAGAGGAAGAAGAAGAATGCACCTAGGTGGAATGTATGTAGTATAGGAAATGTATGTCGTCAATAGGTGTGTCTAATCCCTGAATGAATTCGATATGAGGCGGGGGTTGTCAGTGACTCTAATGGAGCGGCGATCCACTGACGATCGTATAACTCCTTTGACGATCGTGGAACTCCACTGACGATCGATCCAAATAGAGTGGCGTGGCAAGAACTCAGGGGGGAGTCAGTAGGATGATGATAGGGTGATGAATGGGTGGGGCGGGGGGCAGTGACTAGTGGAGCGGCGATTCACTGACGATTGTGGAACTCCACTGAGGATCATGGAACTCCACTGACGATCATGGAACTCCACTGACGATCATGGAACTCCACTGAGGATTATGGAACTCCACTGACGATCATGGAACTCCACTGACGATCGTTCCAAATAGAGAGGCATGGCAAGAACTCAGGGGGGAGTCAGTAGGATGATGGTAGGGTGATGAATGGGTTGGCGGGGGGGGGGGGGGGGGCGGGGCAGTTACTAGTGGAGCGGCGATTCACTGATGATTGTGTAACTCCTTTGGCGATCGTGGAACTCCACTGCTGATCGTGGAACTCCACTGACGATCGTGGAACTCCACTGACGATCGTTCCAAATGGAGAGGCGTGGCAACAAGTCTGGGGGTAGGCAGTAGTGATGGGCCAAGAAACGAGAAACTAGTTTGGAAAAAAAACGTTAGGTACTTATAACCGTTTCTCAATTTGAAAAAAACTAGTTGAAAAAAAAAAAAAAACGGCACAAGTAGTTCTTTGAATTGAACTATCAAAATTATTTAATAATCAACTGGGAACAACACAAATAACAAGAGGAAGAAGAAGAATGAAGGTGGAATCATGCTTCTTCCATACCTTGCAAAAGGGTTTTTTCCAAATCAGGCAATTTTATTAGGTACCTACATCAAAAAGAGCAAAGCTCAGTTCCTCCAAAGTTGAAATGCTCATGTTCCTCAAACATTGGGTGACTTTTCCTAATAACTTGTTCCTGCTTGGTGTTATACTATCGTGTTTCATATTACTTTTACTCTCGCATTACTATTGAAAAAATGATCTCAACTGATTGTGCGATAAGACTAATAAATAAAATAATGTTAAAGAGATCCTATTTATTCTACAGTTTTAACATGAATAATGTTTTTGCGGTGGCCTACCAGAGTTGAAAAGCGTAACGAAGTTTAAGTCACGAAATTATGTCACGAAGATTTTTAATGATTTTCACGTACAACTAGGGAAATTTTCGTTCTAGGGAAATGAAACTTCTTTAGTTTTCAACGGACAAAAATCGTTCTCCATTCGTTGGAAAGCCTTTAATTTATGCATAAATTATATACTGCCAAAACCGCTGTAAATATCGAAGAAGCTGCGATACAGCAAAAACATTATTCATGTTTTACATAGCAAATACCTCGTTCTATACAAAGTATA
Organism: Stenodema calcarata; assembly: GCA_963920205.1. Lineage (NCBI taxonomy): Eukaryota > Metazoa > Arthropoda > Insecta > Hemiptera > Miridae > Stenodema > Stenodema calcarata. The sequence continues at coordinate 4,288,507 of OY986056.1, read as the reverse complement.
GAAGAGAAAAGATCCGGGGGGTCCAGGGGGGCTTGCGATTTTTTTTTTTTTTTTTTTTTTAAGAACGATAACTTTATTGTAACAATATTACATTCTAGTTGTGCGGTTACAGCACTGCTGTACAATAAATAATAATAACGTGGAAGGTGGTGTGAGGATCCTATCCAGCGATAGTCCTCACTATAACATTACAAGTTTTCTAAATATAAATATATTGGTAGGTAGGTACCTACGTAAACAGTCACATAGGTTCCACTAAAAAAATTAGTGTCCTTCGTTTGTGTGTTCTCAGAAAAATGTGATAAATTACCTGTTTTCTCATGTTTGATCGGTTTTTATTACTTTCTACTTCTACCTATTTGATGATTGTTCTCCAAACTTGATGACATGCAAAAAACCGCAAACAGAAGAAAAATTTAACCAAAGATGTTATCATCTACTTTTGTTAAATACCTACCTACTATTTTGGAGCCTTTTTTTTCAAATCCCGGTTATTGAAACCAATCTCCTTGCTAATTTAAAACAAATTATCTTCAAATGTGTCAACAAAGTTTTCGTTTTTCCTATCAGTTGAAAAATACAGTTTTCTTTGTAACTACATTTCTAACAATATATTAGAACACCCGTTTTTCGTTGAGAAGAAAAGAAACTAGTTAGCTTTTTTGTAACTAGTTTTTTTGACAGTTATTTTAATGTAACGAACGTTAGGTACCTATTTTACGATTCTCGAAAATAACCGTTATGCCCATCCTTAATTATCAAGTATTCCTGGTTAAATAGGTAATTTCCATCCATAGCTTCCAGGTGATATCCTCTTATCAAGTAGCTTATCAAGAAGGATGTAGAACGTACGTTCACAACATACGTTTTTTAAATAATAAGTAGGTAATAAAATAATAATTATACACCTGAAGTTTTTATTAAAATGAGTTATTTTGCAAGAAAAACGAGATACACTCAGAGAACATTCACGTACCCACCACTGGTGAATATCTACTCTATGCTGAAATACTACATAGACAGTTTGGTGACGTCACGAATGAAGTAGGTTGGCTTTTATAGAAGACGTTGGATTCCGGCCTGCTGTGCCACTCCACTAGCGCTACCTCGCGGCCTGGACGTCAACTTGTACCAACTCCTTTTATCGGCTTTGACCGTTTCAACTCGTTCACTGTGACCAATGCATCAGTAACAACCTCCCAATCTGGTTTAGTGGTTAGGATATCAGACTGACACTCAGAGGGCCCGGGTTCGATTCCGGCATGGGTACATTTTTTTTACTAAGAGTATGTTTTTTACACCAAATTTGAACCCCAGGTGGGTTGATCTATATGTCCAACTAATCTATATGGTACTAATCAGTTGTTTGGGGGATGTTTTTATTCCGCAACCCCGTCCACTTGATCTACATGTCCAACTAATCTATATGGTACTAATCAGTTGTTTGGGGGATGTTTTTATTCCGCAACCCCGTCCACTTGATCTACATGTCCAACTAATCTATATGGTACGATCATCATTGGGCATTTTAGGTTGAATTGCACGGTTTGAAACGAACCGCGAAGGAAGGAGTTGGTACAAGTTGACGTCCAGGCCGCGAGGTAGCGCTAGTGGAGTGGCACAGCAGGCCGGAATCCAACGTCTTCTGGCTTTTATCAGTTGTTTTCAAGAAAGTAGGCAATACGAGTCTTCCTTATCTAAGCTCAATATGAGCTCGCCCCCGAAACTGTTGGTTCTACCTACTTATATAAATATGAATATATAGGTAAATGATTTAAGTGATGTCGAAACGTAGAAGAAAACTTTATAAACTGTCCCTGTTTGAGAGGAAATAAGATCGAAACGGACTTCAAGACCTCGGAGATTAACACGTCCCATCGGTTTGTACGTAAGATCCGCCTTGGAATAGTCTCAATTTCTACCTATACAACTTGTATAATACAAGTATAGTTTTCAATTATTCGCGAAAACTAGATAATTTCTCGATGTTTTGATTATAGGTATACCGCTATTCACGTCGTCATAATATGATATTATCTCGGATCTTGGCTCACTCGTAGAACTACAACTTTGCCAACAGTTCGAAAATTTCGCCTAGAGAAAACTCAGGTATCACTAACTACTACTAACTCAGGTATTCATTGCAATAAATAGGTATGTGAATCCCACTGAAGATCATAAAGAAATACTTTCAACCATGAGCGTAGCCAAACTAATTTTTGTACTGGGGCAAAAGGTTTGATCTTCGGAGCAGATTTCATGTTGAAAGCTCATTGATCTTTTGATGTTGCTCCTGTGGTAACTAATCGCTATATTTCATGAACCTCCTAAAGACGACAATGGTGTTAGCATGTGACCTTTCCATGATTTTGCGAGAATTACCCACAAGCAGTGTTCAGTAGTAATTAACTACAAGAGTAATTAAATACATCTGCGATTACTCGAGTAATTGTTCGACAAATTGAAGAGGAAAGTGAACAAAAACTACAAAATGATGAAAAGTAGGTAATCTTTTGAAAGCAACAACTAGTACCGAAAAACCTTACGAAAGTAATTTATTACAAAGTATTTGCGAATGTAATGGCAGTCACTTGCCTAAAAAAGTAATTGTAGTTGGGGTCGGCAATTACAATTAAGTAGGTACTTATTGGTTCAAAGTAATTACAATTACAAGTAATTTTACTTGTGATTGCATAGTAATTAAATTAAAAATCCGGTTGAATGCCTTCTTCTTCCTTTTAAAATGCTTGATATATTATATTCGGATATAACATGAATGAATGAAAAAATCTTTATTCCATTATAAGAAACAGTACCTATATATGATTAACAATTATGTAACTGTAGGTAGTTAAGAATGAGGAGCAGTTCGGTATGCTTGAGGCGTATGAGGCGGTTCGGGAGCTGTTGTAGATAATTGAATGCTGGTTAACAATGTCAGCCGTAGGTGCAGTCGATTATCCAGAAACCGGAATCCTTGCTCAGTCCTCGTTCCTATGAAACGAACGTCAAATGCCGTTTCCCCAACACTACGCGGGATTTTTGTCCTTATGTATTACATACGTTTTCCTTTTTTTTCATTTTTTTTCAAAAATGGACCGATTTGGGAATTTTCCACGTAGGAAACCCACAAGTGATGTCTTTTTAATTTTCTATAAATTATGGACCAGAAGGAGTAAGACCTAGTATTCGTCTCGGACCTTACTTATTGATCATTATAGTGACCATTTAAGTGAACAAAAACTGCAATATATTCACGAATTAACGAATGCACACTCACCTGATCCATTTCTAACCGTGAAATCTCAATTCGTATAGGTCTGAAATAGTGACTTCTCGAAAAACGAACCGTTAACTTTGTAGGAACCAGAAATGACGCGAAATAACCGTTTGCGAGACCTCAATTAGTGAAGTATTTGGGTGATGGCTGGGAATCCCTGAGTTCCTCTCTAGTCCTCAAGAGTTGGTTACGTAACTGGCGAAGGGACTTGAAGGGCGTGTCAGTATCTTCCGCTGGGACCTTCATTGGGCTCTCAGGACTCGTCTATAGATCGTGATGATCATTACTGTAACCATCTGTAGGCCTTTTGTCTAACTATACGACGGACTTCATCACCTCTGGACCCAGAATAGCTTATAATTAGAAATAATTTCTAATATCAATTATTGATGGTCGTTGTACTTATTTCCTAGGACCTATTGAAGTCCTTATTTGGACCTATTGAAGTCCTTACCCTCTTCTCACGTGTTGGTAGGCAATACCAGCTAAGTAGGTAGAATGTAGTAAGTAACTATGTCCATCAATCTGAGTAAAGTGAAATTTCGGTCAGACCTTTGCTATAAGGCTAGCCGCACACTGGCAACTTGTTAGTTTCGTTAATTAAATTATTTAGTTCACTGGCAACTGAATACTTGCTTCACAACATCATTTTCAGAATGGAGTTTGAGACTGCGTGCGTTTGCGCTCTTGTCTTGAGAAAGAGGAAAAAATACCGAAAATATTGGGTCCATCCACTGATTAGCGCAAGGCTTGTAGATGGACCATTTCATAAGTTGTTTGATAATTTGAAAAATACCCTAAATTATTTTCGTATGAGCGAGGGAAGTTTTGAAAAACGTTTGGCACTATTGGGACCTCGGATAACCTACCAAGATCTGATTGCTCCGATAAATAATTCGAGGTCTAGTGACATGATTCGGGGAGGACGCGACTGCAACTGTCAGTTGCTGCAACTAAACAATCGCCTGAGGGTGGGTTCTCGTAAGAACTAGTGTGTTCTATTTTGGCGATTAAAAATTTGATTGACAAAAGTTGCCAGTGTGCCTAATACGAATATTACCACGATTTCCAAATAATTTGGAAGTGATTGACTTGTGGAGTAGCGATATGTAATGGGATTGGAATGTTAAGCAACCTCCACTCCACGTGAGGTGAAAATTAGCGTGACATCATTTCAGACCATTTAATGTTCATAAAATGCAGGCCATAGGAATCACAAGGTCGGCTGATAACAAACTAACGATATAACTGAGTCAGCTTTTCATGGGACAGCGTAAAATCGATAAATCTACAGTCATGAGCGAATTTTCGAAGAAACAACTGGTTTTATGTAAAATGTCTCCATTTTACTGGTTTTATAACAAATGTCTCACTTTTTGCCCTGTAACACCTCAATAGACATACAATACCTATACCTACATATGATTTTTGGTGTCTTTTGGCTGTGAATTCAGGTTGGTCAGAAACGGATTTTGGTATGAACATTTTTCGGAAATTCGACTTTTAAAAATTTTGGACCGAGCTTCCTTTTCTTATGAAATTTGCTAATAAAAGAGAGAGTTCTTCTTGTGCGGAGGAACTATTTAAGACTTCTTAAAGACTTCTTGTGCGGAGCTCGTGAACAAACAACTAAATAATTTCACATCCCACACCGGACAAAATTTTCAAATTCGTCATAAAATAACACCAACCTTCAAATAACAGAATAAAAGGTGGTAGGGGCATTATGCCTAGTAAACATAATTTAAAATTTAATTCCATTTAAACAATTTAAAAATCTCTGCTCTATTAGAGAGCTAAGAAATTGGAAACCCCTACAAGCTTCTTCAATAGCCAAACAGTCGAGGAGTGCAACGATTCAGTCACTCTGAGTTCGCTTCTCGCCAAAGTACTGTACGCCTTGGGAACCCTTAAAGGCAAGAAGAGTGTTTTTCTTAGGAGTTACGTCAGGGGCCGATGTTTTTAGGGTTGAAAGCAGCTTTGAAGCCTGGTAAGGTGTGTTTGGCCATAATTTGACCCTCAACCGTGAGCTGAGCCAATAACTGCTCTGCAACTGCTTAATAACTGCTCATCATGCTCGCCGGCCCTCGCTGTCAATCTTGGAAAGTATGAATAAACCTGGACTTTCAATTTCAGAATCCGTGTCAGTCAGCTTATCCAGCTTAGCATCTACTGGTGTCGTCCTGTGACTGAGACTGAACGTCCTGAATCAACTCTGCACTAAGTGCTTGTCTTGTAACAGAGCCCGAGATTCGTCTCAATATCCAGCTTACAACCAAGCAGCAGCTCAACAAGCAGCGTCATGACAAACCATCAGTCTTAATAGTACACCTCAGTTTACACGTCAATGACAAAATAATGCGAGGAATCTTTAAATGAGGTCGGGGAAAGTTAAATTTGGCTGATTGTACGAAGCGCGACTGACTCTATTAAAAACAAAATACTGCCGGAGAGTCATTAAGAGCGATCTTGTCAAGATCATCTTGAACCTGACGCTGTGAACAATCAAGGTGTTTACATCATGCTGTTTACGATGTTGTTTACAATCAGGTTTCCAAGGAGTCCTCGCTCCACCGCGGAGAAAATGAGTTTCTAGAACTGTAATGAAACTATTCATAAAATCGCTGATTACGTACAGTCAGCTACCAAAATCGTACCATCACTCTGACAGGAGGTGATTTCTACTACTACCATGAAGGCTGTTGGATCGTTGCTCATGGAAACTTTGCTCATCTGCTAAACATATCCAAATTAAAGAAAATGGTTCGAAATGGTTACAACAAACTTTTGGAACAATCATAATTCGAAAGTAACAACACTTCAACATTTTTAAGCTCCAATGTTGCAGTCTGGGCAGCATACTACACGAGGGCCTCTAATAAGGTCTGAGTCTCAATTGTCAAATATACATAATATAATATTAGTACGATTGTGGCGTTGATCACAGCTACAATATACAATATAAAATCACTGATTAGTCCAGGTGTTTTCTCTACTTGTAGGACGTATAGATTGAATTTAGCAGTCGAATTAACCTATTTCTTCAACCAAAGTAACCCTTTCCTACTGATTGGGTTCGAAAATTAATGAGCAATATATACTATAGTGAAAAGAATAACCCTACGTATAGCATTTCCGAGTCAAATTCAAAATTCAAGTTGTCCCATTCCAATTCAATTTAAAATATGCCAGACGCCCCAGTTGACATTGAATTGCTCTGAACTGTGCAAACGAAACAACCAAATTATTAAATTCATTCCCTTCTCCTCATGACACTGTTTTGATTCGATGTTTGTAAATAAAATCATTTCGTTTGGGAAAAACATTGATTTGGATGATCTTGAATTTTAAATGAAAAATCTAGAATTTGAGATAAAAAAGCTTAAATTTGAAAGGAAACAATCTAAAATTTGAAGAAAAAGGCAAATCATGAGTTTTAAATAGTAAAACCTTGAATGTGAAGTGGAAAACCTTGGATTCGACTGGGAAGTACTAGTCAGTTCAATTTGTGGGGTTCTTCTCCGTGTTATGCTCGCTGAAGACGACTGACATCGTCGTACGTATCACCCACTTCCTATGGTAGGTATTTGTACGGTTAGTACCGCCGTCTTGGCTGCACAGGGCGATACTTGTGAAATATGTCCAACTTGCAATCTGTAATAATCGAAATGACATAAATCGAAAAAGGATTTCCCAAGTAATTCTTTTTTCGATTTATGTAATTTCGATGTTCACAGATTGCAAGTTGGACATATTTCACAAGTATTGCCCTTTATAGCCACATACATTGTATGGAATTGAGTTATTTGAAGAGGTGATGTGAATTGGAATACAATTATGTAACACCGCAAAGAGTAAGGCAGTAAATGAATACATTAAACCCTTTTAAATTTTAGTAATATTTATTTGAGTATTACTGGAAGTTGAAACACCATTTGACAACAGCGTTCAATTTAATTTTTTTTTCTGTTCTTGTCAAACTGTGTTTCAACATTAATTCTCAACTCAATATTGACAATACTCGTATAAATATTTTCCAAATGTACCGACAGTCGTGGAGATAATAATTACTTGAGTTGTTACAGGATTGACATTGGGAAGGTGCGTATGTGCACAAACGGATCCGAGTACGATAGTTATGTAACGGAATGATCTCGAAGAACTTCAGGCCGCGTTATATAACCCGAGTCAATGGACCCCGCGGCTTCCAGGACCCAAACAGGTACGTACGCCCGAGTTGGGCCTGCAGGAGATCTTGAAGGATATCTCAGGCTGTGATTGACTTGATGTTTTGAATGTGAGGTGGGGGGTGCCTGCCACTATAGAAGCGCCAAAACGTCCACTAAGAAGAAGGTCAAATTGCGTTTCATCCCCGAGTAATACTCAAATAAATATTACTAAAATCTAACGAGGGTTTATTGTATTCATTTACTGCCTCACTCTTGGCGGTTTTACATAATTGTATTCCAATTCACAAAACCTCTTCAAATAACTAAATTCCAAACATGCAACATGAGCGAATTTTCCATGTTTTAACTGCGATGTTTACATTTTCCTTCCAAAAATGCCCCCTCGTCTCGTTTTTTTAATGAAAAATTTAAGCCTCCATTTAAACAAATTTATTTTATGAATTTCAAAAATCGGATGACGAGGGGGATTTTCCTTATTAATATAGTGAATTTAGACATTTATTTCAAAAGTCTAAGCCAATCACAGCCTGAGATATCTCTCAAAACTCCAGTATCCAAAGAAAGGGACCACCATTTGACCATTCGACATTTGTCTCATTCACTCATTATTGAATTAAGGTGGGAAATAATCCCTATTAGCTTCTCCGTTTGTCCCCAGATTCTGTATTAAAATGGGGCTCCGCCCTCATGGGCCATCTTGTATTCCTCTCTGTTGTTCGAACCGTGTGTGCATTTTCAACTCGTATCTTTTTCTCGAATAAATCGTTATTCTCATTCTTCCAACACGCCTTTTAATTGCTCTAATCCAAGAGGTTATGGGCCCAGTAGGAAGTAAAAGTGAGACGGATAAAATTTAGTTTTGTGCGGAAAATCGTTTACGGGAAAAAAAAAACCGTTTGTCGCCTGTTACGTACGTTTGTACGCCGGTCACCTGTTTGATAGTAGAACAAGGGCAACTTGCCGGTTTCGCACAATGTCGGTTAGTACTACAACGGCACAACCCACTAACATCAGGTTATTTGATGGAACAAATTTCGATAATTGGATGTTTCGAGTCGAGAAAATGTTGGCGCGGAATCAATGCGCGACACCACTAATTGCGGATCGGCCGAGAGATGACAGTTTGGCGATTCTTTGGGACAGGGATGACGTTAAAGCGATGGACCTGATCGTGCAGTGTATCGCGGACTGCTGTTTGGAACTAGTCAAGCCTCACAAGACAGCAAAAGCCATGATAAATGCCTTGAAAAATACCTACGTTCAGAGGGGCATGCGCTCACGGATTGACCTTGATAAACGTCTACGTAATATGAGGTACGTCATCGGAACACCTATGCAAAATTTCCTGATGGAATTCGACTCTATCATACAGGAATTGGCAGAACTCGGTTCGAAAAAGATTGATGATGAGGAATACGTGACTCAGCTGCTCGCTTCTTTACCTGATGAGTTCGATTCTCTGGTTAGAGCCATTGATATTTTGTTCACTTCCTCGGAAGAAAATAAGCAGCTCGTCACGAGAGATTACCTTAAACAAAAACTCCTAGCTGAGGAGAAAAACCTCAATCGGAAACGAAGTGATTATTACGAGTCAGCAGACCCGGCTGCAAACAGTAATGTTTTTGTGAGCCAGAGTTATTTTCGTGGACATGGAAATTCTCGCCGAGGATCTGGACGCCATATTCAGGGCAACGGAGGGAGATCATCACAAGGAGAATCTGTGTCTAGCGGTAGACAGTATGAAGCTAACTCTGAGTACAATTCGCGGGTAACTTTCCAGTTTCGTGGGAAGTGTGGGCGATGCGGTGGAAGGGGACACATGCGCAAGGAGTGTCCATCACGGCCAGTCACAAACATAACTCAAGCGGAAGAAGAAGACGAGATAGCCGTGCTAACTTGCGATAACCTTCCGGCTGAGCCCGAATCGAGATGTAAACATAAACAAATACCAACTCCCGTAATTCAATCTCCCGAAAATTTGAGTTTTGCTGCTGCGGATGCTTCGATACTTTTTGTGATCGACAGTGGTTCCACAAGCCATATAATTCAGCCTGAATTCGAAAAATTCCTCGAAACGCGTAGTGCTGTAGATCATCGGATTGGAGTTGCAAAGAAAGGTGAATTTATAGTAGCTAAAACCATTGGTGACCTACCGGTTCTCACAGATCAGAACGCTTTACTCTCAATTAAGCGGGTTTACGTTTGCAAGGACTTATTGTGCAACTTGTTATCGGTAAAACAGATGACGGAAAATGGACTCGACGTTGTTTTTGAGGGTGATAGTGTGAGTGTCCGGAAAGACGGTCGTATTTTGATGGTTGGCGAAAGGCATGGAAGCCTGTACCACGTCGTCGTGAAGCTGAGATCGCAGGCTGTGGCGGGCGTTGTGATTGATCCTGCACTCATGCATCGTCGAATGGGACATTCGAGCAGATATCCGGTGAGTGGGGTTTGTGATGTATGCGTTAGAGCTAAGCATACCAGATCTTCGTTCTCGGAAACCCCTCATGATAGAAAGGCTACGATGCCTTTGCAAATTGTTTCGTCAGATGTCCTAGGCAAGATGACACCCACGAGTCAAGCAGGTTACAATTACTATTGCTCGTTTATTGACCACTATACCAGTTTTGGTATGATATACCTTATGAAAGGGAAAAATGAAGTAGAAGCTTGCCTTCGGAAGTATGTGAATCTCGTTGAAAATAAATTTGGCAGATGTATCGAAAATCTGCGACTAGATAATGCTGGTGAAAACAGCAGTGCAGCCTTTCGTCGGTTTTGTGAAGAAAAGGGAATAAATCTGATTTACACAATTCCGCGGAACCCCGAGAACAATGGTCGTGCTGAGATTTATAATAAACTCGTGATGCAGATGGTCAGATCGTTGCTGTTTGACAGTGGTCTTCCCAAGTTTCTCTGGGACGAGGCCGCGTTGTGTTCAGTGTATTTGATAAACAGGCTGAAGACTCGCTCACTAAACAATGATCTCACTCCAGCTGAGATGTGGTATGGCTACAAACCGGATCTCCGAAGAATTCGAGTGTTTGGGTGTACGGCGTACGCCCATATTCCTGAGGAGGACCGTCAAGGAAAACTGGCACCCAGATCTTCACGTATGCAGTTGGTTGGGTACACAAACAACCATGGATTTCGGCTTTGGGATGCAACCCGAGGTAAGGTGATCACTGCTCGATCAGTCATATTTGATGAGACTCCCCCACTACGCCTTGTTGAGGTGGAGAGCATAGTGAAGTCTGGGACGCCTAGCAATTCACCTCAAGGAACTCCGATGAAGACGCCATTATCACCTAAATCACCTCCATCATCAAGCCCTACCAACCATACTCCTGTGTCAGTCGAGGAAACTACGCCTCTCCGACGAAGTAATCGTGACAGAAGAGCTCCAGTTCGATTCTTAGACTACGTGACGTCTCTGGCGCTTTCTACGTGTCTTCTTTCTGATAACGATGCACCAAAATCGTATGGCGAGGCTATTGAAGCGGATGAAGGATGGAGAGTGGCCGTCAACAAGGAGTTGGATTCCTTGAGACAGAATGATACTTGGCAACTGGTACCGCCTCCAGCTGAAAGGCCTATCATTGATTCCCGATGGGTCTTCACCAAGAAGAACGTTGAAGGGAAAATTCTGCTGAAAGCAAGATTGGTCGCCCGAGGTTACCAACAACCTACCCTTGAGGATGAAACCATCTACTCTCCGGTCGCACGCATGTTAACTTTGAGGACATTGCTTGCTTTAGCGGTGGATAATGACATGAAAGTGGAGCAATTGGACTGTAAATCTGCGTTTCTCCGATCAAAGTTACATGAACCGGTATATATGAAACCTCCTGCTGGACTTGAAAATACCAAGGGTTTAGTTTGTAAATTGATTAAAAGCCTCTATGGCTTGCGTCAAAGCCCTAAGTGCTTTAATGATTACGTCAATGAAAAATTGAGCTCGTTGGGGTTTACTCGTTCTAAGGTAGATCCCTGTCTTTACTTTAAAACTAATTCATGGATTCTAATCTGGATAGACGATTTTCTGGTTTTTTCGAGATCTGAAAGGGTACTTACAGATGTGAAGTCTGCCTTGAAATGTCACTTTGATTTAAAAGAATTCACCTCTAACACTGATTTGGTATATCTGGGTTTAGAAATTCAGATTCAACCTGGTAAGATTACGATCACGCAAAACAATTTGATTAATAAGGTAATTGACCTTTTCAACTTACAAGATTCAAAGCCTCATAAGATTCCAATCCCACCAAACTTGAATTTGAAAAAAAATGAAACTTGTGATTTGAATTTTCCATACCGAGAGCTCATAGGTAGTCTTATGTACATTATGTTGGGTTCACGTCCTGATATTTGTTACTCAATTTCATATTTTGGTAAATTCCAAAACTGTTTCTCTGAATCTCATTTCATTCATTTGAAAAATGTGGTACGGTACTTAAAGTCTACAAAAAGCATGGGCTTATCGTTTATGAGATGCAACTCGGGAATTAACTCAGTTACAGCTTTTGCTGATTCAGACTTTGCTTCCGATCAGGAAGACAGGAAAAGCGTATCTGGTTTCTTGATTAAATTAAATACTAAAACTATTTTGTGGCAATCCAAGAAACAGCCTGTAGTCACACTTTCAACTTGCGAAGCTGAATATGTTTCACTTTCTGATTGCATAAAAGAATGCATCTTCATAAGACAATTGCTGACTGAAATATCTACTTGTAAACAGCCCATTACGGTATTTGAAGATAATCAATCGTGTATTAAAATGGCAAAAACTTGGGAAACCAAACGCTCAAAGCACATAGATGTGCGTTTCCATTTTGTGAAAGATCTCGTTAACAAGAATCAATTCAAAATTGAATATATCTCTACAGCGGAACAAGCTGCAGATATACTGACAAAAGGTTTGGGTTCAATTAAATTTGAAAAATTTAGGGGGATGTTGAACGTTGATGAAATGTGAAGGAATGAATAGTAGAATGTTTTTCTGACCAGTCATGTTATTTGTGTATTGAACGGTATATGATTATGTTGTGTTATTGCAGTGTACTACTGAATCCAATATTGATGTTTATTGTTTATATTGATGTTTATATTGATGTTTATTGATGTAATATTGATGTTCATGTTTATATTGATGTTTATTGAACCTTGATACGTGATAATTATGTGTGGACTGATTCTATGATGATGTTGAGATCTATCCTGCAATTAATGTTGGATATTTATAGTATGTAGCTAATATGGGATTAAGGAGGAGTATTGAATTAAGGTGGGAAATAATCCCTATTAGCTTCTCCGTTTGTCCCCAGATTCTGTATTAAAATGGGGCTCCGCCCTCATGGGCCATCTTGTATTCCTCTCTGTTGTTCGAACCGTGTGTGCATTTTCAACTCGTATCTTTTTCTCGAATAAATCGTTATTCTCATTCTTCCAACACGCCTTTTAATTGCTCTAATCCAAGACTCATCCCCTCGCATTCTGGTCGTCAGTTTGAAAACCATATCGCTCGAATAAAAGTACCGAAACTCTGAAATTCCGAAATACCTACTGATTTTGCTTTCGCAGCGAAAACTGAGGTATTACCTATACTTGGCGCCGAACAAAACTTTTTTCCAATTCCATGGATAATTTGAGTTTCTAGAGGTCTTCGTCTTGACTTGTGGTCAATTTGTATCAATAATAATGATTAAGAAACCATTATTGTTTCTTATCGGTTCATTGAATTTCTATTGAAACCTACGTGATTTTTGTGCCTTTCAAACTCAACTTGAGACCAGAACAAAAATTCTGCAGCATGGCTATACGAGCAAGTTTTTGAATAATAACTGGTTTTATGGAAAATGTCTCCATTTTACAGGTTTTATAACACATTTCGTCTTCTTTTTTTGCCTGGTAACAACTCAGTTTATAGATTTTTCTACGCTGAACACGATGGTGCAGATTAAAGCAAATGAACCGTGAAGAGTATCTCAAGAAACAACCACGTTTCTTCATCTTCACAGTGCTCCAAAATGAGAAAAGAATGAGATATCGCAATTCTGACTACACCAACGTGTTCAGCGTAAACAAATCTATGAAATGAGGTGTCACTTGTCATACTGTTTCATTTTGGGAATTTCAGGGTAATTTGCCCCCCCCCCCCCCCCTTGAAATCTCCTTAGAGTGGTCTGATTCTGCCCATATACGAACTTGGCCTTTCGATTGTCTAGACAGATATTAGTACGAATTTGACATTTTTTGTCTAAATATGATTTTTGGTGTCTTTTGGCATTAAATTCAGGATGGTCTGACACGGATTTTGGTATTTCAGATTTTGGTATTTTTAAAAATTTTGGACCGAGAACAATAGCTTCCTTTTCTTCGAAAATTCGCTAAAAGAAATTGTCTAAGATTTTCCCAGTTGAGGTTGGTCACCCTGATAAAAATATAGAAGAGTGTCATTGAAAAGGGCCATAAAGTAATTTTTGAATCGAAATATCTGTAACTTGTAACGAGGTAGGCGTGGTACGTCGACCTTGTGAACTTGTACAACTAGTCTGGGCAGTTTTCCCCTCCTCCCCCGAATTCCTTGCCGCCACGTGGAATTATCCATTCAAAATTTGGTTGTGTAACGATCGAAACTGCGTGCTGAGGAGCACTTCGATGTTTGCAACGTCGCTGAAATGTGTAAAATTAAAAATGGAAGACGAATGTTGGTAACTATTGATAGAAAGAAGAAGATGATGAAAAAGAAAAATTGAAGGGTAAGACTGCTGTTAAGGGAGGAAAGTCGTTGATGCATGTCATTAGCGCCATCGACTTCTTGCATGATTTCGAATAGCTGTGAATTGCAAATACAAATTGGGAGCATACAATGCATCAGTAAAGGGATTATAGTAAAACGTATCAGCTCAGCTAAGCGATATTGAAGGTCTCTCGAATTTATGCTCTGTTGGACGGTTCTGGAGATTTACCACAAGTGCCACAGCGAATAGAATTTTGTACTTTTTGATGGTTTGTATCAAATTTTCAAGAAGAAATGCGCCTTCTGAGGGTGAATTTACCATACAAACTCGTATTTAATCGTCTGGGGCTCGAGGAATCAATGGAAGCATCATCGAGCATGTCAATTAGACGAGATTCACGTGTTAACAGTTCACTTGTTGCCAAATGAACTAATCAAAATATCGTCCATAAAGCTGGTACATATCACTTGTTGCCAAATGAACTAATCAAAATATCGTCCATAAAGCTGGTACATAAATCTATTTTATCAGAGTTGATTCAGGTTGTGGCAACTGTTGGTGTTCGCCTCGTGTAAAAAGGGCGAGGGGTCACCGAACACCTACGAACTTGTTCGATTGAAAACGCACTCTTCGACAGAGTCGCTGGAGTATTGCGATGTTCGAAATTGGTATCAACTTACCGGATATGAAGTGTTAATAGAATGCGTCGGGCTCATGATGACAGCTCTAAGGACCCCTAAAAGAGCAATGGGAACGTGAACGGCAGGAGAGACGTAGTCGGAGCACGCGGAACCGAGAAAAGGCTGCCGGGTGGCTGTCTCTATTGGTGGGGACTACCTTCGAGCATCGTCGAGTTTTTGCTTTATTTCTCGTATTCATCCTCGGGTTGAACACGCCGGACGGGGGCGGACGTCCTTCGCTGTGATAACGCCGGTATATTTGGAGGGGTGATATTTGGAGGGAATATTTCGGTTTCACATCAAAAACATGTGGTTTACATAACCTCGAGGAATAAGAAAGAATGCGAGCTCATTGAGGGCCTGTCGGAGAACGAAAAATCCCGAGTCGTGACTATTCCTGTTTTTTCCACACAAGACAACCCCGTCTATAACAGTTATCCAGACCATAACAAGCACTATCAAAAATCCACCGTCACGCAGCATGGCTATAAGAGCGGATTTTCGAAGAAAACTGGTTTTTATATTAAATGTCTCCATTTTCTGGTTTCATAGGTAACACATTTTGTCTCCTTTTTTTGCCGAGTAACAATAGCATCCTTTTCTTCGAAAATTCGCTAAAAATGGAAACGGGAGTTACAACCTCTTTGCTAAATGTAACATGATGATACACGATCCTTGCTGATGTAACAAGTTGATTTTGAAGTGAAAAAAAGTACCTTTAAACATTTATATTTCTACTAAACTAAGTGCACTGTTAGACCGGTTTCGGTAATAAAACCATCGTCAGTTCTATACTAACTACAACTACTAGTTTTATTTGACATGGGTTTTCACGATTTCGTCGTGAGTGATTTAGTTCAATTTTGACAATCATGTTTTGTGGCCCCGTTAATTTTTTGTCAGCAACATGATCTTAAAATTTGAGTACTTGGTCTATTCTGATGAAATATGAAGAGCATGGAGAAGAAAGGCGAAACTTTAAGCACTTTCGCAACTTTGGGTCAAACATGGGTAATTTCCCCCCTAAAACTCCCGAAAAACCTCCTCCTAGAGTGGCCAGATTCATCTCATCTACGAACTTACCCCGGACAGATTTATTGCGCAAATTTGAACTTTGAAATTTGGACCTTCCTTATCTTTGAAAATTCGCTATAACAAAGCTGATATTTACATCTGGTTCATTTGACTGGCACGAATTATGATATAAGCCAAACATAGCACAGGTAACAGACTGTGAGTGTACTTATCGTCGAAAGATCATTCCAACAGAGTATACTCATAGTAACTATTGAAAGAAAGATTAACACAGGTTCTTACCTAATTCTCATATTTTCATTGAGGGGTTTAACAGATTATAATGTTTGCTGTTTCAGACGCTGGGGAGCCCCACAACACGTAGGTCAATGCAGACAAAAGGTAATGTTGAGATGTGGATAGTACGTATTAGCGAATTAGGAATTCGGGAGTGAATTATTGATTCAATCTTATAATCTTGGTCGTTCTTCAAGCAATGAAAGGTTTTTCATTTTCCGTCCCTCCCTATTAGCAAGCCAATCAAGAGGCAAGAAGCATAGAGGCTCACAGATGATCACAGTTTTGCTGTATGGTAGAGGAATAGTACAGTAGCAAGACCAGCCATGCTCGTCCAGGCGTGATACCCATTCAGCTGCTGGCCACAGAAAGAAAACGGATTTAAGGAAGAAGAGAAGGAGGAAAAAGATCACGCATTTCGGAGAAGAGAGAGAATGTACAATGACAAGATGGCATGAGATGTGGACAGAGTGAGTTGAAAGGGAGATGGACTGCCCGGTTGGTCCTTGACATTCAGGAATGGTTGCTCAGAAAGCATGGAGAAGTGAACTATTTCATAACTCAGTTCGCCTTAGGACATTCTGTATGCCAACTTGAACAGAATGGGCATAAAAGATTATGTGTACCACACATTCTTCAGACGTCTAACATAGGAGTGGAGAGGAGTTGGCTACAAGAAGCACGAGGCATACCGACACCCAATAGAACATCAGTGGTAGCAGTTGCCAAGATGTTGCAAAGTGAGCAGAACTGAACCCACTCATCAAAATATGTGGAGAAGGTCTTGAGGGGGAAATATGCTGCTCGAATGGGAGCACTAGAAGAACCAGCAAGAGGAAGAAGTATGAAGAGGATTCAGCCCAAAATAATGTGTTGAACGTTTAACACTGTACAGTACCTGGCTGAGTTCTAACGAGGAAAAAGTAAGGGAGGTTTTGGTATCACTGAAGAGTATCTCAAGGTATCTTACGAGATCCATAAGCCAGTTGTGGATCTTACTGATTTCCTCACCAGTCTACGAAAAAGCCACAACTAAAATCATGTCAGTAGACTTCAACAAATTTGTTTCTAAGTTGTTCCTTCCGTCAATCAAGCCAAAAAGACCAAGAGGAGTTATGTCTATATCGACCCACAAGTAAAGTGAAGAAAAGGGGTGTGTCAGGGAAAAGGGATTCTCGTACAGTTCATGCCCAATCAGAGAGCTGCATACCACCAGTGACCCACCACAGACATTAAGATAAGTTCTGCAATTCACTCAATCAGGACATTCCCTATGCCACCTTGAACGGAATGGCATAGAAGATTATGTGTACTACACATTCTTCAGATGTCTAATATAGGAGTGGAGAGGAGTTGGCTACAATAAGCACGAAGCATAACGACACCCAACATAACACCAGTGATAGTACCAGTTCTGATTCACTTTTACTCCGAATCTGTACAACCATCCAAAACCATCAGCAAAAAAAGAAAAAAGAAGTGTCTAGATCTTCAGCATTTGCTACAATTGTGAACTTACGACGAAGTCCAGAAAAGTTACGTGCTTGCCATACACAAACAAGAAAGTAAAGTGTTCTCATGTTTGTTTTTCCTGGTTTCATAAAACGATTTCTCTACTTGTTCATTAGCTAGGTACTATACAACTTAAACTGAATGAAATACTGTTTATCAAAACATGCCAAGAGGAATAAAATGAAACTTTTTTCGTTCACATCTTGCGAACATTTTTGTGTAACATTCGTACAAGTGAACCCTTGCTTGAATAAATCAACGGTTTTGCAAATTCTGCGGTACTGTTCATGCGTCCTTTATCTAGGAATACTCACAGGAAGTGTACCAACGAAATAATACAAAAAATTATGGGTTTGACCCAAAGTTGGGAATTGGGTTTTGAACCCGATTTTCTCAAAATCTAGAATGATTCCATCGAGGTCCTTTCTTCCCCATGCTCTTCATATTTCATCAGAATAGATCAAGTTTTGGGTAAGATCAGGTTATAGATCAAGTTTTACTTACTCGTATTCAAAATCCATGATCATGTTGCTGACAATAAATTAACGGGGTCACAAAACATGAACGTCAATCTTATCTGAATTGAACTGATATCGTTGAAACCCGTGTCAGATAAAACTAGTAAGTTAGAAGGTAGTAGTTAGTATAGAACTGACGTAGTTAGTTAGAACTGACGTAGTTGGTATAGAACATCAACTGTTGGAAGAAAGAAACCAATTCTGCTAGTTAGCATCCTCCGTTTCCATTTTTTAGCGAATTTTCAAAGAAAAGGATGCTATTGTTCTAGGCCCAAAATTGTTAATACTTTTTAAAGAATTTTTAATAATTTCCGAAAAGTTTTCATACGAAAATCCGCTCTAGACAATCTTGAATTCACTGCCAAAAGACGTTCATATTTATACAGGGTGGGGCAAAACAAACAGTGCAGTTTTGAAGGGTGACTAAATCCTTCGTGGAAGTGGTAGGAACCTGGGAGGGGTCTCATTGTGTCCGGCCACTCACCCCATTTTCAGTCACTACCATGGTTTGGACCGGAGAGCATCGAGGCTTCGCTGTCCGCACGTTTTTCGAAAGCGGCCGTTCTTTCATCGCCACCCAGCGGGCCTTCCGGCTGCACTTCAACATTCCACGTCGAGATCCCGTCCCTCATCGCAATGTTATCGCGGCTTGGGTTCGTGCATTGGAAGAAACTGGATCCACAACAAGGCCTAGGGGTATGGGAAGACCAAAAACGGTTCGAACACCAGAAAATGTGGCTACTGTGAGAGCAGCTGTCGAACATTCGCCTAGGCGCTCTGCCCGTAAGCATGCAACAGCATTGAACATGTCTAACCGCTCGCTAAGGAGAATTTTGCATGAAGATTTAACGTTCCATCCCTACAAGATGATGATTGTTCAGGAGTTAATGCCCCCTGACTTTCAAAACCGTGTTAATCGCGCCCAAGAAATGCTAAACCGTATCCCACCAAGGTCAACTTTTTTCTCTAGTGACGAAGCTCACTTCCATCTGTCTGGAGCCGTGAACAAACAAAATTTTCGCTATTGGAGTGACACTAATCCACGACAACTTCACGAGAGACCTCTCCACTCCCCGAAAGTTACTGTGTGGTGTGCCATTTCGAAATTCGGGGTGATTGGGCCTTACTTTTTTGAGGAGGATGGGCGAACCACAACTGTCAATGCTCAGCGTTATGTTTCCATGCTGGAAACGTTTTTTGAGCCAGAATTGGAGCAGTTGGCTGGAGAACAAGATCTGGGGGATATCTGGTTCCAACAAGATGGGGCTACGGCCCACACAGCGATCATTTCGATGACGAAACTGCGGCAGATGTTCCCTGCGCGCCTCGTCTCTCTGAGGGGTGACCTGGGGTGGCCCGCGAGATCACCAGATTTGAGCATCTGCGATTTTTTCCTGTGGGGCTACCTCAAGGAAAAGGTTTTTAAACATCGTCCTCACACTTTGGAAGAGCTGAAGACACGAATTAGAGAGGAAATCGCCACAATTCCAGTCGATATGTGCCAGAAGGCTGTCGAAAGTTTCAGAAATCGCCTCCATCAGTGCATTGCTGCTGAAGGCCATCATCTTGCTGATGTAATCTTTAAAACTTGAATAAACAAATGGGGTGAAATACTGAATCAAATAAAACAAACCGCATTTTTCTATGTTGCGCCGTTTTTTTTTATAGCCCTTTTTAAACTGCACTGTTTGTTTTGCCCCACCCTGTATGAACATTTCAAATTCGCACAAAAAATGCGATAGCTCACTCTCTTCTCAAACTGGAGCACTTGGAGATGAAGAAACGTGGCTGTTACTTGAGATTTTCTTCATGGTTCATCAGATGATTCAGGTTCATCAGCAGATTCTGCTCTAATCTGATAACGGAATGAGAAGCAATTCTGACTTCACCATCGTGTTCAGCATTGAAAAAACTATAAAATGAGTTGTTACACGGCAAAACTCGATACTACATTTATTATAAAACCAGGAAAATGGAGACATTTTACATAAAACCGGTTATTTCTTCGAAAATTTGCTCTTATAGCCATGCTGCATGGTTGTTGATTTTTAAAATATTTTTTATTTGAGTATTGTCTCTCTTATGATCGAACTCCTTTCCGAATAAAACTCTTTTTCCAGAAGTGCTTCATTATTTTCCATTAGTTTTCTTTGATAAAAACCTTCAGGTTATGGGCCAACATGTACAGGTACTGGGCCTTTTCATAACCCGAAAACGATACTCCCCCACACTGCTCAGAGCTCGTCTCTATGTGCTAGGGGTTATTCCATTCTATAATTTAAGTTCTCTATTACCACATAGTGTTTATAGAACGGAGTTTTTGTTTTTAAATTTTTTGTGATCTAGCCGGAATAAAATTGTATTTCATTAATTTTCAGTGTATGATTGCCATGTCCTCTTCAAGATACTCACGGGATAAGAAGTTGCTGGATTTGTAGCAGCAAAACGAATTGAGGTTACTCGGATTGAGTTCCTCAGCGCTGTCACAAACGTCAAAGGCGGCATCGTCTAAACACAATTGAAACAACAACATTACAAAAACGATAACATTACGTCACATTCTTTCAATTCTGTAAGTAAATTACTTTATTGGTATAACTACAATATTGAAGTTTATTGATGCTTAGTGAGTATTGTGGCTTCCGACGTTGCAGCGAATGATTGGAACGTACATCTTGTAACTATCTCATCACATAACCTCTAGAGGTTATGGGCAAGAATCTTCTTGCACTCTCTGTGTGTTATATATTTCTGCCGGAAGGAAGAAAAAAAAAGTTCAAATACTCCTGTTCAACTAGATTTTACAATGGACAGGTTTGTGACTAGCATTTATACTTAGGAGTAACAACTGTGCGTCTGACAGCTTGTACAAATTCAACTATTTGCATATACCGCATAAGGGGCTTATAGATATTGTCAGTTCCATTTTGTGTAGATATTGTCAGTTTGATTTCTTTTCTTTCGAAGTGGCCGGCTGACGCGACTCTTGTGCAGCATTACTGGCCAAAGCCTACAGCTGCACAAAAAACTAGTACACTCCTAATCACTTATTGCACAATATACTGAAATATATATTAATAGTTACTAGAAGAATACAGCTCTGTAGCAATAATATTGTAATTTGTTGATTGGCGAATGTAGTATGTGGACCTAGTTGTCAATAAAATATCAATTCATTCAATTCATGAATTCATTCATTCATCTTCTTTGTGCAGATTACCCTTCTGTCTAGATCACTGAATGGTAGATTGAATATTATTACCTATTTAAAGTGCGCAAATGTTGTATGACATACATACATTGTATGGTAGGTATGAGATTTTTGGTGTTCTTTGGCAGTAAATTCAGGAAGGTCTGAAACGGATTTTGGTCTAACAATTTTTCGGAAATTCGAGATTTTAAAATTTTGGACCATGAACAATCCTCTTCTTCGAAAACTCACTAAAAATCTTGTTGCAGATGCTCGGCTACAGGAGGTGACTCTACGATCAGAAGTCGCCTCTTCTCAACGCACCGAGGAACCCACTGAACGCTCTCTGACGGCAGTCCTTTGAACCTTCATCTCATTTATGATTGCGTAACACAATCTGAAGTTGGCCAAACCGCCTACAGAGAGCAGCACTGACTGGAAAGTCCTGTACACCGAACTTCCCGCTCAACCTTCAAACATCACCGATTTAGTCGTAAGCAGTTTCTCTGAAAGTGGAGATGAGTTGCTCGTTTTAATTGAAATAGGTAGGTACCGATTAAGTGGAAACTACAACAGCAACCATAAGTGTCAATAAATCGCCGTTTATGTGGCAACATGTCCTATCTGGGACCATGTGGGATCATGTAACCGAATATTATAAAAAATAGGATGGTTTGAAGATCAAGCAGTGGCGTTTGTATAGATCAGAGAATCATTTGTTTATAATCATGATGTCAATGAACGTGAGTCGAGGGAAACCCGTCTTATTATTCCTCATCATAGGACGAAATTTTATGGGAAGTCATTCCATGTGCAGGCCGTACGTCTGTACAACGAGTACAGGCAAATTTTTTAGAAGGACATTGGTGTTCAATCGTTCAAAAAAGTGTTTAAATCAGAACTATTGAAAATGTACTAAAGTAGAGTTTCGTTTTTTTTTGTATTTGTGACACATGACAATTTGAATTTAGTTTATGGCAAGCTCACATAGATTGATTTAATTTATTCGTATTATTTTTTTCTCACTAATTGAGAAGGAGGATGAAATGTTTTTAAATTAATTTGTAGGTAATTTTGTTTTCTGCCATCATGGTAGAGAGGGCCAAAAGGCCCTAATGTATGTGCAGATGCATAAATAAACAGTCAAACAGTGAACCGTAAACAGTATCTCACTTTTTGCTACTTTACAGAAGACACAAAAAACTGCCTATTTATCTAGCCTGTATAATTTGATTTGATTTGCCTAATAATTTGATTAGATAATATAATTTGATTTTGCTTGTCTGGCGCGAAAATTGATGTTTTGTAGGGTAAATAAAATTGTAAATAACTCAAAACGCCTAAAAATTGAGATAGGTCATGTTGCCACTTAAACGGCGAAATGAGCTCACAGAACGGTTTCGTTTGTTATGCAAATTAAAAGACTTTAATGATATCGATGACATCATAATATCATATTATGAAGACCTCAGGGAATCAACGTGTTTTCTCGAAACACAGGTAACTAAGGTATCTTGAGGTTTATGCGAGTGAGGAATCCGACGGACACACTTAACGAAAAACGTATGTAAATGGCAGAAAATGGGGAGTGAAATCATAGTATAATTTCCGTTTTTTACACTACTTTGTCTCACGTGAAAATCGTTTTGAAACCATTAACGTCATTTTTCGTACATGGAGTGTACCCACCAAAAATTCCCTGCAGAAACCCTCAAAGATTGGGTGCAAAATTAAAAAAAGTAACTTGTAATGGCTTAGGCCAACAAGTAGGAACAAGTAGAACGACTTCATGGTGGAAATTCGAGTTTTAAACATTTTGAACCGAGATCCTATTCTTCCTATTCTTCGAAAATTTGCTAAAAAAGGGGGAATGGAGGATGCAACCTCCTTGCTACGTGTACCATTAGATGCTAACTAGCAGAATTGTTTACTTTCTTCCAACAGTTGAGGTTGATAAGAAAAAAAAGTAGTTTAAACAAAACAATACTACTTAGTTCTATTTGACATGGGTATCCACGATTTCGTCACGAGTTCAATTTTGATAAGTTTGACGTTTATGTTTTGTGAACCCGTTAATTGATTGTCAGCAACATGATCTTGGAATTTGAATCAAGTACCCAAAACTTGATCTGTTCTGATGAAATATGAAGAGCATGAGGAAGATAGGCGTTCTTCATCAATGGCATCATTCTAGATGTTGAGGAAATCGGAAAGTTCAAAACCCCTGCACTTTCGCAACTTTGGGTCAAACCCACAAATTTTCTTATTATTTCTATAACGCCTGTGTTAATTTTGTATGTGTTTTGGTTGGGACAACTTTGGCTCAAAATGGATTTTCAGAAAGTTTTAGGCGGAGGGGTAAGTTGCCGAAAACGACAAACAGTGAGAAAAACTCAATGGTTGGCCAGTTAAGCCATTTACTTAGTGGGTGGAAATTGGCAAATATTAGTAAGAGGTAGAACGGGCGAGTTCGTAGATGGGCAAAAATCGGGCCACTTTGAGGGGGGTTTAGGGGAGTTTTAAGGGGGCGGAATATTATCCATAAATTCCAAAAATGAAACAGTTTGACAAGTGACACCTCATTGTGAAGGGTTTTTTTTTGCGCTGAATACTGTGTTACATTCAGAATGGCGATATCTTAATCCATTCTCAAACTAGAGCACTTTGAAGATGAAGAAACGAGGTTGTTACTTGAGATGTTCTCCGTGGTTCATCTGCTATAATTTGATAACGGTATGAGATATCGCAATTCCAACTTCACCATCGTGTTCAGCGTTGATAAATCAGTAAACTGATTCGTTACTTGGCAACTTTCTCTTTCCAAGGTGAAAAGTAGCTATTAAGATGATTGGAAGTACCTACCGATCTTAAGTTAGAGAGCACTACAACTGATGCATACCGTATTACTTAACCGAATAGCTTCGTACATAAATACCTATAATTACCCAATAAGTTTGAAATTGCTTATATTTGAATGAGATGTTCCAAACATCACATTTTGCATAGGAGACTGTGAATTGATAAAAAAAATTTAATTATAGTTTTAATTAAATCAGTTTTAATAAATTGGAATCGACCAAAGAAAAAAATTTTTACCCCCCCCCCTCCCCAAATTGGTAAGTTTACGTTTCAAGATACGTAGATTCAGAAAATCGAATAAAAAAAATTCGTCCGTCCGGGATGGGGGGGGGGGGGGGGTTGCCCATATATATTCCGATTATAATGTAAGGGTTCAAATGAAAGCTATTGACGAGGAGATTTGAAAAATTATTATATACAAGGAGGTTATATACATACTAAATTCGCGTACTTTAAATAATAATAATCAATATACCATTTAGTGATCTAGACAGAAGGGTAATCTGCACAAAGAAGATAATAAATCGTTGTGTCAAGAATTTGCAGAGTTATTAGCTTTTCGAAGGAGAAATTCCTTGGAGAATTGGTGATTAATATTGAGTTTCTCAGAGATCAACCGCTATTGTGTAACAACGGGCAGTTACTAACAAATAACCAGTATCAGATACTAGTACCAGTACCAGTATAGATTCTATTAGTACACGAACCTCAGGAAATTCCTTTTGAAGAAACAAGAAGGGTTGTAGGAGGTTTAGTACGAAAGAAAGAACGTTGTTTCCAAGCTTTCGGCTTTATTAAGCCATCTTCAGGGCTGTAACACTGAACGACAACCTGCTGTGAGGTCTGACCATTTTCTGTAGCATTGACTGGAAATTCTAAACAATTTTGAATATAACAGTTACTTACGTTGGTAGATATTTCCTCCTCGTCCCAGTCTCTACTTCTTTCAGTCCACTCGTCAGTGAAATTTTAAACAATTTTGAATATAACAGTTACCACTTACGTTGGTAAGGATTTCCAGTCAACGCTACCGACAAAGGTCAGACCTCACAGCAGGTTGTCGTTCAGTGTTACAGCCCTGAAGATGGCTTAATAAAGCCGAAAGCTTGGAAACAACGTTCTTTCTTTCATACTAAACCTCCTACAACCCTCCAAATAAAAAAACAATCAATAAGGCAAGGAGGAAAATTTCCTCCTTGCCTTATTGATATTTTTTTCATTTGTTACGTTTAATGTTAACAAAAGTGCACGAAACGTTAACAAAAAGAAAAAGAAACAAGAAGTGAAGAAGAACACTGGTAGAGGAGTAGGTACTCTTTAAATGATGAATTATTATTATTTAAATGTGAACGGTGACTTGAAACCGACAAAAAATGTCGAAGTCGTAACACGAAACCGTCGCTCTTGAACTACTCACCAAGAGAGACTGGGAGAGGTTGAAAGATGCAGTGGGTTCCGTCGCTGGTGCGTCAACATGCGTGAATGATGCTACCCCTGGAGACTCCCGAGGATCGGACGCGAAGGGTTCTATGTCAGCTCTAGGACTTATATAATGTGGTTACGTAATCCGGAAAAACTGCGTGGGGTCTCAAATATTTGAGTTTTCGACGCCCCTTTTCCGTGAATTTGTTGACAGTTTGTCGTGAAATTCATAGACGTAACGTGCTGTTGCAGTGAGGAAAGGACTTGGAAAATTAGCGTTTAATACTGATTATTTCCTCGTTGATGAAGAGGGATGAATAGGCCGGTAGGAGAGGGAAGGTTCGAATGGAAGGCCAGCCTTGGAAAAGGTCCTAAGCGGCTGTGCGTTCCTTTGATTATCCTTCGCCACCATCTC
Source organism: Stenodema calcarata (assembly GCA_963920205.1). Taxonomy (NCBI): domain Eukaryota; kingdom Metazoa; phylum Arthropoda; class Insecta; order Hemiptera; family Miridae; genus Stenodema; species Stenodema calcarata. The sequence goes on along the minus strand of OY986056.1, from coordinate 4,262,390 downwards.
TGAGCGCCTACTTACTGAGTTTTATTGTCTTCAGTACAGACCACCAGTCTGCCTAGATCACTGTCCTGTATACAATATCCTTGTACGAAATAATTGGAGGAATGGGCTGAAATATTGTTGTAAAATAGGTGACCAAATGGTCATTGGTGGCAAGAAAAGGCCAAGGAAATGTTAAAATATACAGGAAAGAGCATTTCCAACGAAATCACTTAGGAAAAAAACTGTACACCTGACACTGAAACTCTCGGTAAAGTTCGAAAAAAATGGATCTGCACCAATTCGGGTGTCCATAGACAAAACCATTAGTTCTGGAGCCGTGGCCGAAAATGGTTGTTCATTTTAGGAGAAGGTTTGATTCAAAATTATGAAAATCTAGTCCATTCTGAGTAAGAAAATCTAAGTCTGCCATTTCGAACGGTTGATAATGGGTGGCAGACTCAATTTCAAAAATTGTATTTTTTGGACGTAAAATTAAGGACTTTGAGACTTGTCTGCCAATGCAATTGAAAAGTAATGGCAGACTTGAATAATTCAATTATTGAAATATTGCCAAATTTGGTGATAACTTTCATCAGTTTTAGGAAGATTCAAATTTCAATGTGTTAAAGTACCTGTGGTAAATGAACAATAGACCATGGTCTGCCTTGCCTAGCCAGGTGTAATCTACCGGCAGACTGATATTCAAAATATGCCAAATTACTAATCAAAGTTTTGTGATTTTAGGATGCTTCAAGTTTTGGCTCAACATTATTCTCCTGTAATAAGACTCAAAATCCACAGTCAGTAAAAATTGGTTTTATGTAAAATGTCTCTATTAAATAACATGATGTCCATGAAGAACATCTCAAGTATCAACCACGTATCTTCATCTTCAAAGTGCTCCAAAGTGACTAACCATGAAGAACGTATTCTCCATCTTCAAAGCTATCGCAATTCTGACTCCACCATCGTATTTAGCGTGTAAAAACCTTCAAAATGAGGTGTCACTTGTCAGACCGTTTCATTTATGGAATTTGTGGGTGACCCCCCCCCCCCCCCAGCAACCCAAAACCCCCAACCTCAGCTTTTGGACCTGCTTTTGGAAATGCTGAACACGAAGGTGAAGTCAGAATTGCGATATCGCATCTCGTCATCAGATTCGATCAGTCTAACCATGAACAATATATCAGGGATCAACCACGTTTCTTGCATCTCCAAAGTACTAAAGTTTGAGAACGAAATAATATATCGCAATTCTGACTTTACGATCGAATTCAGCGTATAAAAACCTTTAAAATGAGGTGTCACTTGTCAGACTTTAATTTTTTGAGTGACACCCCCCCCCCCAACCGCAAAAACCCCTCCTCAGCTTCTGGATATTTCAACTCTAAACACGACGGTGAAGTCAGAATTGCGATATGTTTTCCCGTTATCAGATTAGAGCAGACTAACGATGAAGTACATCTAAGTATCGACCACGTTTCTTCATCTTCAAAGTGGTCCAGTTCGAGAACGGAATAAGATATCGCAATTCTGAAGTCACCATCATGTTCAGCATAAAAAAGCCTTTAAAATGAGGTGTCACTTGTCAGAATGTTTAATTTTAGAAAATTGTTGGGTGATTCGGTGGGTCAATTGACCCATGTGAATTTGGTCAATGTGACCAAATTACTTCTTAAAATGCGTATTTATTTGCAAAGACTACGTGTGATTGTTTTCAGATTTTTAAAATTGAAAGTAAAGTTTTTACAGGATTTTTTTTCTGGAAAACAGCCGTTTGGCCCCACTGTGCATCGCTCTCCCGTTGAGCAGCTCGCGTAAAGTTTTCGGAGACTTGAAAGCCGGTTTCAATCCATCGTCAAGGTTACGCTACCTGACAAAAAGAAAGCCGTATTTCAAACAACATTGTGAGTGGGTCAAACTCGTGGGTTTTCTGCTCATGAGTCAAGCAGGACAATCCGTCATAGATCGAACAGTCAATTTGATTTTCTGTGAGGCATTTTAGGTTTGTTACTTTTAATAACGAACCATTGGAATCGGCCAAGAAATTGTTGCCTTCATTTTAACACCCGTCAAATTTTCAAAAAACGTAAAATTAAAACATCAAATTTCATAAAAAATACGAATTTTAAACATTTAATTTGTTTTAGAACTGTAGGATTGTCCTAGAAATACGGGATGCGTAGAATACTCCAATTATTTCGTTTAGTTGTGGGTCTCAAAATAATACTGTGTACAGGACAGTGGGTAATCTATACAGAAGGGTGAACTATTCGAATTTTTTTTCTTCATTTTGACCACCTCGAATGTTGCGTGGAATCAAAAGGACAAATTTTTAAAAAATCCGAATTTTAGAAATTCAGAATTGCGATACTTATCTCATCCTGTTATCAGATTAGAGCAGATGAAACGTGAAAAGCATCTCAAGTAACAACCACGTTTTTTCATCTTCAAAGTGCTCCAATTAGAGGACGGAATAAGATATCGCAATTCTGACTTCACCGTTGTATTCAGCGTAAACAAAAAAATCGTTGAAATGAGGTGTCACTTGTCAGACAGTTTGATTTTTGGAATTTATGGCTAATTCCTCATTAAAACTCCCCTAAACCCCCCTTATAGTGGCCCTATTCTGCCGATGTACGAACTTAGCCTTTCGATTGCCAAGACAGATTTTTCGCATTTGCAATTGAGTAAATGACGAGGGATTTTATATGTACCACTACCTCACTGCAAATGATCAAGACGGTTGAAAAATGAAAAAAAATCCTATCTTCCTTTCATCAATAATCATAAAAATTGTTTAACGATTTTGGGCAAATAGGTTTCCGTAAAAACGTACTCTTAGTAAAAAAAAAAAAAATGCATAATATAGTTTATGATTATCACAACATAATATTATTAGGTATGTTGTTGTGATAATCATGAACTCGATAGTATGATATGTTGACTCGAAAACGTTCCATGGTGCAATTCGTTAGGTCAACGGAAGTTTGTCGCAAATGCAAGCCAGAAAAACTAGCGACATCTAAATCCACACGTATCTGCGAGACCTCGGTGCAGGATTTATGAGTATGAGCTAGACGAGAAAGCGCTATTCGAATAATTTATAGGTTGCGTTCAAATCACGGATCGTGTGGGGCTTATCGGACTTGACTGAATGTACCAGCTGCCAGGACAGTGAGAAATCTGCATAATATGCATGATATTATCATTACGGAAGGTCGAAGACATGACACGACAAGGTGGCAATTGATGGACCAGGCGACAGTACAATTGAGGGGTCCGATCTGCTACCATCGAATGATTTATTCAAACAAGCTCGCAGTACAGAGCCACGCACACTTTAGTCAATAAAACTTGATCATTTCTACTCCAGTGCGTGAAAAGCATTATCAAAATACTCGTATCTTGGTTGGTGACCTACGGAATTCTCTCCAATCCACCTCAAAGTAGATACGCGTGAACTCTCCGTATCAGTTCATCATTTATACGAACAACCATGTGCAGAATGTGCAGATTGTTTGTGCAAATATGAACTTGTTATCTCAATTCTTTCGAGATAAACACATACATAAATATATACTTACCTATATATACATATAATTTTTGGTGTCTTTTGGCAGTGGTTTCAGGATGGTCTGAAACGGATTTTGGTATGAACATATTTCGAAAATTCGAGTTTTAAAAATTTCGGACCGAGAACAATAGCTACATTTTCTTCGAAAATTCGCTAAAACATCGAAGTAGGATAAACTTCGTAAGAAAACTGTCGATGTCAAAAACATCCATGCTTAAAGGAAAACATCGGTGTGTAGAGGATATAACTACCGTTTGCTCTATCCTTGGTATCTACCTTGTGCAGTATCCTGTATATCTACCTATTTTATAAATATTTATTTTGAATAAAAATGTTTCCTTGGCTTTGGCACGTGGCTGATGCCAAACTGATCAACCCAATAGATTATCACTTACGAAGTCCTAGTAGGAAAACTCACTTGCCAGGTCATTGTGTGGTTAACGGTTACATCCAAAGACTCTGTATCCGATGGCAACGACTTGATGGTGTACCATTTGCCAAGAACCAATGTACAAAATCGTAGAAAACCTCGTGGAAAACGAATCTCGAATTGTATGGTGTGAGATGTTTGAGAGCCGATGTGTTCGAATATAACGCGTGTTATCGTCTAGTTACCCGTCTAATAATGATCCTCTTTTATTGTCGGAAAACGTCCCCTACGGAAATACAGAGAAATTCATCGTGTATTTGTTTGTCATTCGCGTGGGGATCGTTTGACAAACCAAAGATCGCATTAACGTTTGTGCGAACTGTAAATCACAGCGCGTATACAGATGGCGCACTGCCAATTCGAGGATGTTATGCTGTGCTTGCTTAGTAGGTGTAATATTTTCAATTGAATTGCGAGTTGTGGTTTACAAATGCCGGAAGGCTCGTCTCAAGGCAGGAATTCCATTATACCAGCGCCCATTTCGGGACATTCCAAACCAATTTACAAAGAAAAGTTGGCCTCGACCACAAGGAATTCAATAGGATTCAGCATTCAAATCAAGTTATGATAATGAGGTCGCGTGGTATTGACGCATTAGGTAATCGGAAGGCAACTACTCGTCTCATCGCATGATCGGTGCTCAATGAAGTGCCCCATTGGAATGTTGTAGAACAACTACATAAACTCGCACTACTTCCTCTCAGGTATTATATTTCTATTAACTGATACGGACAACTCGGATGTCCTTTACATATCGACTGTACTGCATAGGGAAGGTACGTGCATGGAACCGACTACTACATCGGGAAGGGATGAACAATGTCATGTACAGGAAAGGAAAGGTATGTGCACGTACTCGACTACTGCACAGGGAAGGTATGAGCATGAACCCGACTACTGCATAGGGAATGTATGTGCATGTACTCGACTACTGCATGGGAAGGTATGTGCATGTACTCGACTACTGCACAGGGAAGGTATGAGCATGAACCCGACTACTGCATAGGGAAGGTATGTGCATGTACTCAACTACTGCATAGGGAACGTATGAGCATGAACCCGACTACTGCATAGGGAAGGTATGTGCATGCACTCGACCACTCCATAGGGAAGGTATGTGCATGCATTCGACTACTGCATAGGGAAGAAATGCGCATGCAATCGACTACTTCATACATACACGGAATACTGCAACCCCCCCCCCCCCCCACCGTTAATGTACCTATGATGCAATATAACAAACAACGACAATACTTTGTATGGTAACAACAGTTGTTACCATTCAAATCATTGAAAGATATTTATGATGTGGATTTATTGGAAGGAACGGCTATCGTTAGTAGGTATGGTTACTATACTAACGATAGTGGTTTCTCCCAATAAATCCACATCTCTAATACATTTAAGTACGTACAAAAAATATAGAAAATCACCTAAACGCATAATTCGCTCAAGAAACAGTAATGCATATTATTATTTTCAAATGACCAATGACCAAACGTATCCATCCACATGGATATACAGGATATACTGGTATACCATATACGTGGAGGGATCCTGTATACCTAACACGAGCAGTATGGTTGATATCCAGGATACCGCACCTGGTAGATATACAGGATACTGCACGTATTAGGTTTCCAGGATCCCCTTAAAAAACACTCCATGTAAAAACATGCCGCCTCGCTAATACATTTTAAAGCGGCCGGAAAAAGTTATGATATCCACGTACCCGTTATCTCCCCATGGCGAGATATTTTTGTTACTAGGTACACATCTATGTATTATTTTATTAGTTGTTCGGGAAAGTTATTTGTAGAATACTGCACGTGTTAGATATCTAGGAACGCGGTAACGTTCCGTTCCGTCCCGCCAAGCAAACAAGTTGAGAAGAACGAAGGGAGCGAAAAGCTTTTTCCAGGAATCCATATCTCAGCTCCTCTTGACCGATCAACTTGAAATTTGGTTAGGGGTTCTCTTGGTGTGTATAATATAAAGCCCTGAAAGTTTCAACACTCAAGGTCTAAAGGGAGTTGAGTTATATAACTTCAAAAACCCTGTTATTCGCGTTTTCCTTGTTGTTGTTTTTCTTCTTGTTCAGTTAGCCAAGGCCTCTCCACTTTCGCCGATTAACTTGCAATTTTGCACAGCGGTTCGTTACAGCTCGAGAATGAGCATTTAAAAAACTTCAACCCATCATCTCAACCCAAATAATAAACCAAAAATTTTAGAAACCCAAAAACAGAAATTGTAGGTTAACATTGTCCACTATTACGAGTCTACAGCCTGGGTAACAGGACCAATCAACTTGAAATTTTGAGCCATTTGAGAGATTTAACCCATTATCTCAACCCAAGAAAATTTTCGGAAGAAAATAAATGAAATTTAGGATACTGCACATGCAGCATTGAAAGAAGCAAAAAGCTCCCTGCAGGTGCAACAGAGGAAAAAGGGGGGTTGTGGGAAGAAGACAGGGATAAGGAAAACATTGGTGGTAGTGGTGGTTAGGGGTAGGAGGATCAGGTTTCTATATACACACTCAACAGCGAGGTGTGAAGCACCGAGCATCCTATATACGTGGCTGGCGGGCAAAATGGATATCATTCCTTTTTGCGGCTGCGGAGGTTTTTTGGCCGGCCAGTTTTTACAACGGAGTTGTTTTGGGGGGATACAAGATACTGCACGAGTTAGATAAACAGGATACTGCACATAGTAGATATACCGGATACTACACATGGTAGATATACAGGATAATGCACATGGTAGGTATACAGGATACTGCACATGGTAGGTATACAGGATACTGCAAATAGTAGATATACAGGATACTGCAAATAGTAGATATACAGGATACTGCACATAGTAGATATACAGGATAATGCACATGGTAGGTATACAGGATACTGCAAATAGTAGATATACAGGATACTACACATGGTAGATATACAGGATAATGCACATGGTAGGTATACAGGATACTGCACATGGTAGGTATACAGGATACTGCAAATAGTAGATATACAGGATACTGCAAATAGTAGATATACAGGATACTGCACATAGTAGATATACAGGATACTGCACATGGTAGGTATACAGGATACTGCACATGGTAGGTATACAGGATACTGCACATGGTAGGTATACAGGATACTGCACATGGTAGATATACAGGATACTGCACATGGTAGGTATACAGGATACTGCACATGGCAGGTATACAGGATACTGCACATGGTAGATATACAGGATACTGCACATGGTAGGTATACAGGATACTGCACATGGTAGGTATACAGGATACTGCACATGGTAGGTATACAGGATATTGCGAGTGTACCTACACATCGACTTGGTGATTTGCAAATAATTCCGAGGGTCATCAAAATATTTTTATAACCGAAAATTAAGAAAATTATCGCAGAAATTAATTGAACAGATGATTGAGAAACTCGGAGAAGTTGAACAGTTCCTTATAAATTAACAGAGATGAGTGAGAAACTGTTGCTTGAGATGTCTACTTCGAGTTAGTGGAAAAATTGCGGATTCATTAAAGACGGCCCAAGGACGAATTGTACAGCTGTGTATTTATGTGGTTGCAGCTCTCCGGTTAATTGGCTTAGAAATCACCAATGTTCCTACAGGGCAACTGCCCATTTAACGAAGAATTTGTGACAGGGTGTACTTTTTGAGAGATTGAAATTTGTTAGCCGATGGGCCATTACGCGCTGGTTACGTAACAACTGTTTACTTACTTAGTTTTAAGGAATAAAAATTGACTAAGCAATTATTTGGTGTCAGGGACCGGTAGAAGTAATCGGTGACTAATCATCTGATCATCTGATCATCGGTGAATCAATTTGTTGTTAGCTAACGTGAAGGTGAATAACGAGAATAGTTTTGGAGGTGCGTGCGTCCTTCAGGTTGGTCAAATTAACTGTGCCGTTTCCCCAAATAGAAATCCGGTCGGGGTGCAACTTACCTCTGGCAAAAAGCTCCGTTGATATGCTTTCCACAGTGTGATCTCTAGCTCAACCGCAGGTACTATGATAAAGTTACATCTGATCTCGTTCTTATATAAGTCTCCCTTCCATCGGCGGGTAAACAAAATGTTGTGGTCGAGCATGCTTCAAGTCCTATGCTCATCAGCATCGTTCGTACGGGGGTGAAATAATCTACTGAAATGGATGTCGAACGCGAATAAAAGAGTCACCTTCAATTCATATACAGGTACATCATGGCAATGATTGAAGGTGATTTCGTAATGCATCGGACTGTGTGGGAAGGGGACGAACGGGGCTCAGGGGCTCGCGATTGTGGCTCTGAACAAGTACGAAGCTATGGCGTCCATGTTTGAAGGTAGTTAGAACCTTGGAAATTCCATCCACGCACTTTGTGATAGTGGATGACACACGAAACACTCGCAGAAGACTCTCTTCCAAGACGCGGGAGCGAATTTTAAATTGACTGTGGCGAAAAGAGAGTTCTGTAGAGGAAACTGAAAATTATGGAGGGAATTTTAGGGGGAATCCGTTTTAAGGTACAAGATGCACATTGAATAGGTACGTTCATAAATTAATGTGGATGGCTATCGATGTGTCAATAATGTACTATACTTCGATATTTTTGGCCCCGATATATCGGTACATGTAGTAAGAGAAAAAGGAATTTTACTTGTGAAATATCGATGATGGAACGCTTCAAACAATCATGGATACGATGGTCATCTGAGGGAACATCCAAACAAACTAGTTGGCACCAGACCGTCCCAATATACAGGGTGTCCTAGTGAAGGGTGGACATCCCGCACGGGGATGAATTCTACTACTAATTTTTGACTAAAAATGTCCTATGACTCATATTTTTTACTCCACTTGAAACCCGAGTTTTTTCACTTTTAATTTTTTTTTGTGTTTCCGACCTTACGTCACTAAAACGCACATAACTCCCTTATTTCCCAAAGTAATCTCAAATCTGAGGATACCGTTGGTAAGAACATTAGATTTTCCGTCTTTCTGGTTCCGCTCAGGCTTACCGGGTAATAAATCAGCTTAAAAATAAAAATTTGTCAAATCCTGGAAATTTCCAGTTTTTTCAATCGCCTGTAAAACCTACTACTTCTACTTGACAGTTTCGTGCTGTTACTGCAAAAGTTGGCCAAAACTCAGCTTTCTGACGGTATCTTCAAATTTGAAATTACATAGGGAAATAAGGAAGAAAATATCGTTTCCCCGTCGGAAAACGCGGTTTTTTTTCCACGCGAAATTGAGGGTTGTGGAGTGAAAAATGACAGCCTCACGACGGAAATTTTCTTGCTAGGAGACAAGTTATAATTGACAAGGAATAATTTAGAAGTTATGAGCGAAAAAACGGAAAAAAAGTCCTAACCGTTTGCGGTTTTTCGGCCCTCCCCAAGTTAGCACGGAGTCCTTGAATTGTATAACTTGATAGGGTCATCCCACAGCGCCCTCGTACAACCTGTAAAAGTCCCATTAACTTGGGAATTTTTTCCAGGTGCAAAGTGCATATCTACTGGACTTATACAACATAAAAACAGACGAGATTACTTACGATGACGTACGAGCCATCTAGACGTACGATTGAGGTCCCACTCAGTTGGCACTTCGCCAATCTGTCTGCCCGTTCTGCGAGTCGTAACGTTTTACTTTCGAGATATCGGGTGTATGTACCTACGTATTCGGAAATGATTACCGTATAGTTTATTACTTGAATGGCAGTATACTTGATTATATGAGTTATGGAGCTTTTTCTGTCTTCCACAATTCAGGCTTCATTTATGGCCATACGAGAAATTTGTTCAAGAAATCGTGTTTCGTTTTTGGAAGAAAAAAATATTAATTTATTGGTCTACATAAATGTGCACTTGTGCCACCGCTTCTGAATCGTTGAAACCCTTCTACAACTTGATTTATGGGATAGTTTTAGTTCGTTCAGCTACGCGCTTTTGATGTTGTCTATGCTTGTGAAACGACGACCCTTCAAGATTTTCTTTATTTTTGGAAATATGAGAAAGTCACACGGCCATCTTGGAAATGCATATACCACTCATAAGGTTTTTTCACCATAGGCCATTATTAACATTTCACACACATTCTTACACTTTATTTCATTTTTTACGCACCGTTGAGTACAAATTCTGTGATCCATCTCTTTTAACAAACAAAAATCGCCGTGATCATAAGAGCACGTCGAACCTCAACGGCTGCCACAGACAAAGTAAACAATGAAAATAGTTTACAAGGTTTTACAATTTAAAGACAAGAAACCGAGTGAATATTGCATTGTCGTCCATCTCTGACCCATGTTAAAAATTTCAAGACTCCAGCTCAGCATCAAAATTTTATTTGTTTAAACTAATAGATATTGTTTAAACAATGTTACAGACAAGAAATCGAGGGAACATTGCATTTTCATATAGTTCATACTTATATTTAAAATTTCAGCTGGTCGTACAAAGCTGCGTATAGTCTTGAAAAACTCTGCAAATTCTTGACACAACGGTTTATTATCTTCCTTGTGCAGATCATCCTTCTGTCTATACCAGACTGTATTGCAAATCGGCACCATACCATATTCTCACCGTACTCATACCATACCATACGAATTTCTTTCCTATCATACCATACTGTATTATACCAAATCATACATACAATAATATACCATACCATACTCATACCATGTCATACAAACCGAGTGAATAATGAAATGTCATCCATTTCAGACCTATATTTAAAATTTCAAGTATCTAGCTCATCATCAACATTTAATTTGTTTAAACAAATAGGTATTATTTAAACAATTTTACAGACAAGAAACCGAGTGAATATTGCATTGTTATCCAGTTCTAACCTATTTTTAAAATTTCAAGTCAATAGCTCATCATCAAAATTTAATTTGTATTATTACAAAAAGGTATTATTTAAACAATTTTACAGATGAGAAACCGAGTAAATATTGCAATGTGGTCTATCCCCGACTCACGGTTAAAATTTCTAGACTGTAGTTTACCGGGAAGATGAAAAAAGGTAGTTATATTCTGGGCGTCTGGTGGTTGGGTCACATAACGGCCGTCTTCGGCGCGAAAGTTTAGTGTTTTTCCTAAACCTTTGCGCGCCCACTGTGAACGAACAGCTGGTCGCACAAAAATCCAATTGGTCTTAAAAGATTCGTAATTTTTCAGGTCATTCAAAAGTGAACTAAACATTACACGGTTCAGTTAAATATTTGGAGATATGACATTGTCGAAATTTTAAATTTCGTTTTGAACCCCTTCCCCTTGACCTAGGGTTATGAAAAGTTTCGAGGATCATTGTGGGGTGGTCCAAACCCAGAAACCAAATTTCGTAATTTTAGCTCAACGCTAACTGGGCAAAACGGCGTGGACGGCGGACGGCGGACGGCGTACGGGGGACGGCGTACGGCGTACGGTGTACGGCGTACGGCGTACGGCGGACGGACGGATTTTTTTTTATTCGATTTTCTGAATCTACGTGTCTTGAAACGTAAACCAACAAATTTTGAGGGGGGGTTAAAAAATTTTTTTCTTTGGGCGATTCCAATGGTTCATTATCGAAGATAATAAACCAAAATTCTAAAAAATAAACTCTATGCAAATGTGAACTGAACACTATTATAGTTACCTATTACCTATAATAGGTACCGTTTCATCTGAATGTTTCGAGTTAAGAAACTTTCAAAATTCTTTTTGAACCCTTCCGCTGGACCGAGGGTTATGAAAAGGTTCAAGGGTAATTGTGGAACCACTTTTCACTTGTAGCCATTTTCATCAATTTTGAATCTTTTTTGTTCAAAAATAGAACCTCAAAGAAAGTTTTAGTTTGTTTCGTTATAAAACCCTTTTCAGTGGCTTTATGCAACCCCAAACAATCAATTTCAACCACTTTTTCGTCCCCACTCCTCACCCTTCGAATGAAATGGAATTTTAACTACGATTTTCGGTGTTTTTAAGGTCACCGATGGCTCACCTTTTCGAATTTTTTAAATCTTCTTCATGGAGCTGATGTCATTGATAGGACAACTATCAGAAGATGCCCAAGAAGCCAGACACAAGGAAATCCGTTATTATTGTGAGCATCGCACCAAGAAAATTTCACGGCAAGCGACTAATGAAGATTTATTGCGCATACTTTTGGCCTCTTCGGATCCCCTAATTTCTAATCTGCGCCCTGTTGCTTTATCTGCGAATAAAGAGTCTTTACCCCCTGAAGTAGGTACATACATTCACTAGGTACTAAAAGTAAAATTAAAAAAAAAAAGGTAACCAAATTTTATTTTAAAAAAATAAATAAATAGAAATGAATTTTTACAGGTACTTTTCATGTTTTTGCTGTTTTCCTCACTCAATTAATTTTGATTTAACTCACAGGAGCCATTCTTCATGTGTGTAAACAGGTATCCAGTGGCTCCATAACCTGGCAAAATATCCTACAGGGGTCAAATTTAGAAAATTAAGGGTCAAAATCACTTCAAAGAGGTTCATTTTTTAAAAATTTTTTTAATGAGAATTACTATGTTAAGTATGGTATATTCGTAATCAGCGCAAAATGTATTATAAACACGTCCCACTAATCATAAAAAAATTTTCATGGTTAGTTATACAATTTTCAAAATGGCTTATTGAAAGTGCGCTCATTAGCTCATGCTGCATGACTGGTTTTTCATCTCATTCTACACCAAATTCGTGGTATACCACCCGAAATACCATCATAAACGCATTTGAGTCCGGTTTACACACATTTCGAAGGAGTTATAGGTTTTGTCCAGCTGAACAAGCGGTTTTGCCCACTGTGCAGCGGACGGGGGATTGATTGATTGTATGGTTTTATTTAGCCACCAGGGAAAGGTTCGAGCCTGGTAGCCCTCTCTTCCACCTTCCCTGGATAAAAATGGGGGATGGCGGATGGGCGACGGCGAACGGGCGACGGCGAACGGGCGACGGCGGACAGGCGGCGGTGGACGGGCGGCGGTGGACGGGCGACGGCGAATGGGCGACGGTGGACGGGCGTCCCCTGCCTGCTGTCCTCCGCCTGCCGACCGCGGCGTTGAGCTAAAATTACGCTATTTGGTTTACTAGTTCAGACCAACCCCACGATGATCCTTAAAACTTTTCATAACCCTCGGACGGACGGATGTTTTTTTTTTTTTTTTAATTCGATTTTTGGAATCTACGTATTTTGAAACGTAAACCCTCAACTTTTGAGGGAAAGTAATTTTTTCTTGGGCGATTACCAAGGTTTATTATCGAAGATAATAAATCAAAAGAATTTTGACAATCTGATTCTCCAAACCCGCGAAATTTAAAAATTATGTAAAACACCTCTTACGTATAGCACAGACATCGTATGTTACAGTAGGTAAGTACTGGGAGGACCTCTAATGCATTGAGTTTAGTGTAAGATTCAATAAGAATTGAGACACCCAACATTGGTATGCTCAAAGGAACATTATTTATTGTTAAGTATTATTATTTCTTATTAAGTTGCACCTCGAAAACAAAGTGTTCAGCGTCTTCTGGAGAAAATTACGTGTACCTCGTACTTCATTTGTTTCAATATCACGACGACCACTTCCCGATCATAGTATAAAACAGAGTGTAATATACAAACTGCTTTTTGTCGGTTATGAATCCCAAATATCGCCCAATACCAAATATCCCAGATACCACAAGGTCCAACCTAGTTTTCCCAACTTTTCAGGAGAGACAAAAAACAGATTTTCCAACGTATTGTAGTAATTTCTGTGGTTGTCACGGTTTTTCCACGTTGAAGAAGCCTTTTCCTGCATTGCAATAAAGGCCAAAACCAATGAGCTAGAAAGATGGACCGAGAGATTTCGCATACCTAAGTATCCGTACGGTAAACGGTAATGAATAATCGATGTTCGATTAATCGAATGCAAATAATCGATTTCTAAGAACTTATTTCAAACGCATAATTATTTGGTTTACGATGGTTTACGACCTAATGTTTAATTACAAGGCGAATGAAGATAAAGGAATGCCAAAACGAATAAAATTGCATAAAATGTGAACTAAAAACTATACCGTTCCATTTTAATTTTTCCCTACCACCAGGGGGAGGGGGGAACCTAGGGTGCAAAAAACATCAATTTTTCAAATCCAATAGTCAACAACCTCCATTTAAAACGGTAGATTATAATCGTAAAATCTAGACTCCCTTCCCAATCACAGGGGTAGTGGTAGAGGGGTTGAAGACAAATCGTTTTCGTTATTGTTACTACTTCCATGGATGAACGATACCTCTTTCCTTCATTCATGGAACTAGTAACAATAACAACGACGATTTGTCTTAATTTGTATTAATTGATTATTATTACTGAATATTATTCAGTTTAATTATTAATCGGTTTTCGTATACCTACATCTGGATTTTGAAAGCATTTTTCAAGCATATTAGAATGTTCGAAAACCGATTAATCAGTAATAATATCGATTAATCAACATATTATTACTGAATAATCTATAATATAATCGATTAATAAAACAAATCGGCAGCCAAACATCGGTTAAAAAGAATCGATTAATCGGGGTCACATAAACAATTATCCAATTGATCGATTTTTTATTTGCATCCTTATTTCAAGGAGCATTCGTGGGGTCATCCAAATTTCTTAATTTTAGGAGAACGCCAACAGGGCAAAGTGGAGCGCAAAAGTACGAAGGCACTCACTCATTCGGAACGAGAGAACGAGATGAACGGAATGCGGAATTCAGTGTTTGAGTGTCAACCGTCGTATTTGTATTTGAATTCTCGAGGGTTCGGCGGTAGAAGTGCGGTCGGCCGACTCAGATCACGAGTCTCGACTGGCCGCAACGCAGACTCTACGTATCGATTACTTCACGTGGAATTCTCGTATGATAATTTTGACATGGACACTGAAATACTTATAAATAGTCGTTACGGATCAGTGGGATTTGGATCACGCAAGGGTTTTCGAATCGAACTGTTGTGTGATAAACATCGGAAGAAAACATGGATGTTTACAGAAAAACGTCGAATGTTTTATGCAGGGTCGTACCATCGACCAGGGATCGATTCTAAAACTAATTTCTGATGAAAAATGTCCTATAACTTTTTTTTGAAAATCGAATTCTGAAAAAATCCGTCCGTTCGCCGTACGCGGCACTTCTCCCAGTCAGTGTTGTGCTATCATTACGAAATTACACATGTATTATGTAGAATGAGGAAAGCATTACAGATGGGAAATCGTCCACCCCCCCCCACCCCCCAAATTTTCTCCCCATGAAGAGGGGCGGACTTGTGGGGGGAGGGGGTACTTGTGGGAGCATTTCCGAGGGGGGCGTTATGAGGGGGAAGCACTACTGAGGAAAGCGTTATGAGGGGAAAACATCACTGAGAGGAGCGTTATGAGAGAGAGGTATTACTGAAGGGAGATTGTCCTCCCCTTCTCATATCCTTCCTGCTCCTCCTCATCCTCCTTATGGCGGTAGCGTTACCGAGTGGGTGGGAGTGGAAGTGGGGGGGCAACGCTTAACCCTTAAACCAAATTTCATAGTTTTAGGATAACGCTAGGTGGACGGATTTTTTTTTTTTAGATTCGACTTGGAGGGGGGGGGGAATTAAAAGGTTTTTTCCTTGGTCGATTCCAATGGTTATATTTGAGGATAATAAACCAAAATCCTTCGCAGCTCAGAACCTCTCAGGAAACTACACAGAGGTCTATAATTATAGCCCACTTTTCCCACATTCCAAGTTAATATTCCCCACACACGCAACCCTTCGCAGTACTTCGAACCGATCTGAAATTTATCGAAAGATTTGACACGAATAAGTTTCTAATGATGAAAGGAACATTCTTTCTTTAAGGAAACTTGACACTCTAATGTTGAAAGGAACATTCTTTCCTTAAAGAAATTTGACACTCTTAAAATCGACTAAATGTTTGACTTTCAGCTTTTACTCAACAGATTAAGGCAAAATACTCGTTGTATCAGCTTTTAGTGACTCGAGGAATTTTCACACATTTACGAGGTCTCATAAGATCGACGCAGTCACTTTTGGTTTATTTCTGAATCCAACAGTTCCAAAAGCCCAAAATTACTTTATTTTTCAAATACCTACGGATTTCAATTTATTCAAAGTAATCTGAGTAACGATGGATTTGGGCATGCGAAATGGAGTTCGGCAAAGGAGTATCATTTCGCCAAAAGCTTTGAAAATACCAAGATTACCGCAGAGAGTGGGGATGGGTATCGAGTACTCGACTATACAGAGTCGTACCACCGACCAGGTATCGATTCTAAAACTAATTTTTTGATGAAAAGAGTTCTATAACTTTTTTTTGTACCGACTATTTTCACTTTTAAGATTTTTTTCGTGTTTTCGACCTAAAGTCACGAAAATGGCCATAAGCCCCTCATTTTTCAGTCAAAATTCAAATATGATTATACCGTTGAAAAGAGCGTTAAATTCCCTATCTCCCTAGCGCTAAATGATACATGAGTTTTTTCAAACGTTCGAAAGCCCAGCTGAATCTGCCGGTTAATTTCATACTGTAACCTTAAAAGTTGGCCCAAAAGCTCAGCTTTCCAACGGTATGATCAAAAAGTTGTTTACAGCGGACCCGTGGTATAAAATCCCCGTTCCCGTGCCAAAAACCGTGGATCTTTCATTAAAAATCGACGAGTAAAATATTTCGCTCCTGTTTGAGAACGGAATAAGATATCCCAATTTTGACTTCACCAATGAGTTCAGCGTAAATAAACCTTTAAAATGGGGAGTTTCTTGTCGGACTGTTTCATTTTGGGAATTTATGATAAATTTCCTTCCCCCCCCCCTAAAACTACTCCCCTAAACCCCCCTTAGAGTGGCTCGATTCTGCCCATCAACGACTTAAGCCTTTTGATTGCTGAGACAGATATTTTGAAAATTTCATAGCTCGAAAAATTCATATGGAACGGTAGGTAGGTACCTATAGTTTTTAGTTCACATTTAGATAGAGTTTATTTTTTACAATATTTTGAGCCCGTTCACAATCAGGGCTCAAAGTTGGAGCATATCAAAAGCTGTCAACATGAGGGTGAATCATGCGGTAGAGTGTCGGGTCAATGTTCATACTAGCTCAGCGGATTCGAACCCTGGGGTTCAAAAACAATAATTTTTCGAATCTCCTCGTCAATCCTCGTAGATTATAATCGTAAAATCTAGACTCCCCTCCCCCCCAGGGTTAGAGGGAAGGGGGTACCTAGGGTACTTTACGACCCATTCTCATACCTACGTAATATACATACAAAATTGGCGTAGGTACTTTAAATAATGATAATCAATCTACCATTTAGTGATCTAGATAGAAGGGTAATCTGCACAAAGAAGATAATAAACCGATGTGCCAAGAATTTGCAGAATTCTTAAATCAGCTCACCCGACTTATGTACTCCTGCTTCAGAATGAGCGAAAAGAACGCATATTTTACAAAATCCTTCAGACAAGCACTCGCTATAGGCAACCTAGTCGTGTTGGTCCAATCATTCTCTTCTGAATTTTCGATTTTGTTTGCCTTCAAATTCAGTTAGGAAATTATATTCAAAGTCTTGAGTCAAAAATTTTAGTTTTTCATTTTCATCTATAATTTTTACAACAGCCAGACCGAGGTCGTGTGATTTATTTAGACTTATTCCTATAATTCCACTGCAAGTGGCCACACCGCCCGTGCCACTCTTTGCCGTCACTCATGGGAAATGTGCTCTTGCAGTAATAATCGTCTCCGGGTTAGCAATTAATTTCAATAAATTACATTTTGTTTTCTTTGGCTACATGAAATATAAACTAGGTTCAAACATTGGATCTCGTCTGTAATCCTCAGCTTATCAGATACTTAACAGATTCTCTTTGTTTATTTCAAACTCCTATAAATTACATGTTACATTTTTTATATTCTCAGAAATTTCTCGTTTTATCTAGTGTAAGTTTAGAACCAATGGTGGTGGACGGGGGGGGGGGGGGCTGTATCCCCCTTAGACGCCCCCTCCCCACCTTAGACCCGCCACTGACGATAACACGAGCTTCGGAAAGCTGCCGCAACGATCACAGCTGCATTCCGATTATTCGACATGACTTTGGCCATTTGCCCTTCGAAACTCGAGTTTCGAAAATTCGACGATTCGACGTCGAATTCGGCGGACCATGAAGACCGCTATAAGCTGGTGGTGGTAATTGAGCGCGGATGGTATTCGAACGTGGAGGAGAAAGCGGGGGGCGAGGGATGATGAAGGGTCATGGTTCTGGGGGGGTTTTAGGGGGGTGTAGTTGGAGGTGTGTGTGGGTAGTGGCTGGGTTTGAGGGGGGGGGGAGTTTGAGGGGGGTGTGAGTGGGAAGGGGGCGGGGGTGGCGGGTTGCTCCTCGAGATCATAGGGTACAGCACCCCTCAAAATCTAAACCAGGCCCTGAGTTGAATGGGTACAGCAACGCTCAAAACGTAATTGTGCCATTCATTTGTAACCAGCTACATTCTACCGTATTGAAAGGACCTACTGCCATGGGACCAGAGGACTGCAGCCTTACCGTCTAGTGGCAAATTTGACTTTCTGGAAATGTACTAAATATTTGACTTTTGACTATGATAGTTCCTTTTGGTTTATTAAACTCTAGCTCATCATCCAAATTAAATTTAAAATACCATTCGAATTTCTTTCATATTATACCATACTGTACTATACCAAATCATACAATAATATACCATAGGTACCATACTCATACCATGTCATACAAACCGAGTGAATATTGCATTATGGTCCAGTTCTGACCTATTAGCGAATTTTCGAAGAATTGTTCTCGGTCCAAAATTTTTAAAACTCGAATTTTCGTACCAAAATCCGTTTCAGACCATCCTGAATCCACTGCAGAAAGACACCAAAAACTACCTATATTTGGGGGTTCACCCAAAAAATGAAAGCATGACAACTGACACCTCATTTCAAAGGTTTTTACACGCAGAATAAGACATTGTCGGAATTGCGATATCTTATTTCGTTCTAAAACTTTAGTACTTTGAAGATGAAGAATACGTTCTTCATGTTAAGTCTGCTCTAATCTGATAACGGAATGAGATATCGCAGTTCTGACTTCACCATCCTGTTCAGCCTTAGAACGACCAAAAGCTGAGGGGGGTTTTGGGTGTTTAAGGGGTGGGGGGGGGGGGTTCACAAAAAATGAAAGTCTGACAAGTGACATCTCATTTTAAAGGTTTTTACACGCTGAATAAGATGGTTAAGTCAGAATTTTGCTATATATTATTCCGCTATATTTGCTGTATCTTATTGAAGATGAAAAAAAAAAAGTGGTTACTTTAGGTGGTCTAAAGTGGATTCTTTAGATATTCTTCTTGGACATCATGTTCTTTAATGGAGACATTTTACATAAAACCAGTTATTTCTTAGAAAAATCGCTCTTATAGCCATGCTGCCTGACTGTTTTTAAAATTTCAAGTCAATAGCTCATCATCGAAGATCATATCGAATAACAACCACTTTTCTTCAAAGTGCTCCAGTTTGAGAACGGAATGAGATATCGCAAATTATTGTGCAAATTTGAACTTTTTATCTCAATTCTATCGAGAGTTATCGTCTAGAATGACACATACATAAACATATATATATAATATAATTTTTTGTGTCGGTTGGCAGTGGATTCAGGATGGTCTGAATCGGATTTTGGCATGAAAATTTTGGACCGAGAACAATAGCTACATTTTCTTCGAAAATTCGCTAAAAGGCCGGGTAGTACGTTACGTACCTACTACCTTACGCTTTGTAAACCAAACAAGTCTTTTAATATTAGAAGTTTTAGACTTGTAAAATTTGCTAATATTACTAAGCTGTTGTGCAACAGGGCCGTGGTCGTACAGATGCATGCACAGAACCAAATTTATTCAAACAGGACGTAGATCGAATAACACGAATTTCGAGTTATGTAAGACGCCGGAGCTCAATGCCACGGGCGCATCCTTTGGCCGAGCACTTTTAATAACTTAATTGACTTTAATTCCGGTGGATTTTCTGAACAAAATACTCCGCGATATGTCAAATTGAGAGAAATATTTTTGAAACAATACTCACGTGTTGTGTTGTTCGTTTCGTAACTGAGCCTACTTGGTCTGCGTCAGTTCAAGTTGACGACTGCTATGCCTCCAAGTCACCACAAAAACTCCAGGGGTAGGAAATACTCGTAGAAGATCGGTTGGAAAGACGGCTACACCGTTGGAGAGGGGTAGGCCTGGTATGGTGTCAGCCTCGAGATACGCCTCATTTATTTCTGTAGGCCCGTCTGGATTTTATTTGCGATTTTTTTTGTTCTTTTCTTTTCTCGTTTTGTGTTTTTTGATTTGTTTGCCCGGCCCGGTGGGCCTACAAGTTTTCGGGGGAGACGCAAATTCTTCCGGGCGGCGGTCATTGGCGCGGTAAAAGGAAAGAGTGTTTTGAGATTGGATTAAACTGACACACTTACCTTCTACACCGTTGAAAATATTCTGATGCAATTCAACTACCTGTAACGCAAAGTCAGACTTACTTCGTTATTAAGTTCAAGGTTTTGTACTAGTTTTTCATCCCGAGCCTTGCTCTCCGGTACCATTAAACTGACAGTATCTAGTTTTTTTTTTCCAGTATCGTGAATAAGTTAACACGGTTTCGAAAATTCTGGATCTACCAGATGCATGTTTGCAGCTACTCGTCCAAAATCCACAGTACCCAAAATTATCCTCGAAACGTTTCATACTCCTAGGTCAAGGGGAAGGGGTTCAAAACGAATTTTGAAATTTTGAAAATTTCCAAACTCGAAAAATTCAAATGTAACGGTGTATTTTTAGATAGAGTTTATTTTTTTAGAATTTTTTAAGACCATCCACAGCTTTGTCCTACCAGCCGTTCGTTCACAATGGCGGCTCAAAGTTGGAGCAGATCAGAAATCGTCAACATGATGTTGAATCGCGAGGCCACCGTTCGGTTCAATATTCATACTGTCCCTGTTGATTCGGACAGCACATGGTTGAACCGAACGGTGGCCTCGCGATTCAACATCATGTTGACGATTTTTGATTTATTAATTTGATTTTAATTTTTGATTCATTAATATTTTTGATTTTTGATTTTTGATTTATTAATTTGATTTTGATTTAATTAATTATCATTAATTATTAATAATTTTATCTGATAGTGAAAATTATTAATAATAATTATTAATAATTTTGATGTTGAGGGATGTCGAGGGTCGGTCAAATGAAAATTGATTTATGTGCCAACGTTTCGAAGAATATATTTCTTCATCTTCAGGGCCTAAAAAACGGTTTCATAATTCTGATTACAGTTCTGTGGTGAGAAAAATGTTGTAGTTATTTAATTATCATTAGTTGTAGTTGTTGTGGAAATGTAATTATATGTAGTTACTTTAAATAGTTTGGTTAAACAAATGGCGTTATTGGTGACAGATATTGGAAAATATCCGTGGTAGGTTATTATACAATGGTACATGCTATTGTACATGGTATTGTACATGCTATTACTATAAAAATAATACAAAATGTTCGCAAAAAGTTAAGTTAAATATACAATAGAAAAAGTAATAAAAAATTTTTTTTATCTGTTGATAGTTAGTAGTTCATATGAAATTGGTTTGGAGGATGTACAATAAGTTTCAACTTACAGGTTATGAAATAGAGTTAGACTCCAACAGGGAAGCTCCTTCCTCCAGATCACAGAAGTAATAACTTAAATATTACGCCTAAAATTCCCTATATATAGGTGAACGAGACCAAGGGGGTGGGGGTACCGAAGCCAATGGAACAGCGTGGGACTAGTATTGAGAAAAAAAAAAAAATCGTAAATTTGTAGGTGTCATAAAAGGGGCGCCGAAACTCGTGTGACAGGGGGGCCAAACAGTCGTAAAACCCTAGTAAGTACCTCCAAAGGGTTGGTTTTTAGGCCCTGAAGATGAAGAAATATATTCTTCGAAACGTTGGCACATAAATCAATTTTCATTTGACCGACCCTCGACATCCCTCAACATCATTCTTACTGACGGTCAACCTAAACCACCACACTCATTAATAATTTTCACTATCAGATAAAATTATTAATAATTAATGATAATTCGTAATAATAATTAATATATCATTTAGTGATCTAGACAGAAAGGGTGATCTGCATGAAGATGATAATAAACCGTTGTGTTTTTAATTCAATTTTCTGAATCTACGTATCTTGAAACGTGAGCCCTCAAATTTTTAGGAGTCGTCGGGGGGGGGGGGGGGGGGGGTAACTTTTATCTTGGGCTATTCCAATGGTTCATTATTGAAACTCTTTGAGATCGTAAAATGTACTATACATTCAAGTTTTATATTTAAACTCTTTTTCTTAAATTTAATTTAAAATACTTATAACAATTTTTAAGGTAAAACCGGGTTGTAGCGCTCTTTGGAAAATCTTCAAGATTGCGTTGGATTCGTAATGTTCGTGTAACTGCAGTGGGAGTGGTGAAAGGGGAGGGGAGTCGTGAAGGCCTCGTTTTGCCTTCCCCTCTACAACCACCCACATCCGCCTAGTTTTCTCTTTCTCACCCACTCCCACATTCACATTCACCCACAATTTAAATTCTAAGCAGTTGCGGTGGTGGGTGGTGAGGGGGAGGGAGAGAGAGCGTAATGGTTAAGACACCACTCCCGCCTCCCCTTAATCATCACCCACATCCGCCTGGTTTTCTCTTTCTCACCCACTTCCACATTCACCCACAATTTAAATTTAAGCAGTTGCGGCGGTGGGTGGTGAGGGGGAGGGAGAGAGCGTAATGGTTGAGAGACCACTCCCGCCTCCCCCTCATCAAACACCCACATCTGCTCGCTTTCCTCTTCTCACCCACTCCCACAATCACATTCACCCACAATTTAAATTCCAAGCAGTTGAGGCGGTGGGTGGAGAGGGGTGGAAACAACCCCCGCTCCCTGTCATCAACCTTCTCCTTCGTCCCGCTCCACTCGTCGCTTTCCTCTTTATCACCCTCTCACAATTCCAATTAATGTGAGGTAAGTCATACGTTAATAATACACATTATCCCACCCCCCCGCCTTCCACACCATCCTTCTTATCACATTAACAATTTAGATTTATTTATCCATTGATAAATAATATTCAATAATAATTTGATCTATAGATTAGGTAATAATTTTCATGAACATTATTCACTAGTGGCTAGTGACAAGCCCACGAGGTGGTCCTCGACCATCTCTTTTACAGCCGAGTATTGCGCGAAATAATTATTTCACTCATCATTTAATAAATTTATAGACTGAGTTACGCCTATTTAACCATTAGTTGGCCCATTCTCCAATTCCGGATATTGTATGCAGATCAGTGTGATCTACACAGATCAGTGATCTGTACAAAGAAGATGATAAACCGTTGTGTCAAGAATTTGCAGAGTTTTGACCATATTTTTGGATTCAGCCTTATTTTCTACATTCGGCTACTCCACATTCGTAATAAAAAACGAACACCGCAGTTGCTCAGCTGTTCAATCACCCTCCGTCATTCTCCCGTCGGTTAGTAACGAACTGTGAACTGTTGTTCACAGTAGGTGTTGGAAACAAATTTGTGTGAAAGAGCTCATGCAATACTTTCAATTTCACTCCAATCAATAGAGAATTAGATTAAATACTCTCATGGTATATAAAAATCTTCATCATAATAATTATTATTGTCTTTAGCGTCATCCTTGTCATTCTCCATCCTTCAATGAAACAGGGGTGGACGGAGAATGACGGGAACAAATGGATTTTCCTGTATATCTTAACATAACTTCAACCAATTTTGTTGAAGTTACGTCAAGATATACAGGAAAATCCATTGAATGTCTACAAATTTTGGTCCCGTCATTCTCCGTCCTCCCTGTTTCATTGAAGGATGGAGAATGACGAGGATGACGGTAAAGACAATAATAATTATTATGATGGAGATTTTTATATACCATGAGAGATGTCTTCCCTCGTACGTAAGAAGCAATAGATCCGGAGAAAGTAGTGATAACAGCAATATACCTAATATTTAGCTTGAAAATATGTGAAAGTATGGCATCAAGTCTTTTCTGTGTGGTTTAATTTAAAAAATAGTTTGGAGCATTTGTATTTTTTTAAACATTGAGATTTGAAAATGTCGCTTATATATATTTATACAGGATGGAACCGGATATGCGACGAAAAATATTTTCTGTTAATCTGCATCAAAAATGTAGTAGAGTTATGATTTTTTTTTCATTTTTACGATTAAACCCGACTTCACGTAATAAAATCACTATTTCTCCACTTGAACGTCATATTTCCATTTTTCATTTCATATTCGGATTCAGCATTAAATTTCCTATAGTAATAGAGCATTTTCGTAATTATTAAACTCGGATCAGACTCATTTATTACAATACAAACGTTAATGTTTTAAGAAATTTAGAATTTTCATGAATTTTCAAAAATTAGCCTCTTTGACAAAATTGGGCTTAGAGGCTGTCAAATTTCACAAAAATTGCTTCATCTAACACTCTTTCCAATCGTATGATCAGATTTAATAATACCTAGATGTTTTCTTTGGTCTATTATTACTGACCTCGTGCTGAAAAACACGATATTAGTGATAGAAGCGAAAGGGACTGGATGAAGCGTGCTCGCATGACCAGTATTTCCACTGAAAATCGTTATTTCTTCGAAAATTCGCTCTCGTAGCGATGCTGCATGACCGGTTTTTATACTGACCTACTTCATGTACGGCGTATACTTACTAGACGCCAGAAAGAAGTTCTTTCAGTACCTAGGTCACAATAATTCTACATAGGTCTCATTGACAAGGACGCCCGTCCTGTTAATTGAACCGGTTCTGTACAGATCACTGTTCTATGTACTATATCCTTGTGAATTAAGTAACTGTACGAAATGATTGGAGCAATGCCCCAAAATTTGTTCCTTTACGTGACAACATCATTTGTGTGTATAAAAGATAAATAAAACGTTTATATGGATGATAAATAATTTTATACCTAATATTATAATTATATCTAATATTTAGATATAATTATATCTAAATATAGATTACAAGACAAAATACACAATATAAAAAAATACAATATAATATATTGTATTGTATTGTAATATTTTTGTATATTGTATATTATACAATATACAAAAATATTACAATACAATATAATATATTATATCATTTATGATATAATATTATTATATCATTTAATGATACCTAATATTTAATATAT
This sequence comes from Stenodema calcarata, assembly GCA_963920205.1. Lineage (NCBI taxonomy): Eukaryota > Metazoa > Arthropoda > Insecta > Hemiptera > Miridae > Stenodema > Stenodema calcarata. The sequence continues at coordinate 4,237,084 of OY986056.1, read as the reverse complement.
CAAAACTCATAATACCAGAAGTATGTTGAAACAAAATGATCTTAACTAATTATTAGTTAAGATTAATTTGTTTCAACTTAATTCTGGTATACGGAGTTTTAATAAATTAAATATTAGGTATAATTAAATGATTTACCTAATATATCATTTAATTATAATATTTAATATATCAAAAGTCAGAATACCAGAATTATGTCGAATTTTTTTTTTTATAATACCTAATATTATAATATTATACTATAATAATAATAATATTATTACCTATTATTATAAAATTCTTGTTCAAAATGACATTTTGCCCGTAGGACAAGTATCTCAGAAGCACGATATCTCAAAACAATCTGTTGTTTGAATCAGCTGTTCCTTAGTATAAAATTCGGCCTCAAGTTTCACCATTTGATTCGCTTTCATGCGGACTTTGTGTCGACCTCTCATGGTGAACGAACTGTTAACCGTTTAGGTTAGTCGTACAAAGGTCTGAGTGATCTTAAACAATTCTTTAAATTAAGGTCTGTCCAAATTCCGTGTCAAGTAAAATTTTAAAGGTATGTCGTTTTGAAAATGTCAAAATTCATTATGAATTTCTTCCTATTGATCTACAGTTATGAAGAAGTTTTTTTTTTGTCTAATACTTTTTATGTGGCATTCGGTACATTGATGTACCTATACAGCCAGAGGGTTAATAGATTATTCGAACGTTAATGTTAGATATTAAACAATAATTGATAAAGAATTATTCTTTATCAATAAAAATATCTTTTGATGATGTAATTGAACAGTAATATGAATTAGGTAATGTCTGGGTTTCTTGTGACTGACAAACCCTATTGCCGGCCCATCGTGATCGTATAAACAGGATCATTCTCGGACAAATTCAAGCCCACAATTCAAATTTCGGGGGGAAAAAATCCAGTCATGCAGCATGGCTATAAGAGCAAATTTTACAAGAAATTACTGGTTTTATGTCAAATGTCTCTATTGTACTGGTTTTATGACAAATTTTAACTTGTTTTTACGGGTGCGACTGGGTTGGGAGGAGGTAAGATGTGTAAGATTTTTACCTTGTTTTATTTTAACCTCCTTATTTTTTGTACTGAAAGTCATTAAAACGACTTCAGACTTACAACGAGGATATCATTTTGTCCTGATATCCTTGACATTATCTATGTGAATCATGTCACTACAACGGCAAACACAAAAACAACTGAGAATCCGTTTGTTAATTTTCTGGTAGGTAGGACTCGTATTTTACACCAAGTGGCGAACACCCTGTATATACATAGGATATGATTTTTGGTCTTTTGGCAGTGAATTCAGGATGGTCTGAAATGGATTTTGGTATAAAAAGTTTTGGGAAATCGTTGGACCGAGCACAACAGCTTCCCTTTCTTCGAAAATGTGCTAACGTGGCGACCAATCTTCAACAAAATTACCTCTAACACCTAACATTTTTAAAAAAGACAAAACTATTAAACAAAACTCGAAACATCTTAAACCGTCTGTTGCGTTTGTTTCCAAACCAAACCCTCTGAACAAAGTGTGACAAACAGTTTGGCATAAGCTTTACCACTCTTGATACCAGTTATAGAATTTATCGTATTATTTACTACTAGTGCAGAAATCAATAAGTAAATTACAGCCAACGCTTAAATTGAAATGTAGAATGTACCGTAAACATTTCAGCCATTCACCTTGCAATCGCTACGTTTCAAAAAAAGTTGTTTGACAGTTTGAACAGGGGTATCATTATTTTTGGTAGCGTCTAGACATAAAAACCCTGAAAGACTCGTCTTCCAATAGGTGAACCACCTTTCAAAGTTCTTCGGAAGTTTGTTTCTTTTGAGCAATGTGGAGTTGATCCTATTAAATCAACATGAAACATATCGTCACTGAAGTTGTACAGGTGCTTTTATGGGTCATAATCGAATGTTGTTGAAAAAGAAAGAGGTGGAATCGGAAGAATTTAAGACATCAAATTCCGGCTCCTATGGTTTTATAAATAACGTATAATATCAGTAGGTTGCGTACATAACTTTGTTATTGCAAAAATTTGCTTGTAGTGTCTTGCTGCGTGACTATTCCTTTCTGTAAATATCCTACCGTCAGGTCGAAAGTTACGATAGACGACGAGATACTTGTTGGCCCTGAGTTTAACGGAGCAATATCTTCGCCAGACGTCCCAGTGTACTAAGTTTCTTGAACCGTCATTTCCAATCGGTTGAATCGATCCAAAATGTGATTGAGCGACATTCACATAATTGCGAAACAAAGTCTTGTCTAAACCTGCCTTTGACTGTTGAAGATGTACCTGCCTGATGAATAAAATTCGCTCATTTGATTGTGGTTTATTATCTTCGATAATGAACCATTGGAATCGCCCAAAGAAAAAAAAAATTTAACCCCCCCTCAAAATTTGTTGGTTTACGTTTCAAGATACGTAGATTCAGAAAATCGAATAAAAAAAAAATCCCTCCGTCACGCGTACACCGTACGCCGTACGCCGTCCCCCGTACGCCGTCTGCCGTCCGTGGCACTTTGAACGAAAGAGACCGGGTTGAGGAAACAATACCTACCTACCCCTGAAGATGGCTTATTAAAGCCGAAAGCTAGGAAAAACTTCTTCTTTTCTCACCACCTCCTACAACCCTCCAAACAGACAAAGGTAAAAAGGTATGAAAACTATAGTCGAAAACTCATTGTCAGAAAAATGACATTACAGTTGGGCTTAGGTAGCTATTTACATATTTTTTTTGACATTTTCATGTCTTTGCTTTGGCACATAAACTGAAACGGGAAAAATTTGTTCTGTTGATTCACCCTTTCCCTCAGATCACGTCAGAACACAAGCAACCGGCGGGCCATTACGTCAGAACCTATGACGCACGAGCGTATGACGTAAGACGGCTGGCAGGAGGCCAACTAGTACGTCAGAGCCTATGACGCACGAGCGTATGACGTAAGACGGCTGGCAGGAGGCCAACAAGTACGTCAGAGCATATGACGCACGAGCGTATGACGTAAGACGGCTGGCAGGAGGCCTACAAGTACGTCAGAGCCTATGACGCACGAGCATATGACGTAAGACGGCTGGCAGGAGGCTAACTAGTGCGTCAGAGCCTATGACGCACGAGCGTATGACGTAAGACGGCTGGCAGGTTGCCAAAAACTACGTCAGAGCCTATGACGCACGAGCGTATGACGTAAGACGGCTGGCAGGAGGCTAACTAGTGCGCCAGAGCCTATGACGCACGAGCGTATGACGTAAGACGGCTGGCAGGTGGCCAAAAAGTACGTCAGAGCCTATGACGTACCAGCGTATGACGTAAGACAGCTGGCAGGATACCAACTAGTGCGTCAGAGCCTATGATGCACGAGCTTATGACGTAAGACGGCTGGCAGGAGGCCAACAAGTACGTCAAAGCCTATGACGCACGAGCGTATGACGTAATACGGCTGGCAGGAGGCCAACTAGTGCGTCATACGACGAGACCTTTTATGTCTCTGCGCCCCCTCCCACACCCACACCGCGTACCTCGTACTTCATTTTGGTTTATTATCTTCGATAATGAACCATTGGAATCGCCCAAAGAAAAAAAAATTTAACCCCCCCTCAAAATTTGTTGGTTTACGTTTCAAGATACGTAGATTCAGAAAATCGAATAATAAAAAAAATCCGTCCGTCCGCCGTACGCCGTCTGCGGCACTTTGCCCAGTTAGCGTTGAGTTAAAATTACGAAATTCGGTTTCTGGGTTTGGACCAGCCCCACAATGATCCACGAAACTTTTCATAACCCTAAGTCAAGGGGAAGGGGTTCAAAACAAATTTTGAAATTTTGAAAATTTCATATCTCGAAAAATTCCCATCAAACGATATGTTTTTTATTTCATATTTAGATAGAGTTTGTTCCGTAGAATTTTTTAAGACCATCCGCAGCTTTGTAGGACCAGCCGTTCGTTCACAATGACGGCTCAAAGATTGTGCCTCACAAACCGATCGTGAATCAAACTGTTGAAATACAGGTCCATTTTCATACTAACTAGCTCTTTGGAACATCATATGGCTTAAGTGATGTCGAGTTTGTGGTTCTGAGGTGCGTTTCGTGCCACAGAAATGAAGGTAATTTCGAATGTTTGTTGGTAGGTACTTCTTTTATAGAAAAATTATTACCGACGTAGTATTAAGAACCCCAGAATTATATCGTATTAATTAATCATAATTAATAATACTAATTATTAATAGTAAATACAAATTATTAATACCTAACAATAAATTATAATAATTTTCACTAGGTACTTGATAAAATTGTTAATAATTAGTGATAATTGATAATAATAATTAATCTAACATTTAGGATCTAGACATTTAGACCTAGTGATCTAGACAGAAGGGTGATCTGTACAAAGAAGATAATGAACCGTTGTGTCAAGAATTTGCAGAGTTTTCTCTGTGTTATGAACTCAATACTAGAGGAAAGTCAAAACGTATACATGGAAGGAAAAACCCCTGAGAGAATATCTTTCAATTTATTAGTAATTTAATTGAATAGCTTTATAACCTTTACTCACTTGCCAAACAAACGCTGACGCAGTTTGATGAAGCTGGGTCAATTGACCCCGCTCAAATCCTTCCCGGTTCAAATCCTTCCGGAAATGCCGGATTTTGTTAATAGGTGAAGAAAGGTAGTAGAGAATGAAGGCTGTAAGTAGTACATTATATCAGGAAATAAAAATATAAAATCTGCTCTTTCCTATCAATTGCCAACATGTTGTTCTTACAGAACCCACGAGAATCTATTTTATTCCATAAATTATAATCCATTTTATATTTTACTGTTTTATTCGCAATTCGTACTTTATAATCTTCTCCATTCATTTGAATTCTTGAGAAAACTTAGATGAAAATGAAATTTTCCCCTCCATCTTTATTGATAAAATCATTTGATTTGTGGCAAATATTGGACTATGAAATTCCTATCCAATATTACCTACCATAATTTTGTCAAGTGGTTTTGATTGATAATCAAAATCAATTAAACGATAGAGACTTGATTTAATCTGTAATTGGGTCTTATTTCAAGATTTTTAAAGCCAATTATAATAATATTATATTATAATAATAATATTATTATTACCTCTCCATCGTCCATCCCCTACTTCCTACAATTTTTCGTTTTACTCTCAGGCGTCACGTTCCTACCGTACATACGACGAGTAGGTACCTTCTACTGTACTGGTGTTTTCTTTCACCCTCATTTTCGCTGAACGAAGTAGAATTGGTCTCTGAAAAAAAGGTGAAATTCACAGTCATGCGCATGACTATAAGAGCAGATTTTTGAAGAAATGACTGGTTTTATGTAAAATGTACTTGTTTGGAACATCTCATTAAAATATGGACAGTAATATTATTAAACTCATTGGAATTTTGATGAGGTGAAGCATGCAAGAAGGGTTTAGCGCGGTGACAGTACCTCTGAAAAAAGCTCAACGAATCGAAGGCACAAAAGTAGTGTATCTTCAAGGTAGTGTATCTTCACCATGTATCTTCACTTTCCATTCCGTAGTATGGCAGAATGATGGAAACATAAATGTTCAATTTTGACTTGTTTTTTCTCGTGTTTGCCGAGTAACACGTCAGTTTATAGATTGTTCAACGCTGAACACGACGGTGAAGTCAGAATTGCGATATCTCCTTCCGTCATCAGATTAGGGGTGATGAATCGTGAAGAACATCTCAAGTAACAACCACGTTTCACCATCTTCAAAGTGCTCCAGTTTGATTACGGAATAAGATATCGTAATTCTGACTTCACCATCGAGAACAATAGTTTTCTTTTCTTTGAACATTCGCTAAAAGGCTGGACGGAGGGTTTATGGAGGATAGGGGTAAATGGCAAATGACAAAATAATAAACCACTTATATTTGTAGTTATACATGAATAAATAATTGAGGAAAATTACAAACTCATCAGGGGTTGTTGAAAATGTACACAGTTTTAATGCTAATAACACCGCCGTTGACGCTCTCCGTCAAATCAGTACGTCGACGATTGTTTGCTTCTTTTAGCGAAGCAAATGTACCCAACGATATTTACGACGACGAACATGGTCATCAGTCCCCCCAGATCCAACAGGAGGTTGCTGGGGTCGTAGCCGTAGTTGTACAAGACTGTGTAGCCGTTGTCTATGCACGGAAGGTCTTTGTTTTCGGAACACGCTGAAAAAAAGAAAAATACGAAGAGACCGGTGTGAATTTGACCAAAAGATGTTGTTCGCATTCTATGATTTTTGGGTGGATTTTCGATATTTGGAACCATTGGAACAGATCAAAAAAAATTCACCTCAACTCAAAATTTGAGGGTTTCAAGTTACGTAGAATCTGATTTCAAAGAAATCTTCCAGTTAGAGCTGCTCTAGAATTAGGTTCATTATATTTATAAATGTTATTATTATTGTGAGGACCTAATTTCGGTGATGCAGTATGGTACCTCACTATTTAAACGAAGAGAAAGGTACTAGAAAAATGTTTGTTTCAGTCAATTGGAGGAAGATTTTGAGATAGCGTTTAGGAAGATCTCCGTTACCGAGGGTTTAGGCCCCGCACTCCAGATCTTAGGTAAAGGTACTATTTATATTTATACTATGCACGCCTTGTTACATAGAGGAAGAAGGTAATGAGAAGATGGTGAAAAGGATGATCTGTGTTACCGAAGGTGGTCACCTCCGCACTTCAGATCGTAGGAAAAGGTGCTGTATAACAAGTAATACCAGATATGGATATCTGCACACCTAGTTATATAGAGGAGAGGTAAAGAGAGAGGATGCGAAATAAGTTGGTGGTCGTTACCAGATACGTGTATCTGCACACACCGTTCACTTGATTCGTATGAGAGGAATGGCTGACCAAAAACTGACCAATTTTAAAGAGAGCTTAATTTGATAAACTAGACTAACTTTGAGGAAAGGTTTTTGGGTTTAATGAGAAGGCTTGAATATGAGTAAGGTCGCGAAGAGCTTCTACCAGACTGTCATAGTTGCTTATGGCTGGTCAATGTTATACAGGGACTCCCTCGCCCTATCATCTCCCTTACAAAGGGAATGACCGTGTGAAGGGATAGTTGGCCTGTCTTGGGAATTCCCCCTTACAAAGGGAATGACCGTGTGAAGGGGTAGTTGGCCTGTCTTGGGAATTCCCCCTTACAAAGGGAATGACCGTGTGAAGGGGTAGTTGGCCTGTCTTGGGAAACCCGGACGGGGGTTCCCGACCGTTGGTGTGCCGCTCTTGGTAGATATTTATTGCGATAATTCTATATGGAATAAAGTGGTTCCCTGAAATTATGTTTATACTTTTGCACAAAGAAGATAAAAAACCGTTGTTTCAAGAATTTGCAGAGTTTTTCACTCTTTCAAACGTCTTTATTAGTGAGTAGACGCTAGAACTTGGATATTAGTACACGCTTGACTAGTAGTGGTGCCATATCAACAAACTCACGTGTAACTAAGGGGAATGCACTCTATTACCTTGAGCAGGGATATTTTAGAAAAATTATGTTTTCTTACTCTCAGCAATTTTATGTAAATGTGCTGGTAATTGTATAATGACCATTTACATAAATGTAGGGCTTTAATAAAATATTCACAGTTCTGTGTTATTCGAAGGCGTTATAAATTGAATGCGGTGGTAAAGCATTAATTAAGAACCAGTTAGCGTCGGAACCATTCGTGACGACAATCTGATGACGTCATAATTATTTGCCTCCTACTTTTCAGGGGATCCCTATTGCTGAGTTGTTGGCCTTCGCGGTGACAACTGCGGAGGTCGGACAATTATTATCAGTTAAAGTAATATAAGTCGTCATGAGGGAATTCAATCTCTTGGATATTCATTAAAACATTCCGATAAGTAACACAATGAAGGTCGCGCACCGTGTGATGGATCGGCTTAGATGCCAGGTGTGCAGACACGATATGGTGGTATTAATGTAATATTTATCTGTAATCGCTCGAATACCATCGAAGTAGCCTTGGATCGCTCGTCGCCCACTGCTCATCCTAACATTACTATCAAATTATTGACCACGTTATGATAACAATGAAAAACTGTGTACTTGGTGACGCAGTTGAAACCGTATTGGCGAGAAGGAGATTGCGGGAGGAGCCGATTCTACCTGACACGCATGACCTACAAGCATTGAGGGTTTGCATTATGTTTATTTCCTTTAAGGCTAGTGGGAGAGGGCTCCCAATATACCAATTTAAATTAGATTAGAATATTTCGATTTGAAAGCAGTAAAATTCCATAAAAGACGCAAGCGGATTTGAGGAAACACTACTACTTAACAGGAAAAGTACAAAGCTATGAGCATCGATTTGCCGCAAAGCTAATAATGCAGCGGTATCAAGTTCAAATTTTTGATCTATGATCAGTTTTGGATTGTTTTGTACGGCTACTTACGTATTGAACTTATGTCGCTCCATTGAAGAATAGTCATTGCTTCGAGACCGTAGTAGAATCTTGAGGTGTATTTTATCCACGAAAAGTATAGTGGCGCTGAGCTGAAAATAGCCAATTTTGAATTGATCTAATGTAAATGTGTACGAAATGTGTAAAAGTAGGAAATAACAAAAGTGCGTTTAGTTGCTAATAATCAAGTTTGAGTGTGTATCTACCAACCTCAATTGAAGGAAGAGGCCTGAGAATGTGTAGGAGACGAAATCGAAAGGTACGGCGAGTAACGATGCAGTACGCGTGTTTTCAAACATGGCCGATATACAGCAACCTGGAACATAATAATGGAAAAGAAGATTAAGAGGGAGTAGGAGTATGCGCCGATTGAACTTGGAGGGATGGTATTGGTCGTTATGATCAATCATTGGCGTGTTTGAAACGGAACGATAACGTGCTCAAATAATTAAATACGTGCCCAGAAAAATGGGAAACGAACTTCTTCTCCTTACCTATGCCGCGTCAAAGAAGAAAACTTAGAAACGTTAGGATTAAGAAATGGCAGTTAAAGCGAAATCATTATTCGCATGTAAATATATTAAACGAATCAAGGTTCCATCCAAAAGATTGGCACAAATATATGAGCACGACGGACTCTAGGTACCTAAAATCGTTGAAACTAGTGTCAGACCGAGACAAAAATTCACCTCATTCACCTCGTGATCAGTCCCAGGATTCGGGTAAGTTTTATCTGGGCCATATCAGTTGTACTTGCCCGGATCACTGCTGTCACATCATCCGCGTACCCTACAAGGTAACAGTCCTCCGGCATTTCCACCCGAAGGACCCCGTCATACGCTACGTTCCAGAGATGGGGTTTCAGAACCGATCACTGGGCAGCCCCAGCTGTTACAAGCCTGAATTGAAGCATTACTTCATTATAGTTGTACCACCACTGATTACTCATGACCACCAGTAATACTTATGTAAGCTTGTTCGTCAGGCAAAAAGCTCCCGCCAACAGCATTGAAAGAAGCGTAAAGCTCCCTGCTGGTGTAACAGAGGAAACATATTAGGTGAAACCGAGGGGGACTAATGGTGAGAGGGGGTTGTGGGAAGGAGACAGGGAACAGGAAAACATTGACGGTGAATGATTCATAACACTATAAAAAATCTCAACATACAATTTAAATCATCCTGTTCATTATAAGTAAATATTTATTACAGTAATTTAGAGTCAATGAGTTAGAAGAAATGATATAAAATGAATGAATCCCAATAATTGAGTAGGTACCTTATAATATAATTTACAATATTTTTTCGAAGCGTTTTGAATTTTGAACCATCCAAAGCGAACGGAAATGGAATAACATTTCTGACTGATTAATGCGACTACTGCGAAGAGCCCGAGGCGTAACAAGGCCCGTAAAACTCGGAGGCACCTCCGGGTGCCAAGTACGGTGTCTTAGCGGGTCAAAAAGTTGGGAACGTAGAGCTGCTGTATCGATCTCATTACAGACGTTTCCAATAAGATACGATTTAGAGAATGAATAAATTAATATTAAAACACGTCCAATCGACTCTGCTCACGCAGCCGCTAGAATCCGGATCGAAATTCGATTATTTATTAGGTCGAGTTTACCCGTGGAGTTATTAAAAACTTCGGATTGACTGGCTTGCAGTTAACTACTTTTTAAATAATTTAAAAACGATTAACTAGTTACCAATTATTGTTAGTAGATTGTGCTGATCAATCTTGTAGTGTAATTATAGTTTTATGGTTGGTAGGTTTGATTGACAGGTAATTATATTCGGGTACATCAAACGCTTATTAGATTTTATTAATAACCGTGAGAAGTTAAGGGCATGAAGGACCTAGGTCGGGAAGTTGTTGAAGGATATCTCGGGCTGTGATTGACTTAGAGTTTTGAAATAAATGTCTAAATTCACTGTATAGTAAGAAAATGCCCCTACGTTGTCCAATTTTTTAAATTCGTAAAATAATTTTTTTTAAATTGTGGCTAAATTTTTTTATTGAAAAAACGAGACGAGGGGGCATTTTTGGAAGGCTAGTAGACCGCAAAATGCAAACATCGCAGTCAAAACATGTAAAATGAGCGAGCAGGATCTCAAATAAATTTCGATTTTTTTCTCGATTTTTCGATAAATGCCTCGTAACCTTCTTCTTATTGGATGTCTTGGCGCTTCTATAGTGTACTATTTGTACTATGAGGTCACTATGACGTCACTTCATATGGGGAGTATTAGGGGGGGATAGGGGAGTATTAGGGGGAATAGGGGAGTATTAGGGTAGGGGGGAGTATTAGGGGGCGGGGGATAACCCATAAATCCCCAAAATGAAAAAGCCACATCTCATTTCAAAGGTTTTTTTCTTCAATCTTCGGTCAGTAGAGCGCGTGCATTCCTTTAGTAAGTATTTCTCAGAATTGTTATTCATTAATACAGTGATAGAGGATTATATCGTTTGCACTAGAGTTATTCTATGGAAATTTTTCTCCAACGTGATCAGTTATGCGTTACATGTACACCTATAACTCCTTGAATATCGGAGTTCCATTTATGACGCGTGGAGCACGAAGTTGTTTTTAGCGAATTTTCGAAGAAAAGGAAGCTATTGTTCTCGGTCCAAAATTTTTAAAACTCGAATTTACGAAAAATGTTCATTTAAATATCCGGTTAACACCATTCTGAATTCACTGCCAAAAGACATAGAAAATAATACGTAACTATATAGGTAATATGTTCATTTAAGTACACATACATAAATATATACCTTATATATATTTTATATATATTATATATTTATGTATGTGTCATTTCAGATGATAACCCTCGATAGAATTGAGATAATAAGTTTCAAATTTCAGTCAAAGTTGTCAGTTTAACTTCAAAGAATAAGTCCAGGCAATCGATACGCTCTTTCCAACGGTATAATCACATTTGAATTTTGACGAGGGACGTATGGCCATTTTAGTGGTCGAAAACACTCAAAATTGTTAAAAGTGAAAAAAGTCGGATTTCAACCGGTACCAAAAAAAAGTGATAGCACACTTTTCATCAGAAATTAGTTGTAGAATCGATTCCTGGCCTGTGGTACGACCTTAACCCTGACAATCTGTATAGGGTTAAATATTATGTAGTCAGACAATGTAAAATGTGGTGTATGTGTGACTTGTACCTACTTGAATGAACTTCTTACTTACCATACGCAGAAGACGCAATAGCGCATACGACTATGGGAAAGACGAACCAGAAAAAGCCAATGTCCCCGCTCGCACCGGACACCACGTATATTATTGTTGAGAACAAAATCGTCTCCAAAATGGCTTTGGGCACCTGAAACATAGAGGGGGAAAAATTAATAATTATTATTTACTGAAAATATTAATGGACGAATCAAAATAATAGTGCTGAGAATGATACCAAAATGGTGAGTAATTTAGTGTTGAGGTTTTGCAGAAAATGGATGCATATTGCCGATTTCCACAGGAAAACACTATACACTTGCACCGGTTTCGGTGATCAAACCAAGTTTTACGTAAAGTTGTTTGTAACTAACGATGGTTTAACCACCGAAACATTTACAACACTGTCGTGTGTTTTCAGTTAAAATGAACGGCGTTTCAATAACTTCTATAAATTCCTGATTACAAGGAAAACTGATGTGGAAATCCAGTGGCTGTACACATCCCGGACGCAGACGAACCGGAATCAAACGAGTTTCGCGTCAGTATACTTGTCATGAAATGAAGGAAATGAACAAGATTCCGTATAGGGGAATAAACCTTTACTTGGGAACAGGCTGCCTCATAATCCAATGACAAGTGAATGGGTTCGTATTTTCGTTGCATTTTCCTCGTTCGGCTTTTTACATAACCTGATCGTAGTGACTGGAGTCAGGTGGGATAAATGCATGCATTTGACAGGTAGAGAAGTAAAACCTGAGAATTAAAATTTTAAACAAGGGTCGATGATGGTTAACAACCACCCGGTTATTCACTCGGTTTCTTGTTGTTAATAATTAATAATTATTGTTAATAATTATTGTTTAAAATTCCATCTACCGGTCCATCTACCTCTGTTATCTGTCCCTGACGGGCAGAAATCGGGATGGATACATCCGTCACTCTTTCCTGTCGCTTTACTGATTATACCTTTTACATGCCCCTTTACAAACCCTTATAATCTTAAATACCAAAAATAACATTCATCTGTCTCACGGGAAGGAAGAATTTATCATTTGTATATTTCGGCTTCCCTATAAACCCCCACCCCTATGCATCGGATCCGGAAGTGAACCCCCCTACGTCCTTTCCCGGTCACAGAAACATTTGAATACGGGAGAAGGGTTCGATCCATTGAGCCGTTTTTGCTGATTGAAGGACAGACAAACAGACTAACAGACAGACACCAAATTCAAAATCGGCATGGCTCGACTCCATTTCACGCGAAACGAATAACTGCAGTGAAATTTTTTGAAAATACCCAAGGAACACGAAAATCGTCTCTAAATTTAGTTATATTGATGAAAAACTCTGCAAATTCTTGACACAACGGTTCATTATCTTCTTTGTACAGATCACCCTTCTGTCTAGATCACTAGGTCTAAATGTCTAGATTAATTATTATTATGAATTATCACTCATTATTAATAATTTCATCAAGTACCTAGTGAAAATTATTATAATTTATTGTTAGGTATTAATAATTTGTATTTATTATCAATAATAATAATTATTAATTATGAAAATTATTACGATATAATTCTGGGCTTTTTAATAGGTACTACGTCGGTAATAATTTTTCTATAAAAGAAGTAAGTACCTACCAACAAACAATCGAAATTACGAGTACCTTCATTTTCGTAGCACGAAACGTACCTCAGAACAAAAAACTCGACATCACTAAAACCATATGATGTTCCAAACAGCTCGTTAGTATGAAAATCGACGAGTATTTCAACCGTTTGATTCACGATCGTGTTGACAGGCTCAACCTTTGTTTAAATAACTGTTTGCACACAGGTACGATTTCAACAACAATGAAGTACGTGATACGTGGTACGTGGTGTGGGAGTGGGAGGGGGCGCAAAGACATAAAATGTCACTCGTGGTTGCGTACTCGTACGAAAGCTGTACCCACTTTATGGTTGCTTTGAATCACGAATCTAGGACTGGCATGTCTGAAGCCAAATCATCTAAGAAGAAGAATTCAAATAAACACCTCGATTCGATATGAAGTCTATTTTGTCTCCTTAATTCACCTCATCCACGGGCCTCTCAGATAATATGACGTCGCAACACAAGCGACCAACTAGGTCAAAAGATATGACGTCAAACAGGTGCCACCAAAAACAGCTCACAGGAAGTGACGTACGTGGACCGGCAGGGAGTGGATGACGTCAGACAAGTGGCCGGCAAGAACACCTCACTGGATATGACATACGTGGACCGGCAGGGGGTGGATGACGTCAGACGAGTGGCCGGCAAGAACACCTCACAGGATATGACGTACGTGGACCGGCAGGGGGTGGATGATGTCAGAAAAGTGGCCGGCAAGAACACCTCACAGGATATGACGTACGTGGACCGGCAGGGGGTGGATGACGTTAGACAAGTGGCCGGCAAGAACACCTCACAGGATATGATGACGTACGTGGACCGGCAGGGGGTGGATGACGTCAGACAAGTGGCCGGCAAGAACACCTCACAGGATATGATGACGTACGTGGACCGGCAGCGGGTGGATGACGTACGTGGACCGGCAGGAAATGAAGGTAATTTCGAATGTTAGTTGGTAGGTACTTCGTTTATAGAAAAATTATTACCGACGTAGTATTAAAAACCTCAGTATTACATGGTATTAATTAATCATAATTAATAATAATTATTATTATTAATAAATACAAATTATTAATACCTACCTAACAATAAATTATAATAATTTTCACTAGGTACTTGATTAAAATTATTAATAATTAGTGATAATTCATAATAATAATTAATCTAACATTTAGGATCTAGACATTTAGAACTAATGATCTAAACAGAAGGGTGATCTATACAAAGAAGATAATGAACCGTTGTGTCAAGAATTTGCAGAGTTTTTTTTATTCGATTTTCTGAATCTACGTATCTTGAAACGTAAACCAATAAATTTTGAGGGGGGGGTTAAAAAAATTTTTTCTTTGGGCGATTCCAATGGTTCATTATCGAAGATAATAAACCAAAATAGAAAATATATAACATCAAAAACCCTCCCTAATCTCATCTATACAGGGTGTATCGCAAGTAGATGACAATACGCAAGATGGAGAAACATTTAAATACGGGAGAATAGTTCGATCCATTGTACTGTTTTCGAGAATTTTAAAGTTTTATTTTAAATTAAATTTGACTGAAGAGCTGCAGACTTGAAATTCTACTTGCAGGTCAGGACTAGATGATAGTGCAATATTCACTCAGTTTCTAGTTTGCGAAATTTTTTAAACAATATCTATTTGTTGAAAGAAATTAAATTTGGATGGTGAGAAATTGGACATTTTAAACATGATTCGGAAATGCATAACAATGCCACATTCATTCGCTTTAAGTTTGTATAAGCAAATTAGTTTTGCTTGATGAGCCCGCAACATGAAATTTTAAATATAGGTCCGTACCCTGCAAATAATGGATGGAAAGCAATGCGAAACGGACCTCTCACAGCAGAATCTGCATCGCATTCCGCTCTCTTAACAAACTGTTTACAGGGCAGAAACATTGTATTGTTTTAATTCGTGAACATGAAAAAAAACTCTGCAAATTCTTGACACAACGGTTCACTATCTTCTTTGTACAGATCACCCTTCTGTCTAGATCACTAGGTCTAAATGTCTAGATCCTAAATGTTAGATTAATTATTATTATCAATTATCACTAATTATTAACAATTTTATCAAGTACCTAGTGAAAATTATTATAATTTATTGTTAGGTATTAATAATTCGTATTTATTAATAATAATAATTATTATTAATTATGATTAATTAATACGATATAATTCTGGGGTTTTTAATACTACGTCGGTAATAATTTTTCTATAAAAGAAGTACCTACCAACAAACATTCGAAATTACCTTCATTTCCGTAGCACGAAACGCACCTCAGAACAACAAACTCGACATCACTTAAGCCATATGATGTTCCAAAGAGCTTGTTAGTATGAAAATGGACCTGTATTTCAACAGTTTGATTCACGATCGTGTTGTGAGGCACAATCTTTGAGCCGTCATTATGAACGAACGGCTGGTCGTACAAAGCTGCGGATGGTCTTAAAAAATTCTACGGAACAAACTCTATCTAAATATGAAATAAAAAACATACCGTTTGATGGGAATTTTTCGAGATATGGAATTTTCAAAATTTCAAAATTCGTTTTGATCCCCTTCCCCTTGACCTAGGGTTATGAAAAGTTTCGAGGACCATTGTGGGGCTGGTCCAAACCCAGAAACCAAATTTCGTAATTTTAACTCAACGCTAACTGGGCAAAGTGGCGCGGACGGCGGACGGCGTACGGCGGACGGACGGATTTTGGTTTATTATCTTCGATAATGAACCATTGGAATCGCCCAAAGAAAAAAAATTTTTAACCCCCCCTCAAAATTTGTTGGTTTACGTTTCAAGACACGTAGATTCAGAAAATCGAATAAAAAAAAATCCGTCCGTCCGCCGTACGCCGTCCGCGCCACTTTGCCCAGTTAGCGTTGAGCTAAAATTACGAAATTTGGTTTCTGGGTTTGGACCAGCCCTACAATGGTCCTCGAAACTTTTCATAACCCTAGGTCAAGGGGAAGGGGTTCAAAACGAAATTTAAAATTTCGACGATGTCATATCTCAAAATATTTAACTGAACCGTGTAATTTTTAATTCACTTTTGAATGACCTGAAAAATTACGAATCTTTTAAGACCAATTGGATTTTTGTGCGACTAGCCGTTCGTTCACAGTGAGCGCGCAAAGGTTTAGGAAAAACACTAAACTTTCGCGTCGAAAACGGCCGTTATGTGACCCAACCCCCAGACGCCCAGAATAAAACTACCTTTTTTTCATCTTCCCGGTAAACTACAGTCTAGAAATTTTAACCGTGAGTCGGGGATAGACGACATTGCAATATTCACTCGGTTTCTCATCTGTAAAATTGTTTAAATAATACCTTTTTGTAATACCTAATACAAATTAAATTTTGATGATGAGCTATTGACTTGAAATTTCAAAAATAGTTCAGAACCGGATCACAATGCAATATTCACTCGGTTTCTTGTCTGTAAACTTGTTTAAATAATACCTATTTGTTTAAACAAATTAAATTTTGATGATGAGCTAGGTACTTGAAATTTTAAATATAGGTCAGAAATGGATGACATTTCAATATTCACTCGGTTTGTATGACATAGTATGAGTATGGTATGGTATATTATTGTATGTATTATTTGGTATAGTACAGTATCGTATGATAGGAAAGAAATTCGTATGGTATGGTATGAGTACGGTGAGAATATGGTAGGGTGCCGATTTGCAACACAGTCTGGTATAGACAGAAGGGTGATCTGTACAAAGAAGATAATAAACCGTTGTGTCAAGAATTTGCAGAGTTTTTTTCATGACCTTCAATGGTAAGACATATCCATGTCAAAATTTGTCTGCATAGTGAATTGGTTCCACAGTGACGTGGAAGATATATTTTTGGAGTCTTTTAATGTTCAACGTTCGAATCTGGTCGGACGTTTTTTACTAAACACTTCAGCCCAAATTAACATAAATAGTGAAAAGCCGAATACAAGGGAATCCTAAAACTCGGGAGCGACCTTCAAACGTACGACTAAACGGCGATCGTGTGATGTGTATCGCAACAGGTGGATCTTTTAGGGTCAAAACCGTGAATTAGTTATTACGGCTCGAAAATCCGGTTTAAGAGCCACCGATTCCTCTCATGTGGATGTTCGATGTCATCGAACATTGTGTTTTTGGTTGGACGTTGAAAGTTCCGATGAGACCGATTGATGATCGCTAGTGGCCAAAAGTCGGAGTTTATAAACAGAAAATCACGAGGAAATGAATGGACCAGACCGGGCGCTCCTCCTCGTCCAATTAAAAGTTAACCTCAAATCAAAACAACACAAGCGGCGTTTGATAGCCGAATATTTTAGCAGTAAAATGCGCACGATGTATCTTGAGTCAAGGGCTGGTTAAATAAACCAATGCTAACTAAAATTAATTATATGAAAAAAAAAAGTTTTTTATACACCTTGTATTAAAACAAACTAAAAACTCTGCAAATTCTTGACACAACGGTTTATTATCTTTTTTGTGCAGATCACCCTCCTGTATCACTACAATTTAGTATACCCTTCTGTATAGATCACTAATAATCATTTAATGATCAACCCTCATGTTGACGACTTTCGATCTGCTCTAACTTTGAGCCTCATTGTGAACGTACGGCTCATCATACAAGTTTTTCGTAACGGCTTTTGAGTTATGTGCCATATGAAAGACATGAAAATGTCAAAAACTATACAGTTCCATGTGAGTCTTTCGAGTTATGAAATTTTCAAAATTTCAATATTCGTTTTGAACCCCTTCCCCTTGATCGAAAGTTATGAAAAGTTTTAAGGATCATTGTGGGGTTGGTCCGTACCCTTAAAATAATTGCGTAATTGCGTTTGTAAAAGAGTATTCATGAATGTCTTTTCGCTAGAACACTAAATTATTTTGAACTAGACAACAAGTTTTACTGTACAACACACAAAATATTTACCAAACTCCGCAGTCTATAATATGCAATTAGGTACTGCATTGTTTTTACTGAATAGCAGATGGCCTAAAGAAGTCGGTCATCGTTGTTGGCCGTTTCGCACCTTTTTTTCTTTCGTCGAATTCGACGATCGCAGCTTCCGTAACAACCTAAAAACTCCTGTCTTTACTCGTATAAAGAACAAAAAATCGACCGGATCGGCCCACGGTTGAAGTTCCAATCGACCGAGGTTCTACTGTACATACCATCGCAACACTAAGAAGGAATAGGAACGCTCATAACGACTCACAATGACTCGTTTATTGAGGGACCGATCATCATCTTGATTATTGTAGCCGTTAAGAGTTGCAGGTAATTTATCAGTCCACGAATGACGTCTTCTCACGGTCGTTGAAATGGGTACGATTGAGATGATTGACTTGCATGACACGACGGTTTTCACAGTTCGTACAGCCCCACAGCATATTAAACTCACTCTAAAGGGGATACTGCCACGATGTTTGATTCCGAACACGTTTTTTCTTCGTAAGGAACATGTGCATTTTTCTAATTTAATTTCGGTTGGATGATTCCAGTGGAAAAGGAACGTTAGAGTGCGGAGGTGACCACCTTCGGTAACACAGATCATCCTTTTCACCATCTTCTCATTACCTTCTTCCTCTATGTAACAAGGCGTGCAGATACATATCTGGTAACACTTGATACATATTACCTTTACATAAGATCTGACGTGCCCTCGCAAAAAACCCCCTAAAACCCTCGGTAACGCAAGTCTTCCTTCACGCTATCTCAAAACCTTCCTCCAATTGACTGAACCAAAAATTTAGCTACTACCTTCCTCCTTGGAAGGAAACCTTTAAATAGTGAGGTACCATACTGCATCACCGAAAGTAGGCCCTCACAGTTTGGTTATGAACCCATGGACCCCCCCCCCCCCCCCAGAAATGAACCAAACCGTCTTAAAAATTCGTTATCTTGTGAATAAGTGATTTCCCACCATCGATCAGGTGTCGCCATGATCTCACCTCTTGGACTTAAGGACCGTTAAAATTGTGAAAAATCAATCTTCGGTTTCGTGGTAGAAAAGTTCAGAAGGTCTCAAATTGCCCACCTCGTCCAATATCATAATATATCATCTAATTATTTTTCACGCATCAAAGGCTCTGTAGGAGTTGCGGCCTTAGCGGCTAACCGAGCTGCCACGAAAGATCGGCGCTGCCATTTTTCCGGTCCACAAGAACCCATGTAGCGGTATAATCGAGATCTGCGAATCGATAAGTCGAACTGGAGACGAACTTTACCTTGTTCACTCTCCAGTCTCTAGCTTTGATGTTTAGTCCTGATTGTGACGTTCGGTCATTATGGGAACATTATTATTTTTTTTGCCGTAGGGCGACATCAAAACTATTATTTTACAAATGTGTAAAGGTGGAGTCTTTCGACGGACAAGGAGTAATTCACAAGTAAGTATACATAATGAAGATGTCAAGCTTTGATACCCAGATTTGGAATATGACTTAATAAACTTCTTCACCGTAGTTGGGAAGCAAAATTGAAACGTGACCTTCGTAGCGCGGTTGCCAACCTTTTTTCCTCAAAACCCCCTGACCTATACATTCCCTATACATTCCTACCCCCCAAAAAATCCCCCTCTCAGTGTCTTTGGAGATAAGATCGTACATATTCTCAATGAACAGAGGGAGCATCTCCTCGGTTAGCTGAAACTGAGCACATGTGATCCCCGATGCTCTGTACCACATTCTCAGTTCCTCAGCTTCGATTTGATGTGTTTGTACACAGAGAAGCCTTCTCTCAACGTACGCGTTCGAAATGGGGACCGACATCAGCGACAGTGCTAACAGCACATCGTTTCTGAGACGAGGGTTTTTGCGCTGTCGACATCACCGTACACCTCAACCCAGGACTTCCTCACTTCGGAATGATTAACCAACTTCTTTAGACATAAATTGTCCCGCTTCAAGGGCAAGTTGGACCTAGCACCCACGGCCAAGCGACCGTCTTCCTATATTACATTATCCAAGTCATGCAGCATGACTCTAATAGAATTTTCAAATAAATAACTAGTTTTACGTGAAATGTCTCCATTGAAGAACCTCTCAAGTATCAAACACGTTTCTTCACCTTCAAAGCGCTCCAGTTTGAGGACGGAATGAGGTATCGCAATTCTGATTTCACCATCGTGTTCAGAGTAAAAAAACCTTTAAAATGAGGTTTCAATTGTAAGACTGTTTCATTTATGTATAATTAACCCCCCCCCCACCCAACCCATAAAACTAATCAGAGCACCCCTCAGGTTATAGATTTTTCTGTAAAGCGAGAAATTTGAGATCGAATGGACCTTCAAGAAGACCTATTGTCAACTCCAATACATCGAGATAAACGGAAGAAGTCGACTTCATATCGAATCGAGGTGTTTGATTGAGATCGAATGGACCTTCAAGAAGAGCAATTGTCAACTCAAATACATCGAGATAAATGAAAGAAGTCGACTTCATATCGCATCGAGGTGTTTGATTGAGATCGAATGGACCTTCAAGAAGAGCAATTCTCAACTCAAATAGATCGAGATGAACGAAAGAAGTCGACTTCATATCGAATCGAGGTGTTTGACATCGACTATAAAAAATTAACCCTAAAGAAAAATTCTATACATTCCTTCCCCCCGAGAAATCTCTGTCAGTGGAAAAAAAAAAAATAAAAAAATAAATAAACCTAAATCTAGGGGGGAAAATCCCTGACTTGGCGACCGTGCATCGTATTATTAAATAATTAGTAAGTACATAAGGTAGAGATCAGGTCTCACCCCCACGGAGAAGACATCGAGCGAGCTCCCCTTCGGAAAATGGCGGTTATTTACTACTACGGGCGCCGGCAGTCTGTCGGCAATGTGACTAGTCACAAGTCAAAACCAACACAACAAAGGAGTCTCCGCCTCTTTGGGAGTTTCTCCTTTCGAAATAGATTGTTCGCTTTTTATGGTGGATCATTCGAACCTTTTAAGGACTATTAAACGGCGTTGTGTAATCCTGAAGAAGACCCTGGAAGAAATCCACCCGAATAAAAAACGGAGATAACTAACAGCATTAGTGAGTCAATAGCCAGTTAATAGTTCACTCACCAGTATAAGGAGCTTGGATAGATAGTACGGAGCGGGTTCGTACAGGCCGTTCCCGATTTCTCGTAGGAGCACTGGGATTTCGGCTGGAAACGTATTCATGACGGAGTAAGCTTGCGTGAATATCGTTTCAGTCACAACTGAGTAATTTCTGCCTTGAATGTTTTGAATCCCCTCCTGATCCATTCGGGTCCGGGTGTAGGGCAGTGCAATCAGCAACGCTGTGAACTGATGAAAGAAGCAAAAAACACGAAAAACTTATTATTGCGGTGATAGACCGATGATGCGAACAACACCGAACGAAAACCTGTGGCCAGTTGACTGCCACGAGTACCATTTTGGTACTAAACGAGGGTTACCTCCAGGCCATGAGTGCCTAAACCTCCCATCACCCTGGCGATTTCCAGGACTCTGTAGGCGTATTTTGAAACTAGTCATGAGGTCAACCCTTGGAAGGTTAGTTTGGGTGTCAGCGACAGGTAAAAATTAACGGCGTTTCTGAAGACTACAGGCTGAGACAATGCGGTAAGTTTGTTGTTTACATTTTTGATGTTTTTTTCTTGAATATTTACTCAAATTTTAAGTGAGACAGGGGTGCACCAAATCCATCAACTAATTATCGGTGAATCGTCAAGCCTATAATTACGCTCCAATGTTGGGGGTGAACCATTTCTTCCCTTCACTTCTTCTGACCTCAGCAAAGGGCCATTACCAAACGTGTCATGTTAGGCAAGTTTATGCAGGTTATTTGGGGTAAAACGCTGCACTCCTGGACACTGTTCCCAAATACTCATAGGTAAGAGCCCAGCCTAAAACTTGGTCATAAAACTTGAGCAAATTTGCTTCTAATCGGTTGCAGCGGTAGAAACCCTGAAAATCGCAGAGCTTTTCCCCCACCTACCCTGTGCAGGATGTTGGCGATCAAATACTATCTTTAAGGCAGCTATTTGTATCTAGTTAAAAATTATCACAACTTGGAATAATCAATTTACCAAAATACATCAAGGTTTCCTTTCAAACTGTCATTTTGTTTTGTTTTTGTTTGGGAAATGGAGGTAAGACACAGTTGTTTCCCAGATACGAGTTAGACCCGAACCCACCCACCTTGACGGCTCCCACGACCGTTCAGACCGTTCAAACAATCCCTTGAATAGCTCGGACTCAGGAGTAAAACGACGGAACACCAACCAGCGATGGTCATTCCGGTTCCTCCTGAGTTGTTCCAAACTCTCTTTATTACCTCCTTCATCACTTTTGAAACTTATAATTTAGATTTAGAAATTCGAGCCGAATCCCAGAGGTCCATAAAATATTGTTATTCAGTGGAGATGTTTCTGTCCACACGGTGCTGACAGTTAACAGCTTTGCTTGTAACTCGACAACCCCCATACAGTAAACTATCGACAATTCTCACAGAAACATTCCACTGAATAAAAACACCATCAGGCTTTCACATTCTGGCACTTTTATGGCACACAACACAAGCCAACATAATCACACATTCGATTAGAAAAAAAGTTCCAGTCATGCAGTAGGTATGAATTGATGAGGGAATTTTCGAAGAAACGTACCTACCTTTTTCATTGACTCTTCAACAACCAAAAACGTGTTTGGTCTCGGTATTTTACATTTCAATGCAGAATCGATCTTCAAACTCCATTGAATATAACAAATCAGGCCTCAGTAAAAAGTACGTAAACAATTTTGTCTCCATGTTTTGCCGAGTACCTCCTCTATTTATATAGAGGTAACTCCTCTATTTAAAAATTTCATCACTCAACACGATGGTAAAGTCAGAATTGTGATATCTCATCCTGTTATCAGTTTAGAGCAGATGAACCGAAAAGAACCTCTCACGTAACTCACGTTTCTTCATCTTCAAATTGCACCAGTTTGAGAGCGGAATAAGATGTCGCAATTCTGACTTCACCATCGTGTTTAGTGTTAAAAAGAAACCTTTAAAATGATGATTTATTTTGGAAATGATGGGTGTCCCCCCCCCCCTCCCCGCAAATATTTATATCTATTAAATAGAAAAAATAAATTTTATTTTTTCTGTTTTTCATCTAAATTCTCTCGAGAGTTATCGTCTGGAATGACACATACATACGATTTGTGGTGTATTTTGGCAGTAAATTCAGGGTGGTTTGAAACGGATGAACACTTTTTGGAAATTCGGTGTTCGGCCGTAACCTCACACCGCGAAAACAAATAATAAAATAACAAAAATAAAATACGCTTCCTCATAAAATTCCCTTTCACTGCCAGTTCAACCACCTTGAGGTTGTTGAACGTCACGTCCCGTTAGCATACCTGGGTAGTCCCTACACCTGGTTAGTTATCCCTACATCTGTGTACTTATACCATTAACCCCCTGTGGCAACGACCTAAGGTCATTGTATCATAACTGACTTCGCTCTTCCATTCCATCCCTCCAAGTTACCCCCTCTCGCGGTTTATTGTGTTTTCACAAGAGTTCCTAAACGTCTGCTCCCCTCTACCTAGGTTATAAAATCCCTGAGCACTGCCAAATGCGTACAGTCCACCGTTCAGTCATCGTTCAGGCTACAAACTTCATTCAGTCAACGCGGTTGACTCAACCAACGCGGTTGAGTCAAACAACGCGGTTCAGTCAACCAACGTTCTGTCAACCAACGCATTCACTCGCATCCCGTTCAAACGCATCACTTTCGATCTAACTGATAACTGTTTGTACCCGACCTATTCTGTTTCAAGTGACTCAAGTTTCCTGAGTGTAGTAACCCCTCGTGTGTTCAAGTGCATTCACTCTACGTAAACCTGTATTTTTCTACAATCGTTCAT
Organism: Stenodema calcarata; assembly: GCA_963920205.1. Lineage (NCBI taxonomy): Eukaryota > Metazoa > Arthropoda > Insecta > Hemiptera > Miridae > Stenodema > Stenodema calcarata. The sequence goes on along the minus strand of OY986056.1, from coordinate 4,212,870 downwards.
CTATTCATTAACCTGTACACATCGACATTTCATAACGCGCACATTCATCTGTAAATATATATCAGCCATCGAAGTTAAACTGACTATCTTCTCATTTCATCCCTGATCTTCCCGTTGGTAGAGCAAACAGCCCTACATTTTGGTGCCGAAACCCGGGAATGAATCAGGCAAGGGTTGACAGTGAAATCGAAGTCAACTCTTGATGCAACTTATCCAACATCATCCGTCATCATCCAACTGCTCTCCCACATCGAAACAAAATGTCAACGAAACAAAATGTCTATTCGTCATGGTGCTCCAACTACCAAACCATCAGCACGGAAGTCCGACCCCTCACCAAGGACTTACTGAAAACTGAAAAGTCCCCTGAGATCGTCGAAGTCATCACGGGCCGTCTACACAAACACCTCACTGCCTGGAAAAAGCTCCTCAACGAACGCGCCGCCTCTCTGCCCCCACCGTCGCGTACTGTAAGTACAAACAGTTCTCAGTCAGATTTTAGATCGAATACTTATAGTGATTTGAAAACACTGGCAGTGCTCATCACGACCATCCCCGTTTTTGACTTTTCACAATTTTAAAGACCAACGCTTCGATGATCATATCGCTCTCAATGCTTGATAACTAAACTGGACGGAGCCCTCATTATCGAATAATCTTTCCTTTAATAAAACTCAAACTAATCAAACTCAAGACGTTAATCAAACTCTCTCATTAATAAAATCGTTCTCTGAAAACTCCGTACTTCCCACAGCGTGTTGTACTTTATCGAACTCTCTCATTAATCCCTGAAAATTCCGTACTTCCCACATCGTGTTGTATTCTATCGAACTCTCTCATTAATTCCTGAAAATTCCGTACTTCCCACAGCGTGTTGTACTTTATCGAACTCTCTCATTAATCCCTGAAAATTCCGTACTTCCCACAGCGTGTTGTACTTTATCGAACTCTCTCATTAATCCCTGAAAATTCCTTACTTCCCACAGCGTGTTGTAATCCATCGAACTCTCTCATTAGTCCCTGAAAATTCCGTACTTCCCACAGCGTGTTGTACTTTATCGAACTCCCATTAATCCCTGAAAGTTCCGTACTTCCCACAGCGTGTTGTACTTTATCGAACTCTCTCATTAATCCCTGAAAATTCCGTACTTCCCACAGCGTGTTGTATTCTATCGAACTCTCTCATTAATCCCTGAAAGTTCCGTACTTCCCACAGCGTATTGTATTCTATCGAACTCCCATTAATCCCTGGAAGTTCCGTACTTCCCACAGCGTGTTGTACTTTATCGAACTCTCTCATTAATCCCTGAAAATTCCGTACTTCCCACAGCGTGTTGTATTCTATCGAACTCTCTCATTAATCCCTGAAAATTCCTTACTTCCCACAGCGTGTTGTAATCCATCGAACTCTCTCATTAGTCCCTGAAAATTCCGTACTTCCCACAGCGTGTTGTACTTTATCGAACTCCCATTAATCCCTGAAAGTTCCGTACTTCCCACAGCGTGTTGTACTTTATCGAACTCTCTCATTAATCCCTGAAAATTCCGTACTTCCCACAGCGTGTTGTATTCTATCGAACTCTCTCATTAATCCCTGAAAGTTCCGTACTTCCCACAGCGTGTTGTATTCTATCGAACTCCCATTAATCCCTGAAAGCTCCGTACTTCCCACAGCGTGTTGTACTTTATCGAACTCTCTCATTGGTCCCTGAAAATTCCGTACTTCCCACAGCGTATTGTATTCTATCGAACTCTCTCATTAATCCCTGACATTTCCGTACTTCCCACAGCGTGCTGTACTTTATCGAACTCTCATTAATCCCTGAAAATTCCGTACTTCCCACAGCGTGTTGTACTTTATTGAACTCTCTCCAATAATTGCAAAAACCGAAAGGATCCTAAATTCTAGGCCTCTCTCTCCTCATCCCCAGCCGTCCTACAAATTCTTACTCCCGGTCACTTCCTCATACAGCGTCCACTGAATCCCCCGCCGTTGGGGAGGTCGTCCTCATCATGGACGACGACCTACCACATTTTCGATGGCCCTTAGGCCGCATTACCATACCCCTTGTGACTTCCGTTATCCTTCGCTGGCCCCCGAACCATGTTCGGCCGTAACCTCACACCGCGAAAACAAATAATAAAATAACAAAAATAAAATACGCTTCCTCATAAAATTCCCTTTCACTGCCAGTTCAACCACCTTGAGGTTGTTGAACGTCACGTCCCGTTAGCATACCTGCGTAGTCCCTACACCTGGTTAGTTATCCCTACATCTGTGTACTTATACCATTAACCCCCTGTGGCAACGACCTAAGGTCATTGTATCATAACTGACTTCGCTCTTCCATTCCATCCCTCCAAGTTACCCCCTCTCGCGGTTTATTGTGTTTTCACAAGAGTTCCTAAACGTCTGCTCCCCTCTACCTAGGTTATAAAATCCCTGAGCACTGCCAAATGCGTACAGTCCACCGTTCAGTCATCGTTCAGGCTACAAACTTCATTCAGTCAACGCGGTTGACTCAACCAACGCGGTTGAGTCAACCAACGCGGTTGAGTCAACCAACGCGGTTGATTCAACCAACGCGATTCAGTCAACCAACGTTCTGTCAACCAACGCATTCACTCGCATCACGTTCAAACGCATCACTTTCGATCTAACTGATAACTGTTTGTACCCGACCTATTCTGTTTCAAGTGACTCAAGTTTCCTGAGTGTAGTAACCCCTCGTGTGTTCAAGTGCATTCACTCTACGTAAACCTGTATTTTTCTACAATCGTTCATCTATTCATTAACCTGTACACATCGACATTTCATAACGCGCACATTCATCTGTAAATATATATCAGCCATCGAAGTTAAACTGACTATCTTCTCATTTCATCCCTGATCTTCCCGTTGGTAGAGCAAACAGCCCTACATTCGGGTTTGATAAATTTTGTACCGAGAACATAGGTAGCTTCCTTTTCTTCGAAAATTCGCTGAAACGAGTATGTTTGAATCATCATCGTCACAAAACTTTGCACTAACGCCAATCACCAGAGCCAACGTTCAGACTGACTGTCAACAGAGCTTTTCATAGAAGAGGCACACACGTGTTCTTAATTGCATCATTACAACTTCACGTTTTCAACTAACATTAAAGAGAGTAAGATTTACCGCATAAATAGAAATCCGGAACAACAATTTCTGCATGTTCCTGAAGAGATCCAGAGCTGATCGCCAAACCAACCACTTCATTTGGGTTGTGGTAGACGCCGTCTGTCTGTAAAACAGAGGAACCGTGTGAATCCATAATTACGAATTCCTGTTTGAGTCGTGGACGTACTTCGTACTTACTGGACGTACGCGAGGGTTCAATTTCAATTTGCTGGAACAATCACCTTGGAACATTACGCGAGTAGATTTAAAACTCTCGACAGCTGAATACGAGCTCGAAATTCGGGACTAGTCTGAACAGGAGAATTTTAAGGTCTTGTTGTGACTTCAAAATTTGATTAATTTAATTACAATTAAATAAAATCTCTGGAATGAACTACATTTAGGGGCCATAAGAACGCTGCGTGGCACTGCGGAGTCGATATCGGTTGGCTCATTATAATATTATTGCATTAAGTCCCCATAAATGCAGGGCCGCCAATAAAGGTAATCTTTCAAACATTTCGAATTAAAAATATTCCAGAGAAAAGTTTAGTAAAAGGTTGAAGTTTTATTCAGAAAGGTTAGTTTTAGTGTGTCACGGCCTAACTTGAAATTGAAAGAGTATAATTTTGTAATAAGAGTTTGACGAGGAAAGCCATAAATTACTCGTCCACCTGTCTACCCGTTCTCACCACTGAATTATTACTCACGGGAATCCATCACTTTCGTTGAATACCGTTGAATAATTCAAACGTTTCACCTTCCGGATAAACAGACAAGATTAAGTAATTTCTGCTCATTACCACCGATGTAACGCTTCTAAGGCTCACTACGGCTTGATATTATTCATGAGTTCGGGCGCGAGCATATTTAGAATTAAACCTCGCATTGTAATTTGTAATTGAATGGCAGTGAATTATAGTAATTGAGATTCTGGGGAGCAGGAAAAAACTATCGAGGGAGAATTTGACTTTGATTTTACCCGCGTGTTGCGTCATGTCACTTGAATTTTATACAAAAAGAAAAACCCTCAACCGGTTCCATTCGATAATTATACAGATTTGTACTAAATGTACTAAAAAAGAAACAATACTCCAGTAGCAAATTTCCTTGTTTCTCGGATTTTGGTGATTTTGATTATTTTTCGGGTTGGTGTCATTTAGGAATCAACAAAGAAAAACGTGAAGAAAATTCACTTACACCGAATAAAATTTGAGAAAAGACTCGTCCATCTGAAAATTGAAGAAAATTCAGGTTGTCAGACGAACGTCTCGAACATACTACGTCACATGATATTCTATTGTACTCCTGGAAATTTAATGTCTTCAAAAAATAAGACATTTCTTTATATGTGTATATAATATGTATAATACATATTATGTATTATACATACTACGGCAAATCTAAGTGTATTTTTGAAAACATAATTATTTTGATACGTAAATCTTGAAAGTCTCGACAATAATACTCCGGTACAATAACCTCGAAATGACCTTAGGAAAGCTGGAAATCGTTCTAAAACCTTAAAAATACTCTTGAAAACATGTAAACAAAGTTTGTATCCTTCCAGGGATTGAGCTTAACTTTTGGTGCCCCAAAAACGTCGACATTTTCGGACTTTCTTCAGTTTTTCGCTTATAACTCCTAAACAACGCCTTCTAGCGAAAACCTTACCAAGAAACAAATTAAAGAGCACTACACTGAGCGTAGATTGATCACCCAACTTTAAAATTGGATCAATATTTAGGGTAGGAATCAACGGCTGAAAAACGACATTTTTTCCCATATTGGCTAAAATGAACCACTCTTCTGCAAATCTACCGCCTGTAGCATCAAACGTACTGGTCCTATCAACACACTGTAGGACTCAAGTTGTAGAGAATTTCCTGAATTTTAACATTTGACTGGTTTTACTCGTACGTATACATGCTTAATTCCAAAAACAGTGATTTTGGAATACCCTTGCTACATCTTGCTTCCTGACCACGGTTTCTTGTACTTACGAGAATATTTTCAATGAATTATTCGTGGATATTTGTATTTAGTTGGATATTTTCAGTAAAAAGGCGAAGTATTAGTTTTATATTAACCTTCGACTGGTCACGACAGCTTTCCTGGCATCTCAACCTCAGGAGGGTTACAGACTCAGTATAATCGTTTTCAAGACTATCAGGTCTAATTTCAGTGGACTAAGTTCAGTGGACTATATGAAAGTAATTTTTGTTTCTGATCCTATATTGAGTTGAGATTTACATTCTAGTCACTCACTCTTCTTATTTTATTGAAAATAGATCATCAATCACCATATATTTATTAACTAGTTTTTAAAAGTATCTTAAGGTTTTTAGAGCGATTTTAAGCTTTCCTCTCGTCACTTACTTTCAGGCCTCATTTTACTGAACTTAAGTACTTATAGGCTCACTGTCCATTAAAAAACACTGCTTCGAGAATTCGCAATGAATTTCCTTCAACGATTTCAGAAACACATTTTTGAAAGCTAGTCATAGTGCACTTACAGGATTTTTGTTCAAATGAATCCTTCCAGCTCCACCACGACTTGGCAACGCAGAAACGCCTTTCTGCAACCGAACTGGAAGATTTGATAGAGTTAGAAAAAAAATCTAGTTCATTTACGCGGTTCAGCCAAAATACCGCAGAGGAAAAATAATCCGGCGGTTCTTCTTCGTGAAATGTTGGACTAATTGCAGAAGATTGTTAATAATACCATCAGATAAAATTTCTTCAACGAGGACTTGATCTAGTGGTGTTTTTTAGTGGACAAGGGGCCAGTAAGTGTTATGGACATACCTAGTGGATTATTACGTACTATTTTATTCATGGAGTATTCATTCTTGATTGAAATACTCATCAATTGTATCGGATTTCATTTCAGACCAAAAAACGGGAAGTAAATCACGATCACCTACTACAAGTAATAAATTACAATCAGCCAAAACTTACTCCGTAAACGAGGTTACACTGACGTGATGTCGAATTGAAGGATTCGATTTCTTTGTGGAGAGCGTTGTACGATTTGGAAACCTCAAACTGTTGGCTCAGATGGTCCGGATTTGTGTTCAACTGTGTCAGAAAGTACTCGGCGGAGTTGTACTCCTGCGGACAGACGTAGCCCAATCTGGGGAGGGAAAAGAGAGACGGTAGGGAAATGCGATATCGCAATTTATAATCGATACAATACTTTCCACAATCGACCCGCAGACGTGCGAATAACTCGAAATTTGGACAAATAATTATCATCTACGAGGGAAGGGTGAGTTCGATGATTTGTAGAGGTATTGCAAATTGACGGAATATTTTGGTAGAGGGCGATTTATAAACCTATTTTTGAGCACCTCGACTCGATTCTACGTACTCATGGAACGTATATCGACGGTGAAGTCGAGAACCCTCGTATCTCCTAAATCCCAACTTTTCAGGAGAGCAAAAAAAAAACTGGAAAAACTTGGAAAACTCCAAGTTTTACTCGGGGAGTTTACTTGGGGAACTCCAAGACTGGACATGAAAATGGAGGATCATGGTGAATGAAGCGAAATCAAATCGCAAGCTCGACTATTTCCCACTTCATCTCTGTACCGCACGCCAATGAACCTAAGTATAAGCTAAGCTTGTACCTGGGCATGACCCTGGACGCCAAATTGCGCTGGTAGGCGCATGTCAAAAAGAAAAAAGAAGAACTTGTGCTTAGGTTTAGAAAAATGTACTGGGAGAACAAATTCACCCTGTACAATCAAGTCCTCAAGCCTGTTTGGACTGACGGAGTGCAGTTGTGGGGCTGCATTGCTCAAAGTAACCGCTATATTATCCAACGTTTCCAAAATAACGTGCTGAGATGTTGTGTGGACGCCTAACAGTACGCCAGAAATGTCCGGCTACACACAGAAGTTCGCATACCAACTGTCAATGAAGACATCAAGGCTCAAGCCATGAAGAAGCTGTCCAACTGCTCGACGTTAACCACCTGCTCGGACGTCTCAAGAGAAGGAACATGACCTGTGGACGTGAGTGAAGGTGTTCTAGCGATTAAGTACGATCAGTGAAATCAGTGATCGATTTAAGTGCACGAAATTGCACTCTTCCTTTCAAAACTATCAGCGACTTACTTAAGTACCTAGGTATCTAATGTGTACTACAACCAATTCACATATCTAAATGTCAAAAAGATGTTGCTAATAACTTGTTACTTGGCGCAATAAATCATTGAAATAAAATAGAAAAAATCTGGGAACTTTATCTGGGAGACAGGTAGGTATTCCGTGACGTTTGTTTTTTGTACGTCTGATAGACAGTATTGAAGTACATCAACAGGTTTACGAAGGCTTATGGTGACTGCAATGTCATTGTTTTCGGTTATTATGTTGAGCTTTTTATATTCACGAAGTCAAATGAAAAATACATTCTTGTTTGAGTTCTTGCTTTAAAAAGTCCCATTGATTATTTCTATAATATTAAAAGTGAATTTGGCGTTCCTTAAAAATGCATTAAGATGTTCTGCTAAACACGAATTAGAAACACGTTCCGTCTGCAGTGTCAAGGCGGTTTTATTCGAAACAAGAGAGTTTGGAGGTGTGTCAATTATAATGATTACTGCTTCCCAATCAAACACTGTCATCTCAGTTTATAGTTGACCATGGAAAATGTGTGAGATAGTGGCCTGAAATCACAATAATTCTACGTAGGCTAACGAAGGAGTGAATTCAAGAACGAAATCATGTCCGAATTTATGTTCCCAAGTTCTAAAAATCTTGTAAACAGCCATTAATTGCGGTGATTAGTTGACTGGGGCTCTTCGAAAATTGTGTTTCTCATTTGGAGATACAGCATGACGAGAGCTTTTGAATCGGCGAGACTTGCGTGACTCGTTCGGAGACCATTCTCGTCTCACGCACCCTACAACTGCGTTCTGTTACGTAACAAAAACGACTGACGGTGGCGAACGGTAAACAGATAGGACTTCCTCGGGTGTATCCCTTACCACGGAATTAACAACGGTGCGTCCTTCTCTGGATGAAATTCGAGATGGCGGTCGATACAACAATATTCTCATTGCCTGGCACGGCCCTCCAGTTGCGTATATCCGATTTCCGCTCTGGACGCATGTCAACTCGTCCGTAGTTTTTTTGTCCTTTCGTGAGTCCTCAATAACCAATTGAAACAAAGAAACTTGTCGAGAAATCTGTATAAAGGGCATCATTTGAACTACACCAGCAGTATCTGTTATGAAGCGATGAAACCACTTTACTGGATACATCATCGGGTTAATTAAGTACATCATCGGGTCAAATTGTCTACAACATTTAATAAATAATATTTTAAATGCAAAAATAAATTATTAATAACATAATAATACCATCGAAGCAGGAATACAGGATGGAGATACTCCTCCCCTCAGCACGAGGTCTATCACCTCAAAGAGGGGAGAAGCATTTAATTTCAGAGATGATGTTTTATTTTGTACAAGTTATCATTTATTGTAATTATGAAAATTGGCTTCATGTGAGATTATGATTAATAAATGCATTTAATAAAAAAAAAAAAAATAGTACTGTACTATTGTAGCGTTTCCAAACCAAAACATTTAACGAGATATTGGAAGCAGTCAATCGGATATTCATCTACCATAACTTCAACTGGTTGAACAATTTGACAGTGTTCAAATTATTTGAGGAAAAAAACACGTAATAATTTCTGAGGTATAGCTTGGGCCCTTCAAACAAAATTCTGGTTGGTACCGTGGTTGACTATGAATGCCTGAATAGAGACAGAGAGTTTTCCTCTACTCGTGCAATGGTGTTAGGGGAAGGAACATATGATAGGAACATCTAATATTAGATTAATCTAACATCTAATATTAGATTAAAAAGTAATAAGTCTGTGAATAAACCAACAGACACTATTCGCGTTCTCAAGGGAAGGTATAGCGAATTTCGAGGGATTACTTTAATGTGAATGTCATCATTCCCTCGGAATGCTCTACGGATATTGTCCCCGCAGATGTTTCACAATTGCGGTTTGCAAGGCTTTGCCTCCAGCTGCACTTGAAATCGCGGCCTTCAGTCGGTTCAATTCGCTGTCAATAATCCGCTTGTAGCTGTGATAATCCGGACACTCCTTGGGTCCGGTTTGGATTCAAAGTCGAAGCAAATAATATTATTAGACAAGGAGAAAAATGTGGATACCCCATCGTGCAGCAACTGCCGGGATGTAGGAAATGATGCGAACCACACGTTCTTTGGATGGGCAGAGGACAGGAGCTGGCTCAAAGAAGGACTGGGCATTACATCTCCCAATATGTCGCCAGAACAAGTACTTGCCAAAATGATGCAGATTGGACCCGCACATCAGAATAATATTATGTGGAGAAGATCTTGAGGGCCAAGGTGATCCTTGAACGGGAGCTGCAACGAACGGAAAGTAGGAGAGTGAAGAGGGCTTCCGACGACTCAGCCCTAAGTAATGTGTTATACAGTCCCAAGCTGATTTCCAACACTGGAAAGGTAGGTGAGGTTTTAGTGAGGTTTGAGTCCCACAAACTGGAGGTGCGGTCCTCTCCAGGTATCTTACAAGATCCAAATGCCACCTGTGAATCTTAAACATTTCCTCTCCGGCTTACGAAAAAAACAACAACAAAAAACGCCTCCTCTACAAATCGTGTGTCCTTCATTTTACAGAAAAGGGCATAAGACGAAGATGTGGGAAATTTCAATAATACTTCACAATGACTACCAGATGTTGTTGTACGGGAGTCGTTAGTAAGCATTCAAGATGAATCACGGACTAAATACCATTATAATTCCAGGGGTTTCTATAATGGACCTCGATTATTCACTCTGATTAGCATGTTCTTGCAACCATCAGGCGAACCAAAACTGCGTCGAAACACCATTCGTTCTACCCTCACAGTTAGTGAGTAGGGGGGGGGGGGGGGGTGATTTCGTATTCATATTCGTTTCCGTATGCACACACATTCCGTATGAATGAATGAATGAGAGATTTATTCCATCAGAGGTGTAAATGAACAATCATGAACTTTATAGATATCTATATAACTAAATTTAGAGACGATTTTCGTGTTCCTTGGGTATTTTCGAAAAATTTCACTACAGTTATTCGTTTCGCGTCAACTGGAGTCGAGCCATGCCGATTTTGAATTTGGTGTCTGACTGTGAGTCCTTCAATCACGCAAAAACGGCTCTATGGATCGAACCCTTCTCCCGTATTTAAATGTTTCTGTGATCGGGGAAAGACATAGGGGGGTTCACTTCCGGATCCGATGCATAGGACTGGGAGTTTATAGGGAAGCCGAAATATAAAAATCTTAAATTCTTCCTTCCCGTGAGACAGATGAATATTATTTTTTGGTATTTAAGATTATAAGGGTTTGTAAAGGGACATGAAAGAGGTATAATCCGTAAAGCAGATGGATCCATCCCGAGTTCCAAGAAACAGGTTCTGTGCGGTGTAGGGGAGAAATTTATTTTTGTCTATTTATTTAAAATATACGTTTTCTATCTATCTATCTAGGTGAGAGGAGAAAAATTAAATAATAAAAAAAATCAACAAAACTTGATTCATGCATCGAGAAAGGAATTATAAAATAAAATGAAATTAATAATTATTGTTCTATGTATATACACTGCACATAATGTTTTTGCTATTATCAGGCTCAAGTTTTTTTCTTGTAATTTGAGCGAGAAAGCTCTACAGGTGATTGGAGATTATTGGGCAAAGCTCGAAGAATATAGAGGAAACTAAAATAAACATGGCGAGACGTGGACCATAAACGGGTGAGAGGGATTGGTATGATAGCCTGGGTAGTTGGGCGAGGGGCTTATACCGAATTACGGGGGTAGTTTAAAAAAAATCAGGGTGCTTATGAAAGAAGCAAAGTGCTGCTCTCAAATATAATTCGTGAAAGGTAAAGACTGGGAGCATTTTGAAAAGTTCTTGGGAACAGAACCGACGAGGGCTATGGTTTTCAGAATAGATTTTTGAATTATGGTGATGGGCTAGACTACGGCCCCAGGCCGGAATTCAGAAGCTTAATACAAGTTTTCGACATAAGTGCTGTAATATGAAATCCTGACTGTGCCGAAATGCTTGATTTCACTTCACTCGTACTAACCAAAGAACGCCGATCGACCTTTAAAATAAAATCGCTGAAAATGCTGTAAAATGTGACTTACTGTGCGAAATGCCTCTGGGCGTTGTCCGCTCCGCCGAAATACGCCTGTTTCCCTCCGGGGACGAGAAGGCAAACGTTGTCGAACATTTCGAAGATCCCTGACGCGGGTTGGTGGATGGAAGCGATGACCACTTTGCCTTTAGCGGCGAAGCTTCGGAGGAGCGTCACCACTTGGGACGCTGAAAAACTGTCGAGGCCGGTCGTCGGTTCGTCGCATAACAGCAACGGAGGGTCAGGCAGCATCTTGAAAAATTAAAATTAAAAATTCCTGTGGCATGACTCAATGGAGAAACTTTTGAAAAAGACCACTGAAACCACCTTAACCCTTCAACCGCCTGGCATTAAATGCCAAAAAACGGGGTTCGAATTTGAAAGTGGTATTTCGATATTACAAAGATATCCAGACCGAAGAACTATTGAAAACGCTTATCGCATCATGAGAGAAACAGGCTCTGTTCCAAGACAACCTGTTATGCTCGCGGGCCGAGCTGGATAGGACGTTGACGACATGTGTGTGTAATGCTAAGAGGAGGCTAGTTCCAGCAACTTTTGTAATGTTCAAAGACATTTTCTTTACTATTTAACTTTCATATAAGAATTAGTTAATTTTTCTTTGTAATTTACATAAAAAATAAATTAAATTTATTGGAGACAAGATCCTGCATGACATCAGTTTTTTCACTTCTCATTCCAATGGCATTCCGAAATTGAGAGATAACTGCAGTTTTGAGTACACCGCTGGAAAGGTAATTAAATTTCACAACATTTGTGAGATTCGGCAGCTTGCAAGAATTTTTCTTTTGAAGAGTAGTGATCCTCGAAAATTCTTCGCTAACTACACTTTTTTTTAAATTTTTAAATTATTGATCTGTTATCTTGTCAACATTGAAAGTGCATTAGACTTGAAGAATTCAAAACTGTGATGGAACGTTGAAAAAAAAAAAAGAAAAAAAATGTGGGAAAGCACAGAAAATAATTTTCTAAGGTTATTTCGAGAAAACCGTGTTTTTTTTAAATTAAAAACCTCAATAATTGAGGTTTTTAATTTAAAAAAAAAACACGGTTTTCTCGAAATAACCTTTGAAAGGGCAGATCTGTGGAACGGAATGAGATAGAAACACCGTTTTTCATCATGCGGTTGGCGGCGTTCAACTACATTTTTGATCTAGTTTCTCCATCTTGCTATTGTCATCTAGTTGCGATACACCCTGTATAGACACCTCCTACTAAAAAATGATCATAGACACCTCGAGGTGTCCATTCCAACATTTGTTATGAATTCAGAGATTCTAATGACTCAATTCGATTGGAATATTCACTTATTCATTGTATTCCCTCCTTCATAAACCTCACACCCGGTTCAATTTCGGTTCATTATTTGCAGTTGATGAGTTGGTTAAACTTGTTGGTTAAAAACTGAAAATAATTGGGTGTTTCTTAAGAACACCTGGAGCGTTGTACGATCAGCCGTTCGTTCACAATGAGGGCGAACCGAAACCCGTAAAACTAAGGAACCATAAAACTTTGGGATAGACATTCTTAATCACGATTTCTTCAAGTAGGTTTCATAAATAGCTGAGCGCTATAGAGAGTAACGATGGAGGGTTCGAATAAATTCCGAGGATACCTCAGACGTTCGGAGATCATTAGGTTTTTCTATCTCATTAAGATTTAGGACCAGCTGGTCCGGTGTTGGTGTAAAAAGTACCAATTAATAACCTCTATGATGTTCGCGTAGAGTTAAGGTTGCATCCGAGTAGAGTTAAGTGATTGTTACTGTATACCAACGAGAGTGTTGTAAATGATATTTACGGATCGACGAGCAGATGATAACGTGACACGGGAGGTGAACAGGTAAAGAACAGTCGAGGAGGGAATAGGAGCGGTAGGAATAGTAAGCGAGGTGATCCTTATGTCGTCGTGGCTGCTCGTAAATAAAAATCCCAAAGGCGATGAAGACTTCGCACTTCATAAAGAAAATTCTTGTCGTAGTTCCAAGTGTACGCATTTATTTATTTATTTATTTTTTTTTTTTTGCACGACAACTCCTGCTTTGGTAGTTAACATTCTTACACACGCATAAATGAATCATAAATAACCACCTTGTAACCTGCAAATACTCGTACCACCTTGTGTTTCTTTTATTTCCAGGAGTACAAACATTTTGGCTCGCACGTACGGACTGAGGCCTGAAGTCGGAATTCATTTCCTTTGACTGCTAGAGTGAAATCCGATGCACCGTTCATATACTCATGAACGTGTAGTTCAGGGATCAGAGATTGTGGTATTGGATGCCCTCAGTGCAATAGAAGAACACATACTGAACTCAACTAAATCTATTCGTAAACGCTATTCCACAAATTATAGAATCAACTAATAGGATCAACAGGTCACCATTCGGTGAAACCGAGGGTGACTGATGGTGAAAGGGGGGTTGGAGGAAGAAGACAGGGAACAGGAAAACATTGGTGCCGATGGTTAAAGGGTGGTTGGAGGAAGAAGAGAGGGAACAGGAAAACATTAGTGGTGGTGGTTAGGGGTAGGAGGATCAGGTTTCTATAAGCAAACTCAACAGCGAGGTGCGAAGCACCGAGCATCCTATATACTTGGCTGGCGGGCAAAATGGATATCAATCCTTTTTGCGGCTGAGGAGGGTTTTTGGCGGGCCAGTTTTTACAACGGAATGGTTTTTTGGGGGATTCTTAGCTACTGACGATTCATTTGTCAGTCTACGACTGATTCGGGTGTGCTCACTCCAACCAAATGGAGATTTCACGACCCTTCTCTTCAAGGTCGTGGACTACCACCATTCCCACTACCACAAGTTCACACGGGGTAGAGATCACTATTGGGTGGCAAGTACTGCTCTCGCTTAATTCACTACCCCGTGTGAGCCCGCCTATAGAGTACGTAGAGCAGACGGAGGTACCAGCCACAACAGTGCTGATTGTCTCGGGTTCCAGGAGAATAGTGCAGAACCTGCAAAATCGCAAAACCTTAACTACGAGCTCATAACTACTCATTCAATTGAAGCGATGCATCTTTGGGCTGAGTAGCAAGGGGGTGAGGGTGAAATTTGTTTGGGTGAAAGGACACATTGGAGTCAAAACTGCTATTGTGAGGACGACTGCTTGGTGCCATACACGGATATGTATGCCCACTTCAAAAGAGCAATGGCGAGAAGATGGCAAGCGTACAATGATCATTATCCTGCAGGAGGGACTTATCATTATGGCAAGCGTACAATGATCATTATCCTGCAGTAGAGATCTACCTTTCCACTTATTAATAAGCCTGGAGATCCGAGACAGCGGGTCACGACCAGAGATTCTACTCGTCTATATCAAGGCTGTTCATGACAAATAGAAAGCAGTGCCATGTGCGAAGTGCAAAAGGGTAGTTTGAAGGGTAGCGGGAGACATTATTTGCGCAGTTGAGATACGCTTGAACCTACCTCTTATGACTTATCCCTAGGAACTCTCTATGTACATACCCTGCCCATTTAATTATACAACAATAATAGTCGAGCCGGATAGCTACGCAGTTTCTTGAATTCCATTGAGTATGATGTTTAGTTAATAAGATGTAAATCATATACTTACTTATGCAAATGTGTTTAATGACTGTATGGAGCAATCTTCTACCAATATAAAATTAAAACAAAAAAAAAAAAAGAAGAAGAAGGAATACAACAAAGAGTTCCGCGCCTTGCCAGGAAAGTCTCCTGAAAGGAGGGGTGGGAAGGAGGATATAAAATAAACAAACTTATTATATGCAAAATGATAAATAAACTCCTTCCTCTATATGGGCCATTCTCCCAAAAAGCGACATTTTGATGTCCAGAGCGTTTTCCAAGCCCCATCATAATTTGTTGAGTTGAAATCTGTTTACTTATTGTATTTGACTGTATATAGAACCACTTTTGTCATTTTTACGATTAATGAGTTCATTCAATAGAAAAAAATTAAAATTTAAATAGTCAATTCGTCCAGGCTGGAAATTTTTTTCTTAAAAATGAATAGTATTCGTGAGTGGATAGGCATGAATAATCATTACTTATGGTTACCTGAGTGTACTTTTTTTTTCAAACAGTTGGGAGCATTTTTATGTTTTTCAACATTGAGATTTGAAAATGTCGCTTTCTGGTAGAATGACCCATATACCAGCCCCATCTCGATTTATTGCTTTTCCCAATGTTATTATGATCGATTAAGTATGCCAATATTGGTTTGGTTATAGAGAGTAAAATTTACTGAAGGTTGATTTTTATGATGACATCACCTAACTATTTAATAGTTAGGTGATGTCATCATAAAAATCAATCTTCAGTAATGCTCTCCTTCCACCTGAACGGTCATTGAGTTTATTTTGTTAAACGAGCGTAGATCGCTGAATATCTCTATTTCGTAACGGTAACAAGGAAATCGCTGAATACCTCAATTTTGTTACATTAACAAAGCAATTTGGTTTAAAAATTGTAGGTGCAATTTACCTGTACAGCAAGGCTGACTCTTTTCATTTCTCCTCCGGACAACTGCCCGAGTCTAGTCTGTCGACAAGTGAGCAAATTCAGTTCTTTGCACAGGTTTTCGATGATTCGCTTAATTTGGACCGCCGACACTCTCTGGTCCATCTTCAAGGTGGCCTGAAAATTCGGAAATCGATTAATTAATAAGACGAAGAGCTTCAATCAGTTTTGAACGTTCGGCGAATTGATAAATTTCGTCCAACTTTGATTGCGGTCCATCATCATCTTTCAACCAGATCATTTACATAAACCTTCCACGTGTTCGTCACTCTCAGCCTTCCTGGACCGCGTTTATCACCCGACCGCGACTTCCCTACAATCAAACCAATTACTCAGCCAACACAAATTACACAGTCAATCGGTAATTTTGAAATATTTCCAGTGATATTCGTGACTGACTGACGGAGTGCCCCCAAACAACGAAAAAACACGAAGAATATAAACAAATTTTCCAAGAAAAACACTATTTCGTCGTTAAGTAGTTGGATAACGTCGACCTGTAAGTGACAAAAATGGGTATTTGGGTTTTTGAGATTGTTGGATTCAGAAAAACTGGCCGCGTCGATGTAATAAGTCCTCGTAACTGTGAAAAAATGTCTCAAGTCTTTAAAACCTTTTGTAGCTCCACTAAAATTTGGCTGTTAGAATAGAGTGAGCAAAAAATAGAGGGTATCTTCGTAATGAAAGTTTAGCCTTAATTTATGTTTCCAAGGAGTATTACTAGTGTGTCCTGAACAGTCATGCATGTCTATAAGAGCGAATTTTAGATGAAACAATTGAACATGATGTCCATGAAGAACATCTCAGGCATCGTAAATTCCCAAAATGGAACATTCCGACAAGTGACGCCTAATTTTAAAGGTTTTATCGTGCTGAACACGATGATGAAATCAGAATTGCAATATCCCATTCCGTTATCAAACTGGAGCACTTTTGAGATGAAGAAACGTAGGTACGTTTGGTGAAAACGCACGTGAGATGAAGAAACGCGTTTCTTCATTAGAGCGGATTTAACATGAAGATGATACCAAGTAACAACCACGTGGTTGTTACTTGGTATCATCTTCATGTTAAGTCTGCTCTGCTCTAATCTGATAACGGAATGAGATGTCGCAATTCTGACTTCACCATCATGTTAAGAGTTGAAATGTCCAAAGCAGAGGGGGGTTTTGGGGAGTTTGAGAGGAGGGGGGGTCACCCAAAAAACGAAAGTCTTACACCTCATTTTAAAGGTTAAAGGTCGTGACGTGAGCATTGAGATACGGTCTAAAACTTGAGAACTTTGAAGATGAAGAAACGGGGTTGATACTTGAGATGTTCTTTAATGGAGACATTTTACCAATTATATAAAACCAATTATTTCTCCGAAATTCGCTCTTATAGCCATGCTGCATGACTGTGGAATTTCTAAAATGAGATGGAGCTCACCGTGTCGTCTGACCTCTACCTCTGCTCGATCCGATGATGAAAAACTTCAGTAGTTGATTCTACAACAAATAACTCCTAGTTATTAACTAGAAGTCATTTTGTAACTTAATAATAGCTGTAACTTCCTTAATTTTTGAATAGATTTAAATCTGTTGGAATGAGCATTACATCTCCTGTCACACTGATACCAAGACAATTTGTTCTTCTCTATCAACTGGAAAAAATGATTACCTACGCATTGAAAATTGTTCAAACATTTTAAAATCCGTAATTCCTCTCAAATTTCAAAAAGCACTTCTCGGGAAGTTCGGAGATCTGATACTCCGTGTCCATCGTGAATAGAGCAGGGTGGTTAGTAGTGGGTGGTGGGAGGATGTGGTACGGCCCCCGAAAGATAATAATATCCCGCCACCCACCCACACACAACCTGCCACCCACCCGCACACAACCCGCCACCCACCCACACACAACCCGCCACCCTGGCCACAGAGACAAGGACGACCCCCGCCACATTCCCACCCTTCACTCATTGGTTGCCAGGATCAGTGCTCCCAGATTGGGCGGTTTACCGCAAATTGGGCTATTTTGAAAGGTCAATTGGCGGGTAAAAATGTTCCCCGGTGGTAAACCGCCGTTTGGGCTATTTCTCTCGCAAAGTCGAAAATTCAACATACTTTCTCTATTGACTTTGTTTTTCAGTGTTGGCAATGCTGTTACATGTCATCGAACGTCAACTGTTCTCGTCGGATATTCGCACCGCACTCGACCGTTTAAGCTGCGTAGTGGTGACTGCAAGACGTGGGGAAACGATAGATTACAAGAGATAACGGCGATAACGGAGATAAGGCGTGTGCAGAAGCAAATCCGAGGAAAATTCGTGGGTATATTTCACTGACGAAATTATATTGTACGAGAAAAAAATTATCGTTTGATATAAAATAAAAAATCCACAGTCATGCAGCATGGCAATCCGAGTGAATTAACGAATAAATAATTTTATGTAAAAATGTCTTATGTAAAATGTCTCATTTTACTGGTTTTATACCGCATTTTGTCTACTTTTGTTGCCGAGCAACACCTCAGTTTATAGTGCCGGTCACGTGGAATAAAAAACATTCGAAATCGCCACAAATTAGTTATTGGTCTGCTAGGATCTAGACAGAAGGGTAATCTGCACAAAGAAGATAATAAACCGTTGTGTCAAGAATTTGCAGAGTTTTTTCTCAGGAGATGCACGTTGGGAAAGCAGGTTTTTGCTTGTTCTGTTTTTATTATTATAAAATAAAACATTATTCCTGATTTTCAAAATGAAAATGTTTTTGTTTGGTTTTCAATATTGGCTTTTCATTGTTTAGCTTCAATTGTGGCATTCACATAGAAAATATTCGTAGTAATAACAAACCGTTACAGTAGTTGAATTAGGATCAAATAACGTACCATAAAATGAAGGTGTTCATTCACAGTGAGACTCTTGAAAGCGAGATCTTGTTGAGGGACGAACCCTGACATTCTGACCATCAGATCTTTGTCAATAGGCCGTCCGTTGAGTTGGATTTCTCCCTGCACCACACCTGTGAATCGACGGCCGGAAATGTTACTACGAGGTACGAATAACTCGTACATCACTCAACTGACTGGACCTCATCCAACTCGTCAATTTGAACGAGGCTTTCGAGATTTACAGGCCACACACACGATTTGTTTCTGAGACAGGCGAAGACGGTTAACACGATCATTTCAATTGGTTGACCATTGCCTTCACTTTCATATAAACCCCAAGATCCATCCCTCTCTTAATGGGGCAATTCATGATTTTTATGTTGATTTTAGCGAATTTTCATGAGAAATACGCTATTACAAAGGCTTGCAAATCTGTAGAAAGTATTTTGCTTTCCTTGTAATTTTCTATATGCAAATCTGATTGGGCGCTTCCTGGAAAATCCAACACAAGATTCTCACTTTGCCGATATTCATGTATTTTATGGGTACCTATTATATTACACTTTAATTTTTTTGTATTTATGTATTCAAATAGCCGGATGTGGAGTGGCCTGGGTGTCAACAGTCAGTTGGAAACGTTCCTTAAACAGTAATAAAGTATGGCTATAAGAGCGAATTTTCGCTGAAATAACTGGTAATGCCTCCATTTTACTGGTTTTATACCACATTTCGTCTACTTTTTTGCCGAGTATCACCTCAGTTTATAGATTTTTTAACGCTCAACACGATGGCAAGTCAAAATTGCGATATCTCATTCCTTTATCAGATTAGAGCAGATGAAACGTGAAGAACGTCTCAAGTAATAACCACGTTTCTTCATCTTCAAAGTGCTCCAGTTTGAGAATGGAATACCTAATATATCGAAATTCTGACTTCACCATCGTGTTGAGCGTAAAACCCCCTTTAAAATGAAGTGTCCCTTGTCAAACTGTTTCATTTTGAGAATTTATTCATTCATTTGAGATCACTTGCTGAATGCAAATTAGAGATATCGAATGAGGTCTCAATTAGGAGAGTGAAAGAATGGCTCTGAATGAAATATCACGCTGGGAGACTTTTATTCATAATTTCATTAGTATAGAAAACGGGTTTTGATTCATGCGTTGAATAGACAATTATTAACTTTCGACCAAGCAGTACCTAACGCCGAGAATGAAGATTGATCCTCTATAAATGATATAATGGATCGTCAATTAAAAAAAAACCACAACACCACTTGAAAAATGCGGTTTGACGCCTCTGAGTCAGACTTTTAAATAAATTACAGTAGTCTGTAATCTGATCTTGGTTCCTGATCGGTCGGTTCGTGGAATACCACCTCGGCAACAGGCCGGGGCGATATATGAACAAATTACCATGATATGAATCTTATGGGTGTTGTGAATGGGTCTGGACGGGAGTACGGGTTGTCATTAGGAGCATATCTCAATTCAGTCGAGTGGAACAGTAGTTTGGGCTAGAGACGGCCAATTGATTAGTGAGGTGCTCCGTTCGCATTCTTACGTCACGACCCAGATCAAACAACATTAATAACATCCGTCGACCATTTAAGTCACTATTTATCGAACAAGTTCCACTCGTCAACGTGGGACTGAATCTACACTGCGCAATGTTAAAGGGGCAGAAAGCTGACTTTTGGAAAAACGAAAAGAACTGCCCTGTTCCGAATATACTGGCAAATTGGTTAATTGGACCTTACCCATCTGTTAAACCAGTAACCATTTAATCATTTGTTGAACCAAGAAACGATGCGGCTGCCCATATAGAACCCGAAAATGCAAAACAAATAATATCCACAAAACATGGACAACTGCCCTTTTAACATTCAACAAAACTTTACTAGAGTAGAGGAAAACTACTGGCTCTAAGTTTAGTACATTAATTGTTAAATATCTAAATTTCCAATATGAACAGAAGTGTAAATAAGAGAAAGGAAAAGATAATTATATTCAAAACTTTAAGTGGTTAAGTTCAAAAAACTAAACTATCAGTCCACACAGAAAAATTTCCGGCTACCTACCTAATCTATAATAATTATAGATTAGGTAGGTAGCCGGAAATTTTTCTGTGATAATAATTATTATGACTTTATTATTTTTCTATAATAATTATTATGACCGTCCACAGGAAAACGTACCTACCTTGGTTTCCGGATTTTCAAATCGGGTTCATTGCCATTTCCTGAGAGACGAGAAGCTTCTGAACAAGATGCCGTTTTCAGATTTTCTATATCTTAGTCCGTTGAAAAGTTATCATTTTTTTGAACCTCTGAATTGCAAAAAAGGTGTTGTTGAGAAAAATGCAATCAAAGTTTTAGTGTTTTGATGTAGTTTTCTCACCTTTCCAATCTGGTTCTAATTTTTTCTCTTTTATTAGCATTAAGTGATACCTATTGTTAGGAATGTATTAGAGTAGGTTTTCATTTGAAAGAGGGATTTTTTTGAGACTGAGACAATCGCAGAAATTTGTGTTGAATGTTACCACAGTCGTTTTGACTTCTTTTTATTGAATTTTGAATTGTTTTACTACATTCCAAGTTTGTTGCAAACATAATAATGAAACCAGAATGGGGGGGGGGGGGGGTCAACAAAATATTTCTTCTATCGTGACTTACTTAAAATTTTATTTAAAGAAAACAATTTTTTGTCAAACAAGAGTGCAAAACAACAAAATGAAAGAGAAAGGTTAATAGAGGTTGATAATATTTTTTTGAAGGACTTAGCAAACAAACACAACAAAACGACAAGAAACTTCTTCTTCTTCTTCTTCAAGAGATGAGGTGATGACCCTGGGAAGCTAAGGTACATAATTCCGCGCGTTGGTTTTTGCGATGTATCGATGATTTCCAGTAATCTATTCGTAAAACGGCTTACAGATTCAGAAACTACGTTAGATTTCCTATACAAATCGATAATAACCCGAAATGTCGATCTTTCGACCTAGACTTCTATTTTTCGTTCTGCTGAAAAATTTGTATCCGGAAGCTAAGGTACGTTTTCCAGTGCACGGTCACAATTAGGTACACTATTATACTAATCTATTGTTAATTTTAGAAATTCATGTTGGCTTACCTGAAGTTCTTTGACTAAGAGCTGCGAGTAGAGTTGTTTTACCGGAACCGCTGGGGACCCAAATCACAACTATTTTTAATTTTTATATTGATCGTGAATAATTTGATACACTGAATATACGCAGGAAGGTGAGTACTTATACCTGTAGGTCCTTAAGATTCTAGCTCAAAGTCGTATTCTCTGTAATTTACATCCAAAAGAACATCTGATTCATGGTCGCGTTTCAGGTACTTATTAAAAAATCTAAAAGAAAGTTGTGGTAAATGGAACAGCTTATTTCGCTTTATCGAAAAGTTAGGTTGGGGTAGAAACTCGTAATCTCAAACTTAGAAAGAAAACGTACAAGGATTCATTTATAATCCGAAACTTGGTCGAGCGAAGATATTCTGCCGAGATAAAATAAATCGTTCCGTATATGTGGAGCAATTTCATTAGGAAGAGATTCACTATCGCCACTCGAGAAGGTATTTCGCTGTCGGTCTCTCCCCTTTTGCCTTGAGTAAAAACAAGTCCACTTCTTTTCGAACGGGAGAATTCGGTCGTTCAGGTGGCCGTTTCTGATGGTCATTTCAATTTCTTATCTTAACTCCGCGCAAATCTTTACATTTAAAAGATACTGAACAGGAAACGCAGAGAAGTTTTACTAGTTATAGGTTGTAAACTGTTGAACAACACGATCCCTAATTGAAAACTACTGTATGAGATTTTGCCGTTTCAAGAAAAAACCACTTATCTGCAACAATTTCGACGTCCAAAAAATGCCTCTTGGTTTTTCAGCTGGCCCTTTCATTGCTCGACTCCAGTTTAGAGTTACGAATCCGTATTGCCGCTTGATATTAACGTTAGGTCCTATCGATCATGCTGATATCGATTAAATATCGAAAACATCGATTCGCTTCGATTAATCGTATTTGTAAACTTCGATAATGTAAACTCAAGCACTCAGTTTGGAGGCAAAACCACTTGAGCTCCATTTGAGCCTCCATTTGTGACGCATTTTTTGGAAAAACAACACGAGCCAAACTGGATATCACAGCTGGATATCATTGAGTCAAAGTCTGTTTACAAAAAAGCTGGACCCGAGTTTCGAGTTAAGTAATTTGCAGAAGGAACCACTTGGGTGTGAAGCGAAAAATCCACTTTGGAAAAATGCTTATGCGTTTCGAGGCAAAACCACTTGTCGCCAGATTTCGTTGATAAGTGGTTTCGCTTGCAAACTTCCACAGATAAGCTGTTCTGCCTCCAAATTAGATTAAAAACCCACAAGATAAGTGGTTTTTACGATTTTTCACAAATTTTGACGAATTCGGAGATAATTGGTTTTACTTTAAAACGGCAGTATTATTGATGGAAGGCTCATAAAGATAACCTACCTAACCTATCATAATACAGTCATTTATAGGGATGGGATATCTAAAGAAAATATCGATATTAATTTCGGTGTCCTAATATCGATAACGATATTATACCGTGTAAATGATCGATAAGGTCTCCATGATCCAAAAAGGTCTCCCTGTAAGAGAGATTTTTTTTTTAAGTAGGTATTTTTATTGGTGGTCGGAATTTTCTACCTTATGTTGAGGTCATTTTTTCTTTTCATTTGAATATAATATTATTGCACAAATTTATCCCAAATATGTATAACAAAAACACTTGTATATTTTCCCTCAACATTCCGAAATTAATCATCAAACACAACAACCTATTTTCTTGATAACAACACGACAACAATGTCAACATAATATGTTATGTGATCACATAATATTATTATGTGATTCCCATCACAATATCAATAAAATAGTAATTTTGTTATTGAATGATCATTATCTTGGGAGTGTCTTAAACCCTTTGTCGTGGTTTTGGTTCTCTCAAGTCTTATTTATTTTGTTCTGTTTTACCTAAGTATGTTTTTTTAATAATCAAATTTCAACCCTGATTAAACAATCTTGATTTTGTTGAATCGATAATATCGGAGCAAATGATCGATATCCCGATAATATCGAAATTTGAATATCGATATTAGAATCGAATATAGAATATCAGATCCAAAACGTCAATACATATTTGATATTATTCGATATTCCATCTCTAATCATTAGGGATGGGTATCAATGAGAAAAACATCAATGTTTGCACATCGATGTTTTCCCCTGAAACATCGATGTCTAAAAAACATGTTAAAATGATAACGTGATGATACTCTCTTTCAACTGGTGCAAAGTTTAATGAAATTATACCGACAAGACATCAATCAATTTAAAAAAAAAATTGTAATCTCCAAAATCTCATGAAGGAAAAGGAGGTTTGATGCCAGTTCCTCGGAGAGGCGATTTTCTCAGGGAAGCTTAAAATTATTCCCGCTTGAGGAAATAGCCTCTCTGGAGGAACCGAGGTGTCCAGCAATGGCACATGTTTGAACATATTATGTTTAGGTAAGTGACTGAAAAAATGAAACTCAAAAAGTCAGAAGAACAAAGAATAAACATCGTTTTCTGAGATGAAAATCGCCGATGTCTGAGATAAAAAACATCGATGTTTGACCAAAAAACATCGATAAATCCATACCCATCCCTACTAATCATTTATGATGACGATATCATGTAACGTGATATCAAATTCGAATGCCAGAACATAAGAATCCAGGCATCATTTTCAAAATAACGTAGAAGTTGCTAAAATTTTTATAAAAAATACTTGTCAGCATTGTTGATAGGGAAGATTACGCAGGTATGTTCTAGAGAGGAGTGCCTAAGCTAGTACGTAAGCTCCGGAGATTCCATGGTCATCGAAATGACAGCACAATTATCTAAAGGAACGTATCATCTGCGGCTATAACCGCCAAGGTAGCAAGTCTTATAATAAGGCCATAACAGTTACTACCACATACCTACTGATTACCTAGTCATCAAATAACTCAAGATTCCACTATTTAAACGTTCCATAATCTCGAGAATAAAGAAATATACTCAAATCTCGGGCGATTCTGTTTATTCCTTCAGAAAATACTCTAATTATTCAACCACCAAGTTGATGTGGTTGGCAGTAAATTAACAAAAATATGTTAAGATTTGTATTGAAATAATCATCTTAATCTCACCTTGGGCCCATAATTGCACATAAACTTCCAGCCTTGGCGATTCCACTAACTGAAAAATGAAACAATAAACAAGTTCACAGCATTAACAGCCAAATACAAACTAAGGAATATAATCGTAAGGGCATTGATTCATAATCGGCATGTACTCACCATTATGTAGTAATTTGAACCGAGAAATTGTCTTTTTACCGAGCAAACTCTTCTTTATATTAATCGCGTAGCAGTTCACGTTCTCCCATGTGAGGAATAGATCGGACATCGTGTCTGAAACAAAAAGACGGCGTCAAGAGACTGAACGAACTGCCCCACGCTTCCATTTATAAAATTCTCATCTCTCTGCCTTCTATAAATAAAAAAAAAAAAATAAATAAATAAACTCTGCAAATTCTTGACACAACGTTTTATTATCTTCTTAGTACAGATCACCCTTCTGTTTAGATCACTAAATGATAGAATAATTCAAATCAAACATGGTAGATATGTGAACTTTGCACATAAAGCATACCTCAAAACCTGCTTCTTCAAGCGACCGAACTTTAAATTTTCTTTTGGACAGATATGGTAGAAAGAGCAAACCTAGCATTTTTGTCTCCCCATTACTTTTCCCTGACATCAAATCATTTAATAAATGCTCGTAGCTCAATCTATTAATAATAATTATTATTATTAGTTATGATTTATTAACTCGATATCTGAAACCATACGCTATACGAATCAGCTGGGCCGGTATGAGCATTAAACCGTTGTGAAACTCTGCAAATTATTAACACAAAGGTTTATTATCATCTTTGTGCAAATCACCCTTCTGTCTAGATCACTAAATGTTAGATTAATTATTATTATGAATTATCAATGATTAATAATTATTTTAATAAATATTATTTTTATTATAAATTATTATTAATTATAGTTAGTTATTAATACTTGTCAGTTATTCCCGTCTTCTCAGTTAGCCAGCTATACATTAAATCCACTTTTATGTACCTCCATAAACTTTGATTTCATTTAGTCCACTCTGAGAGTAAACCCAGATTGATATGTACCAATCGACATGCATTTTTTAGCCTACCGATGCCCATGGAAAAGCTGCCCATTAATCTAAAAATACCTTCCAATTTGAGTCAAGCCAAGTACAAAAAACTTGGTTTTGGCTTTTTAACTAGCAAAGGGCACCAAGAGTGTGAAAAACTATTTTATAGTATTTATGTAAAATTAGTTGATAAGATGAAGTAGATTATGAGATGTAACTCTGAATAACATGAAATTTTTTTATAATCTCTGCGAATGTCTCCCCAATTCCTAAATCTCTGTAAAATAAATGTTAATATAATCCTTACTAGAATATGAAATAATTCCAACACCCCCACTTAGCACGGAACTGCGTTCCAAAAAGTGGGGTATTTCCCCAATTCTTCATCAGGTTTCTGTCCTCGGTCTATTAGAAGCGATAAATTTATTTTCATTTCATACTTAATAATTTGTAATTATTAATGTTGATAATTATTATTATTAATTATGATTAATTAACTCGATATCTGAAACCATGTGCTGTTCGAATCAGCGGGGTCAGTATGAACATTGAACCGTTGTGGTAGAATTTACTTTTGAGTTTTTTGAGTTGGCTTTGATGATCGGTACCTGTTACGATATAAATGGGTTATTACTTATTCTTACCTCCCAGGTTGTTCATCATCAACATGCTAGCGGGAGAATTCGTTTTTATCAACATGATAGGCGAGAGCGACCGAGCTCCAATGCGGACGACAAAGAAAACTGCCCATTTATGCTTCGGAGGAACACAAGGACACGAGCGGGAAGTCTGGTTTCTCGACTAAAGTAAAGTCGGACGGCGATTCAATTGACTATAGCGACTCGAGAGCAACGTAATTGGTCAGGTTGTAGGAGGCGTGGCCGAGTGTGCAAAAAATGAATACAAGGGTGACGTTGCAGCATAGTAGTGGGGTTAGGTATCTCATCCTTATTGGCGCACTGAGCATAAAAAAACAACAGGTGAATTGCGGTCTTGGGAAGTTACTTAATAGCTGCAAAATGGAGGTTGAGCTCCCACGACTTACGCGTGAGAATTATTCAAATCAATAGTTGTAGGTACTAATTGTCCATAATTGTCTACTATGTACTTATACCATTACTTCGAAATCTGAATAAAAGTACAATCCAAATCGGTCTTTACATGATAAAAATCCCGATTAACGCATACGAAGAGGCCGACTTTTTCTTAATGCATTTCTTTAGAAAATTTACAATCTTATAATGTTCTGAATTAAAGTTGCTAAATACTACGGTTTCCCTTTAAGAACATCTTGTGATGGCGTCTTATAGGTGAGGCAAACAAAATAACATCCTCTCTTTAGTTTTTAGGAACATAAATTTGTTGTGACATTATAATAAACAAATTCAGGAACTCACGTACTTATTACTAAGGACAATGTTCAGCTACTACCTATTCCGTTTTACATGCGAAAGAAAATGAGCTTTTGATTTCTTCTTGCATGCGTTCAACCTTCTTCTTGCATGCCTTTAACGACATGCCTGAGGTTACCAGTTCTTTAGGTAAGTTGTGGAATTGAGTGACCCCGTTACACAGGTACAACCCCTGAATCCCGCAGTAGTTTTAACCGCTATTATAGGAGAGAACTCTGCAAATTCTTGACACAACGGTTTATTATCTTCTTTGTACAGATTAAGAGCGTCAGGAGACAACCATCATCAACCACCCACATCTGCCCGCTTTCCTCTTTCTTACCCACCTCGACATTTCATTCACCCACAATATAAATTTAAGTAGGTTGTTGTCGCGAGGGGTGGTGAGGGGGAGGAAGAGCGTAAGGATTATGAGAAAACTACCGCCTTCCCCTCATCAACCAGCCACAACTGCCCACTTTCCTTCTTCTCGCCCACTTCCACATTCCCATTCACCACAATATAAATTTAAGTAGGTTGTTGTCGCGAGGCGCGAAAAGGGGGAGGGGGAGCGTAAGGATTGAAAACAACTACCGCCTCCCCCTCCACACCACAATATAAAGTAGGTTGTTGTCGTGAGGGGTGGAGAAGGGAGGAAGAGCGTGAAGATTAAGAGAAAACTACCGCCTCTCCCTCATTAACCAGCCACAACTGCTTACGTTCCTTCTTCTCGCCCACCTCCACATTCAGATTCACCCACAATATAAATTTAAGTAGGTTGTTGCCTGAGGTAGTGACGCCTATTTAAACCATTTGCTGGCCCAATTCTCCAATTTCGGATATTGTATGGAGATCAGTGTGATCTGCACAGAAAGGTGATCTGTACAAAGAAGATAATAAACCGTTGTGTCAAGAATTTGCAGAGTTTTTTTATTCGATTTTCTGAATCTACGAATCTTGAAACGTAAACCTACAAATTTTGAGGGGGGGGGGGGGGTTAAAAAATTTTTCTTTGGGCGATTCCAATGGTTCATTATCGAAGATAATAAACCAAAATTGACCGTGGTTCTGTCAATGAATTCTATCTCCACTTCTCGCCCCACCACTGAATCTGTCAATTTTCCCCTCCAGAAACGTTTTGTATGTAAATATTATTGTTGTTTGTTCTGCCAGCCGTGGTAGATCCAGTACACCGAAGTCCTCGAACAGTTTGACGGTGGGATATCTTGCCTTTTGTCTTGGAAGAATTTTGATTAAGGTTTTTTGCGTCACTATTACCGATTGTAACTTATTTTTGTAAGTCGATCCCCAGATGGGTAATGCGTAATTTAAAATGGATTGTAATGCATAGTAAAACTGTTTCTTAAATTTGAGTGCTATAAAGCTTCTGACAATTCGGCAGAGTGGAATCAGCTATCTAAGTTTTGAATTGAGAACTTTAATGTGAGAGTCCCAGCCAAGTACCTGATCGATTTGAACTCGTAGGTATCGGGTTTCCTTGACTTGAGTAATAGATTGGCAGTCACACGCTTCTCCACATCTACTGCTTATGTGGCAGGTGATATTTCCCAAGTTCGGTATCCACGAGTTTTGCCACGCGAACGCCATAAAGTTGGTTTTGTTTCAAGTTTAATTTCAGGTTTCTTGATTTGAACCGTTCATTTAATATTACCAATTTTTTTTTCGGTCTGTTTTTCAACTTCCTCCCATGAGTTCACCATAATTACCATCGGCGCATGCACATGAGCTCCACACAGTTTAAACGTCAAAACCAATACCGAAAAGATTTTGTTTATAAAACTTTGCATTTCAGTGGTGCCTCTCAGTAGAGTAGTTTTCTGCAAGCCGATTTGTGCGATTTACAGCTTCAACGCCAATGCACTGAGGTCCTTTATTCTACTCGTATTCAGCTTGTTGGCAATCCGTCGCATCCTTGGCAACACTGGTTTTTTACGGTTTCCTTGTGAAAAAGGGGCGGACCCATATTTTGATGGGGGGGGGGGGGTCCCATGAGGTTCATAACCTAAGTTTTTTAGCGATTCAATTCTTTCTATTGCATACTAAGAAAATGTTTGACAGACAGGGTACTAAGTAGGATATGTTTCAAACAGGGTACTAATATTAACACTTATATTAACACTAATATTAACACTTCGGCTTATTAAAGCGGAAAGCTCGGAAAAACTTCTTCTTTTCTTACCGCCTCCTACAACCCTCCAAACAGACAAAGGTTTTTCAACCAAAGGAGACAATGAACAATACAGAAAATTATCACTTCATAATCGAAAAACTCCATTTTTCAAAGAAATATTTCTTAAATTCACGATTTTTCAATATTTTTTTAGTTGGCTGGGGGGAGGGGGGGGTCCGTAAACCCTCCCCTTAGTTACGCCACTGTTGTACATGGCCAAATCAATATTTTTGTCCGATTTTGCTTTTTGCCTTTTTTGGGAAACCCTTCCCGCAAGCCTATGTTCGAATTCAGCCTTAGTACGGACCTATGGACCTATTAAATAACCCCTGGAAATTCGGGAGGTGTCACTCTGTCGAAAATCGAGATATATCTTGCTGAAAAGTTAGCGCACGTTGGGCAATAAGGTTGGGCTTCGCCTAGACGACTACTCCACTATTGCCGATTTTTGGCTCTCTGTGAGGGGAAAGGGGACAAGATGCAGTTTCTCGGGAAGAAGGTAAGTTTACACTGAATTTTAACTTTAATGAAGGGGACACATGTTCCTCTGTCACTTTTTCCCAAACCAGGAGCTGAATCAGACGCCAATGTTTCCGATGACCAACCTGGCTTGAAGCTGGGATGAAGGATTTGTAGGAAGAAATTGGTCGTTTCTTCTGAAGACGACACTAACAACCAAGTGACAGCGATTACTAGATTATTCGTTATTTTTCGAAATTGATATTATTATACTTGGAGTCAATACCTGATGCCAACACCAGGGCCACCAAAACTGGGACCATTTGGTGCCTGGTACCAATACTTGACGTACACTCGTACCACAAACGTTGCCACATGAAGGAGACCGTTGACCTCGGTACTCGTAAGGGAAAGTGCACTCGTCTAGTTTCGAACCAATTCAAGATTCCTGGACCAAGAAGTCAAGCTCGGTGGAAGTCCAAGGCCATCTACACTCTCAAGATGTCTCTTCCGTCGCCAGCTTTCCATCACGAGTGCAGAGGTCAACGGTCTCCTTCATGTGACAACTTTTGTCGTACGAGTGTACATCAAGTATTGGTACAATGCTCCTGACGCTGTCTCTGCCTCTAGAAATGATTTACAGTTATTGAAAGAATTATTAGGGTGAAGGCACCAGTAGTCGACTTGAACCTATTAATTGACTTTTCAACTTCATATTGGAATAATAAGGCCCCCGAGCGGTTTCTTGCGAGGAACTCAATGTAGCACGAAGGTGAGAATAATCTAATGTATGAATTGGTTAATAAGAAGGTCCCAGGGGTGCTCTGGATAGGTTCAATGATGGATAGGATGATTAGTGAGATATCTTTGGGTTTCTATATTTTTGATGAAGATTTAGGGCTGCAGGAAAGTGAATTGATTGTGAGGGCAATGAAAGAAAGAAAGGGAAAGCCCACCAAGGCGGTTCGAAATTAAAGCAAGTGAGGTCCCAACTCTAAAACTATGTTATTTAGTAACGACTAATACTTATAATTTTTTGAAATACTCGTGATGCCATTTGACTTTCTTGAATCGCCAGTCAAGGAATGGGCTGATAGGGTTGTCCGACATCTGAGAGTGATCAACGATGCCGAACTCATGCTGAAGCCCGTGAAAGACTATAATTAACTAAAGCTCTAACACGTCATCACCCTGACAGGTCCACACCGCGAGCACAGACATCCGGCGCGCCGCACAGTGGGACAAAACGACAAAAAGCAGGGAAAAATTCCGTGTCTTCAGAACGGATAGTCACATCGATTCGGGAATGGTTTTATTCAATTCAGGAAGGAAAAATACATTAGAAAATACTACTTTCCCAGAAAGCAATGCACCATTTCTACGAAAAATGTACTATGCGAATATTCAGAAAATTCAATTTATAAACCAAGAATAATAATTATTAAGTAAATAGGCACCTGTTATAAATTGGGACTGCCTTAGCCCTGTCAGCCCAAAATAATTCTCACATGTAACTGTAGAGAAAAATTCTTCATCTGAACACAATTTATTCTAATTTTAACCGTATGCTTCACGAGAAAATTGTACAAGATTAAATAGTAACACAAATAAAAATTTTACATATTTCAAAAAAAAAAAATAAAAAAACGAGTCTGCAACACATTGGGACATTTTATGTCTTTAAAGAAGTCTATGTTTATTTATTTATTCACAATATTGCCCGGCAGGCCAATGTGGGGAGGGAGCGGTGTTTGTGTCAGTCAGTATGGGGAATGTTCGTCATCTTGGGGATGATCCAATGTGGGAGTTCGTCGCTCGGTAGAACACGGCTGTCCCACCTCAGTCCTGCAGACCACGAGTGGAGTGGAGCATTGACCGATAGAACAATGGTCTAGCGTCACTTGCTGCGTAGTTCAATCATGCAATATTGCGTTGTCTCGTAGAACTCGCTTCTTCAACCTACGACCATCGTAGGGAGATGGTCCAGCAATTGCAGCCACTTCTGGATTTTCGTGGTCCGTGGTGCGGGTGCGCAGTCTTCTATAACAGCTCCTGATGGTGTCTTGTACTGTCTCCAAGCACAGGTCAGACTGGAGGGTGTCGTTTCTCACGAACCAGGGAGCGTCAGTGAGAATCCTCATGATCTTGTTCTGCTCCACCTGAACCTTCTTCACTGTCGAATCGCATGCTGAACCCCAAATTTCGCATCCATAAGTCCAAACTGGTTTGATCAGAGTGTTATATAGTAACCTCTTGTTTTTAAGGTTCAGTTTGGACTTACCATTGATCATAGGCCATAGCATGTGAACCCGCCGTTTCATCTCCTGCGTTATTCTTTTAACGTGCGGCTTCCACGTTAGCCGGCGGTCTAGCAACAAGCCTAGGTACATGACTTCTGACGCTCGGGGGATGCCATTGCCGTTCAGGTGGAACGAAAGAAGTGATTCAAGAACCTTCGAACAATGCTACATGACCTACCCCAGTAGCGTAGTTGTTATACTTAATTGTAGGGTTCATCATAAATTATGAAGCTTGCATTCGTATAGACAATATAAATTATTGAGAATGATCACCTGTGTGTAAACAATTATGTAAACAATCACGCTCATACCGTAGCTTGTCGGCCACGCACACCGCAGTGGTTAACGTAATATGGTTAGGTAAATCGAGAGCTATCCAACGAGTGGTGAACGATTTTTGTACGATGATAACTGGCGAAGATAAAGTTCCGTAGCAACTAATCGGTTGTAAGCGAAAATCATCAGAAATTTTTGTCAACAGTTTTCGTCAACAATTTTCGTGACAAAGACATAAAATGTCAAAAATAGATGAAAGTTCCATTTGCTTTTCGATTTGGGCGATGATAAAAACTAAATAGGCAGGTGTAGGCAGATAAAACTTTCACTGCAGATTGTTCATTACACACACTACAGGTTTTACAGGTCAAGGAGAAGGGGCTCAATACGAATTGGGTACCAAGGGTACCCCCTCCCACTAATCGTCGGTGTTGTCTATGGGTGGGTTGGTTGGGCGGGGGGAAGGAGGGAGGGAGAACAAACAACGACCATCTGCTCGCTGTCCTCTTCTCACCCACTTCCACATTCACCCACAATTTACATTTAAGTAGTTGTGGCGAGGGGTGGAGACAACCCCCACCTCCTTTGATCAACCTTCACCATCGTCAACCCCCCCTCCACCCCCTCCCCTCGCCTCCCCACCCTCCTTCCCCGCCTTCTTATCCCACCCACAACTTCATTTAGACATTGATAAATAATATTCAATATTAGGTATTTGATCTATTGATTAGGTAATAATTTTCATTTACATTATTCACTCGGGGCTGGTGACAAGCCCACAAGGTGATCCTCGACTATCTCCTTTACAGCCGAGTATTGCGCAAAATAAAAGTTTCATGTTTTATATGTATAAATAATTTATAGACCATGCCTGACTAATTTACGCCTATTCAAACCATTTCTTGGCCAATTCCTCCAATTCCGGATATTGTATGCAGCTCTGTGTGATCTACACAGAAAGGTGATCTGTACGAAGGAGATAATAAAGCGTTGTGTCAAGAATTGGCAGCGTTTTTAAACTGGAAATCAGTTGGGTTCTCTTTGACTAGGTACCAGTGAATGAAAAAATCCAAGTTTCAAAGCGATTTGAAAATATTCAATTTGGGGTGGTTTGGGGGTGAGGCGGGTTAGTCGGTGGCGCGTCTTTTGAGTATTAAATGCTCAAATTTTAAGGAGTCGAGATACGTCAAAAAAGACAAAATTTAGCCCGAAGAGATGGTATCTTTTAACTAATCGAAAATCTCGTACTGTTATCCCGGCTGCACTTAGGCCCTAGAGGCACGATCTCGGAGTGTTTGCACATGGTATTGCTCACCAAATTGCTTGCTCTAGCAAAACCAACGAAAAGATACAACTAATTTCGAAAAAAAACTACTCGTCTAAGCGGTCAGTCTTCACAGACCTCGCTGGTCAGCCCGATAACTTCTCCCGGGCCTTCCCAATCAGGTCAATCCAGGATAATAAGAAAGATAAGTCCCCCATGAAATAACCTGACGAAAAGGCATCAAAGTAAAAAAAAAAAAAAAGTTAAATCAAAGCCATAGATTGTGAAGTTGGAAACATCCCAGTTTCACCGTAACGTTAACATTCCACCAAGCCACATCGAATCAGATCCTGATTTTGAACCAGACGACCGCACAGCCCTGTCTTATTTTAACGATTTTTTTTTTAAATAAGGAGGTTTTAAAGGTTTGAGAGTTTTTAAAGAGATTTGCGAAGATAAAAAGCTATTGTTTACAAATTATTTCGGTCCAAAATTTTTAAAAATCGAATTTCCGAAAAATGTTATGTAGGTATACCGAAATATGTTTATGACCATCCTGAATTCACTGCTAAAAGATGAAAAGTTCAAATTTGCACAACAAATCTTTCTTGACAATCGAAAGGCTAAGTTCGTAGATGAGAAGAATCGGGCCACTCTAAGGGCCAGTTTCAGGGGCGGAAAAATTACCCTTAAATTCCAAAAATGAAACAGTCTGACAAGAGACACCTCATTTCGAAGGGTTTTTTTTATGCTGATCACGATGGTAAAGTCATAATTGTGATATCTTATTCGGTTCAAAACTAGAGTACTTTGAAGATGAAGAAACGTGGTTGTTACTTGAGATGTTCTTCACGGTTCATCTGCTCTAATCTGATAACGGAATGAGATATCGCAATTCTGACTTCACTATCGTGTTCAGCGTTGAAAAACCCATAATCTGAGGTGTTACCCGGCAAAAAATGGAGGAAAAATGTTTTTTAAAAACAGTAAATTTGAGACATTTGACATAAAAGCAGTTATTTCTTTGAAAATCCGCTCTTATAGCCATGCTGCATGACTGTGAAGTTTTCGTTTTCACAGTCGCCTTAGATGGTAACTCATGTACTTGGCATGGGTGACTAAAGTACACCACGTTTTTTGGACCTGTTCAAGTGTGTTTTCAGCTTCGGGTAGGGCTAAAATTAGAATTTAGAAAAACATGTTTGCGAAAAAAAATTATCATTTCTGCTATTGCCTGAAAAAGAGTTACTTAATACTTGGTTGAGATTCCATAAGCGTCCACGTAAATACTCTCCTTACAATTTATACATATAAAGCTCTCAACGGTGAGTTATTTGCGTTCAACAATGGGCGATAATACCAAGGTCTTCCAGACAACGGCAAGCCTTATAAGGCTCATTATTTCAAACAAACGAGAAAATCATTTTTTTCATTGACATTTTCCACTCTAGTCGTGCTGGGTCTCCTTCGGTATGTTGAGCTCACATATACATCAAATACCTTTCAAGCTTCTGTAGGTTCACATACCAAGTTACTGACATGGGCTGCTATTCTGACAAGTGGGCGTCCCTGAAAGTGCGAATGAAAGGGAGATCCAAATAATTTGTCACTGTAGTTTTTCTCATCCATTATGCAGACCTCGTGACATTTATCCGAATTATGTTTTTAATTTATTTGATATCAACAGTTTTTCGATTAATTGCCACGCAGCTTTGATTTGGAATTGTTGACAAAATGAGTCAAAACCATCATAAGACCAGTCATAACACAAGTTCAGTGCATCTATAGATATGGGTTTACTCGGATATACAAAAGTTGGAGCTAGAAACGCGGGATTGTTATCCAATTTTTATTCTTCTCGCGTATCATTGAATTCTATAGGTATTAGACGTTTTCATATTCCTCACTGATTCTTGTTGATGGATTCAAACCTCAACAAGAATTAGTGTCGTCTGGTTGCAAAACCGGCCAACTCCTCAATTTCCAGAAATCGCTGTTTCAATTATTGTATTAAGTCCTTTACTAACATTCCCATCCAAAGGCAATGAGAAACCATAGCAAAACCGGTCAAATCCGTGCGTTTTGGGGGTTAGAAATCTCCAATGTGCTGCAAAAGCGGCCAACATCCACTCGCCAGAGTTTTTCAAAGGCAGTCATCTCCTAATCCACCAGGTAGCGCTAGGTGTTCTTGACTGTTGTTTACATTTTTTGTTGCTGATGGAAAGGTGATTTTATCTCTAAGAAATAGAGAAATTCGTTGATGTAGTGCTTGCACATCAAGCAAGAAAGAGGCAGAGGAATCCGTGGTTGATACGAGACATGGAGACGATGTCAAGTTCATACCATAGCTGAGCCTCCTGGAGGAGGAAGGAGGTGTAGGGAGGAGGAGGAAGAGGAGGAGTAGGGAGGAGGAAAGAGGAGGAGGAGGGAGAAGAGGGAGGTGGCTGAGAGGGTGGTGGCTTAGGGTGAGTTGGCTGAGGGTGAGGTGGCTGAGAGGGTGGTGGCTTAGGGTGAGTTGGCTGAGAGTGAGGCGGCGGAGTGTGAGGGGGCTGACGGTGAGGTGGCTGAGAGTGAGGCGGCTCTAATTCAATTCCCAAGAATCTCAAAACTACGTACCTTCGTCCATGAACGACAATGCTCACAAAAAACTCTTCAACTTCTTGACACAACGGTTTATTAGTTTTTTTGTACAGATCACCCTTCTGACTAGATCACCAAGACAATTGAATAGTTATTATTATGAATTATCAATTATTGTTTGTTATTAATAATCAATAATAAAGGTGATTAATTATTTCAAATTAACTCGGTACCTGAAAACCATGTGCTGTACAAATCAGCTGAGCCTGTGTGAAAATTGACCCGACAGGCTGCCGCATGATTCACCGTCAAGTTGACAGCTTTCGGTAAACTTTCGAACCTGTACCGTTCCATTTGAATTTTTCGAGATATGAAATTTTCAAAACATCAAAATTCGTTTTGAACCCCTTCCCCTTGACCTAGGGTTATGAAAAAAACCGAGGATTTGGTTTGGTTTCGTAAGAAAACTTTCGTAATTTTAGCACAACGCTAACTGAGCAAAGTGCCGTGGGTGGACGGATTGTTTTATTCGATTTTCTGAATCTACTGCAACTGGATGTCTCATTCCGTTATCAGATTAGAGCAGACTTAACATGAAGATCATATCAAGTAACAACCACGTTTCTTCATCTGCAAAGTTCTCCAGTTTGAGAACGAAAGGAGATATCGCTATTCTGAATTCACCATCGTGTTCAGCATAAAAAATAAGTGAGGTGTCACTTGTCAGACTGTTTCATTTTTGGAATTCATGTGTAATTTTCCCCCTTAAAATCCCCCCCCCCCCTGAGTGTGACCCGATTCTGCCCATCTACGAACATAGCCTTTATATTGCCTAGAAAAATTTATTGTGCAAATTTGAACTTTTTATCTCAATTCTATCGAGAGTTATGGTCTGGAATAACACATACATAAATACGTATTTATATAGGTACATATGAATTCAGGATGGTCTGAAACGGATTTTGGTATGAAAATATTTCGGAAATTCGAGTTTTAAACATTTTGGAAATTCGAGTTTTAAACATTTTGGAAATTCGAGTTTTAAACATTTTGGACCGAGAACAATAGCGTCTTTTTCTTCGAAAATTCGCTAAAAATTGAATAAGTTATACTTTGCTTAACAGATTTTATTGATGATGTTCAAAATAAAACAGTTTAATTCAGCGAGTATCAAATTGATCATTGACATTGAAATTGATAATTTATCCCCAAAGAATAAGGGTCTTTTGAGGCAATAAAGCCAGATAGTTGAAGATTATTGTGTATAAGATTGATGATTTAATAAGCCTGCAAATTTGTTTTACTGAAAATCTGATTCCCCAACAAATTACTCAGATTGACGTTGCGCCTGCTTCCCCTGTGCCCTCCAAATGATATCGTCATTGGCCGACCATGAAAAAACAAAAATCCACGATATCATCACAAACATCCGAATGTCAAATTTTTAAAAAACCGCGGCGGAAATCATGGGTCTTAATATCACGGTGTCTTTGTGAGGCCTTCATATGCCAGACGTCGTGACTTCCAAAATAAGTGGTGAGTTCCTTCGCGGTCCCTCAGTTCGTTTTGTAATAAGTGTAATTTTGGGTAAGTGGGTTTGGGACCGAAACTGTTCTCACTCACCTCGATGAAATGGAGAATCTATTGCATTCCAGTGCGAAATATTTGTATTTGACTATGATAGTGGATGTTCCCTTTAACCTGAATAAATGGGAATTTTGGATGAGTGACGCTATTAACTAGGTATAACTAGGTACAGTTGTACGTGGAATCCAATGGTAGGTACATATCGATTATTGACGCTGCAGTCATAGCACTCGTCTTCACATATATAGCAGTGGAGATAATCGAGGGTGAAGTGTCAACACGGCCTACCTGAGATAGGGCTGGTCAACATGGCCTACCTCAAATAGTACAGAATAACATGGCCTAACTGACATTTTTGTGCATATTGACTTTTTTTATTCAGCGGGACTCAAATTAAAATTCATTAAAATTGTTCATCATCCCGTAAGTTCTCTATATAGTATATCGGCACCCGGAAGTGTCTATATTTGCAAACAGTCACGTATAATATATTATGTTCCCAAATTTTAGAAACAAACCGTTTTTTGTGTCTCCTGTAAATTAAAAAAAAAAAGAAAATACTTAGGTCATGTTGTACAGCACAATTTGAGGTAGGCCATGTTGACCAGCCCTATCTCAGGTAGGCCATGTTGACCAGCCCTATCTCAGGTAGGCCATATTGTTCAGCCCCACTTGAGGTAGGCCTTGTTGCCACTTCACCCTCGTAATAATATTAATAATGGTATAATAATAATAATAGTTGTTTATCGACAGAAGAAAGAACACGTATTTACAATTCAATAATGATAAAGAAATATCCTTCTGTGCACCAACCAAATAAGTTCATATGAACTTGTGGGGCTGGTGGAGCTGATCTCCCGTCCGCTTCACAGCTGACAGGACAGCATATCTGGAGGGCCAAGTCACAGTGGCGTTCCTGGTGAGAGCATCATGGATTTCCATAGACACAACGTCCAGGAGACATACAGATAGTAATCTAGGGTTAATAAAATAGACAATCTCAGAAGGAACGACAGGTGTTAAATACAAAGACTGAACCGGAGTGACTTCCTTCGTAAAAATGTCGTCAAACAGATCATCTGGAATGCCGTTGGGGATTTCAATATCGTTTGCAATATTCGTGCCAACATTAGAGAAGAACTCAATTTCCTTATCTACTGTCACAACAGTACCCAGATTTAAGTTTTATTGAGAGATTATTGTGGGGATAATAGTATTAATACCATGAATAGTAATAATTCAATACAACGAAGAAGAATAATGATATTATTATTATTCTTCACGATATTGAGTCCTTCTGATATAAGAACTCAATAATATATCGCTCCTTGACTCGAATCGCGATCGCGGCCTGTTCTTACGGCCCACGACTCCGAGCCGCTACTTAAT
Organism: Stenodema calcarata; assembly: GCA_963920205.1. Lineage (NCBI taxonomy): Eukaryota > Metazoa > Arthropoda > Insecta > Hemiptera > Miridae > Stenodema > Stenodema calcarata. Next base: position 4,173,434 of record OY986056.1, on the reverse strand, counting down.
ACGATTATGACTTTGTTGAAAGCCTACGAACATGACTTTAAAAGACGGAGGCCGCTGAACTCAAGGCCAAGGGCGTTCATTCATAACAAACTTTTGGAAAAACAGAGTTTCGAATTGCATAACCACTTCGCAGACGTCATACTCTCGTTAATATTGATTGATCCGGTTGGCACTTGGCCCAATCCCTCAATCAATTCGTCAAACCGGTTCCTTCGAAGTTTGTACATATTTAGGTTCGTAAATGGGATGCCTAGTCCCAGTAATGGAGGAAAAAATTACTATTTATGTGCAGGGTCTTTTTTAAGTCTTAGCGTTGGACGTTTCGATGCACACACTTAAAAATGTGGGATATGCAATGTTCGGTCGATTGTCAAGCCCTGAGACTAAATAAAACAATCCACAGTCATGCAGCATGGCCATAAGAAAGAATTTTCGAAGAAATAACTGGTTTTATGTCAAGTATGATGTTTGGAACATATCATTCGTAAATGGGCACTCTTTTAAACGCAGTGGGTGGGTAATTATAGGTATTCAAGTGTGGAGCTATTCCGAATGCAACACGTGGGGTGCTCTCTGACGAAAGATTGGTAGTTACTTACAGTCTTCTTAATAGCTCCTTGTCGTCTTGGAAAGAAAAGATTGTTCCTCTACCCTGAATGTCGTAATTATGAAATCTTAGTACCACTATAATAATGAAAAATCAGACGGTCCTGCGAGGCAATGATTATTGGCATGGCTCCTTATAAGTGATTTCGTAAATTGATAGTGTTACGTAATGACGTATGTTTTACCTCTCTCTCTCTCTCTCTCTCTCTCATGAAGAATGGTTTCTCCATTTTTAGTAGATTTTTGCAGATTTTCCAACGCTGAACACGATGGTGAAGTCAGAATTGCGATATCTCATTCCGTTATCAGATTAGAGCAGATGAACCGTGAAGAACATCTCAAGTAACAATTTCGTTTCTTCATCTTCAAAGTGCTCCAGTTTGAAAACGGAATACGATATCGCCATTTTGACTTCACCATCGTGTTCAGCGTAAGACTAACCTTTTTAATAGATAAAATATAATAAAATACACTATTTCCAGTTCACAACTTCATACTCCTGTAATGAACAAACCACTTTACACTGCATCGTATACTTCTGTTGTTCCTAAGAACCTTTAAATAAGGTGTCACTTGTCAGACAGTTTCATTTAGCGATGTTTAGAAAAAAAATCATCATTTTGTTACATAATATCATTATGTAACAAAATTATGATTTTTTTCTCGTCATCATTTTGAAATCATCTTTTTGTTACATAATATTATTACCTATGTAAAGTTATTCGGAAAGTTGCTATATTGAAACAGTCTGACAAGTGCACCTCATTTAAAGGTTCTGTTTACATATGTGAAGACACCAAAAATCATATTATGATAAATGTTCAATTTCCGAAATAAATTTGTAGCAACATCCATTCCAGACCATCCTGAATTAACTGCCAAAATATTATCATATTATGATTTTTGGTATACATTTTTTTTGTTAGTTTTAACAATTTTGGACCGAGAACAATAGTTTCCTTTTCTTCGGTAATTCGCTTAGAAGATGTAATGAATAGCTGAGTAGCTCTGTGAGAAGTAGGTTTACCTTATAAGTCGTCATTGAAACCATGAACCAGCTTTTGGTTTCCCATCAGTATACCGCCCTGTTGGTGGATTAAACGAAAAACGTAATCTGGCGATCTTTGAGGCATACGAAGTATCAATAAGGTTTTTTTTTCTACCGTGAATAATCATTAGGTCCCGGGTGTATTCATTAGGACTGGGTGTATTCATTATAGGACCCGACACCCAACCTAGTGGTCCAGGTAATTCCTTACTCGGCCTTCCTACCTCCACGGTCTTCTGCTAGATTTATCGCTTTTGGCCGTTTGGAATGAACCGTTCTGTCGTCAGCATCTCAACCTAACCCGAGTTGTGTAGGTGCGGGTTTGTTTCTTGTGAACTACGTATAGCAACTACCCATTCCAGTCGATAAGTTGGATGTTTAACTGGAAAATTGAGTTGGGCCCAAATTACAGGCAATAATTCAGATGAGTTTGATCAGATTCTGTTCTTATGATATAATATTATATGATTTGATTCAAATATTTCAAATCGGATGACCTCGCAAGCCAGGAGTCGGTGTATAGATGCATTAGCGTAAAGTACATTTCTGTCATTCCAATACAATAATCGATTCGAAAAGCTAACATTTAGTTCCCAATCATGGAAAATGTTTCAGCGAATTTCAGTAAACAAAACTTTGCTGGTAAGCCAGCACAGAGCCAAATCCGCGCTTCTTACGTAGTACCACGAACCATGTACCTACTTCTGTACTTGCACTGATACAATAACTATTTAATCTCCCAAACTGTAAAGTAGTAAGTTATTATTAAGTAAATTTAAAATAATAAACACATAAAAATTTGCTGGTTATCCATCAAAGAGCCAAATTGGCGGAATTGGTGAAGTCCCAATTTTAGAGCCCAATATGAAAGAATCCATCTATCAAATTTCAGTTCTGTAGGTGTATTGCATCGAAAAATTCAGCTTTCTGCAGGACCTACGTTGGAAAGTTTTTGAAGGGTATCTCAGGCTGTGATTGACATAAAGTTTTGAAGTAAGACATCCGATAAGAAGAAGGTTACGAGAAATCGAAATTTATTTGAGATCCTGAACGCTCATTTCACCATTTTTACCTGCGAAGTCTAAGTCTAAGTCTAAGTCATTCACAGTCTGAGATATCCTTCAAAAACTTTACAACGTAGGTCCTGCAGGCCCTTAAGGATCCATCAGCTGAGCCCTAACAAGTACGCCCTCAAAATTTGAAATAAATTACGGCACAGAACCTATACTCACACTTTTTCTTCTTTCCATTTTCTGTCCAAGCAGGACAGGAGTAAGTAGTGAAATTTACTCATGGAGGTTAGAAAGTCCGTGGGACTAGTATAAAGCTCTACTAGTTCACTCACAACAGTAAAAATCGGTTACTCAAGTATCGATACCCGATACTATCGTACTATGAAATATCGATATAAAAATATCGATTTGTTGATCCTATTTGTTGACACCTAACTCTTTAATCAGGTGTCTTTGGCTTCGTGGCATATTGTTTTTTGTCGATATTTGTCCAAAGAAAACTCGTCGGATTCCATTCGTTGGGTCTAAAATTGAATGACCGCACGATTTCAACCTCGAAACAACAAAAGTCTCCGATGAATGAGACCATCGGCAGCGTCATTTGAGTTGACATTTTCTCGGTAGGTCGTCGTAATTACTTATTGTCACTGATACTGTCACTGAAGGTCGCACTAGACTCGGTTTCATATTTGTTCTCAGGAATATATTGCTCACGCATGAATTACAAACACACTCTAAGGAAAAGAAACCTACTTGGACACCGTGAATATATGACTCGTGTATCCACTAAAGTTGTCGTGTAGGTTGAATAAAGAGAGTTGTCGTGAGTTGAATTGTCGTGTTGTCATCAATCATCTTATTGATTACTAAAAGTTCAATACGAACGACCAGTGGAATAATTTCAGAAAATTCATAATAATCTGATACTTAATCTTAATTTTGCTCATCAATCTTGATCTTGGTCGAGAATCTGTTAGAATTCCTCGTACATTTCCAGAGTTCTACCATGTCTCAAAATATCGTTTAAAAATATCATAAGATTGATGATTTCATTTTATATTACTCATACCAACCAAGAGTAATCACAGACACTGTTTCTTGGTAAAATGAAGAAATATTGAAGTATTATTGGTCAATAGCCAACCAATTGGCTCATCGACGAATTTGTGCCCGCCTTACTTTTCGTTGTCGAATGTCGGTTAGAGTTCAAATTTACAAAGTACCTACATAACAAAAATTTGATGGAATACCTAACCAGAACGTCGATCACTTTGATAATTATGCTCACCCGAACCTACAGGTCAAAAATGTCGACAAAACGATTCTAAACACGTATTTTTCCAATACAGTAAATTCTGAGGGTCATGTAAGTCTAGATCTCATAATTTCAAGAAGCCCTAATACCACCCATTTGTAAGGAGGGGGTAGGACTTGTCTACAAGTTTTGGTACACATCTAAATTCAATTGTTTGTTTGTACAAACAATTTGATGAAATTATGAATTTTTTATCATGTAGCCACGGCCACATATCGCCTATATACATTTTGTTTATTAACACCCTAATGAGCCAATTTCAAATAGGTAAATACCTGACCGGAAGATCGCACAGCTTATGACCTGTTGGTTCACCCGTTAGACTGGGATGCCTCCAGATCGGTCAAATCTGTTTTTATTATTTTTCCTTATAGGACCAAATCAGTTATCAGGAATTAGGGGCGCACCACATACAAGGTCTGGTTAACACTGCCGTTTGGATAAAAAACGACGTATCTCCGAAAACCACGTATTTCAGAAATCGCTTTTTGAGTTTTCTATAGAAATCAGGCTGTAGTTCCCCTCCAGTTTGTGCTATCGAACCTATTTTTTAGAGACACATCGATAATACTTTAATTGACAAAATTATCGAGAAATAAGTTGGAGCAGATCAATATTCGTTGGGGGTGAATCGTGAGGCAGCCTGTCAGGTCTATGTTCATACTGGCCCAGCTGATTTGAACAGCACATGATTTTCAGATATCAAATTATTATTTTCAGATATTATAATTCACAATAACAATAACAATTTTTATAAAAGTTATTAATAGGTAACTAATAATAATTTACACAAGGTACGTGATTATAATTATCAATAATTACCTAATGATAATTTATAATAGTAATTAATCTATCTTTTAGTGATCTAGACAGAAGGGTGATTTGTAGAGGGGGGGGGGGGGTTAAAAAAGCAAAAACGAATTATAACATGGTGAAATTCTTGAACTAAATAATTTATATCCTTCTTTTTTGACATTTAATGTCTTTACTATAGCACATAACTCAAATGAAAATACAGCTTTCGTACAAGTACGCAACCACAAGGGAAATTTCATGTCTTTGCGCCCCCTCCCACACCCACACCACGTACCACGTACATCGTACTTCAATAATGATAATAATATTATAATAATATGAAGTTCACCATGATATTATCATGGTGAACTTCATAAATACCTGTGTGTAAACAATTATTTAAACATTCACGCTCATACCGCAGCTTGTCGGCCACGCACTCCGCAGAGGTTAACGTAATATGGTTAGGTAAATCGAGAGCTATCCAACGAGTGGTGAACGATTTTTGTACGATGATAACTGGCGAAGTTAAAGTTCCGTAGCAACGAATCGGTTGTACATGAAAATCATTGGAAATTTTTCATAACGCTTTCTTTATCACACCGTAATGTCACACTTTTTGAGTTATGTGCCATAGTAAAGACATAAAATGTCAAAAACGCTGCGTGTGCATTCTGTATAGATGGCTCAAGTCAGAGAAGAGTATTCATAATGTTGTCGTGGATGGAGGGGGGGGGGCAATGGTATGACGTTGATAATATGGGGAATAAAGTACCTAGTTATACTCAATGTGAGGCCCGAGACGACGTTGAATTCTACCAACCAAACCCCTTACCGCTCTCTGTTGACCCGATCATCTATTAGATCTGACGAGTTATGCATTTCAATAGCGCAAATTAGTTAATGTTGTCTAACACTGTCTAATTTGGGGGGGGGGGTGCCCCTCCCCCTTATACACGCTCCTGACTCAAGGGACTGTCCTTATGTCTAGGCAATAAACCGTTGTAGAGGGCATAACAATCTGACGTAAGTGATGACTAATAGAGCTGGATCATTAGGGCTTATAGTGAATTAATAATGAATACTGTACTTACTTGATGGAAGGACTGTCGGATATCCGGACGGAACGAAACCTGAACTGTGAGGCGAACTATGCGCATACCCGGCGGAAGGGGTCCACACGAATCGACTTAACGTTATGTAATGCGGAGCCTAAGAATGGCCCCACTCCTACTCTTGAGTTCTAGTTCGGAGGTAGAACCTACCTACCCTACTACCTATGCTTCTATGGAGGGAAAGCTCACTCGTAGGTATATCCATATACCACGCTTTGCGCTGAATAGTGTAGATAAGTGTTGTATTATAATATCCCATCCAACACCAAATTAACACCCTCTGTATTATTATAGTAACTCAAGAGGCTGTTTTACGTGAATGTTTTCCTCTTAAAATACGAGGGAACCCTCAAGGTCGATCTCAAATAAATCGCCTATTTTTTAGGTCAATCATTATCGCATGCCAAGTACCTATGGGAGGACCCACATTCGACGGAGGCCGGCTAAGTTGAACAGGTTTTACTGGTTTCAGTTTAAAAAAAATTTTTCTTTTAACCCTCGGCATTTTCGCTCTTTCCTGAATCACTTGAGGAAAATTGTATGAAATCTCGTGGGTAACCCTGAATGGTAGTTATTCCATGGTAGGATCCGTGTGGAGGCAAGCAAGTACCGCCGTTTGTTTCTTTGCCCAGCATTCGCTATTCACTTTGGCTTCAATATTAATATCATTCTAAGGTCTCCCAAAGGCCTTAAAGACAGGAATGAAGTACGCCCCAAAGGCCATAGAACGGTAATTCTTCTTTTTGAAATGCAGTTTCTACGTTCCCACTATCCGTACGCGTCTCAATCGTGGGCGACCCGTCAGACCTGAATTCCAACAGTTACAGTTGTTCAGTGCCTGCTTACTGTTACTTACACTGCGAAGTATCCAACACAAAGTTTACCTCATGTAAAAATGAGGTAAATATCTAATATCTCACAGAAAAGGGTGTGTGAGTAAAGTATTATTGCGTCAGATTTAGTACCGGGGTAATCGAGCTTTGGTCGAGTTAAGGAACGTTTTGCTCTGGACGACTGTAACGATGATCGTTCAACGATTTGTTTTCCTTATACCTATTATACTTATACTTATGGACTGCTGCTCGACTATCGTGATCGCCAACGACTATCGTGATCGTGAACTTTTCCCTGTCTTCACGAAGATCGATCTTCGTGGTTCGATCTTCGATAATAAACCGTTGGGATTGCCAATAAAATTAATGATAGCAGCATACAAGAAGTTTTTGTGAAAGTTTCCCGAAAGTTTGGTTGCAAGGACTCAAGTATTAAAAGGGAGTAATTACGCCCTTTAAAAAAAATCGAATCAGTTGTAGTTATCCTTTTCTTCGAAAATTCGCTGAAAAAGTGAGTTGATTTGACGTGGAATGACCTCAGATTGTCCTGGTTCCTTCACTAATTTGCCTAATAGAAACCGAAATGGGGGCTAGTGCAGGGAAGAATGACAGAAGTTGACGAAAGATGAAAAGAGTTATTCTGCTAAGCAAACAGTAATTTGGTGAGAGAACAAGTTGACTGAGTGGAGCATCCAAGGGAAATTTGTCACAATTGGCAATCAACTAACAGCAAGCTGGAAAGGGTTTTCTGTGCGGCAGTGTCGCTCTGAACCAACAGTCATGTTCTGGGAGTCACTGCTAATCTTCTGTGTGATGTTGGTGAACGTTATTACAAATGTCAGAGGAGGGGAATTTGACATGATGCACAGCAACGTAGCCAAATGCCTGAATGCTATAATGAGTGCCGAACGAAATAATCAACATTTTATTCTTATAGGGAACGAAATCAACAAACACAAACTGAATTTAACGGTTCTAATGATGCCGTGGCCGAGAACTTCGGTAGGAATTTCCAAAATTAAACACGTCGTACATCATTTCAAAGGAGTCGTGTTGCTGTTTCCCGATACGAACGCCACAGACTACGACCTCTTTCTCGAAAGTCTCTCCGACCAAAATGAAGTCAAATACGTCGCGTTCACGGAGTCCGTTCTCAAAGTCTTTCACCTGTTCGAACAGTTTTGGAAATTCAAGATCCTCGACGTGATTGTCCTCTACTACTCGCCGAACGGGATCATAACAGTGTTCACGTACAGGCCTTTCAGCAGACGAGGGTGCGACACTGATACCCCAGTACGAATCAACAAGTGGATCAACGAATTGGGCGTTTTCGAAAAACGAGGGGATTTATTTTCGAGGAAGGAAAAAGTGTACGATCTCCACGGCTGCCCAATACGAGCGTCGATGCAGACGTCTAATTTCGACGTGGCGTCGCCGTTAAACACCACGACGCTTTCACTGCCGCTGATGATTTTCAAATTTTTAGAGAAACACATGAATTTCTCCGGTATCGTCGACGAAGGTGAATTTCCCGGAGTGGACTCCTACACCTTAGCGTACATGAACTTCACTAACGGCAACGTTTTGTCGCTCATCAGAGGTAACGTTGATGTAGCTCTCGGAGAATTCTCAATGTTACTGCACTACGGGTCGAATATAATAGGACCTTTACAAAACTCCATGGACTGCTTTACATGGGCAGTGCCCACAAAAGCCGGACGGATCCCCAGCATGTGGACGACGTACGTGTATGAATTCGATGTCTACACTTGGATAGTTATTGTCGGCTTGCAGTGTTTAGCAACGACTTTCTTCCACTTTCTTTGTCAAGTAAACATCAACAAAGACGATTCATTTTCTATTTCTTTCAACGCATTTTCATCATTAGGGTTCCTACTAGGAGTCGCTTTGAAAACGAAACCCAAAAACGACTCTTTACGAGTGTTTTACATCTCTATGGTTTTATTCTGTTTCGTCACCAATGCAGCGTATCAAGCGACGATGGGTAGTTTGGTGACAGTTCCACCAGACAGTCGAGATATAGATAGCACTAGCGAACTACTAGGCACCAATATCGTCCTCACAGGTAACCCTCGGATGTTCTACTTACTTCTTTCCTCCAACAACACCAGCAGAACAGTCAGTGACGTTTTGGAAAGGTTTCAAACCCTCAACCCTGGAGCTTTCACAAAAACGCTACGTAAAATCCACAAAACAAGAGCTTTTGCAGTCTTCCAACGAGCAGCCGAACTAAAGAAATTTGAGCAAATCATTAAATATAAACAGAATATTTCCGATCCGTATCACATCGTACCGGACTGCCTATTTACCGCGTACAATTCGCCGTTTCTACTGAAGACCGGCTCGATGCTTTTGGAGCCTTTCAACGCACTTGGGACCTCTTTAGTGGAATCAGGGATTCTCAGCAAGTGGGAAAGGGGGTTGGAGAGAATGGACCAAATGATTTACGTTAACGCAACGATGGTGGAAGGAAATAAAGTGAGACAGTATTCGATTAAACAACTGCAAGGAGGGCTCATTATTCTTGTGAGCGGTTACACTGTATCTGTGGCTGTGTTTCTGGCCGAAATACTCATTAAAGGATTCCAACAACAGAGCACCAAGAAAACTGCAGTGAAAAAGCCGTCTAAACGAAGGAGAGCATTTATGAACTAATCTTTTGTGTATTGTCATCAAGTAGATAGGTACATAATATATAATATACATATTATGTAATTAATCCTTAGGTTAGCCTAATAATAATCGTGATACTCTACCAATTTGCACTTAACTAGAAGGTACTTACAGGGCCGTCGCGTGGTTTCCCACACAGAAAATAGACACCTACTAGATCTTGTAGATCATCATTAGACAAGGAAGGGGGGCCTAAAAAAGGGGACCCCCCCCCCCAATGTGTTTTAAATGTGACCCCCCACCCCTCGGTCTCGAAAATAAGAAGATCATTTCAGAACGCAGAATTCAACCCCCCCCCCCCTCGCTTTTAAAGGTAAGTACAATATTTTATTTTTATTTACTCACGTGTAGAATGGTGTTTTTTGAAAACGTAAGAAGCTGAAGCGAAGACGCGAATTTCAACGATGCATACGACAGACGTACACGTTATGTAAAGACGAATTTAATTTCATGTCATTACACAACGCGTAGGCCAATTTTTGCACGTATATTTCTCCAAGCAAAGTTAGCAAAATCTACAAAATAAATCTAAGGACGTTTATATGTACGTTGAGTAACATGATTCGTAGCACAAATAAAAATGTTAATTTTAAATTTAAATATTTACACGACGATTCCTCTAACATTTTAGGATTTGTGAGTGATTACCTACCGTATTCTATTAACATTTCTACTATAAAAAATTATGAACAACCTATAAACATCAACATTCAAGTAAGATTAGAATATCTAAATTCCAAAATATATATGTTTTCACAAAACACCAATCTACATGTGAGTAAATAAAAATAAAATAATGTAACTAATGTAAAATAGTGTAACTTTTCTCCTTTATCTGTGACTAAAACGAAAAATCATCGAAAACTTCCCTTCTCTTCATTTCTAAAAGAACCCACCCTCCTTCTCCCATATTTCACCCATGAGAATTATTAGAGATTAAATGGTAGCCTACTCCATTGAGAACCTTTTTAACATGTGATTCTTTCGTGGTTCAATGGCTTAAAACAGCCAAACGCCAAAAAACTCAATGAGTCCCATAAACAGAACGAGCTAGAGCAACTAAAAGAATGGCAATTACTATGACTGCCAGATTCTAAATTGATAGACGCCATCTAGACGTTGATAGACTTCGACAGACGCAGTCTAGACGTTGATAGACGCTGTCTAGACGTTGATGGACGCATTCGAGACGTCGAGAGATGCCGTCGAGACGTCGATAGATGCCGTCGAGACGTCGATAGATGCCGACTAGACGTTGATACAGGCCGTCTAGGCGTATAGACGCCCTTTAGACGTCGATAGGCGCCGTTAGACATGGATAGACGTCAATAGACGCCGCTGGAAGCCACAAAGTGAGGCCAATGTGCCCAAAACGTGGCGGAAATTCAAAAATTGTAAATCGTTTCTAGTCGATTGATTTTTTGTGGATGTGTTACTACACATGTACGAAAGACCAAAAGTAACCATTTAAGACGTCTAGCAGATCATCTACCACAGACGTCCACTAGATGTATTTACGTATTCACCCCCCCCCCCCCCCCTGAAATGTGATTAAATAAATAAATTTCATGAATTTACGACCCTTCACTAGATGATTTTGACCGCGCGCAACCCGTTCTGCGAGCGCGCAAAGTTGCCTAACTACCAAAATTGCCGTAAAACATGGATTCTGGTAAACTCCAAGTGCGTTACATGAATAATTCATGTAACGTACTTGGAGTTTACCAGAATCCAGCGTAAATTATTTACACTGTTTCTCAACGATGATTCACATGGTGCTATCCGTTTCTTGATTTGATTCAGGCGAGTTTGCACATGAAATTTCGTGATTGTCCATTTCCTTTCCCTCCTTCTTTCTCAACCGGGCTGGGGACCGGCTATGGCGAAGTTAAAAGAAAATAAATACGAACACTTCCTTGAAAAAATAAAATTAAAATACCATCTGGGGCCTGTTGCACATTAGGTTAGTAATATTAGACAATTTTACAAGTCTACAAGTTCTAATATTACAAGTACTAATATTTTCTGTTGCACAATGGTTCATAAGTCACTAATATTATTAGCCGAAATTTACGTGTTCCGAAGATGAAAATATTAGTAAACTGTCCTTTACGTGTTGACAGATATAAATTGAGACGCAAGAAGTTAAGGTTACGTGAGTCACGTAACGTGACTACCGAGCCTTCTTCTCGTTCCGTGAACCGATTTCTTTACATACTTACCGATTTCTTTAAATTCTTACCGTTTTCCCTGTTACGTTAAAATGTCAAAACGCGAGGAAAAACGCAAATTGAAGGTGTGCGTAGTTAACAAAATAAAGATGAACAAGGAAGTGTTGTCTGGTGCTTTTTCAGACTGCCTCACGAAATAAGATAAAGCCAAGGCATGGCAGGAAATTTACAATTCGCTCTGCCGCAAGAAAAGTGACAACTAAAAAAAATTTATTTTGTGAGTTTTATCGTAACAATGTTCCTTCTTGCTGGGCGTAACATGATAATATCATAGATAGGAACATATTATGTTCCTATCTTTATTATATTATGGTACAACATAATGTATTATACCATAATATAATAAAGATAGGAACATATCATGTTACGCACTCCAAGAAGGAACATTGTTACGGTAAAACCCACAAAATGAATTTTTTTGAGTTGTGTCACTTTTCTTGTGGGTGTGTTGATTATGTGTATACATTTATTAATTATCGGTGTGCGAGGAGGGATCCCAATTCTCGAATATTTTATGCGCTAACCTTCAAAATATGCAATTTTATGCAAAACAAAATGAGTGTTTTTGGAAACAGAAAGACGTGAAACGGGCAGATCACTGGGTATTTCTTCGAAATTCGCCGAGGGAGAAAATATGAATTTGTATACAAATCCACCCTCTAGTTATTAGTAACCGTTGCATGATCACTTAAAAATATTAGCGATGATAGAAATATTAGTGGGCGCTAATAATAGCTGTTGTTCCACGAGACGTTGGAAGATTTGTTATTTGATTTTGAAGCTGTTAAACCCAGGATAAACTTTACTTGATTTTGAGTTAGGGTAGTATTGAGGAGATGGGTTTGGGAGGTCGAACCCCCGTATGGGAAGTATCCCATAGTTCTCACATGTGGCCCAGGATCAGCTGAGTGGCTCCTAAAGCTAACGGACATCCATGATCAGATTTTTTACCCACTAAGGGAGAAATTGAGAAATTTCAGTGATTTAGGAAATTTGAATATTTCAACTAAAGAGTTGTACTAACAAATTGATTGATTGGTAATTTTAGGTTTTTCCACGAAGCAACTACTAAAAGTTTTATGCCATCTCCACACATCTCTTGGTGGATGCCTGCCATATAGTTGGATCATTTATTTTTTTGCCTGGATACATTTTACGTAGTCAACATGACAATGCCTGGGTAATCAATCAATCAGTTTATTATCAATATTGCCTGGTAGGCTAATGTGGGGAGGGAGTGGTGTTTGTGTCAGTAATATGTTGCTTGGACCGTTTATGGGAATGTTGCGTCTGAGTTGTTGTCCCTCAGCTGTCTCCTCTTCAGCCTGCGACTTTCGGTTGGTGGAGGACCCGAGATCGCTGCGACTTGAGGGTTGGAGTGTTCCACAGCTCATACATTGAGTGCTCTGCAGTTGTGGTTTAACAAGTTAAGTTGTGGTTATCAAGTTCAACCCGTATGTCAATGGAACAAGATGAAACACCTCCCCCTCCCCCGTTGTGGCGAGGCGGGGGCAGTTGTGGCGAGGGGGGAGGAGGGCAGATGTGGGGAGGGGTGGAGAGGGAGAGCATAAGGGAGACATCTCCCGCCTCCCCCTCATCAAACACCTCTCCCCCCCTTCTCGAATCTCATCACCTCACCAACCATCCACATCTGCCCGCTGTCCTCATTCGCACCCACTCCCACAATTTAAATTTAAGCAGTTGTGGCGGGGGGGGGGGGTGGAGAGGGAGAGACTGTTCGACTTTTTATTTTGTTGACCTGCACAGAAATTAGGGCCATAAGTCCCTCTCTACCACTCTGGCAGGAAGCGTGATTACACAAATAACTACATTGGGATTACACAAACTAAATGCTTGCATACGAGTCTGCAACACATTGGGACATTTTATGTCAATATTAATAATATCCAATCTTAATAAACCGTTCAGTAACAAATTACCTCAAGCAATTGATCACAAAACAAGCGGCAGTGTTCACTATATCTATTTATAACATAAAAATATATATAAGTCTGACTTAAATACCAACACATCCGTTATAATTATTATTATTAGAGAGCTTTCGAATGGAGAACGATTTTTGTCCGATGAAAACTACAGAAGTTTCATTTCCCTAGCAACGGCTTGGTTGTAAGTGAAAATTATCGTAAAATGTAGGTAACGCTTTTCGAGGACACTTTTTCGTGACAGTTTTGGTTTATTATCTTCGATAATGAACCATTGGAATCGCCCAAAGAAAAAAAAATTTTAACCCCCCCTCAAAATTTGTTGGTTTACGTTTCAAGATACGGAGATTCAGAAAATCGAATAAAAAAAAATCCGTCCGTCCGCCGTACGCCGTCCGCGGCACTTTGCCCAGTTAGCGTTGAGTTAAAATTACGAAATTTGGTTTCTGGGTTTCGGGGAAATATTATTCAACATGGTTTGAAAAGGGAAAAACAAGTTTTGTAAAAAATCCCAATGCTCTAGGTAGTAGTCGATACCAGTGACCAACATTTTCTTCAGTAGTCGACATGGTTTTGCACTAGTAGTCGACCTACATGTGTTAGAAGTCGACAGTATCACTTGAGTCAGTAGTCGACAGGTTTCGTCATTCCATCGTTTTCGAATTTTACGACATCTAAATAAAATACATTCAACTGTGAATCGGAACTTGAAAATAGATTAATAAGATGTAATAAAGTAGTTATCAGACTTTTTATTTGCAAACAGCTCATTATCAGTCTCAAATTGCAATAAGTACTTAAGTAAAAAGGTATGAAAACTATAGTCGAAAACTCATTGTCAGAAAATTGACATTACTGTTGGGCTTAGGTACCTATTTACATATTTTTTTGACATTTTCATGTCTTTGCTTTGGCACATAAACTGAAACGGGAAAAATTTGTTCCCTTGATTCACCCTTTCCCTCAGATCACGTCAGAACACAAGCGACCGGCGGGCCATTACGTCAGAGCCTATGACGCACGAGCGCATGACGTAAGACGGCTGGCAGGAGGCTAACTAGTACGTCAGAGCGTATGACGCACGAGCGTATGACGTAAGACGGCTGGCAGGTGGCCAACAAGTACGTCAGAGCCTATGACGCACGAGAGTATGACGTAAGACGGCTGGCAGGAGGCCAACAAGTACGTCAGAGCCTATGACGCACGAGCGTATGACGTAAGACGGCTGGCAGGAGGCCAACAAGTACGCCAGAGCCTATGACGCACGAGCGTATGACGTAAGACGGCTGGCAGGAGGCCACTAGTACGTCAGAGCCTATGACGCACGAGCGTATGACGTAAGACGGCTGGCAGGAGGCCACTAGTACGTCAGAGCCTATGACGCACGAGCGTATGACGTAAGACGGCTGGCAGGAGGCCAACAAGTACGTCAGAGCCTATGACGCACGAGCGTATGACGTAAGACGGCTGGCAGGAGGCCACTAGTGCGTCAGAGCCTATGACGCACGAGCGTATGACGTAAGACGGCTGGCAGGAGACCAACTAGTGCGTCAGAGCCTATGACGCACGAGCGTATGACGTAAGACGGCTGGCAGGTGGCCAACAAGTACGTCAGAGCCTATGACGCACGAGAGTATGACGTAAGACGGCTGGCAGGAGACCAACTAGTGCGTCAGAGCCTATGACGCACGAGCGTATGACGTAAGACGGCTGGCAGGAGGCCAACAAGTACGTCAGAGCCTATGACGCACGAGCGTATGACATAATACGGCTGGCAGAAGGCCAACTAGTGCGTCATACGACGAGACCTTTTATGTCTCTGCGCCCCCTCCCACACCCACACCGCGTACCTCGTACTTCATTTTGGTTTATTATCTTCGATAATGAATCATTGGAATCGCCCAAAGAAAAAAAATTTTAACCCCCCCCCCCCCCCCCTTAAAATTTGTTGGTTTACGTTTCAAGATACGTAGATTCAGAAAATCGAATAAAAAAAAATCCGTCCGTCCGCCGTACGCCAAACGCCGTCCGCCGTCCGCGGCACTTTGCCCAGTTAGCGTTGAGTTAAAATTACGAAATTTTTTTTATGGGTTTCGACCAACCACACAATGGTCCTCGAAACTTTTCATAACCCTAGGTCAAGGGGAAGGGGTTCAAAACGAATTTTGGTACGACATGGTATGACTATGGTATGGTATATTATTGTATGTATGATTTAGTATAGTACAGTACGGTATGATAGGAAAGAAATGGTATGAGTACGGTGAGAATATGGTATGGTGCCGATTTGCAACGCAG
Source organism: Stenodema calcarata (assembly GCA_963920205.1). NCBI lineage: Eukaryota > Metazoa > Arthropoda > Insecta > Hemiptera > Miridae > Stenodema > Stenodema calcarata. Next base: position 4,157,540 of record OY986056.1, on the reverse strand, counting down.
TCTGGTATAGACAGAAGGGTGATCTGCACAAGGAAGATAATAAACCGTTGTGTCAAGAATTTGCAGAGTTTTTTATTTTAATGTGCCAAAGCAAAGACATAAAATGTCAAAAGTTGAGTTGTTCTAGATTTCAAGCGAAAAACTGTTCTGTTTATCACTGAAACACTGGGACCCTTGAACGATAACAACACACCATTGTGTAGGTATATATTTTTGAATACCGTACTTACTTTACCTCTAATTATTTTTCTAATTTCTAAAAAACCTAGGAACAAAAGTTCATGTGAATACTGCAGTAGGCCCTAGTCTGGACCTTTCCTTATCGAAATTCGGACCCCTCCTTATCGAAATTCTGGCTACGTCGCTGTTTGACGTTAGAGTGGAGGACGATCAAGAGGAGGATTGTGAGTATGGAGAGAGGCAGCATACCTTTCCTGCCATGCCTTGGTTTTTCTTTGTGAGGCAGTTAGAAAAACCACCAAACAAGACTTTATTGTGCAGGTTTATTTTGTTCAATACTCACACCTTTATTGAATGGGTGAGTTTTAAAAGTTTAATATTCCAAAAATTGAAAAAAACGATGTCGCCTTTACCTTGTTTTTAAAATTTTTGGAATCTTAACCTTTTTAAAATCACCCATTCAATTTACGCTTGTCCTAGCGTTTTGAAACTATAAACTTAGATTATAAGAAGGAAAGATCGAAGGAGAAAAGGGTGTAACGAGAAAAAGGGTAGCCACATAACCTCACACTTGTTGCAATTATTGCCCCTAGAAACATGTTGTCATCTTCGGAACTTGTAAATTTCTTCTACTTTTATTAGTGACTTATGAACTATTGTGCAACCGAAAATATTAGTACCTACTTGTAATATTAGAACTTGTAGATGTGTAAACTTTGCTAATATTACTAAGCTATAGTGGTGCAACAGGGCTGTGGTCTTTAAAATAGTCGAAGTAAGGCGGAATGTTTCTCACCCAGTGGATGTTATGACCAAAACAAGCGAAAAGTCACGGTGGTCGTCTGATTCCTTTTACGTACCTCTGTAATCTTGAAGTATTGACAGCTCGATGTGTACGGATGAAATCCATATTTTACAGTCTCAATTCTTGCTGTCACGATAAATAACGACGAGCTTCCCGTTTTGATCTGAAGCTGGTATGTCCTTCGTACCAGACGTTGAAACTTTATCACTTTCGCTCCCTGATCGACGCTAAAGGAATTGATAGAAATCTACACGGCTGAAGCATATACGATCGGAATGTCCACCAACTCGAAGACAGGACAATAATTTATTAGAGGTAAATCCGAGTGGATCAGGAATGAGTTGAGGTAGGTAAAACTTATGGAAAACGTCCAGTACAACGCTAAGATAGCATTCACGATACATGCATTAAGACTTAATTCATTAGTTGTTCATTAAGGCGGAAGGTACACTTTCAGAAGGATTTAATTAATTCCCACATCACATCTTAATACACACGAGTATAGTGGCCATGAATTGGACAAAACCTTCAAAACATCCGCATGTTCTCTATTTTTCCTGATTATTTAATTCATTGATACTTGAATTATTATTCAAACGAAAATTGTTACGCAGAATTGTCTACAGGATAACCAGTTTAACAAGATAAATTGATTCGTTTTGACATGGATATGTCTTATGGCTGGTGGACATTCCAAAATTAGCGCGATACAAAGAAAGTGACGTTTTTTTGGCACAATTCCCGTGACTTGAAATGTGGTATGTAGCCTCCTTAGGACTTACACACAGAATATGCCCAGGATCAGTTAATAAAGCTATCTAACATAAAGCTAAGAGTAGGGCCGCAATAAGCTGAGTGGCTCCTAAAGCTAATTTCTATGCTATTCACTCTATGAAGGTGTAATTTGGTATGTAGCCTCCTTAGGAGTTACACTTGAAGCAGTATAAGCCTAGGGTCAGCTGAGTGGCTCCTAAAGCTAACAGACATCCATGATCAGCTTGGTTTCCCAGTAAGGTAGAAATTGAGTAATTTCAGTGAGTTAGACCGCGAATTTGAACACTTCCACTAAAGAGTTGTAGGTACTAACAAATTGATTGATTAGTCATTTTGGCAACGAAATTGTAGCCTCCTATGAGAGATAAGCGAGAGAGATGAGCATACTGAGCTCTCCATACAACCCATGAACGCTGGGTGGCCCAGGGAAAATCCGTAAAACAATCATTAAGTTGGACTTGCGGGGTGAATGTTCTCCAAATGGACTCTCGCATCTCCCAAAATTTCCCCAATAATGTACCTTCAACCCAATAATTAGAAACCCCTTTCTAACCAATCAATACTATTTTGACTGTCACTATGACTATGAGAACAAAACCTGGTCGCTCCTTCTCTAGGTGGCCTGGGGGCCGAGATCTCGATGTGGCGGACGGATTCATGAGCGTATAAGCATCTCCAAACAGAGTGGTTACGCTAAAAACCTAGGAACAAAAGTTAATTTCCGTTCGTTTCATCAAACCAATACAGATTTGGGAGGGCAGTTTGTACCAATAAAAACTCAAAAAATCTATATACACGTTATTATATTTAAAACATCATCTACAAACAGGTACTCCAATGTGGAGCATTATTTAAGCACAGCCTGTCATGGCTATGGCACGATAAACATGTCGGCAACAATCCGTGTAATGAGTAACGCTACATAAACGCACAAACCTTATGCGATTCATTCCAAATGCCAGATTTAACTTCAATATAATCAAGGCAGACTACCAACATCAAGATGAACAAGCGAAAAAACAAACACAAAATTTAATGATCTACTACACTATCGTCTTATAACTAGACTTTAATGATTTTTGTCGATTTTAAAACTTGGGGTAATAAGGCTACTCGTAATACCTACTCATGGGAAGTGTTTAGAAGATACTGACCAATAGAGACCAAATGTTTGGTGATATAAATTCTTACGACAGCCCATTAATAACCTTTACGCATTCTGTAATATAATTAGGTATATAGTTTTGCACTTTGGTTGTACAGGTGCAGATACATGTTAGTGAGAAAATAATTATGTGAAATATATGAACGGGTTGAAGGGTTTCATTCTCGTGGCTTAGTTTGGAACATACTAGTGCCAATCAGTCCAATCAACCAGTGTCACTAGTTCAGTTAATGCAGACCGAAAATGGCCAATGAGGAACTAAGAATACTAGTTCCAATTCTTTCAGAAATATGTGGTGGAGGAGGGGGAGGGGGGCTTGGGCACTTTGAAAACAGTTTACAATATATATTCTACAGATAAATAATTATATAATATATAAGGTCGTATACATTTGTGTAAACCAGATATATGAACGTATGTAGAGAGCCATAAAATAGTTCAAAACTGCTAATTATTTCAATTGGGAAATCAAGATTTTTCGTTGAAATCATAAAAGTGCTATGAGCTGTGTATTCGTGTAGGGAATATACACGACGTGATATGTATTCTTGTAGGGAATTTATTGCTGTACAAGTTTTATTGCGACGAATTTCCACTAAAATGAACGAGTGAGGATCTAGAATAGAAAAATATTCGAAAAACATGAGTGAAAAACACTGATTTTTGAAAATTACCAACATTCCGGTGCCGGTAGCACGTAAACGGTCCAGTTGTTCACAACAATTTATATAACCGAACTTGTAGCAAATTTGATAAGCTTTCAGTTGGTACTGAAGAGCTTTTTCACTGCTGCAGCAGCGCACCGTTTTTGAGTAATAAGCGAAAAACTGAAAAACTTAAACCCGGGATTTGGAGGGACTTTATTTTTTCTTGTTCAGGGGACGTCCCCTCCTCCACCACACACACACATTCCTGAAAAAGTGAGAATAGTATTTTTAGTTCTCCCATTTTTTCTTGATACAAGTAAGTCATTACAATACCGTGGCACAGAGATACACGTCACAATCCAACCGCGGCAACATTTTTATAACATTGATAAGGCCGACTAATAACCTGTGCTTTGGATACATTACAAAATAAAGAGTATCCTGATAGACAGACAGCTGACGGGAACGAGCTTTTGAAGACGTAAAATGGAGCGAGACTGGCCAGAGGCAGTTTGTACAATTAGGAGCGGTACATTAAGGTTTACTGTCTGTTTAGTCAAAAAAGAAGTGTTTTTCAATTCAAACTGAAGATTTTAAATCTTCTATTTTTCACGATTCAAATCTATAAAAATTGTCTTGTTGCGAGGCCAGCGATTTCGAATAAAACAAGACCTTTTTCAACAACCTGACGCTGTCTAATAAATACTGGAGAATACAAGACCCTGTTCGCAACACGTTGGTTTTCTTTTCCCATCGATAATATTCAGTTTCGTAGAGAAGTCATTGAAAGGCTATTTTCGTGATAAAATCGTGCAATAATCTTTTTCCACCGAGCGTTAGGTGAAGTATCCATAGAGGGATTGAGAGCAGGTCTAGACCAGGTGAAGGCGATCAAAGAGATGAAGCAGCCTTCTGGTGTTACTCAAGCAATAAGGTTCAATAGTCTTGTGACCTATCTATCGTTAATTTGTGAGCCCATACGAAAAACGAAAAAACATGAACGACAAAATATGAAGAATGGAACGGGGTGAGCAGCCCCAGAATAATTATTATGCTACAACAAATTAATTACTGCACTATTTACAGAACAGTGATCTAGACACGAGGGTGATTCGTACGGATGATAAGCAGTTGTGCAATTATTTACAGCGTTTTTCCTGTAATGAATGTCAAACTTGTTTGGAAAATTCAGAAAACACGAGCTCATAATAACTTGATGTCGTTTCGCGCTGGATTACGGGCACTTATATTATAAATGCTGATTTATGCACACGTTTTATTTCTCGGGCGATTTAATTGGTTAGCTGGAAAATGAGCCAGAATACGTACAGGAAAAATAGCTGATGATAATCGATAGGTGGGTGATACATGAACCTAAATACCCTATTCAAATTCTAGGGAGCAAAGGATTGAGTTGTTGTTACATTCAATTTTCTACGGCAGAGTCTTGTTGACCACGTCTGACCAGCCAAAATAACATTACGTCAAATAGTGCATTTCATGGTGTGCTGAGGTACAAGATTTCTTTCCCCTGCTCGCTGAAATGGTTATTTCTCATTACTGCTAGTGCAGGATTTTGAGAGGTGTTTCAGAAGATATCTGGATAATTATAGATTCTATTGTTTTTTCTACATTCTTTCACAAGTGACCTACTATTTTACGATTATATTCCACCTGCAATTCTGCCAGATACTGATTGTAAACTTCGACTTTTTTTCAAACAAGAAGGAGTTTTGGGGTCTGTTGTTCACTTTTCAGCCTTCTTTCAACTCTGCCAGCTACTAACTGCGTTCTCCTGCTTCGCCACTACCACGTAGTTTACATTTTCATCTCGAATTTGTTTCATTAGGTTAGGGTAAATGGTGAGAAGGGAGGTCCTGAGGGACGTACGGTAGACTTTCAAATGCCCGAAGCCCCAAATATGCATCATTCATCTAGTAAGCCCTCCAAGTGAAATTTCTTCTTTTTTTCTTCATTATATAATATATTATAGGGTCAGTTGGGGTAAATGTAAACATGGGGTAAACGTAAACAAGTGACATTACCGCCTACGTAATGAGAAAAGAAGAAGTTCTCGCGCTTTCCCATCAGCTGATCGGTGTATGATACGCGAGTGATTTGAACACTGCCTAAAAGTTTGATTTTCGAAGTTGCAATCCAACACCGAAAATCCGACGTGCTGCAAACTCGTTCTCTTTGGACTGCTCAAAACGGAGTATATTAGTATATTAGATTGACGATGCTTGGATAATTTTCATTGTAGCTCTTGTTTTGGTTGAGCTAAGACGTGCTTACCCCATACATGTTTAGCCTAAGGGGTAAATGTAAACAAATATTTGCCACGTCTTTTAAATGATTTTGGAGCCGTTAACGAAGAAATTTCCCCTGTTTCTAATTACCTATAATATCCATAGGTACTTGTTTTATTTATTTCTTTTTTTCTTTTTTTTTGCAGGAAGCCTCGGTCATACGTTGAGCAGAAACATCCACCGTCCTATACTCATCAACATTTGGAAGAAGCTGTTCTTGACTTCGTTGATAGAAACAAGACGTATAGAGAGGCAGAGGATAATGCATTTTTAAGGAACCAAATTCAATTTTAATATTATAGAAATGATTCATTGGACATTTTAAAGCATGAACTCGAACAAGAATTGTATTGTGTACGTGACTTTGTGAATACAAAAGCTCAACATAGCTCAACAAGTGATAACCGATAACAATAACAATATTGCAGTCACCAAAACCCTTTGTAAGCATAGATGGACTTCAATACTTTCCCTCATCAACTGATTTCAAGGGTTTATGGATCTTGAACGTTAAGCCCTAATCTTCCACAAATCATCTTGAGCCTCGGTTTGTGCAGTGGCTTCGTCATCATGTCTGTTACTTGAAATTCCATTGCTACTTTTTCGATTTGAACTTCACCTTGTAGACCCATCTGCAAGGGATTGGTTTCTTTCCCTGTGGTAAATGTTGAAGAGTCCAAGTATAATTATCTTTCAGGGATTGCATTTCACAGTCCATTGCTTTTTGCCTATTTAACGTTTCTTCACTTCCTACAGCTTCCTCATATGTCAACGGTTCTGCCACTTTGTTCCCTATAGTTTCAGCTGACATCACATAGCTCAGATACTTTTCAGGTCTTCTGATCAGTGAAAAAACTTTGTTAACCTATTGATGCACTTCAACAGAGGAAACCTATCATGTTCCTACGCCTCTGCCTACCAGCGCTTTGCCCCAGGTCAGCCTATTTGGAAGTTACATGTTTAAAATTACCCCCTAGTCTAGGGGTAAATGTAAACAGGCTCTAATTTTGCCTCAATTGCAATTATAATGGAAAACTGCATTCCAGTTAACTCAGCAGACGCTACTGATTGACGAGAAATAGCAATAGGAAAACGTTCAGATGAAACATTCAGATTTTGTTTACAATTACCCCACCTGACCCTGTCAGTTCTTCATGGAGTTTTCTTCATTATTTTATCTTGGCCCCTGGGTTCCTCATCTTTCTTTTTTTTTCTAACAGTAGTGGCGCCCTTGTTAATATTGCTCTGTTCATAGCTCTATTAAATATCAGTGCATTACGGAAATCGTACCCGATGCTCTGAGCTAGTAAGGAAGGGACCCCGACGGAAAGTTGTCACTTCATAAAATTTAATACGATCGTCTTCGGGGGCAACAACATCAATGACGGATCGACGGTAGCATGAAATGACTCGTAATTACGGCTGATAGAGTCTTTGATGAACCTCAAGGCCTCAGACAGACAGCTCTCACTCCCCCCAATACATGACGAACACTCATTCATGTTTGAGGAAAAGATACCATCAAGTCAGCGGAGAACGTGGTCGAGACGCAGGTTTTTTTTTTTTTTTAAATATCTAAACGCAGGTTGAACGGCCTCAGAGGTGAGTCCAGTACCGTAGACGTGTCACGAGCGAGGAGTAAATTGGCCTGTCCAGCGAGGGCAGACTTGAGGAAGTTTCATGGCATGATGCCAGTCATCCAAAGACCCCCAAAGCAGTTTACGAGTAAAATTAAAGTTTAACTGTTTGTACGGGAGCACAACGGTGGAACAGATGCCAACATCCAGCCGTGGATTCTACGTGACCTCCACGCTCGCATCAAGGAAACAAATGTGGCAGACTACCGATTGAACCTAAGGGTACTGCATTTAAAATGAGTGGAGAGGATAGTTTTGGGTTTTTAACACCTCGATTTTTAGGGGGGAAAGAAGTCGTTGCAGGGGATTCAACCATAATTTACTTCGCTTGGTCGGTAGAAAGGAAGTCACAATACTTTCCAGTTTTCTGCAACTAACTGACAAAAAGTCCGTTTCTACTGCCACATACCATTCTGCCCTGTTAAGGTAAAACACCTCAACTCAAATTTCAAAACATTGCAGAAATTCGCCTCAAAGTTTTTCACTGCAACCTTTCGATGGCATCACATGATAACCTCATCTTGGTTTTGTTTTTTTTTAAACTTCTTATTTCATCGTCCCATGGTTCGAATTTTGGCGGAAAATGAATGTTCTGCCCCCTAGAGACCTTTAGGTTAATAAAATTAGGCCAAAATTCGAACCACAGGACGATGAGATAAGTTTTCTTTAAAAAAAAAAAAAAAAAAAACTTAGCCCAAAAACCAAGATACGAGGATATCATGTGATGCCATCGCTTTGATGTAAGTTGACTCATTTAAAAACCCTATTTTTTGTGAGATATCGATATGACCAACCAATTCGACGGTGAAAAAAAAAGAAAAAAAAAGCAAATTAATCGATTTGTAATCGATTAATTGCAGTTAAGGCGATTTTAACATTTCCAGCTTCCGTTTTGGGATTGTTTGTTTAGGCAAAATGCCTCAACTTGATCGTGAGGCAGTCACCTTAACGTAAACAACTCAATCAAAGGGATGTTTTATTAGGAAAACGCCCAAGTAATGTGAATTTTTGTAGGTAAAACGCCCCATCTCAATATTTTGGTGAGTTGAAGCTTTTTTCCTTAACAGCATGTCGTAGAGACGTTTTACCCTAACATTGACCGATTTTCGTATGCTTATGGTCAGAATTTCCCCAACTTCCGGTTCGAATTTGGAAATTTGGACTTCAAGATCGACAACGCCAGGTCTGAAATAGGGGGGTTCCGTACAAACCCCATTTTCTTGAGGCGTTTTTATTTAACAGGCCAGCATTTGGATTGCAATTTTTGTATTTTTTCATCCCCTCGTCCGTCACAAGTTGGGGGGAGTGGGGATTCCGAATTATATTCATTGACAAGTCAATCGATAACTTTACTCCTAATCGAATTAATCTAGAAACAGAATGTAAAAATACTGGGGGAAGAGCAGACTGAGTTTAGAACAGGTCGCGCAACGTTCGATAACTTGTTCTGTTTATGGAATTAAGTCGAATTTAGGACTGCTAGAGGAAGGGGCAAACTGTAAAGTTTTTTGTGGATTTTAGTGGATGGGCTTATCAGTGTTACAGGTTATGATAAACCGGTTATATCAGTACACCGTGCAGTGGAATCTGTCGATAAATTTAGATAAGTCGAAAATAATGAATCTCAAGAAAAATGGAGGGTTCCCAGGGGATTTCGTGTCAGTCCTCCAGTGTTGATGTGTTCTGTGTCCGTCTGATGTCATCTCGCTGGGCTATCTCAAAAAACCGATTTTTCAGGAGAGCCGTTCAACGTTTTTGTTCTCCCCTTCCAAGATATCCGCTATCGAGGTTATCAAGGTGTCCACACAATGTTGCCATCGTCTTATAGGTCAGTCCTATCGATTCTCAGAGAATTTCCCCCCTCCCTACGCCATAATTATTACCTATACCTATTCCTGAAATTCTTGACACAACGGTTTATTATCTTCTTTGTACAGATCACCCTTCTGTCTGGATTACTGAATGATAGATTAATTATTATTATGGAATTGGCATCATTAATTATTAATAATTATCATCAAGTAGTGTAGATTATTAATATTAAATATTTAACAAATTTTGTTGTTGGTTATTAATAATTTTTATGCTTCATTATTAATAATTATTATTAAATATTATTTATTAACTCGATATTTGAAAGCCATGACATGGCATTGTGCTGTTTGAATCAGCTGAGCCAGTTTGAAAATTGACCCGACAATTTGCCTCACGATTCACTCTCATGTTGACGATTTTCGATCTGCTGTGTGAGCCCTCATTGTCAACTAACGGCTGGTCGTACAAAGCTGAGGATGGTCTTGAAAAATTCTAAACAAATGAACTAAAAAATACACCGTTTCATTTGAATTTTTCGAGTTTTAAATTCTCAAACTTTGTTTTGAACCCCTTCCCCTTGACCAAGAGTTATGAAAATCTTCGAGGATCATTGTGGGGTTGGACCGAATCCCTAAACCAATTTTCGTAATTTTACCACAACGCTAACTGGGCAAAGTGGCGGTCGGCGGACGGACGGATTGAAGATAATAAACCAAAATTGGGGTTTTTGAGATAGCCCAGTCTTGCACTGGACCAGCGATATAACGTCACGAACTAACGTCGCGTCATCTTACAAAGAAATTTATTTGACGGATCTACGTCATACTTCCCCTTTGGTTTACGACCGAATTCATCAGGACTTACCACGCTCATCCAGCTTTATGAAAAACTAAATCTAAAGCCTCTGGTATTTTGATCTGATGATGTTCACCTGTTATATCTTCCCTCGATCCTCTTGAAATGCCGAGCATGATAACGCGCCAGAACGATAGGATAATTGAACGTTTTCCCTATACACAGGCGTTTTTTTTTTTAAATTTCAAAGGATAACGAGCCGCGCTAATTCCCTTTCAATATCCTCTCATCAGGCCCTACACATACCATGTTTCCGCACGCCACGATTTTCAGAAAGTAAAAGCGTGTGTGTGTATGACCAGCTAATCTGAGGCCAGTTCCATTTCATCTAACGAACAAGACCGATAGGAAACACCTCGCATTGATCAATAACGCAATTAACAAAATGAAGACACGTCATTTGTAAAAATTCAATAGGTGTCTTAAAAAGAATGCGTCTTCCAGGCGACCAGTACCAGCAGTTCCATCAGTTCGAGTCCACCAGCTGCCGCCACCGGTTAGATCTAAGCACCGAGGCTGCCTCGTGACTCAGGTAGAAGTTATGGTCGACTTCCACAGTAGAAATAGCGGTTGCTTCCTGTTTTGTACTGATGCATATATACAGATCTGAATTGATACGAGGCGAACCGAGGGCGAGCGTTCGATAAATACGGAGGAATTTGATTCGTAACAGATCAGGACTGACACTGCTTCTAGAGTAGATGATAAAATTGAAATAACTGACCTACCACTCTCTTCAACTATCCCTACCACTTAAAATGAAACTGGTCGGTTAAAGAGAGACTGGTTTTCATAGGATTTACGATTTTGTTTACCCCACGGATTCCATTGCGACACATCTTCGACTCGTCACCCCCCCCCCCCCCCCCGTCATGAATCACCTCCACGGAAAATGTGTGGTAATGATAAAATCTGTCTCCAATAGAGAGTTCCTAAGGGATAAGTCATAGAAGGTAGGTCCTCACGGATATATAATTGTCCTCATTGAGTCAGAACCACAAGATGAAACCTCGGGTTTAGATGATACGGATGAGATGATTCGAATCATTGTAAACGGAGTATGTTGTAAACATAAGTTCTTGATTTCACTGAATGTCAGAAGAGAGTTCAGTGAACAGTCATATTTCTTTTTTTTCTACAAAGGACTTCTAAATTTGTCCCTTCAATTTTATTACACCCTCTTTGAGTCTTATGGCCCCGAGCGATGAATTCTTTCCCTGGGGCCAATAAGACCCAAAATGGGTCTAAACGGAAAACTATTTTTTGTGTGTAAAAAATGGACAAATGACACATTTTGACGAGTAAATTCAACTTGAAATAGCTACTTTAAAGTTTTGATCGAAAAAGAAATTTTGGCTTCAAGCTCATTTTGGCTTCAAGCTTGGCTTCAAGCTCATTTTGGCTTCAAGCTTCAATTTTGGCTTCAAGCTCATTTTGGCTTCAAGCTTCAATTTTGGCTTCAAGCTCATTTTGGCTTCAAGCTCATTTTGGCTTCAAGCTCATTTTGGCTTCAAGCTCATTTTGGCTTCAAGCTTCAATTTTGGCTTCAAGCTCATTTTGGCTTCAAGCTCATTTTGGCTTCAAGCTCCCTGTATTAAGCTTGGCAGTCAACGTGAAATTAAAACTTGAACCACCATCCAAATTTAGTTCAATATTTTTCCAGATATTTTCCAGATTTGTTTTTAAGACTCAGTAAGAGGAACTGCAGAGCCTTGGGAGAAAATTCAGTTTTTGATTTTTCTCATTTTTTGGGTATTATGTTTCGCCGTTTTTTCTATGCAGTCTCACAGTAAATTTAATTGATTACAATTTGCGACCCAAATTGTTTCGATACCTTCATCGGGGAGTGCGTAGGATCCAAAATGGTGGACCCTTCAAAGTGTCACAATGTGTTGTGACATGGCTGTTGTACCACGGGACACAGTATAAGGGCCTCCTAAATACAATGTCTTTGATGGCACACTGATTATAATTTTATGAGAATCAATATGGAGCGATAATAATTGAAAATTCTGGTATTTTTAAAAGCAGATGCAAAATAATAGGCCAACTTTTAACCTCAATGTACCTACTTCATTTGATTGGTGGAATATCTCATTGGATTTTATAAATGTCTTACAAAAAGAAAATGATTAGTAATAATTACCAATCATTATCTTTTTTTTTTAGACATTTATAAATCCGATTAACATTCCAAAATTCAGAACTACATTTCTTTTCAGTCACAGAATGAGTAGAAGTGTTTTCATGAATAGAGGTCGTCATTTTGATTTTGATATGTCGTGGAAGACATGCGCAACGTGAAACACCGACAAATAGTACGGCGATTTGTAGGATTTCGAGTGAACAATACATAGAGATTTTGAAATCTTCAATAGCATTCATACAAAAATACCAAACTCTAAGTTTGGTGTTCAAAATTAAAAGAAATATCGTAAAAACACGAGAAGTGGCCACCATGAAACTACAGCTGCAACTGAAGGTGATGAGAAGCGGGATTACCAACCTCACAAACCAAAATTTCTTTGCACCGTCTGGATGTTATGAACAATGTCCCATGGTACAACTGTATTCAAGGTACAAAGGCTCCCCTACTGATTCCAGATTGTTGCACGAAGAACGGCAAAAGAACTTCATCAAATGTACGAATAGATTGACCATTAATATTTTCGTCACCTCTGATATCTACACATGGATTCCCATGATTTGGTTGTGTAATTAATTAAATGGGCAGTTAATCTGATGGTTGATGGTTAGGAATGCGAAAATCTCAAGTCAAAAGTAGTTCCTTATCTCCAGTGGAGCCCAAAGATAGCGTTAAGATAAAGTGGACCGGTAGAACGGGCCCTGAACGCTATAAACGGAAGTTTTTAGATGAAAAGCCATTAAACGGTTGATGTTCGTCGATCTTTATCTGACCAGCGTGAGTGCTTGAAAACTGTCTCCTTCGAGATGTTTTCAAAATGCGGGGAAGAAAGGACCTGGTAACTATAAATTATAGTTACGAAGAGCAATATTTTACAATCACGAGTATTTTCAATCTCAAGAGCGATTTTGGGAACCGTACGAGTTTTGAGTAGATCTCGAACGTTGGACAACGTAGTTTACCTCTTCGATTCCAGCTGCTTCGTTTGTTTGAACAATCATTTCATTTTAAAAGTCACCAAATTTGTGTCATTCATTTTTTTGCACATTGCAAATCGTGATTTTGTTTTCAATTACTATTTTTCTAAAAGTTGGTTTATTTTAATTATAATATGATTTTCAAGGTTCTGAAATTAGTTATTTTATTTAAAAAAGAGAACCTTTCTCCTTGACGGATACTTGTCGGCGAGGTGGTTGTTCAAGCTCAGGGGAGAACTACTGAATCCTGAATCCGCGCCCGGTACGAGGACTATGCACGTGCACTACGCAACCGATTGCCCATTTCCTATATCTTTACCCAGTTCTGACGGAATTTAGAGTGAAATTTTGATAATAATAATAAACCCTGGACGAGGCAGTGGGATTGCTGGACGGTAGTGGATGGCCACAATTGGTCAATTACTGCAAGATGCCATGGCGGTATCGCACATTTTGGTACATGAATTTAATTTCTTAACAAAGAGAACTTTTAATTTTTGACTGATTTGTTATTTTGTGATGAGGAACCCCCGTTGGACGGTTTAAAAAACCATGTCGCTATTGTTTATTCTGTATAATGGAAGATATCGGTTTAATCAATTTATTTGCCCAATAAACGTTTTTCTTCTTCTTCTTCACTTCATTTGATAGTAGGTGTGGGGAATATTTAACCGCTTCAAATAACCTAATACAGTCCAGTAACCTAATACCAGAAAAACCCTATTACTGGAATAACTGTTTTGAGAACTTGGGGGAAAGGCCTTTGAGTGCCTCTTTGTCGCCGGCCATTCGGGATCCCGTGATAATAGGCTGGCTGGGACCTAATAATAATGTTATGATCGCAGTCGTTCACGCATTCGTTTTCCGTAACCTATTACGGAATATTATTGCGTAATAGGTTACGGAAAACGAATGCGTGAACGACTGCGATCATAACTGTAGACAGGTTATTTGAGTGAGTATTGAGTTAGTTTTGAGTAACAGCGACCGTCAAGTAATAGGGTTGTGGTATTAGGTTATTTTGGTAATAGGTTACAAGCGATTCAGGAACCTTCCCAGCGCCCAACGCGGACTGGAAACTGGTTAGTCGATAACCTATTACCAAGAAATAACCGTATTAGCCTTGCCTATTTGATAGTGGGCTGACATCTAGGAACAGTTGTTGGTAATTAAACAGTTGATGGTAATTTAAAAGTACTTAGTGATATCCTTCCCAACTTCTAATACAGATTTCGTGAGGGAAAATCTCCAACGGTTGGTTGGTCTGGAGCCTGGATTCCTGGTGGGATTCGTGACTGATTGACAACAGATAGTGGAGTACAGGAACTGTCGTCGACCCTGTCCCTGAGCGCAGGAATGCGGCATCCAAAATAGGCCCACTGGAATTTCTAAGCCATCGATTTGCCTGCCGCGGTTCGGCTCGACAAAGCGCAGCCTTATCTTTATTGGAGAGGACTTTGATTGGCCGAACAAACTACTGGATGAATCAGTTGTGTGGGGCAAACAAGCTGGACCTGAATGTCGACAAGGCAGAAGTAACAAAGTTTGACCTCTCAAGATCTACAACCAACAACAAGCGCGACTCTTCTCGGCCTTCAAATATGCAGTGGACTGAGCTAAATATAATCTAGTTACTGAACGTCAGATGCAATCCACTTCGCAATCGTTGAATATGACAAACCTATAACACGAATGAGGTTGCTCCCTACGAAATCACTGAAGTGCCTTTTAAAACCCACAGCACAGCTGCGTTCTTTGGATATAATTTGAGATATATATATATTTTTTTCAACACTTCGCCGGTCGAGCCCATTTTCATAAGACGAGCGGTCGCATGGCGCAATTTTTGGGCCATTCATGTTTTTAGTTTTAATACGTGTCCAAATATCAATAATACTTTTGATGAGTCGAAATAATGATGGAAAAGATGCATAAGAACCGAATAAAGGTAATTCACTCGCTGTGATTCAAAAAGGAATTCAATATTATCTATCATAACATTACCGGTCGCGTGGCGCATTTTGTGCCTCACTCAATTTGTTAGTCATTTACCCCTAGTAAAAGTGCCTCAACTCTCTTCATATTCTTACAAATAAAATATATCTTCTGAGCGTATACGACTTCTATGTAGATCCGATATGCTAAAGATTTAACACGACCGATCACGTGGCACAGAATAGACGCCAACAAACGGCTCTAGTGAACTGAAAAGGGGGGATGGGTTATAAATAGAAGAATAGAAAATGGGTTGTCCCCTAGAGTCCTTAGTCAGAAGTCACTTCAAACGTCTACCTTGCGCAATTTTGGCGCCAACGCGACCGCTCGTGTGTTAAATATGTTTCTTTTGAATTACAAAGTGAATTATATGTCCTATCTTGACGGTGTATTACTACGATGTGATATAATACAAATAAACGTACCTAGATTCAACTACCAAACTACCTACGCAAAGTGTCACCACATTCACCCAAACAAATTCTGCACTCGAAAATTGGCTTCTCCTTTTGTAAGGCCGACCTTCTATTCCATTTCTTGAGGTAGGTACAGGTCGTCTTACTGCGGAGCAGTCAGTGAAATATCACTTGAAAACACTCTTAAATAAATTTGGGAGTAACTTAAGAGTAGCCTTATAATAAAATAACAACGAACAGCTGGCAACTCTGGAGTAGGCGAGATCAGACTTGATTGAAGTATGTTTGGTAGACGAGGCCAAGCGCGGAGGATGAGAACCAGGAGAAGCAGACCCACCATGTGGCGAAACCAAAGACACCTCTCGCCACTTCTTTCGTGAAGACCTGAAACCGACAAGACTCATATTATCAATTTGATCGGTCAATCTAATAATTATGTCATATATCGTGGGGTCTGTACTATGTGATGGTTTGCTGATCCCTTGTTCTCGATGTTTTTGTTCGACCGCTCTGGAAATAGAGGGTTCTGTGAATGAAGACCGGGTGGGCATATTGCCTAACCCCCGAGAACAGGGGAACTCAGCAGCTAGACATTACAACGTTGGCTAACTCTATTTTGATTGATTTTAAGTTGTCTACTCCGTTACATTATTCCAGGTGCGGGATTTCATTCAAATGCTATAACAATATTAGGAAAATAATTATTTTTAGGCCATCTAGCGGCATTCCTACATACTATAACATAGTTTCGCGAAATTTCAGTGTTAAAAGTAGGTAAGAGAAGAAAAGTTTTGACTTGCAACAAGTACTTTTGGCACCAAGCGAGCCCACAATGTGTACATTTCACTGTGTACAATGTTACACGTACAATGTACAATGTACAACGTACATGTACAATGTACAATGTTACTTCTAAACAAGGAGTATGCTACATATGACATGAGGGGAAAAAGAGGCAGCAACGAGATAGCCTTTATGTTTCGATTCAATTAAAATGAAAAAAAAAATATTGCAATAGTTGCTATTAAAGTTAAAATGTTCAAACCTTCCCACCTATACCTAGTGGTACCCGAGTTCTTTCATTCAAGTAGGTAGGTCTTATACTAGTAGGTAGGTCTAACAGTCTTATACAACTTTTTTGCCTGCATTTTGAACTTTATTCAATAGAGGGTTAGATAAAAATAATGCTTTGCTCTCTCTTCGATTTCCTAGATATCTGTGCAATCTGATTCACAGTGAGTACCTACTAAAAGTAGATATTTGACATCAAGTATTTATTGACCGTATTAAGGGATTTGAATTCGCCAAAACCATTGGTAATCGTTGCTAAGGGTTTCGGAGAACTGCTGCGTCACCAACATAGTCAAACAAACACTATGCAGCTCCCAGTGTGATGTGAACCGGGTGTCAAAACTGTTTTCCTTCAATATCTCAAAACTACGAATTCTGAGTTAGCTACTTATAGCATTGAGCCCACGATATTATGTACTGAATTTATTGACGGTAACGTTTCGAATTAAACAAGCAGCCTCAATAGTATAATTTCATCCGAAGTTTGACGAACATTGAAACCGGAGGAAATCGCATCATCTGAGAGAACGATAATGCAAGTGGGCCCGAGTAACGGTTAACGGTTAGTTATTTAATAAATAATTTGAAAAAAAAATGCATTCCATCTGTACAACTACGAAGGCCAGGTCAAACCTGTCGGTTTATCTTTTCAATTTGTTGAAAATGGGCCAGCCCCTAAGTATTTTTCATTTCAATTCTTTTTTGTTTAAATGTATTTGGCAGGCAGGTAGCAAAACAAACTCTTTTGTACAGAATAAATAATTTATTCTGTAAATAAATTATTTATACAGTCCACTCATTCAGATTATTAAGTTATTTCACCTTAAATTTCAGCGTCCAACCAGTTCTTCATATTTATCAACCGAGAAAAACAAATAGAATTCAACGTAGGGCATGTCTTATAATTCTTAATTTACTCAACTGAGATGATCTCGAACATTTCACAACTAAATTTGGGCAGGGCCGTGTAATTGATGAATTCAACTAACTCAACTGCGTTCTCATTATGTTTTGCATTCGAAGCCTCTTCCACAGGTGCGTACCCAAGTTGGGAACCAGTGTTTGTGATGTAGATTTAAATTGGTCAAGGGACGTGGGTGAGTCAACAAGTTCGGAGAATATAAATATACAGTCGAAGGGGGCCACCAGTGCCAAGGCGAGTGTATGAATAGGGCGTACATCAAGATTAATTAGAGAATTGTCGTTAATTTGTTTCTAGGTCAGGTATTATCAGGAAATAATTTATCTTTGCGTCAAACTCGATTCGTTCATACGTTATATAAGACACTGATAAGACGAAACGGATATGGGAAGGGGTCTATACCAGCGGTCGGTGTCGTGTCTCATTCATATTCATGAGGTATAGGGAGGTCTAGTCAAAGGAATTCTTCAACGATTTAATGTGAGTGCGTCGTTGGAATGGAAAACACGTAGGTAGTGCAGGACTGAGTTAATACTACCGTCATGCTGCGTAGGGTTTGTTTACTACTGAAGACCCAACACGGAAGAGGTCCTGTGAGCAGGTACGTGTCGTCCACATCCAAAGATGTTCGGAAAATCGGGTTTATCGGTCTTGGCAACATGGGATCCAGGATGTCGGTCAATTTGATCAAAAAAGGTTACAAAGTGATTGTGAACGATTTGGACGCTTCTTCTTGTGAAAAATTGGTGGGAAAAGGTGCGGAAGTGGAGTGTGATCCGAAGAAATTGGCAGGTGAGGTTGATTGTTTAATAACGATGCTGCCAGCATCAAAACACATCTTGTCGCTGTATAATCGAGATAGTGGTGTATTGAATAGCATCAAACCGGGAACTTTGATAATAGACTGCAGCACAATTGACCCATCAACAGCAATTGGGTTAGCACCGGTTTTTAAAGAAATAGGAACAGATTTTGTAGATGCACCAGTATCAGGGGGCGTCATTGCAGCAGAAAACGGCACATTGACGTTCATGGTGGGAGGAGACGATCTCGGAGCCAAAAAAGCCGAACCGGTGCTGCTGTCCATGGGTAAAAATGTGATTCACTGCGGCCCAGCGGGCAGCGGTCAAATAGCTAAAAACTGCAACAATCTCCTTCTCGGCATATCAATGATCGGTGTATCTGAAGCTATGAATATCGGCATCAAGATGGGCTTAGACCCTGCGGTCCTGGCGAAGGTGATCAACATCAGTAGCGGAAGGTGTTGGTCGTCCGATACGTACAACCCCGTTCCGGGGGTCATTCCTGGGGTTCCAAGCAGCAACGAGTATAAACCAGGGTTTACCGTCAAGATGATCACCAAAGATTTGAACATCGCCAAAAGAGTTACAGACAATTTAGGAGTGCCGTTCGAAATGGGTGAGAAAACGTTAGCAATATACGAAGAGCTGTCCAAAAGTGAACACGGCGACAGTGACTTTTCAGTTGTTTACAAATATTTTCAAGACAAACCCTAAATGTCTCAAAAACACTCATTCAAACCCAACGAAGATACCTTTTACCATAAATCAGAGGATCATGGTATGATCATCCAAACTGTTAATGACCTGTGAATTGAGTGACATCTGTATTAATAAAATGCAATACTGACCGTTTGTATATCGATTTACAACCACCGAATATTATAGCCCAGTCGTATTAGGAGATTTAAGAGCAAAAAATTGCGGAAAGCTACCATTCGGCACAGTTATTCAGTGGAGTACCCTGTACAAAATACCGAAAGTCCCCAAGGGGGATGTGCGGGGGAAGGGAAGCAATTTAAAGGCCTCTTTTTTCACTTTTTCCTAAATATCTCTAGGAATATTGACTTTAGAGTAAAATTGGCGATATACAAAATTGAAATAGAGTAAATTCCCTACAAAGATGGTTCCGTTCCTATTAGTGCAGCCCCATAACTGGCAGTCGTAAGCCCATATTGGTTTGATCACTTGCTCTTACAGTAGCATTTTCTTAAGTAAGCAGTTCGGATTTTCTCCCAGTGAGCCAGTACATCTTCTTGAATTTAAGGTTGATTTCTTTCTTCTTCTTCTTTAAGTGCTCCTTCCAGCGGAGCTTGGCGTCCAGAGCCATTCCAAGGTACTTAGCAGAATCAGCATATGAGACGATTCGGGAGTTTATTTCTATAGATATTGGGCTGGCTTTCCTGCAATATGTAAAGTTAATGTGTGTTGACTTTGCTTCGTTGAGTTTTATTCTCCATTTTTTGGTCCATTGATGGATACTGTTCACGGATTCTTGTAGTTTTCTCGAGGCTTCCTGAACTGTTGGACCAACTGCCAGGATTGCTGTGTCATCTGCAGACGTCGCTGTCACAGCTTCTGTTGGTTTTGGGAGATCCTTTGTGTATAGTAGGTAGAGTACTAGCCCAAGCACGCTGCCCTGAGGTACTCCTGCTTTCATGTCCCACAATTGGGAGTATTCTTCTTCGTGTTTTACCCTGAAATGCCTTTCCGTTAGATAAGACACTAAAACCCTATAATACTGTGAAGGGAGATATCTTTCTAGCTTTGATTGAAGTCCCATATGCCAGAATTTGTCAAACGCCTGAGAGACGTCAAGGAACACTGCCGAACAAATTGCCTTCTCTTCGAAGCATTTCTCTATCACGATGGTGATCTGGTGAACCTGACAAATCGTTGAATGCTGCTCTCTGAATTCGAATTGGTGATCAGGGATTAGATTATTTACATTGAAAATGAAAAGACGTCCAGATACGTGTCGTAAGTCCAATGCCGATTATAAGAAAAAGGTAGACTGGCTTTGCGGCTGTGGGGTGAGTAACAAATTATTTTGCTTTGTTTGCGTCCTCTGTTGTAATAATCGAAATGAGGTTTAGGTTGGAGATGATACCTATAAGTGATCTGGCTCAATTGGCCGTCGCTTTCACCTCCACGTTGATTCTTGCTGGGTAGATATACATTTCACCTTTAACAATAACATACATTTCCTGGGTTTACTCCTTTAATGATTATTTCAAAATTTCGTTGTCCATTAGAGGACATGTTTCGTAAATACGTACTCGTAAAATAGACATTTGAAATAATCATTAAAGGAGTAAACCCAAATTATTTGAAGATGCGAAAGCCATTTGCACATGGTTGAAATTTGTATTTGACTGAGAAAAGCACTCCTCCTGACCCCTTAGCGACATCCTTTCTTGATGTATGTGCACACCTTAGTTTCAGCCACTGATCATCACCAAATACAGCAACTGTGGGATTCGTGAGTAGATTTAAGGAAAGAAGAAGTTTACCTGCTTGAGAGATCCAATCGCAAGAGTGATTTCCTGCGCGGATCTCAGGACGGAATCTTCTTCGCCCAAAGGTGCTGGGGGTTTGCTCTGAACGGGACACTCCTCTTCGAATACGATGCCGGTCGTGTCGAAAATATTACTCCAGCTGTACTCGCCTGTTGACAAACGTTGAATCATATTAACTGTTAAATAATATTAAACTGTTATTAAGCAATTTATGGTGATTGATGATTTTCAATAAACTAACAAGACTACAATCTGAATCTCAACTCAATCTAGGATCAGCAATCAAATTACTTTCATGTGGTACCTAGTATTCCAGAAGTCCAGAAAAAGTAGTGCTGATGACCAGGAGGGGGGAGGGTTGTTGAGCTTAATTTTGTCACGTCAGAAATTTTTTAGTGAAAATGTACTAAGTACATACTAAACACAAATATTCACGAATATTTACTGAAAATATGCTAGTATGTAAGTACTAGGAATCGAGAAGCAGAACTCAAGATGTAGGATATACCAAAATGACTGTTTTTGGAGTTTGGCATATACGTATGGGTAAAATTGGACAAATTTTAAAATATTAACTTGCCGTCAAATTCTCTACAACTTTGACCCCAAGAGTGTTTTGATGGTTTGAGGACCAGTACTTTTGATGCTACAGACGACAGAGATTCGTCAAAAGTGGACGAATTGAATGGTAGATTTCAGCCAATAGGGAAAAAAATTGTCTTTTCAGCCGTCGTTTACTCCCTATCAATTAGTCCAAGTCGGGGCATCAATCGAGGCACAATGTAATGCTTTTCAAATTGTCTCTTGGTAAGGATTTCGCTAGGGTGAATTGTTGAGGGGTTATAAGAGAAAAATTGAAGAAATTCCAGAAATTTCAACGTTTTTGGCGCACCAAAAGTTGAGGTCAACTTCTGGAGAGGTACAAACACAGATTACTCGTTTTCAAGGCTATCTTAAGGTTTTAGAACGATTTCCAGCTTTCCCCAACTTCGAGATCCTTCCCTTATTTAACTGGACTATTGAGAATGGAAAGTGATGAATAATTTAACTATGCGTGCGGTACAAGTCGGTCGTATCGGACTTACCCAGTGTTTTGTACATCAGGCCAAAGAATAAACACAGTAAGATGGGAGCGACGTACTGCAGGACGACAACAAACATGTAGTGAAACACAGAAAGAATCTGAAAAGAGTAAGAAATTAAATAAATGTATTTATATTTATATTTTATTTAAATATATTTATATGATAATAATAAAATAAAATTCCGCAATGAACGATATGCTTGGCTACATATCATGTCGCGACTTCGTTACATATTCGAGGCTGTTCCAATTTTTTTTAGTAGTAATGCGATAACGCCTTTAGTCCCGTTTGTTCTCGCTTCTCTTTCACCGTAGGGCATGAATTAACATCAAACTTGAATTGATTTTTCAAACCCATGGCGTTTGTTTCCATTATTTGTAATTGCACAATACCATTATGCACATATTAATAATATTATGTACATGCTATGCACAATTTCATAACACTTTAAAACCATTTTTTTGCACTTCTCCACACTCCTAAAATCATTCAACATCATTTAAACATTTTAAGTCTGACAAGTATAGATTTGATTCACATAATCGACGTAAAAGCGTACAAAACGTAAAAGCGTAAAGCCTCCTGATTGGCTACCGGCTAGTTGATGGGCGGGGAAGCGTCTACGCCGAGCTCTTACGCGAGCGTACTGAAAAATTAGATATTTTGCGCTTTTACGTCGACGTAAAAATGGCGGATCCGTCACAGCTGATCTCCCACATCTTCCAGCGACTGTTTACTGTTCACCGTTTACCATTTCGTGTCTCGTGTATCTTGTTAAGTTTCGTGTCTATGATTGTTTCGTGTGATGAAATTTGCGGGTAGATCAAAACAACGCGGTAATACTCGAGAAAAAAAACAGCGCGGGAAACCGCATTGGCCTCTTGCGCACCTAAGCGTATTACGCCACCATGTGAACGAACACCGACGTAAAACGCTTTTACGCGCCTCCCACCCTCGCCACCTACGTCGATTACGCTTTTGCGCTTACGTCGATTACGCGACCATGTGAACCCAGCTTAACTAATCGTACTAGTTGTGTCACATCAATAAATAAATCATTCAATGAATCAATCACTCAATTACTCTCTCAACCTCTGCTACCAACTGTATAGACCATTTTGTAGACAGACGTGAATTTTTTTAAAGTATTTTTATTGGTGGTCGCAATTTTATACCTGTACCTACCTATTTTATAGCAGCTGGGCCTGCAGGACCTAGGTTGGAAGGTTTTTGAAGGATATCTCAGGATCTAATTGACGTTCGAAATAAATGTCCAAATATTCATAAAATAATTTTTTCAAATTTGTAATGTATGTTTTGCTGAGTTTTCCCCGTTCTCGGGCGGTTAGGCATTATGCCCACCCAGAGGGATATGCGGTCTGTGTTTCCACAGCCACCTGTCCCAACAGTGGTCGAACAAAAAACTCGGGAACTAGAGAATCAGCAAACCATCACAAATTGTGGTTGAATTTTTTAATCAAAAAATGAGACGAGGGGCCTTTTTGGAAGGCCAGACCATCGCGGTTAAAACATGTAAAATAGTCTTTCGATAACTTGCTCGTAACATTCTTATTAGATACCATGGCTGTTATAGTGGCGGACAGCCCCCCCCCCCCCCCCCGCATGTGTGGAAGTGACGGTTAGGGACGGTTTGCACTTAATGGATGGTCTTAAACCCTTTGTTTCGGGGTTGGTTCTCTCAATTCTTAATTGTTGTTCTTCCTAGTTTGTTCTGTTTTTAGCTAGGTTTTTTAACATTCAAATTTCAACCCCGATAGGAAAAATCTGGTTTTTGCTGAATCGATAATATCGGAACAAATAAAATTTGAATATCGATACTAAAATATCTAATATCCGACCCAAGATATCGATATCCCATCCCTAATATAGGTACTCTTTCAAGTCTGAAATAATGATCTCACCTTTTTCTGGAGCTCTGTATTTGTGATTCTGCCTGCCTCTCGCCGTTGCTCCTGCACCCTTCTCTCCGCGATGTTCAAATAGGCTTGGAGATAGAAAGGCATCAAAGCAACTCTCAGAAATACAACGACAACAATGAGAATAATGCGGAGGATATCGAAGGCGTTTTCAGTCATTCTGCAACAAACAAACCCTCATTTTAATACAGTTATTAATGATCAATCAATAGAGAATTGTCATGATAAATTGAAAATCAACTCGACGTCAAATATTTAGAATCAACACTTACATAATACACACATCGGAAAACGGTGTTGTGATCTAAACGAAGATATTGGAAATTGGTTAATAATTTATTCATAACATATTCACTACCAGTCGAATTCACACATAAAATGCTCGTCAATGCAAAACAAAAACCGGACTGTGACGGGAATAATTTTATGAGTGGGATGACGGTTTTATTCACTCATCCAAGAGTGTAAACAGCAGGAGAAATATCAGTTAATGCGTTATAACTGCGCCATAATCGAAAACACCTAAAACCGATAACTATGTACATTTATATTCATCAGAACAGCGTGCATTACATAATGTACGTAAGTGATCGTAAAAACAACCTTTAAATCAATTTTTATTGGACACTGAAAAATCATTTTACATGTACCTAACATCTTTAATACTCCTGATTCACACCTTATTAGTGGCCATATAGTATCCATTAGCGGCTGATTGATACCGGTAACTACCGGTACTAGTACGCTCGTAAGGTTTTCATGATCTACATTCACTACGCTTCCTCCCATTGTACGACGATCTTCAGGCATGTAGTGTTGGCAGAAGCTGGTTTGAAATCCCTAACCTTATCCTTGGTAACGTTGACAGTTTTAACATGGCCGCCAATCGACTCAATATGATCGTAAACAAACCTTTGATCTCTAAGCGAGCTTTCTGCTAAATTTTCGACTAGAACATTTTTATGTAGGTGTAGGATATCTATTTTTCCGTGTTTGTAAAGAGTGCAAAATATCAATACTCATAATATGAGTATTGATATTTGAGTTATAGTATTGATACATAATTTAAGTGTACTATAACAGATACTTGAATGTACTTGGATACTTGAATGCCAAAATCTGAAATGTTGTTTACATTCAAGCTTCAATTGCTGATGCTTACAATTTAGTAAGCACCTGTTATAGGACACTTAAATTATGTACACAGTTATGCATAACTTTCCAAAATACCTTATGTACATCTAACTTTATTTTTTGACATTTTATGTCTTTACTCTGGCACATAACTCGAAAAACGTCACACGAAATAGTCACACGAAATCGTCACGAAAATTTCTGACGATTTTCGCTTACAACCGATTCGTTGCTACGGAACTTTATCTTCGCCAGTTATCATCGTACAAAAATCGTTCACCACTCGTTGGATAGCTCTCGATTTACCTAACCATATTACGTTAACCACTGCGGAGTGCGTGGCCGACAAGCTGCGGTATGAGCGTGATTGTTTAAATAATTGTTTACACACAGGTGATCATTCTCAATAATTTATATTGCCAACACGAATGCAAGCTTCATATAAGTTTCTGCAAAGACATAAAATGCCCCAATGTGTTGCAGACTCGTATGCAAGCATTTTGGCCAGTTTTAAAAGCGGTCTCAGCTCTAATGAGGATGCAAAATGGAGCAATGGAAAATTCAAGTTGATGAATTTCCTCATCAATCGTAGCTGCAGAGAGAAGGAAAATTAAATTACAACGCCTCACGCCAAAATAAACACCGCCCATCACTTCAGAACTTTCTGGTTCATTTGAACAGTTGTCAAAAATAAGATTTAGCCGAGCGTATCATTTCATAGCTTCACAAACATCACTAAATAATGAATGGCGGTATTTTTATCTCAGTTTGATAACCCCGAAACAGAAACACTGTACTGAGAGTGAGAGTTACACCGATAACCCGCACACAGATGGATGCCAATGCATAAGGGATCTACTAACATTTTCTGGTTTACTCAATCTTTATGTTGCTTATGTATCCCAACCGTTGTATAACGCTATTTACTGAAGTGTTTTCCTCAATAAAAGATTTATTAGGAGTCGAGGGGCAGACTGACCAATTTGGGTGGACAAAAATCTGAAATTCGGTGATCCTTTAGGAAATTTCACGGTGATCACGAAAGTAGTGAGGAAGAAATGGGGGTTTCAGATATCTGCCTCCCTCTGACGTCATCACCACCTCCCTTCGCTACCACCCAATCACCTAGCCAGCCAGCCCTCTGACGTCATAAGCTCGTCAGTCATAGGCTCTGACGTAATAGTTGGCCTCCTGACAGCCGTCTGACGTCATACGCTCGTGCGTCATAGGCTCTGACGTACTAGTTGGCCTCCTGATAGCCGTCTGACGTCATACGTTCGTGCGTCATAGGCTCTGACGTACTAGTTGGCCTCCTGCCAGCCGTCTGACGTCATACGCTCGTGCGTCATAGGCTCTGACGTAGTGGCCCGCCTGTCGCTTGTGTTCTGACGTGATCTGAGGGAAAGGGTGAATCAAGGGAACAAATTTTTCCCGTTTCAGTTTATGTGCCAAAGCAAAGACATGCAAATGTCAAAAACTATGTAAATAGGTAGGTACCTACCTAAGCCCAACTGTAAAGTCAATTTACTGACAATGAGTTTTCGACTATCATAGTAAAAAGGTATGAAAACTATAAGAGTTTTCATACCTTTTTACTTAAGTACTTATTGCAATTTGAGACTCATAATGAGCTGTTTGCAAATAAAAAGTCTGATAACTACTTTATTACATCTTATTAATCTATTTTCAAGTTCCGATTCACAGTTGAATGTATTTTATTTAGATGGAATTCGAAAAAAGTGAAAACGATGGAATAACGAAACCTGTCGACTACTGACTCAAGAGATACTGTCGACTTCTAACACAGGTCGACTACTAGTGCAAAACCATGTCGACTACTTAAGTAAATGTTGGTCACTGGTGTCGACTACTAGAGCATTTTACAGGAGGATTTTTTACAAAACTTGTTTTTCCCTTTTCAAACCATGTTGAATAATAGGTAATATTTTTATTACTTTTGCCGTGGCACCCGGGGTGGTCGCCCCACCCACGCGACGGCCCTGCCTGTACTACCCATAACTAGTGACTGGAAAACTTGTTGTTAGTTGAAGAGTTTTTGTTATATTTTTAATGAGTAAAATACTTTTTTGTAATCTATGGCATTTTACATTCCATATTGGGCTCAAAGATTGTCACTTTCAAATTATAAACAAGCAACAAAGTTTCGGTTATTCGCTGAAGTAGGTAAGCGAATTTCAAATTTCAAAAACTCCAAATTCTTGACACACCGGTTTATTATCTTCTTTGTGCAGAAATTAAATGATATAGATGATGAATTAATAATTAATTCATCATCTATATCATTAATAATTATTACAAACAAAATGTACCGATATAATAATTCTGGGGTTTTTAATTCCACCTACTTACGGCAGCAATAATTTTGGTTCATTATCTTCCATTGGAATCGACCAAAGCAACAAATTTTTAACCCCCCCATCAAAATTTGTTGGTTTACGTTTCAAGATAGGGGAGACAGGGGTAAATAGAGCCTTGTAACTTTGGAAGCCCACCACGGGTTATTAAATGGAAATAACTCAAATTTCAAATATCATGTCACTCTTCGGTCTAAAGTGTGACTGAAAAATTGTAAACGTTGAAAACCTGAAAATCTAGGATGGGCCTATACCCCGGTGCTGGGGTAAATCGATCCATATTTTCGTAGAATAGAAAGACCATTGTTCACCCTCAGATCTTTCGTTCTGCAAGCCAAGTTATTCATATCATCAATCAGTAGGTAATCATCATGATCAATTCCAACCTAATGCGTGCCTGATGGTCATCTCCAATGCACCTAAGGCACCTCTTAGCAATGAATTGATCCAAGAATTCTGTACCTGACGTATCAGTCGACTGTCGTCGAAGGCGTTCGACTACAAAACGAACTAATCGTGCTGAAATACGAGCTGTAAATAATCGAAATCCCACAACTCGTTTTGGGTTGACGTCGATAAAGAATATCGACAACTCTCGACAAATCTGATCCGATTATAAAATAATCTAAATATCGAAACATTTCATATTTCAATCGTGAGGTGACGGTAGATTTGATCACCGGAAAAAAGTTGTGAACCGCCAGCCCACAGGCCTCGTGCGTAGCAGCCGCCTACGTGGAGCACGTCTCCATTAGGGACAGGTCTCACACTTCGCTCAGGAAATACGCTGCCCACTTTGAAAAAAGGCCTATTCGCGACACTTCTCCCCCACGCACTTTCGTTCCATCCCTTGTGAGGCCTGAACTCTTATCTTGATGTATCGAACTACCTCAGAAGTGCAATGCCGAATGGTGAGAAAACGTCCTAAGAATGTGGTTGTTATTGTGACCTAACTCACCACTCCCTGTATTGCGGTGTTATTGGCAAGGTTATAATATAACCTTGCCAATAACACCGCAATACAGGGAGTGGTGAGTTAGGTCACAATAACAACCACATTCTTAGGACGTTTTCTCACCATATTATGTTATGAAACTAAACTATTGAATTGGCCAACTGCTCTCAAAGACAAAGCCAAATCGAATCGTAACAGCAAATCGTAGTCTAAGTTCTAACATTGTGCACTTCAACCTTTATCATTTTATAGGACAAGCCAAAAACTGCTTTCCTCTTAATCGGGAACCGCTGTATTATTTTTCTGAAAGCATTTTAACCTAATCTCTGGTGTGATCTTCATAACAATAATTGTTAGTTTCGACTAATTATTAGTCGAAACGCCGGAAAAATGGATTTAATGAATTTTGCTGAGATGCACAAATTGATTATTAAACTTGAATTTTAAAAATTTTGAAAATGAATTTTATTTTAAAATGATGAAGTAAACTGCTGAAATGTCATTAAAAAAATTGTTTGACAAAAAAGAAGTAGTTGCAATATAAAATTGGACCATTCTATTAAAACTCATTGCCGTACTACAATGCAAAACAAAATCCAAACTCTATGAATTTTAGGTATTAAACGCTTTCAGTGAGATGAAAACTCCAAAATTTCTGCTCGAGTGCAAAACAAAACTTAGGAATTTACAATCTTGGTGCGTTCAGTGTTACTGACTTTTTCAACATACGTTTTGGTCTCTCAATCAAAAACAAATGCTTGACGCAATGGTTTATTACCTTTTTTTGTGCAGATCGCTACATGATTAAATAATAATTATTATGAATTATCATTATCAAGACTTGATAGTGTAAATCATTATTAAATATTTTTAACAATTAATAATAATTCTTAGTTATTAGTGATTATTAATAAACATTATCAATAATTATTATTAATTGACTCGATGTCTGAAATCTCTAAACTGTTTGCATCAGGTGAGCCAGTATGAACATCATTATGTATGGTAATTGTCACTTTTCGAATATACGCATGATAAATAAAGTTGGTAGCGTAATCATAGGAGAGAAGTTTTGCCTTGTATGGAGGCTGTTATCCACTTCGTTGTGTGATCTGAATCATGTTATTTAAAACTGTTTCAATTGCGCTCTGCACGCTATTACCGTCCATCTGTGTATGACCTTTTAGCGAATCTTACTGCAGAATCGGATTCTGCGCGAAATGTATTGTAAATTTGACGCCTGACTCAATTTTTTTGTCACCCCAAGTGTGGCACATGAATTTTCATTGTTTTTCAACGCTGATTCACGTGGTGACATCTGTTTGTGGCTTCGATCGAAATTTAGGTCATTGTAGTTTTTTAAAATCACCTTTTTCTAAATCTATGGTCATTCAACCATTTTGGTCGTTTCCTGTTTTTGCTACGGGTGCGATTGGTGAGGATAGGTACCTATAAAAGCAAAAACAAGTCGAGACAAGTGTTAATAAATTATGATTTGCATGAAAACCCTGTCCTGTCCTGTCCCCCTATTAAAATCCACTGCTGGGTTCAACAACCAAATACAATCAAGACTTCAGTCACAGGGATCTGATCTTTTTTTTTATCTCCAATCACCACCTCGACTTGATGAGTGCAGAAACGAGAAAAATGATTGAATGATGTTGACTTCGCCAGAAGCGCTGAATTTCTTCAATTTATTTAATTATTTCACACTCTCCGTTCCCTTGAATTAATAATTTCTTCACTCAATATTGCAAATGATTGCCTTGAGGCCTGGTGCAAATAAAATATTCTTCGTCATTATGAGACAGCTCTACAAACCGAAATTTCATCTTCGGTAGCGTAACCCGTAATTAAACGAACGCCCGCAGTTAATAATTTAGAGCATCTTTTGACATGAGTTACGTACCCGCCATTGAAAACGGTAGGAAATTGGATTGACTTGCCGGTAAATATATTTAAATTTAGGACGCCTTAAACCATTCGTACCGCTCACCTTCACGCACGAAAATAATACAAGAGTCAAACTCGTTCCCTCCCAAAACCAACGTACCAAATAACACACAGACAAAGTCTTTTACCCGTCGAGCCTACGCACTTCGAACGGTGCCTTTTTTGTCCAACTTTTTGTGCAAAGAAAACCAAATACACGGGTCCTGGAAGCTGAGGCCGGTAAAAAAAACGATAATTGGCGAGCAGTGTGCGTAGAAAAAGCGCGCAAAAAACGAATGTGGGAAACCTACCTGCCGTCTCAAGATGGCAGAGGTCGCTACAAAAAATCAAATCCCAGATCGAGAATTCTGAACGTATCAAGTGATTTTTTTTTCTCAATGGAGAAGCAATGGCAGTTACAACACGAAAACATGTTGTAGGTATGAGTTTGTTTCGATCTGAAAGAGTTTCGGATGTTCTTCTTGTGACGACCCAATATATTACTTTTGGTGCTTGTAAAATTTGGGACGAAATCCGCTGGGAGAAGGATCCCGTCATGTTCGTTAGTCTAATGGTTACAGGCCACCTGAGCACCAGGTATAAATAAGCACTCGTGTAAATAAAAAAAAGGGAACAAATCGTAAATTGAATTAGGGAAATTCAGGTTTTTTGAATATTTAGATGAACGTTTTTTTGTGTTGGTAACTACTTCAATGGCGATAAAACAGCGTCATTTCCTCGGCAGAGGAAAATCATTAAGTCTGTAGTACACGTCTCCTGAGAAAGAATTTCGCTTGTTAACATCCCACAAGGTCTAACTCACTTATTGGGCAAAATGAGTTAGGAACGGATTCTCATGCGAAATATCTCGTCCCGTTTTTCCAACTAATTAGATTGGCCGTACGACCAGATATAGACCAGTTATAGATGTTACGTAAATCGAAAAACCTCCACAAGGCTATTTTTAGCGAATTTTCGAAGGATTGAAAAAAAGGCTAGAAATTAAAAAGTTTTGAGTTCAGACGAAGTATCCTGCGTTGGGCTGCCTCAGCTGAAATTTGGTGCTACGACCTTTTTTGGTTTAAAATTCATGTATCAGCGCTGGAGTGAGCGGAGAGCATCTGATTTAACATTGAATTTTCTGCAACTTTGATCCTATGGAATTTTCCAATCGGAGCTTTTGGGGGTCGTCCACTTTTTAGCGAAGTTGTTAAAAATCGCCTATCTTTGACGGGCGATAGCGGCTGAACGGCTGGACCGATTTCAATGTTTGAAACGGCATTCGGCGCGGAATTAATGCTCTTTCAAGAAAAGATAAGCGACATTTACCAACTTCGCTAAAAGGTTGACAACCCTCAGCTTCTAACGCCTGCAGGTCGAAAATGACAGCTCCGATTGAAAAATGTCAAAGGACCAAAGTTGTAGTAAATTTAATTCTGTATCAGATGCTTTTGGTTTATTATCTTCGATAATGAACCATTGGAATCGACCAAAGAAAATTTTTGTTTTAACCCTTCCTCAAAATGGGATGGTTTACGTTTCAAGGTACGTAGATTCAGAAAATCGAATATAAAAACTCTGCAAATTCTTGACACACCGGCTTATTATCTTATCTCCACAGCCCTCTGTGTAGATCACTGAATGGTAGATAAATTACACTGGTTTACAAAAAAAAAGGTCCGGACTATTTGACCGGACCATGTTATTCCGAGGTATTTTTGCGTCCTGAATCTGATTCCGAGGTCATCTGAGCCCCATCACGTCAGAAAAACGAGATTTCAAGGTCATTTAGAGGTTACCAGGGACGATCAAAAAGTAAGAATACAAAACGTTTTGCGCAGCAGGGAAATTTTTGTTTTCAAATGTGGAACCCTCTGCGTTATGGGTGGGATCATCCTGAACGAAATAAGAGGCGGACGAAAGTACCCACCTACACAGGGTACTTCTGTCCTAGGACAAAACTACTGTACTTCTGTCCTATGGCGAAACTACCCACCTACACAGGGTACTTTTGTCATATGGCGAAACTACCCACCTGCACAGGGTACTTCTGTCCTAGGACAGAAATACCCCTGGTAGGTGGGTACTTTCGCCATAGGACAGAAGTAACCCTGGTGGGTGGGTAGTTTGGTCCTAGGACAGAAGTACCCCTGGTAGGCGGGTAGTTTGGTCCTAGGACAGAAGTACCCCTGGTAGGGGGTAGTTTTGTCCTAGGACCATAGAAATACCTATAAATCGTGTATTTATTTTGGTAACTATTTTTACCATTTTAGTAGGTACCTACATTTAGTTTTCAGTTCTTTCATTTAGTTTCTGAGCTCTTGATGAACGTTGGAATCACATGCCTCTAATTTACTACAATCTAATGATCAATATAAGCCAAATAAAATCGCGGTAGGTTCTATTTTTGAAGGTATTCCATCATTGGCTCCGTGGAGCGGATAGTGGAACCGGAACGTTTAATTGAAACCGTTATATAAATGTAACTGGAACAGAAATTTTCTGGAATGACCCACCTCTAGTATCTGGCCTATTGCCGATCTTGGACCACTCTCCCTGGGCTGATAAGCCTTTTCCAAACCAATTCTTATAGTGCTTAGGCCATCTAGCGGAATTTCCATACGTTATGCAGCAGTTAGAGAGTGTTGGCCTAAATCTGACTGAAGAAATACATATAAATTTCTTTTTATACACTCACATTGGTCCCTGCATGCCGCTGAACACCCTCACAGTGAGATAGTGTTTGGTGACAGGACGGAGCCACAACAGAACGAGGAAGAACGGAGCAGCGAAGTTCAAATTCAAAAACGCCCCCAGAACTCTCTTGTCACCGCAGTCCCTAGGAAATTTGAACACAGATGCAATTATGAAACAAATTGACGTTCACAAACATTGAGGATAACTGTTGGAGCTTATGTTGGCACCGAGAGACAAACCTGGAACCAAGTTGGAGGGCTTCAGCATTAGATGTCAAATTTTGAAATTTTATATAACCTCAAGGTTGATTTGAAAACGAGTTAACTGAGATCGTACCCCACCATGAATTGAGCTTAACTTTTGGTGCCCCGAAAAACCCCAAGAACGCACAATAGCAAAAACCTTATCAAGAGCATTCATTTCAGCGGCATTTGTCCCCTTAATTTTAAAATTGGACCAATTTATAGGGTAGCTGAAAAACGACATAATATAAT
This sequence comes from Stenodema calcarata, assembly GCA_963920205.1. Lineage (NCBI taxonomy): Eukaryota > Metazoa > Arthropoda > Insecta > Hemiptera > Miridae > Stenodema > Stenodema calcarata. The sequence goes on along the minus strand of OY986056.1, from coordinate 4,123,898 downwards.
ATAGTCAATATTATTGACAAAAATGTACAATTTGACTAGGTACTTTCTGTCGTCTGCAGCGTTAAAACACTATGACTTGACTGTTACAGTCACTATGACTAGAATGTTACAGTTACTATCACTAGACTGTTACAGTCATAGTGTTTTAACGCTACAGACGACAGAAAGTCGCCAATTTTACATTTTTGTCAACAATTGCACGCAGTGTCAGGAAAGCTGGCACAACTCGGAAGGTTAGTATAAAGCTTATATTTCGAATACTTAGTGAAAATATACAACTAAATACAAGAAATAACGGTCACGAAGCAACATGAGGGATATTTCAAAAGACTGTTTTTGGTATTTGGCATATAAGTAATTATACTTAAAATTGGTCAAATATTTAAATTTATGAGTTCTTTGAACATGCCGTTAAATTCTCTACAACTTTGATTTCAAGAGGATTTGATAAGACCAATATGGGACAATTTTCTGCGGTCGATTTCTACACTACAAATTGTTCCAATTTCAAAGTTGGTTGATCAATGGACGCAGAATTCAATGCTCTTTAATCTGTCTCTAGGTAAGGGTTTCGCTAGGGTGCGTTGGTCGGGGGTTATAAGCGAAAACTGAAGGAAGTCCGAACATTTTGACGTTTTCGAGGCACCAAAAGTTATGTTCATCCCCTGGATGGGTAAAACTCAGATTACCCGTTTTCAAGATCTTGATGTTTTACAATCGATTTCCTGCGGTCACTTCGAGGTACTCGTACTTCCACTTTTCAGGTATAATTTTACTGGACTATTAGGCAGGTAACCAAGAGAATAATGACAAAATAACTATATGAGGATGATTGTTTTTTAACATTTCCCCTGCTAGACTGCTGTGGTTCACAATCACTGCCATATCAACACTTCGAGCGTATCAGATCAACCATAGCAGGTCTAATTTGGTGGACCCACTGCTGATCATTGTGATCAACATGTGTTCATCCCTTCCTACCTTCTTAAATAATAACATCAACAACAGATTAACATTATTACTCAGCATCAGAAATTACACTTGCAATTTACCTCAATGAGTCCCAGTGCATTCTTGCAACTCTCAATCCAGGAAATGTGAATAAGGCGCCGATGAGCGCACACCACAGCGCAATGGAAAACTTCAGAATTAATTTCGACGCTGGGCCCCTGAAATGATTGGAAAACATGATGATTGTAGCAATCCGAATACTCAAAAGTAACCAATAACGGAATTTCTAATGATTGTACGAAAAGAAGAACAAGGACTACGTACACTGGTGGGATTCGTTCGTCCTTTTCACAGGGCATTGCTCTTTGCATGAAATTAGACGAATTATTGAATTATTTCATCATGAGAACATAATGAAATAGTTATATTAATGGGATAGCTAAGGTTGCTTCGTAAACGAATTTTAAATTACGGCCAACTTCAGTAGAGGAAGTTCACCCCTTCGAGGTTTCAATGGATGAAAGTCTGGAGATCGAACTGTGCTGCAACACCCACTAGAGCGCTTTAGCAGTTTCACCAAAGAAACCCAACTATTCCATATTTCTTTAAATAGATTGATAGATCACTGAGGGCATCATTAGTGAGCATCCAGATCAATTACACAAAAACTACTAATAAACCTCAGTTATTTCCTCTACATTTTACTGGCCTATCAGGACAACAAACGTCAACCAAAATATCCAGTACATAGCTCAAGTGATTGCAGATGTTCGACCTCTAGCGTCTTCACACATCAACAGAATAACAAATATTGATGGAATGGCATCTTTTTCAGTAGGAGTCACGAAACGACAAAATTATTAAAAAGTCATCACTGAGAGTTGCCACTAGGCATGGTTAATACGGTTATTTCTTGGTAACAGGTTATCGAGTAACATCAACCGTCTGGTAATAGGTTACCGGCGATTCGGGAACCTTCCCAGCGCCTAACGCGGACTGGAAACCAAGTCCAGGTTCTCGAATCGCTGGTAACCTATTACCAAAATAACCTAATACTCCAACATATTACCAGACGGTCGCTGTTACTCGAAACTTACTCAATAATCACTCACGCATTCGTTTTCCGTGACCTATTACCTGGAACAGTCCCAGCCAACCTATTACCACGGAATCCCGAATAGCTGGCGACAATGAGGCCCTCGAACTATCATCTACCAAGCTCCATGTATTTGTAGGACTCTGTAGCCAAGTTATACTTCCCTAATTTTAGATTTGAACAAATTTTCCTACCCAACACTCCTACTTCCCCCTCTGAACCTTCTAACCCATCTCTAACCAACCCTTCCCAAACCATCGTTAACCATCCCTAACATATCACGGCTTCAGTAAGTATATGTACAGAAGCTTGTCAATTCTAACCATCTTTAACCATCCCTGACCATTCTACCCCCAACATAACAGAGGCTTCAGGACATGTACAGAAGTTTGTCAAGAGGATGTTCCCATACATTATTGAGTACATAATATTATGCATGATAGGGTGGATGTTTAGTTCAGCTAATCAAACCATCCCTACACATCCCTAACCATCCCTAGCTATTTCTTCAGGATATGTACAGAAGCTTGTCTCTTGTCTGGGAGAGGCTGTGCCCATACATTACTAGGTACATATGAATGGTAGGCTGGATGTTTAGTTTAGCTAATCAAACCATCCCTACACATTCCTAATCATCTCTAACCATCCCTAGTTATTTCTTCAGGATATGTACAGAAGCTTGTCTCTTGTCTGGGAGAGGCTATTCCCATACATTATTGAGTACATATAAGTGTGCCTTCGAGTACATAGGGTGGGTGTTTAGTTCAGCACAGAAACATTCATACGCCACCACTGGCCTTTTGGAGATCAGAAATCCCCCTCTAACGATAAAATAAATGTTAAGGAGCAGGTTAGAGTAGCAACAGTCATTGAGCTAAGTCGCTAACCTGACCGCGAATTTCCTGACTGGAGACAGGAGGATTTCTGACTCCTGCGGCGGCGGCACATCGACCACCTAAATTAGTTCCAATAATTAATTGGCCAATTACCGAATAAATGGTTCGCTTCAAATATTCGTTATCTTCCATTAATCGTGGATCGTACTTAACTCTGAACAGCTTTGTTTTGTGCAATTCGGAACATCCTTCGGGCGAGTTTCTAATTCTTCCCCAGTGATTTAAACGGAGGTTCTTTTGACACTTCCAGTTAAGGCTCAAGCGTTGAGGGGTTTTATTTTCGAAAGCATAATTCAAACTTACTATCTCCATCTGTATCTACATTCTACCTCCGAGGAATGCCGTATTCTCGACTTGTGATGAAATTGAATATAATATATTCAATAACATATTATGTATCATAACCGTCTCCAGTGACGATAGACATTGGAGAGCCAAAGGTTCATTTAAATATTATGTTCCATCCATCCGTATCACTTTACGGAGGGTTAAAATTTGAGTCCTTCAAAATCAAAATGTCCACTCGCTTTTGTGGACTCAAAATGTCCGTTTTCAGACATTTCTGAAAAAAAAAAAAATCACCCCGTTCCTGTTTGTGTATCATAGTCTGTCCAACAAATCATTGCCACGCGCGTCAAACCGGTTCCATTCGTGCGAATTTAGTGAAATATCGAGGATGTTCCCATACGAATCACATAACAACCGGAATGGTACTTGACAATACCTTCTCGCCCATAAATTCTAGATCGTCTCAACTAATACGAGTGAGTTTCTCAATCGTTTTGGTGAGGGAATGTAGAAGGCAATTACGAGGACATCCTCAGCAGGAAGTTACAGGTACAACTTAATAAGGGCCTGCAGAACCTAGGTTGGAAGGTTTTTGAGGATACCTAAGGCTGCGATTGACTTGCAGTTTTGAAAATGTATTTTATGAATTTCAAAAATCGGACGATTGTAGTGAGATATCATTAAGAAACCCTCAAATTCAAAACAAACCCCTAAACACAAACAAACAACCACAAAACAGACAGCAAGAAATTTGTCGAGTGATTGGAAGCATTGATGTGGAGCTCTGCAGAAGAGTAACGGTGAACGAACGTTTCCTGACTCGTGATTATCACTCTGTGTAATTGGGCTTGTCCGTAATATTTAATAAAAAAATAAATAATCTGATTGGGAGAGTATATAAGTAGGAATTGGACAAGGTATAAATTGATATTCAATGAAAAGTGCTTACTCGGAATTGAGGCCGTGTCGCTCCAAGAAGGAATTGGCGCTCTCGTTGAAGCTTTTGTAGGCTTCGTCAAGACCCGTCTCCAAGTTTTCCTCGTTGACGAGAAGAATGACCATGGCGAGGAGGAGGTACGCGAAGAAAGTGACGATCACCGTCGACCTTTCGCCGATCGATTCTTCGCCGGTGAAATATTGGGTCGTCAGGTTCAATAAGATTTTACTGCGTTAGAAAACCGTTAAAGAAATATTCAATCAAGACAGTGATCAAGTTCTGGTTTTGCCATCAAACCTCAACATTGGACTGTACACATGGAAATTGGAAATAAACAGTCAATAAATTACCCAAAGTGGCGTACGATAAGTGACAATGGAAGCAACCGCAATAGCAATCAACTAGTACGTCTTTTGACACACAATCTCGAAGGCTCCTCTACAAGAAGGTAGGGGTTAACACATAATTTGGTGAATAGCTCGTCGCAATGGTTAATTCATGTTAGTGCCGAGTCCGGGACGGCTCCCAGGAACTCAACTGATTCCGTTTGTTCGAGGTCTGCATAACGAAGGGTAACATAAATTTAGGCCGTCTCGAGGTGATTTATACACAGTCGATTACAGTTAATCCAATCAGCGGATCAACAAAGGCGTCATCCGCGTATCGAATGAAATACGTCCATTTCATTCACATAAATCAAACAAGGCCAGAGAGACAAGCTCATCATTGAGCCCTGTGGCACCCCAACCACCATCTTATTCCTCGGGAGAAGTTCATTGTCTCATTTCAAGATTTGATATCTATCAGATAATTATGATGAAAACAATTTTGACGCTGTTTCGTCGAAGCCATATTTTTTCATCTCATGTAAAAGATGAAACATTCCACAGAAGGGAATTTTTGTGTGAAGAGGTTGGCAGCCATGATCACGTCTCTAGCCTTTAGTCTATTTTCCATTGCAGTTGTTGTGTAGCTCTTGGCAGGATCTTTGAGATCCGCTTCCTGGGTCTCCATAGCAGGTAAGATAATGAAAACGTGTTTGGGGTCTAAGATGACTGTGATCAACGTCCTACCAAACCAAGTCCAAACCAAGTATACTTGAACTGATATTGGTTTATTATCTCCGATATCATTAAATTACCCCCATCAAAATTTTCTTGTTAACGTAAGAAGATACGTGGATTCAGAAAATTGAATTTAAAAATATCCGTCCGTCCGCCGTAGTACCTTCGCCTAGTTAGCGTTGTGCTACAATTACGAAATTCGAATTACGGGTTCTAACCAACTCCACAATAATTATTATCCTTGACACTTGTCATAACCCTAGGTCAAAAGGGATTCAAAACGAATTTTACCTAAGAAAAGTTTAATTTTTAGAATTTTTAAGCCCATCCGGAGGTTTACCAGCCGATCGTTGACAATGAGGGCTCAAAGTTGGAGCAGCTCGAAAGTCTTCAACCTGAGCAGTCATGCTGCTCAATATTTCGATTCAATATTCAATACTGGCCCAGCTGATTCGAATAGCACATAGTTTTCATATATCGAGTTAATGAATAATAATTATTAATAATCTATAATAATAACAAACAATAGGTAATTACCTATTAATAATTAATTACAATTATTAATGTTAACTACATGATGATAATTTCAAGAATTTGCAGAGTTGAACAAAATTTGTTCAAGAATTCCTTAACCCTGAGCTCACAAGACTGTTGTCGAGGGATACCACCATTGACCCTTAAGATGAAAAAAACTCGTGTAACTATTGATGCATTTAATGTATCAATAGTTAGACGATATTCTAAAATCAGAATTCGATAATATTACGACTGAGTACAAGATTGTAGGTGTTGCTTCTTATACAGGGTGTTCGCCACTTGGTGTAAAAGAAAAAATTGGAAGCTGTCAAATCTCAGGAAAACTTGCAAATTTAATCAGTTTTTTAATGGTACGGTCAACATTGCGATTCTTCAACGATTTCATGAAGAAATTCAAGTTTGACTTGCGTTAAAACAGTAGGCACCTACAAAAATACGAGTATCTACCACAAAATCAACAAACGGGTGTTTGCCGTTGTAGTGATATGATCCACATTGATAATTTCAAGGATATCAGGGCAAAATGAAATCCTCGTTGTAGGTCTGAGATCGTTTTAATGAATTTCAGTTCAAAAAATAAGGAGGTCCAAATAAAAGAAGGTAAAAATAAAAGTTTACTCCAGAAAAATGCGATTACCTACAATATTTTTGTAGATTACCTCTAAGAGGTGTTGTAGGTGCATTCAAACTTGAATTTCTCCATGAAATTGATAAAAAATCGCAAAGTTGACCATACCATTAGAAAGATGATTAAATTATTTTTTCAAAAATTGTCAATACTTGAACTGCAATTGCGGTCCTTAGGAGTTCGTTTTTTATTACAAATGTGCACTTGGCGTATATGGGAAATAACGCTGAATCCAAAAATGTGGTCAAAAGTCGAAAAAAGTTGTTTCAAAGTGAAGAAACGAGGGTTTTCATGGCAAAACCGTGGTTTTCTGAGAGAAAAAACTTTAAAAAATCATATCGTGAGAACGGATTGAAATAGAAAGGTGCGGTTGGCGGCGTTCTACTCCATTTTCAGTCTATTTTTACCCAATTTATTCTTTTACCAAGTGACGAACACCATGTATTTGTGTAGTGTACAGTAGAATAGTTGGTACAGTATTTTCCTACAAGTGAAATCGGTGTCTTAGATGTCGTCATCGGATGCCTCGGCAATTAGAGGGTGGGAAGATGACAATGATGCTATTCACACGCCTCAGTTCGAATCTGTATAAGGATCGGCGACAACGCACAAAATAAAACGAGTACACACGTGGTTACAAACAGAAAAAAATCTTGGGTTGTCGAACTCCGTATAAAAAGCCGATAGGCCGGTACGAAATTGAGGGAAAAAAAACTGTTGGGTGGAAAAAGGAGAAAGAAATTAGCAACCGAAGCCTATCATTATTTTCCAAATGCCTGAACTTATTTTGCAATGGGACCGCATCAAATCCCTTGCCGAAGCGAGGCTGCCGACTTTGGGAGAGTGAAACAAAAAGGCGGGTGAACGATCCTTTAGATACGCGCCTGTACGCACTATAAAAAGAACACAATGCCGTTCCGATACTTGAACGATATGAATATCTCAATAAAATTTGAATGAATAAACTCGAGGCTCGGCCTTCACAAGGCATGACATGATGGATGGGATCAACGTTTTATCACTTTTCTCTTTGTGTTATTCAACATACGACAAATGAATCACGCATTTTTCGCCTTCTCGCAAATACAGGTTTGCCCGGTTCATAAATATCAAACTACCTGCAAACTTAATGGGGTGAATTCCCGTCGCCAAGAATTGGACCTTCTGCTTCATGGTGAAAGAATAGAGAGCTCTCATATAAGAAACCCATTATACCTTCCAATCTTACTTTTCTATACCCGATTGTAGCATTTACCGAAATTATCATCTCGACGATACATAAAATACGAGGGTGGATCAAATATAAACGGGACTCTGACCTCTGAGCGCCGACGGTTGACAGAAGCGGGCCGTCACTTCGAGATTGTTTGAACAGGTTCATTAGAAGGTGGATGAGGGGGGCGTCTCCCCCTTTACACCCTTTCATGAGTAGTTATCGCGATGTCTGAACAAAAGGTGCCCGTTTCCATTGAGCAACGAATTATCATAAAATTTCTTACCCGTGAAAGAGTCAAACCTTCGGAAATTTTTCAAAGGTTGACTGCCCAGTTCGGGGACCAAACCCTCTCTAGGACCCGTGTGTTTGCCTGGCACAAAGAGTTTCAGGAGGGAAGAGAACGAGTAGAGAATGAGGAACACGATCGTCGTCCCCGGAGCAGCATTACGGATGAGAACATTCAAGCTGTTCGTGACATTCTTGAAGATGATCGACGTGTGACTGTCTCCGAAATCGCTGAGCAGGTAGGGGTAAGTTATGGGAGCTGCCAAACGATCATTACAGAGCACCTAGGATTCCGTAAAGTGTGTGCCAGATGGGTCCCTCGCCTTTTGACTGCAGATCAGAAGTTGAGACGTTTGGAGGTCTGTCAGAGGCTTTTTGCAAGGTTTGAGGAAGAAGGGGAAGCATTTTTGGCTAGCATCGTCACCTGCGACGAAACATGGGTCCATCATTACACACCCGAATCGAAGCAAGCCAGTATGGAGTGGCGGAGGAAGGGGGAGACAGCCCCAGTGAAAGCAAAAACTCGACTGTCTGCTCGATCCTGCAAGGTCCTTGCAACTGTTTTTTCGACTATCGAGGCGTTTTGCTCATTGATTTTTTGCATGAGCGAAGAACAATCAATGCTGCCTACTATTGTGAGCTGCTGACTCAGGTGAGGGCTGCATATCGCAGCAAAAGACGGAATCAACCAATTCGTGACGTCATCCTCCTCCACGACAATGCAAGGCCCCATACTGCAGCTCTAACTGTTCAAAAATTGGAAGAAATGCATTGGACTCCACTTGATCATCCTCCCTACAGCCCTGACCTATCGCCCTGTGATTTTCACTTGTTTGGGCCACTTAAAGAAGCCCTAGGCGGACAGCGATTCGAGGATGATGAGGGGGTCGAGGGGTTCGTGCGCAATTGGCTTCAGACGCAACCTTCATCGTTTTTTGATGCTGGGATTAAAAAACTTCCTATTCGCTGGGAAAACTGTGTCACAAAAGCAGGAGACTATGTAGAAAAGTGACATATACCCGCTTTTTATTTTCTAACAAATAAAATTAAAAAAAAAAAATAAAGTCCCGTTTATATTTGATCCACCCTCGTATCTTGACACGTAAAAGTATTGTTCACACCTCATCCCTATCCAACTCTAGGGCCAACTCCAGACAACTGCATAACTGTTATGACTGACGCCAGTCCATTCTCCTTTTCCGTGGCCACCATCTAGAGTCTAACCCCCCCCCCCCCCCCCATTAAACCAAATCAAATATTATCCGCCAGTGAACTTTTAGCGAATTTTCGAAGAAGAGGAAAATATTGTTCACGGTCCAAAATTTTATCCGCCAGTGATCTTTTAGCAAATTTTCGAAGAAAAGGAAAATATTTTTCACGGTCCAAATTTTTAAATTTCGAATTTCCGGAAAATTTTAATGACAAAATCCGTTTTAGACCACCCTGAATTCACTGCCAAAAGACGCCAAAAATCATATGTATCTTTTCACGTTTCCCACCATCGACCTTCACTCAGTACATGATCGAGTACAGGTCAGTACAGTTCAAAGAACACACAATAAAACTTTGATTCTCACATTTCGACTGAATCGGTTCCAACAAGATGCGGCAAAGAGATCGCAAAGTGAACACGAGGACCAGTTGACTTTAAGTCGACATCTATTGAAACCCGAAAAGAAGTGGCTGCTTCGATACATCTATACTACTGATACTATACTACTGATAGGACGTTGATAGCCACGGGACAATTTATAGTCGATAAAACTCGATCTTAAATTATTATTTGATCGGACGATATCCAGCGTCCTCTCGCCCGCCTGGAACTCCCCTCGGTACATTAAGTTCTTGACATTTAATTTGGACTTTTTTAATTACTAGGTTTTGACACGACATAAAGAGTGAATGAAAAACATTTGTAAAGACCATTTAGACTTCGAATCAAAATGGAAATTGGCACGATTGTAATTTAACACCGATTTCACTCTAAGTAAATGCAGAAACACCAGGGGGGCCAGGAAGGAACCTGTTTTATCAATTCATTAAAGTTCCCGGTGGAGGAGCGAATGATTCATATCGACGTTGAAACACCACATTAAAATCGAACAAGTGAATTATTATGAAGTAATATCGATCTGTTATGAGGTGAATACCTTTAGCTCGACATGGCAAAGGTTTCTTCTAATATTTGGTAGATTAGAGATATTATCGAATTAATAAGAGCACCGGAATAGTTATACAATTTCACTCATGAAAACTACTGATGGTCCTCCGTTGTGGCTGACAGCCACGCCTTCACTTGATTGATCTGGAAAATCGATTATAATTATCAATTATAATTGTTGTTCAATGTGGTTTAATGTTTATTATTGTTGTTTATTAATGTTGTTTGAGAAACCAAAATCATGCGAGTCCGTCTCGTTTTATGATGCACGATTGATTGACCCTTGTCTGATGCAGGTCCTGAAACGGCGAAGAGCTGATCGATAACAGTTGGAAATGAGGACCTTTTCTAGTTGACCCTGACATGAAAACATCTGGTTCCGAGAGGGGAACGCACTCGAGGGGGAGGTTCCTTTGTGTGAGGTCACTTGTTCAAGGAAACACTCTCCGGAGCTTTTTGCCGGTGAGTTCGCCGAAATGATGACGAATCGTCACTAAACTTGCCACGACGATACAACAGGATCCGCTCGACAGTTCACCTGTTTGGAAACCTTCGAGTGAGTACCTACTTCGTTTATAACTATTGGAACATAAGTCGACTAAACCGTTCAGTATCACCAGTGGAACAACCTAAAGTGTTCATTTGGAAAAACACCTCTTACCCCACCTCAGTAAAACAATAACAAATACTCATCTTAAGGTTAATTAACTAAGATAAACTGATGGTATAATTACCTTAATCGGGTCGTTTCGACTCTATTCCCGTTTCAATGTCATGAAATTCGCAAAGGAATATTGACGAGTGACGGAGTTGGAAGTTAGGTTAGGTAACTACCTAAATGTTTAAACCAAAAGAAACGATTAAAAAACCAACGGTTTATCTTCTTTGAGCAGATCACACTTCCGTCTAGATCACTAAATGGTATCATTAATTATTATCAAGCAGTGTAAATTATTATTAATGAAACAAACTGCAAATTCTTTAAAATGACTATGGATTATCAATAATATTTAATAACTATTAGGTATCAAGTAGTGTAAACTATTTTAACGATTGTTAATGATTAATAATTATTGTTAGTTATTTATAATGATTATTAATCATTATAATTCAATATCTGAAAACCCTGTGCTGTTCGAATTAGCTGGGCCAGTATGAACATTGACCCGACAGGCTGCCGCGTGACTCACCCTCATGTTGACGACTTTTGCTCTGCTCCCAATTTGAACCCTCATTGTGACCGAACGGCTGGTCGTACGAACCTCCGGATGGTCTTGAAAATTTCTAATTGAACTCTACTTAAATGTGAACTAAAAAAATCCACATTCATGCAGCATGGCTATAATAGCAAATTCTCGAAGAAATAACTGGTTTTATGTCAAATGCCTCCATTTTACTGGTTTTATAAACAATTTTGTCCCCTTTTTGTCGAGTAACAACTCAGCTTATAGATTCTTCAACGCTGAACACGATGGTAAAGTCAGAATTTCGATATCTCATTCTGTTATTAGATTAGAGCCGATTAACTGTGAAGAACCTCTTAAGTAACAACCACGTTTCTTCACCTACAAAGTATTCCAGTTTGAGAGCGGAAAAAGATGTCGCAATTCTGACTTCACCATCGTGTTCAGCGTAAAGAAAACCTATAAAATAAGGTCTCACTTGACAGACTGTTTCATTTTTGGAATTTATGGGCAATTTTTCGAATCTTAAAACTCCACTAAACACACACTAAAGTTCTAACATGACATATCTGCAAAAATGGGAATTTTTCATATTTTCCAACCCGATCCAATGTGTCGCCTCCAGAATCCCGTATGTTATGTCGGTGTCAAGGTTTTGTTTGAAATGGGGTCAAATAAATTATAGGTTTGGATTAGATGAATCAGTTTTTACACTCTGCTGAAAATGCGCAAAAAGTAGGTATGCTACGTTAGAACTACAGCGAATTTTGCAGTCTGCACAATTTTTGCAGGAGTATAATTCAGTTACCGATATGTTGCCAGGTGCTGTATTGGGATCACTTGGGAACATGGTGGAAGAAAAGAAGACAGTCTACTTGGACTATAACGCGACTACTCCGTATGCGCCAACGGTGCAACAAGCGATGATAAAAGCTTTCGAGCAATGGGGGAATCCAAGCTCGAGCTACAAACGAGGGAAAATATCGAAAGAGGTCATAGAAAAATCAAGAGAATCCGTGGCCAACATGATCGGCGCTCAAGCGTCCGAGATCATTTTCATGTCTGGAGGTACCGAAGCTAATAATACGGCAATAACTACAGTTATACGGGAAAGGAGGAGTAACGATAGAAAACCTCATGTTGTAAGTACGAAGATTGAACATGATGCGACGTTGAAGGTTCTTGAATATTTGTTGGAGGCCAATGAAGTGCGAGTGACGTTTTTACCGACGAATTCCGACGGTTCAGTCGACGCCGAAGCAGTCGGGGATGCAGTGGAAGATGACACGGCGCTGGTGACGTTGATGGTGGCTAATAACGAGACGGGGGCTTTGCTGAATTTGAAACTGTTGTGCGGCGTTTTGAAGCTCAAGAATGAGGAGAGGGCGAACAGAGGACTTGGGCCCGTTTACCTCCACATAGACGCTGCTCAGGCTTTGGGAAAGATACCGGTGTCCGTCGTCGACACTCCTGTTGACTATTTGACTATTGTCGGACATAAGTTTTACGGCCCCAGGATCGGAGCGCTTTACGTTAGAGATGGATTACCGGTCAGTCCGCTTGTCAGAGGAGGCGGACAAGAAAAGCGGAGGAGACCAGGAACTGAAAACACCGTTTGCATCGCTGGTAAGTAAGAACACCCCCCTCTGCCATCTCTCAGCCCTCAGGCTACTTAACCATTCAGCAGGCGGATCTCTACTTATCGTAAAATTATCCCACTGGGTCTCTTATTTTCGCTCGTAATTAGCAGTAGATTAACGAGGATTTATTGACGCGAGTCGTTCATATTCACGTGGATTGCTTCATGACTAATGGGTAGGTAAACAGATTCGATAACATACCAACGCCGCCAATGCATCACACCCACACCTTCCTTCCATTAACATTCATCGCACAACAAATGAGGAGAGAAAAGCAGTAAACCAAGTCTTGTCTACTAGATCCAGTCAATCTACACTACGGCACCCACAAAAAATCGGGTGATATGTTTCTAAATTAAATGGGTGAGTTTAAAAATGTTAAGATTCCAAAAATTGAAAAAAAAAACGAGGTAATAGCGCCATTGTTTGGGTACTGCCAAGCTCGATGAATGAGCGAAAGAAGGGTAACAATTCAACTGCTGTCAAAGGTTAGGGAGCAGTTGGAATGCTTCTTCCGCTCTTGCACCGAGCTTGGCAGTACCTAAACAATGGCGCTATTACCTCGTTTTCTCAATTTTTGGAATCTTTAGCTTTTTAAACTCAATTTTAACTGGTGTCTTGGCGCCCCAACAGTGGGAAACTAAGCAAATCCAACAAAATTTTGACCAGGGGAACTTTTGGGGCCTAAAAACCCGAACGTTTTCGGACTTAACAGTGGCAAATGTACTTCAGACGATCGAAAACAATGGTAATCAAATTAACCAATCACTCATATCAAGGAAAGTTCAATTGGAATTATACAGGGTGTAACGCGAGTGGTGTCCGACAGCTCTCCTACGTGTTCTACATTCAAGTTCCGACCAAAGGTCATAACACCAACTACTAAAGGTCTACTAAATGTCTACCTCATCAAGAGATTGCATAAGGTGATCTTCCACTGAACCAATAGCAGAGCGCCAGCCCCCCCCCCCCCCCCAACCACGAGTTTTGATTTTTGGAATTTTTTTTCATAATATGAGGTTTCTTTCAAAAATGCAATTTAAAAAAAAAATTCCAAAAACCAAAACTCGAGGTTATTATGTGATGAAATCGATATTGTCAGTACACTGAGAAGTAATGACCAACCTGCCAGCATTCTTTACTCTTAAGCCTTATTCTATACAAGGATAATCGATGTTTTTATGGACCTCACATTCTCTTTGTACACTTTATCTACAGTTATTCTCAGAAAGATAACCCCATATGTTATCATTCTGAGAATACTACCATTGCAACTTCCAATAAAGCAAATTTGGATTTCCAGGTCTTGGAGAGGCAGCGAAATTGGCACTAGAACACCACGAGGAATACTATGAACATCTCAGAAGGATGAAAGACCATTTGAAAGCAGCTCTTCTGAAGGAATTTCCAAAAGGGACGTGCGTCATCAACTTTCCCGAAACTCAAGACCGTCCCCAGCTACCCAACACGCTCAGCGTGTCGTTCCCAGGGCTGTCCGGCAACCGCATCCTCGCCGAATGTCCGGACCTGGAAGCGAGCACGGGAGCAGCCTGTCATTCTTCGGACAACCTCAACACTGCATCTGCCATGCTCATGACTCTCCTTCCCGAGGTTCAAGCGATTGGAACGATCAGATTGTCAGTGGGAAGTGAAACGACATTTGAGGACCTTGATCTGGCGGTGAAACATATAAGGAGAGCAGTAAATAAAATAAATTCTTGAGAAATTTCAACGAAATGAGCCTAGAACTCTGGCCTCTCAAAATCTGCTCACTCGCTGCCCTTTACCACATTATTTTGGTGTTAGAAACTAACCTGTTGTGAGCAGAAAACAATTATTTCTGGCCATGAATCTCTCATCTGTTAGTAACTTGATGGCTAACTGTACCTAACCTTTTTAACTACATAACTATGACACCAAACAAAATTGGTTCATATTGAACATAATTTAGGTGATTTGTACTTTTCAATAAATACAATTGAAGTACGGATACAACAAAAATTAAAAGTACAAATCACCTAAATTATTTGTTTGTTTCTTTATTGGTTATAAATACGGGCATGCCCAATTACAATTTTTTACAATTATTATTGTAAATAATAATTATAATTAGAGCCAATAATTATTATAATTGAGACACAGTTTTGAAAAAAGGTACATTACAAAAATGTAATTTTGCAGGAATCAAAAATGATTATAAGTACTTTCTGCACGCTTTTAAATTATCTACTCTATGGCAGGAGCGGATCCTAACATTACCCAAGTTTTTTGGCAATTTAATTGTTTCTATTGCTTATGGAATCACTGACGATATCTGAATTCCTACCTAACTCCTGCTTGTACATCAGTAACGTAGCCAGGGATTTCGCCGGGGGGTTTCCAAACGACCAACAGGGCACTATTGGTTTCTGACAAACAGGGAAGGGACTAAATAGAGGGGTTCAAACTAATTTTAACACTATTCATAATTGAAAAAAACGTCATTCTTAAAAAAAATCTGTTTAGCAGATTTCTTGGTCCAACATTTTTAAAACTCGAATTCCCGAAAAGTTTTCATCCGTAACAGACCAGAACGAAAAGTTTTTATCCTGAGTTCATCTAGTAATTTCTTCGGAAATTCTCTATTATAGCCATGTTGCATCACGGGAACTTTTTTAAACTCTGTTTCTGCCCCCAGGAAACGAATTTTTCTTTCTCAAAAACCTAGAGGCTACAATTGTACTGCCCTGGGTTAACATTGTTACAGTGGTTGTTGAATCACGATTTCAATGCTTAAAAATAAGGGACTCCCCATGTTACCCAGCAGGGGAAGATTGTGACAAAGACGACAAAAATTGATTGCTCGCGCTAGAGAAGGTTTAAAATGAAATTTTTGATGAAGATCCGAAGGTGAGATGTAGACAAATCTGTAAAAAAATGCAATCTGGCTGCAGGAAATTTGATTCAAGGGTGAAAAAAGGAGAAAACCTCAGAACCCGTCACAATGTGTCCTCACGCTACGGTATATTGAAATCTCCAGGTATTTCCCGCTGATGAGTCCATTGCCTCTCCTGTTCGGTTGTTCAGCTACGAAGGACATTGTTAACAAATGCTTGAGAAGATTTAATCACAAACGAACGCCAGAAATGTGAAGGAAAAAAAATAAATATTAGGAAACTGGAGATGTTACTTCGGAAAGTCACGTATGGGACGTTATTTTCAGAAAGTGAAGTCCAAAAATGCGTGGAGACTCGTTTCGCAGGAAAATAAAAGATGCGAGAATGCGCCACGCACGGCAAATATGTTCTTGCGAAAATGGATGTTCGCATGTTTCATGAAGACAGTGGAAGGTTTTTGAACCGTCAAATCCAACGTGAAGTATGTACCCCAAAAAACTGGTTTTTATCTTAAAATACCAAGACGGCGGAATGTGTTTGAGAAAAACGAAATTCTCGCAAATACACTGGAACTCATAACTTTTGTGAATCTGTCCCAAGGAGAATACAGGTATTTTGATGAATATCAAAAGATAATATTAATTTACCATATTCAAATTTATCGTTTTTTCGTAGAAGATGAGTCATAATACCGTATCACGCAACCCCCTGAAGCGTCTTGGGTTCAACCAATTACAAACCATCTCCACCTTTTTAGAACAATACTGCCGTTAGAATGAAGAACGCCTCACCTCGAAAAGTGCGATTTTCAGTAATCAGCTTCAATGTTCTCAGTATGAACTTCGCTATAAGTTCACTCCAGAACATTCTTCGGACCCAGGTTTTTAGGGGTACATGGATAGAAACTCAACTGAACATAATGTAAGAGGAAATCGAGAAAAAATCTTTATTCGTGTCGTTCCATAAAATTGAATATAGAAAATTGGAATATAGAAATTTGAACAACGTCAAGAATTTGAATTGCCAATATAAATGCTTATACGCAAAATGGGTTTGATCCCGACTATAGGAGTTCCTTCTGGGAAAGCTCCTCAAATTTCAAAAAATAGTCAAGGAGGAACCGAGGTAAAGCCAGCACGTACCTACCAACTACGCTCTGCTACCATGTAATGTATGGCCGCTGTGTTCCCCTGTTCAAGGAGGGGTTAGGCAATATGCCCACCCAGAGGATCGAACAAAAAGATCGAGAACAGGGGAACAGCAGCCATCACACATTTCAAATGTAGTCATAACATCTGCACCACCCTGTAATTTCTTCGAAATAAAGGGCGAGCCTGGAACGGTTCCGATGCAGGTTCCAGTGGGATTATAAACTGGGCGGGTGGTAAATTAGCATTTGAATATCACGAGAGGGTGAAAACGCCAATCGTACAGATTTAGTGGATTTAAGTTAGTGGGTTGACAAGGCAGTTACTATAAAGGACGAGCTGCAAGATTAATCCGTGGAATAAGATCAGACAAGTGGAGTTAATCATAAAATATACAGAATCAGAAAGTGAAAGAAGCACTTGGACGAGCGAGTGAGGAAACAGAGCAGCTAGAAATGTAATACGAGTAATATTTACATGAATATTTACTCACTAGGTGTGAATGGATTTTGTGATCTAACAAACTGGGCATTCAGAAGTGCTGACTCTGTACATGGAAAGGCGGTATACATGAATGCGTGAAATGTAAGAAAAGAAAAAAGATGGTGCTCACGTTGTCCTCGTCTCGAAGATGAATTTCACTCCTCCTACTAGTAATTGTAACGTAACTACCAACATCCCACAGGCTGGATAATTTAGATTCTAAAATGTACAAGATGAGGGGAACCACCAAAGAGGAGTGGAAAGGCAAACTTGCAAACATACGAAAGAATATTTACAAAAAGATTACGCTTATTTGATAGTCTCATCAAAGGATACGTGGAAAATAGGACGACAAGCATGCACCATACCATGCTCAGGTTTATCTCGTCATCCTTCAGCGGCGTGAAGTACGAAAAAAACTGAAACAGAAACGTAATTTACCAATTTCTGTAGATTACGATAACAAGACGAAATAATCAGAATATATTTATAAAACATCGTATACCTAAACCGATTCGATCAACCACCATGGAGTCCTGAGCATATAAAGCGTCCATGGGTATATAAAACATTGTCCATGGTCACATATGCATCAGTCGTATGGTGGTCAAAGACGAGCCAGGCTACTGCACAACTCGGGTTTACCAAACTTCAGAGGCAGGCATGCCTTGGCATTACAAGGGCTATGAATACAATTCCCACAGCAGCACTACAGGTTTTTTTAGACCTCACTCCTTTGCATATTTATATTCAAAGGACAGCCTACCTCGGGGCCATCAGGATGTTGCAAGTAAGGAGGATCAAGGTAGTCACTAGGTAATACTGGACAAAATAAAAACAGAACCTATGACTATGTCAGTTCCATACGCAATGTTGGGAAAGATGAACTTCGAACTACCCTTCAGGGTGATCATTAATGGTCGTGAACGCTGGACGAGAGGACTTCCTCAATTTGAACCAGGTTCACTTGTGTGGTATGGATCTGTGTGGTATCACTGATGGATCTGTGATTTGTGGTATGGCTGGCCTGGGTATCAGGGGCCCAAACTTTAGTCTGGCTAAGCCCTTGGGTCCAGTGGCCACCATCCATCAGGCAGAAACCCATGCAATAGAAACGACTCAAAGGTGCAAGAATTTACATTCTGTGTGACAGCCAAGCTGCTTTGAAGGCAGTTTCTGCCTTTTCGATTACCTCAAAGCTGACCTGGAGTTGCCTGCATTCTCTCAAAGCCGGTCCTGAACCCCAGCTGGGGATCACTAAGAGTTATAATATAATCCAATTCTTGATTTGCTGAGTTATATATTATATAACTCAGCAAATCAAGAAATGGGAGGAAAACAAGCGTGTAATCTATTGGCAGAACACTCTGAAGCAGAGACAAGCCAAGAGGTTAATAAACATTTCCAAGAAACATGCTAAAGCACTTCTGTCCCAGAGGCGTAAAGACCTTTGCAAGCTCGCAGGTCACCTCACTGGCCATTGCCCTATGAGGTATCACCTTCATGAAATGGGTAAGGGCAGGACAGCTGAATGCCTCTCCTGCGAGGAGGTGGAAACAGCGGAGCATACACTTTGTGAGTGTCCTGCAGTTGCATCACTAAGATTACGGCATTTCGGAAAGGGTGTCGTAACATCTGCCGATATTGCTAAGGAGATGCCTGAAAACCTCCTTCACTTTGTGAAAGAAGAGGCCATCAATAAGGTTCTAAACTAAGAAAAAAATTCGTTTTGAACCCCTTCCTCTTGACCTAGGGTTCTGGGAAGCTTCGAGGATCATTGTGGGGTTGGTCCGAATCCGTAAACCAAATTTCGTAATTTTAGCACAACGCTAACTGGGCAAAGTGCCGCGTACGGCGGACGGATATGTTGAAGGTAGACTCTTGGGGCTACTGTACCAGAACTGTCAACGAAAAATGTTAGGAATTACATTGGCTGCATTCGCCCTTTTGTCTACAGAATGTCGACGAAGGTTTTCAGTATTTGTAAATTTGTATTAAGCTTTGAGCGCATGCGCTATAGGTATTCAACAATGAGCTCTCCCCAGTACTACTTGAATACACTCTCAGAGGGGGGGGGGGGAAGTGTCTATTGTACAGGCATATAATATGTAGAGCTACTCAATATCATAATAAGTAGAAACTGATTTACCTCTGTTAATATGTACACAATCAATGAGTACACTGAGAAGTCAAGAAGCATTTGATACTCTTCAAAGAAACGGAGGAAAATAACGTCTACGATTCGAACCTTGGCACTCTTCAACTGCAAAAAGATACAAATGGTTAAACGAAAGAAGTGCACAGGTAAATATTACACGTTATCAATGATGTACTCGTATGTTGAGTAGGGGATTTACCGATTTTTTTTTAAATCGATTTTTAATGTTAAAGCCTGCTTCACTGTAACCTGCTTCAATCCGATTGGATGATACCTTTCAGTTCTGTTACTATATAAGCTGTATTTCATGATGTACCTTCAGTTCATGTTTGTTACTGATGATGACCTAATCGTCGAGATCAATTTAACAATTGGTTTAACAATCGATTTAACAATTAAAATGGGTTTCCACAACCTCGTCGCGAGTGATCTAATTCGAACTATCTTTGTATTTGAACTCATCAGTTCAAATGAGCTTAGATGCAAACGTGCCACTTAAACGGTTCCTGGTTGGAGTGATGGTTTTCCCAGCTTTTGAAAACAATCGCTCACTGGGGACAGAAGTAGCAACTGTTGGCAGGTATTGTAGGGCAAATTGTGACACTACAGGACATGTGTCTCTCATATTTTTCCAGTACAGGAAAGGATTTTCCTGTATTTTATCCACTGATGAGTTCGCTGTGTGTGTGTGTTTCCAATAATCAAAGGAAACACACACACAGAACTCATCAGTGGATAAAATACAGGAAAATCCTTTCATGTACTGGAAAAATATGAGAGTATCTTTTTAGAAACCGATTTTTAAATCGATTTTATAAATAAATCGATACTTTTGTGACGATTTTTCGTCTCGATTTCCATCCATAGCGGCCCACTCACGATCATGCAGCAGGAAGTGGGGGGAACCGAAAATTTCCCCCTCTTCGGACACGGGCCTGTGTGTGGTGGCCTTCCTGCCGCAGGTGTCCTGCAGAGCTTGTCGGATGGGATTCCCATCCGACCAACCTGCGGTCTGGCTTCCCCCACCCTGTCAACCTGCAAGGTCCGACCGTGTGTGGGGCTGCAGGACGACATTAGAGTGTTGTTATCACCAGCCATGACAGAAATCGGTTATCATCCGCCATGATAGAAAAATTATCATTTGAATTTCGGCGGGAAAGTGCCGGTTCGGGCTGGGGGAGAGCGAAGAGGGGGACTTCGTAGCACTCCCCACTTCCTGCAGCAGGATCGTGTGTGAAGAGCGTAGGAGAGCGAAGAGGGGGACTTCGTTGCACTCCCCACTTCCTGCAACAGGATCGTGAGTGGGCCGCTTCATTGTTGAGTGCCTGCCTGGTTTCTAACTGTGATAAGAACAAGTGATGATCATGGATAGAAAAAAGGTACATAGGCTGCATAGGGGCAATTTTTAAAAGAGAAGAGATAAAATCATGATTGGAAGATGTGATCAGGTTAAAAATAAAAACAAGAGTATTTTCACTAAAATATGAGTACACTGTTAGATTGGTTTCGGGTGTTAAACCAATGTCTCTAACAAAACAATACTGAACTTGCAATACAGAGAGGTGAACTTATATACCTAGAGTTATATAGATAAGTTGATACAGGTGAAAGGATAACCTGATTGCTATTGGCTCTTGGAGTGAATTGGATGGGCTACAAAGTGAAAGGTCTAATAGGATTGGTTGTTACCAAGTGAAAGAAAACAGCTCCTGATTGGCTGTGTGAATTGAAGGGGGGGTATGTGATGAGGGTGTGTGATGAGAGTCTAGCTCAGTGTTGCCAAATTTGGTGGTTTCCTCCCAGATGTAGTGGGTTTTTTGTGAAGGGGGAAATTTCGGGGGGAAAGAAATGAGGGGTGTATTCAGAGGCTTGACTCAAGCTATCATGCAAATCCGTATTGTTTTGTTACTGACTGTACTCATATTTTAATGGAAATAGACAATTTTTTAACTAGGTACTGTTGTTTTTTCTTTATGACATGGGTTTCCACGACTTATTTTGTAATAAAGTTCTCGAAAGCAGGTAAGATCCAGCTACAGGATGCTAATTCTGCATTCTAATGGCTCTAAATTCAAATGGCTACAACTTCATTGGAGCCGAACAGCGAAAGACAAATCCATTTCTGCACTTTTGGTCTCAAATGAAGAGGACCCTATGAATAAAATGGGGCCTGCATTCAGGATAAACTGCATATTTACCTCGAGGTTGAGGTTTCGAGGTACGTGAAACACTGTCGAAGCGTGTCCATTTTCGTGGTGCCGTTTGTCTTTTTTCTTTTTATTGATCTCTTTTGGAACACCCGCCAACTGCCTCAACTCCGAGTCTGTCGGGTACAAATACCGAACCAACCTGTGAAACCAAATTTTTAGAAGATTAATAATATAATATAATATATTTCACACTGTCGCCCCTTTTGCCTTTTTTCAATCACTAAAGTTGCAAGAGTAAGGAGGCTACATGCCAAATTACAGCTTCATAGTGTGAATAGTATAGAAATTAGCTTTAGGAGCCACTCAGCTGATCCTGGGCCTGGACAGACTCAGGTTAAAATCCTAAGGAGGCTTTGCTATTCGTACTATCACAGATTATGGGGAACGGGAAACTGTTGGATAAATCCAGAGATAGATCCAAAATGGAGAAGGTAAATTTCCGGTAGCAACGGTTTGGTCATTATAAAATCGGAAATTGATTTGAGTAACGGGCGGACGGACGCTCGGTTTTTGCCAAAATTCTGAAGGGCAATACATGATCAAAACGTTAATCTAAGGAGTTTTTTCTATTTCGAATTTTCCATCGTCAGAGTTTCAGTTATTCAACCTGTGAGGTCCCTGTAAGGACGAGCGTTACACGTGTGTAAGACGTGGCTCTGAAGAGCGTAGGCGTGGGGGAATTTTAAAAAGATTTTTGGGCTTCGCTTGGGACCAATTGACTAGGACCATACTGAAAATGTAATTTTCATTGAGATTTTTTCAGGGAATCTCTGGTGGGAGGTTATCCCGGATTACACAGGCCCACAAAAAAAGAAAAAGTGGTTTCTTCTTTTGACGAGACCCACCTATTCTTATGTATTTTTCGACGCTGAATCTGAATCTGTACTCAAAATATGGGGTCCCAGCCGATTTTAGCGAGATCATCTCGAAAAACACCAAAAAATCCCATTTTTCCATAGTTTTTTGAGGTTAGAGAAAAAACAAACGGAGATACGATAAATATGACATCAGATTTGGATTCTACAGAGAAAATATGTCGAAATTGCATTTTTCAAAAATTTTTTTAGACATATTAACCTATGATATAGCTCGGAAACTGGATCTAAAATGTCGTAATGAAATTCCAATAATCAGGGGTTTTTGGGATCGCTGATCACGAATTTAATGTCAGATTTGTAATTTACTTGCTCCAGAAGGCGCTTATCAGCAGCGATGTATCAAATGTACCGGTTTATTTTGAAAATTTCCCAAAATCGGCTGAACCGGTATGAAAAAATAATAAAAAGTGATGTTGCTTTATTAGCACTGTCCCCTTTGGATAGTTCTTCAAGGAAATATCGACAAGCTAACCATATAACCCACAATATCTCGCTAGCTAAAAATGCTAGCGATAAATTTGACACCTACCTCCCTGCCGATAAGGGCCCTCTGGAGCAACTAAATTACAAATCTGACATTATATTCAAAGACCCTGGTAGGTGAATTCCAGGACCGAAAGTTGATTATTGGATGATAAAATTGGAGTTTCAGTACGGCATTTTAGCTCCGGTTTCCGAGCTATTTCATAGGTTAATCTAGGTATGTCTAAACAAATGTTTGAAATAGCAATTTCGACGTATTTTTTTGTGCATTCAAATCTGAAGTCAAATTTATCCTATCACCGTTTGTTTTTTCCCTAACCTCAAAAAACTATGACAAAATGGAATTGTTTTGAGTTTTTCAAGATTATCTCGCCAAAATCGACTTGGACCCCATATTTTGAGTACAGATTCGGATTCAGCGTCAAAAAATACATGAGAATAGGTGGGTCTTTCGTCAAAAGAACAGACCACTACTTCTTTTTTGTGGGCCTGTGTTATCCGAGGACCCGATTAAACGGAGTCGACTGAAAATACCCTAATACCTACCTGAACAATAACAAGGTATTAGATTGATTATTGATTACAACATTTTTGTTTTACCCGGTGTTGAATATCATCCATTTAGCGAAGGAATGGTGTTTCCCGATCTTCTGTATGGCGCTGGCCATAACGAGGCTAATGACCACTTGGTATCCGAGCAGGGCCTGTAACAAGGAAGGTACAATTTAGAGATGACCAGACGAACTAAACCCGCTATGATGGGGCCTAATCAAGGCTCAAGCTGAGAAACTCTGCCGAATCATCGGTTTTTCGTGTAGTTAAGAGTTCTCTGTTCTGTACGTATCAGCGGGTAATTCTACGGTATAGTGGGAAACTTTTTCATATGAACAGTCTATAACTAAAAACCAGAAATTTTGGGGTCAGAAAGTGATATAAATATTACTTTTTGAAGGTATGTAAATTTACCTCAAAATTAGGGTTGCCAACCGTACTTTTTTTTAGAAGTATTGTGCTTCTTCTTGATGATTTGTACTTTGTACTTTCTTAAGTTAAAAAAGGACCTAAGCTAAAATACTTTTTTTTTCTTCATCGTGGTCATTTGTCGTCTTAAAGCTGAAATTAGTAATTATATTTCCCTACCTAGCAACTAGCGACCCCGACCGAGAGGAGGTCGTTACTATACTATAGGATTTCAGTGTCCGCCACTGAAGAGACGAGTAAATAAATAAATATCTATTGCAGCAAATGCATATTATGAATTTGCTGCAATAAAAATGTCTTTTATGGAATTGATGTACCGAGTTTTTTTTTACCGATACCCAAATATGGAAACGAAGTTATAGAAATTGTTGATGAACAGTAGGTATTTTGTATACAGCGTTTTTGTCCGATTAGCCGAGCAGTAGTCATCTAAGGCAATGAGTTTCACACTCATGTTAGCGACTAATTCAGAATAATCTTCAAGGAACATGATGGGAAAAATTCAATCGTTAGTAGCTGAACGTCACATTTTGGTTTATTCTCATCAATAATGAACCAATTGAATCTTTATAGAAGACCATCTTCTATACAGGGTTTTCCAGAAACAGTAGGTACCTAAGTGCTGCTCATTTCCGCAAGCTGAGGTGGTGGGTGATGATGAACCGAGGAATTCAAAATTTTCTTTTGGACCGTACTTTTTTTTCAAGAAAATACTTTTCTTTTCAATAATTTTCTGAAAAGTACTTCTTTTCTCCGAATAAAAGTTGGCAACCCTACTCAAAATTCAGAATCAGAAACAGTTTCTTCATTTTGAAGAAAGTTTTCTAATTACTAAAAATATTCGAGTAGATTGGTTGGAATAATAGATCATTCCTACAACTTTGTAGACGAGGGGTCGGCTAACTTTGAACAGTTAAGCCGTATTTGTGAATACAGACAAATTGGCGGGCCGGTGTGTTTGTAAGGATTAAAATATCATCATAAAATGTAGTAAACAGAGAATATGTAATTAAAACTAGAGTTTAGTTACAATTGTTACTAAATACAATGTATTATAACTAAAACGTCCTTAATGGGATTTGTGGTACTGAGGAAATAGGATTGCTCGTAAGCCTGCCTAAAGGTTTGATTTTCGAAGTTGGACGTGCTGCAAACTCGTTCTCTTTGGACTGCTGAAAACGGAAAGTGAGTGAGTTAAACTATTTTTATATTTATTACCCCACCTGACTAAAACTGGGCAGCGGGCAAGAAGAGGGTGAGCTCGGGGAAATATGTTCATAATTCGCAGACAGAGCTCATGAAGAATGTGCAATTTGTATCGAGGGTACAACCGGTGAAGTGGAAATGAGCGTTGAATTTTGCATTTTATGACGTCAACAACTCCAGCCCCGCCGCGGTGGATCGATTTCCGATACCATTCAGATAAAGACGTTAAACCTTCTAAACCTAACTCGTCTTCGTGTTGCCATCGATTCCACATCAAAGCCAGAGGAATTATGATTTGATTATCGACACACTGAGATCAGTGACATCTCCAAGTGGACGGAACGCAAAGATGGTGTCAAAACACGATAGGTACTTCCGACGCGCGTATCGCAGTTGAATCTGAGTTTGTTACAATCTTACAATTTGTCAGCAATGCACATTCATCGAATGAGAAACGTAGGTATCTACAGACGACGCCCTCAATACGTGTAAATGCACTGGTCCCCAACAACCCCCGAGCCCTCCGACATTCATTGTAACGAGTGAAATTGGAAGGGTCGATTCCGCAGTGACCAAAACATAGTTGAAGACAAACAAGACACAAATTTTCCCAATATATTTCGAGATGTACTTACCAACATCCCACAAAATTGCAATGAGGCCGATCCAAAATTAGAATCCAGCCAGGGCTCACCCTTGTTTTGATACGTTTCGTATCAGTTTATTTGACTACTTAAATCGTGTACTCACCATTTCAATGTTAACGTCGTTATAACACGGTCGTAATAAACAGTCAAAATATCGTTAAGTAGCTGTTTTAGATGTTTTTCTGTAGTCTATAAAAATATGTACACATTCAACATGATAGTAGGGGAAGGTAACGAAACAGTAGTTGAGAAGGTTAGGTTATAGATCTGCAACTGGATATCGTATGTAGCGACCCTGTTGGGAGGTAGTGGTACTATGAAGTTGAGCAGACCTCCGCACGAATGCACGTTCCAGCGCCAAACTTGTCAACTTTTGAACAACATAGGCCAGGAAGAAGGCCAGCAGGCAGAAGGCAACCTTTTTTCCGTGGTGTGCCAATTTTTCCAAATTCGCCGCACTCGAAAAATCATGAAATTTCATTAAAAGTGCTCATGTTGCTGCTTTGTATAAAGAAGGAAAAAGTTCCAGTTATGCAGTCTGATCGTATGAGCGAATTTTCGTACGAATAAGTAAAACAGGAGTAGTTTTACGCAGAGTAAAATTTGGGGTGGCAGGGGCGAAATCAAAAATGTTTCAAATACCAGAAGAGTACCTATTGGACGCGTAACAAATTTTGTCTCCATTTTTTTGCCGAATAACACCTCGGTGTAAAGATTTTTCAACGCTGAACACGATGGTGAAGTCAGAATTGCAATGTCTCATTCCGTTATCAGATTAGAGCAGATGAACCGTGAAGAACATGTTTCACAAACCTTCCCAGATAAATTCTGCGTCAAATGGTACCAGCCGCCACTTTATCAATTCAGCCATTCTCATTTGAGGATGAGACAAACAAAAAGACAGACAGATTATTACACGTTTTTTAGTAGTATTTCATTCATAGCGTTCCAGCGGATAGACAGATTTAAAGGCGGATGTTTCACAAACCTTCCCAGATAAATTCTGCGTCAAATGGTACCAGCCGCCACTTTATAAATTCACCCATTCTCATTTGAGGATGAGACAAACAAAAAGACAGACAGATTATAACACGTTTTTTAGTAGTATTTCATTCATAGCGTTCCAGCGGATAGACAGATTTAAAGGCGGATGTTTCACAGACCTTCCCAGATAAATTCTGCGTCAAATGGTACCAGCCTCCACTTTATCAATTCAGCCATTCTCGTTTGAGGATGAGACAAACCAAAAGACAGACAGATTATAACACGTTTTTTAGTAGTATTTCACTCATAGCGTTCCAGCGGATAGACAGATTTAATGGCGGATGTTTCTCAACCCTTTCCAGATAAATTCTGCGTCAAATGGTACCAGCGGCCACTTTATAAAATCAGCCATTCTCATTTGAGGATGAGACAAACAAAAAGACAGACAGATTATTACACGTTGTTTTTGACACACCTTCAACAGCTACCAGGATGCTTGTTGCCTGCCGTTAGGCAGATCCCAAGGTGCTATCAGCGTTGTCCGATTAAAAACCGCGCCAGCGTGAATATCTTCAGAGACTGAGGGAGGAGTTGAGTACCAGAATTGCTAATGGAGAGAGTGATCTCACCATTAAATACGAAAATGGCAACCCCCGGATCGTTCCCGCTGGTTGGCGAAAGCCCACCAGTGGTCGAAATTCCTCAGCCCAACAGAACAAATCCACTGCACCACCTCAACATTCGGATAACTAGGTAACACTCGAGCCCAATTCACTCAGCATATATGCATATATAATATATTATCAAAACGCTCGTGGTCTCAACACCAAGTTGGCCACCATTCATCATCAGTCTCCTCATTTATCATACGATTTAATCTTCATCACTGAAACATGGCTATCCTCAAACTTCGACTCCTCAGAGCTCCACTTGTATCTTCCGTACCGATCACTCGCCACAGAATTACGAGATAAAATCCAAGGGTCCGGGCGGAGGTGTGCTTATTGCGTTTCGCAAATCTTTTCTAAGTGTCCACCCCAAATTTGATTTCTTCTCCCACTCATTGTCACAGCTAAAATGTTTTGTAGCTTCTTTACATGTCTCTCTAACTTGATACAAACTGTATTTTTTTAAATTTGATTATGTCCTCGTCCTGTCCTAGGAATTCTTTGTTTCATCAAGTACTTACCTGTTACTTTATCGTAATCTCTATTCAATTGTACCTTTGATGATATGCTTGTAATTGGGCTCGCCCCTACTTCAACAACATGTCGGCCAGTTTCCGTCAAGTATCCCCGATTGTCAATTGGCATATTCCTTAGTATCTCGTATAATTTTCGGTCAGTATCTCTCACAAATGTCGGTCAATATCTCTTATAAACGTCTGTCCTGTAGGTGTCACTTAGTTTAACAAAATGTCGGTCAGTTTCCGTCAAGTATCCCCGATTGTCAATTGGCATATTCATTAGTATCTCGTATAATTTTCGGTCAGTATCTCTCACAAATGTCGGTCAATATCTCTTATAAACGTCTGTCTTGTAGGTGTCACTTAGTTCAACAACATGTCGGTCAGTTTCCGTCAAGTATCCCCTATTGTCGCTTGGCATATTCCTTAGTATCTCGTATAATTTTCGGTCAGTATCCCTCACAAATGTCGGTCAATATCTCTTATAAACGTCTGTCTTGTAGGTGTCACTTAGTTCAACAACATGTCGGTCAGTTTCCGTCAAGTATCCCCGATTGTCAATTGGCATATTCCTTAGTATCTCGGTTAATTTTCGGTCAGTATCTCTCATAAATGTCGGTCAATATCTCTTATAAACGTCTGTCTTGTAGGTGTCACTTAGTTCAACAACATGTCGGTCAGTTTCCGTCAAGTATCCCCTATTGTCAATTGGCATATTCCTTAGTATCTCGGTTAATTTTCGGTCAGTATCCCTCACAAATGTCGGTCAATATCTCTTATAAACGTCTGTCTTGTAGGTGTCACTTAGTTCAACAACATGTCGGTCAGTTTCCGTCAAGTATCCCCTATTGTCAATTGGCATATTCCTTAGTATCTCGTATAATTTTCGGTCAGCATCCCTCATAAATGTCGGTCAATATCTCTTATAAACGTCTGTCTTGTAGGTGTCACTTAGTTCAACAACATGTCGGTCAGTTTCCGTCAAGTATCCCCGATTGTCAATTGGCATATTCCTTAGTATCTCGTATAATTTTCGGTCAGCATCCCTCATAAATGTCGGTCAATATCTCTTATAAACGTCTGTCTTGTAGGTGTCACTTAGTTCAACAACATGTCGGTCAGTTTCCGTCAAGTATCCCCGATTGTCAATTGGCATATTCCTTAGTATCTCGTATAATTTTCGGTCAGTATCCCTCACAAATGTCGGTCAATATCTCTTATAAACGTCTGTCTTGTAGGTGTCACTTAGTTCTACAACATGTCGGTCAGTTTCCGTCAAGTATCCCCGATTGTCAATTGGCATATTCCTTAGTATCTCGTATAATTTTCGGTCAGCATCCCTCATAAATGTCGGTCAATATCTCTTATAAACGTCTGTCTTGTAGGTGTCACTTAGTTCAACAACATGTCGGTCAGTTTCCGTCAAGTATCCCCTATTGTCGCTTGGCATATTCCTTAGTATCTCGTATAATTTTCGGTCAGTATCTCTCATAAATGTCGGTCAATATCTCTTATAAACGTCTGTCTTGTAGTCACTTAGTTCAACAACATGTCGGTCAGTTTCCGTCAAGTATCCCCGATTGTCAATTGGCATATTCCTTAGTATCTCGTATAATTTTCGGTCAGTATCTCTCATAAATGTCGGTCAATATCTCTTATAAACGTCTGTCTTGTAGGTGTCACTTAGTTCAACAACATGTCGGTCAGTTTCCGTCAAGTATCCCCGATTGTCAATTGGCATATTCCTTAGTATCTCGTATAATTTTCGGTCAGTATCCCTCATAAATGTCAGTCAATATCTCTTATAAACGTCTGTCTTGTAGGTGTCACTTAGTTCAACAACATGTCGGTCAGTTTCCGTCAAGTATCCCCGATTGTCAATTGGCATACTCCTTAGTATCTCGTATAATTTTCGGTCAGTATCCCTCACAAATGTCGGTCAATATCTCTTATAAACGTCTGTCTTGTAGGTGTCACTTAGTTCAACAACATGTCGGTCAGTTTCCGTCAAGTATCCCCTATTGTCCCTTGGCATATTCCTTAGTATCTCGTATAATTTTCGGTCAGTATCCCTCACAAATGTCGGTCAATATCTCTTATAAACGTCTGTCTTGTAGGTGTCACTTAGTTCAACAACATGTCGGTCAGTTTCCGTCAAGTATCCCCGATTGTCAATTGGCATATTCCTTAGTATCTCGTATAATTTTCGGTCAGTATCCCTCATAAATGTCGGTCAATATCTCTTATAAACGTCCGTCTTGTAGGTGTCACTTAGTTCAACAACATGTCGGTCAGTTTCCGTCAAGTATCCCCTATTGTCCCTTGGCATATTCCTTAGTATCTCGTATAATTTTCGGTCAGTATCCCTCACAAATGTCGGTCAATATCTCTTATAAACGTCCGTCTTGTAGGTGTCACTTAGTATCAACAACATGTCGGTCAGTTTCCGTCAAGTATCCTCGATAGTCCCTTGGCATATTCCTTAGTATCTCGTATAATTTTCGGTCAGTATCCCTCACAAATGTCGGTCAATATCTCTTATTAACGTCTGTCTTGTAGGTGTCACTTAGTTCAACAACATGTCGGTCAGTTTCCGTCAAGTATCCCCTATTGTCAATTGGCATATTCCTTAGTATCTCGGTTAATTTTCGGTCAGTATCCCTCACAAATGTCGGTCAATATCTCTTATAAACGTCTGTCTTGTAGGTGTCACTTAGTTCAACAACATGTCGGTCAGTTTCCGTCAAGTATCCCCTATTGTCCCTTGGCATATTCCTTAGTATCTCGTTTAATTTTCGGTCAGTATCTCTCATAAATGTCGGTCAATATCTCTTATAAACGTCTTTGTAGGTGTCACTTAGTTCAATAACATGTCGGTCAGTTTCCGACAAGTATCCCCGATTGTCTCATGGCATATTCCTTAGTATTGTGGAGATTTTTGTTCGTGTTGAATGTTCTTGTTGAATGTTCATGTTGAATGCTCGTGTTGAATGTTCGTGTTGAATGCGCGTGTTGAATGTTCGTATTGAACAATTATTTTCCAAACGCTTACAGGTCTGAGACCATCACACAGATGTTGGCAAAAAGATTATCAATGAAACATGATTGAATAACTCGTTTTATTGCTTTATTTAAACACATTTATATATTTCATCATGATCAACAGTCTGGGCGAATACCTGCAGAAGGTACTCGTACCACCTTTTACACAAAAAGTGATATTCATCCACTCAAGGTATTCATTTTACAACATGTAGGTTCACCCATTTTCGTTGTTAATCTGCAGTCATTCAATGGTTAAGTTCACTGTCAAGCTGTGAGTTAATGCTAATTCTGTACAGAAAGCTCGTTATGATAGTCACGTATAATAGTAGCAACTACACAATCTTTCAAGTATGACGTATCTTTCATTATTATATGGAAAGTGGTTAGGTTAATCAAATCTACATCAAAATTACATCACATTTGGTTTTAGAAAACTGGATGGTAACATTTAGTTCTTTTAAAAATTTGATCCCATTTTGAGCTTATAAAGTTCCAACAAACAGCGGTTCGTTCAGCAGCCCTCGAAAACAACCAACTTTGAGAGCCCCAAAATTGTTCTACTCAATTTTCATTGTGGTGAACTTGCCAATAGTATTTTAAGGCAGTCAAAGAAGAAATCCGTTATTTGAGTAGCGAGCAGTTGTTAAGAAAACTGCCAAGCCAATCGTAGCCAAGCTGTAGGCGAGTTGTGAGCCGTCTCCTCTTGACCATTGTTCGTATAAAGCTGAAAAAAGTAAATTTTTTATTTTACCCATTATTATTAATGTTTTGGCGTTCCAGCCGCTTTAATAATGAATTGAAAAGTTAATGATGCCTCACCACTTTTAGTTCATACACTGATCCACGAGCTCTTGCCTGGATTGAAACGAACTTTGTACATATTTCCTATTGGATACCCTTAGCTCCATGGCTGTCGCAACTGTCCCCTTGCTTCCGGGTCAGCCGTTTTGAATCAATCGAAATTGAATTTCATAAACCCATAAATGTAATAAGTTCCATTGAGTAGACGTTAAATACATCAAATCACTTAACTGTGAATACAAGGTTTCTGAAAACGAAGGAAACAATGCAAAATGTCGTTAAGGTTAGTTGTGTAAGTTATTTTACCGGAATCCTGTTCAGTGGTGACCCATCCGATCATCTTTTCATCTCGATTTTGAACCCTCAACCAGAGCGAAAGGGGTTTGAAGTACTCGAGCATCGGTCTGGCATCTAAACCTGAGGCGCTCCCTTTCGTCGCCACCCTGAGAATCTCCGTCCACGGTCTGCTGCCTCCCACTGACATTATGTCCCTGCGGTAGAAGTAAAAATGTCTCATCAAGGATGGCAAAGAAGTTTAGGTGAAGTATTACGACATAAATCAATGATTCTGTTACTACTTCAGGTTTATAAGGAAGTTGAATGAAATGAATTGGTTTTTGTTGAATAATTCGAGGAGGAGGATTTTATTTTTTCTTAACCCTACAAACGATGCTGCACTGGCACCAAAGGGAGACAGAACCATCTTTCAACAAGTAAGCTCTATTGTCAAGGAATGCATCACTGTCCTGCTCACTGCCAATGTTCAAGGGACACTTGCACCTCTATTCCTTGTGCTAAAATATAAACGTTTACCAGTTCACAATGCAAACAGCATCCCGCCATAATGAGGGCATGGATGGCCTGAAAGCGACTGGGGCAACTTTTGACATGAAAATGTCTTTGCTCTGGCCTCCCCCCGAGGCTGTGTAACGATTTTGTGGCATCCTTTTAGCATGATTTTCACGTACAACCAATCCGAAATTAATTGTAACTCCGTATGTGCGCATCCCATGGTAATCGTTGACCGCTCGCACTAATCGTCAGATTTTATAGAATAATTTCGTGTTAACCAGACGCACATACTTTCAGTGGCAGATGAGTTGTACAGGATGAGAAAATGAGGGTAAACAATGTAGTCAGCAACACAACTACGAGCGGTTCAAGTCATCTATGAAATCATAGCTACCGCTTCATAGTCGCATTTCGTTTTCATTTAGGTTTATTATCTTCGATAATGAACATTGGAATGTGTCAAAGAAAAAAATTGTTTAACCCTCCTCAAAATTTGTTGGTTTACGTTTCAACACGAACAAATAACAAGACGAATCAGTGAATTGGTCCAAGTATTAGACCAATCATCCTAATTCCTGTTAGGACCCTATTGTTTTTAGAGGAATAT
Source organism: Stenodema calcarata (assembly GCA_963920205.1). Lineage (NCBI taxonomy): Eukaryota > Metazoa > Arthropoda > Insecta > Hemiptera > Miridae > Stenodema > Stenodema calcarata. The sequence goes on along the minus strand of OY986056.1, from coordinate 4,090,530 downwards.
AGGCTCATGGTGAATTACTTACGTTGAAAAAGCTAAAGCAGTTTAGGTGTGGCACGTTATTAACTTTTATGCACAGAACACCCCTTAAAAATGAATTTTTTTGAAGAAAACCAATTGTAGAAATCTTATTTCTTTATTCAAATCCGTTGTTTAGTTCTTAGAAAACCTTACAATATCGACAATATCGTCACATCAGCACGTACATTCAACACGCGCATTCAACACGAGCATTCAACACGAGCATTCAATACGAGCATTCAACACGCGCATTCAACACCCCGGGCCACCCTGCTTTTGTCCCCCCCACCGAACGAAATTCCTGGCTACGTTACTTATGTCCATACAGTAGTTAGGTAGAAATTCGGTTATTGTCACTGATTATCAAAACGCTCTATATACAATGGAAAGAATTAAATCTCTAAAAAACTTAGGTTTGGTTATGAACCTCCCCCCCCCCCCCCCCACGAAATCATAGACCGAATTCGCCTCAGACCTCGAAGCCCAAATGAATTTCATACTTTTACGATCGATCTACGTACTCCAGTTTTGGCAACCCTAAACAAAGAAGCGACGATAAAACCTCCAACATTTCCACTCTAGCGTGGAAGTTGAGTGCGCATTCCACTAGATAGAGGAGTTGAGTGCCTATGACGCACGAGCGTATGACGTAAGACGGCTGGCAGGAGGCCAAAAAGTACGTCAGAGCCTATGACGCACGAGCATATGACGTAAGACGGCTGGCAGGAGGCCAACAAGTACGTCAGAGCCTATGACGCACGACCGTATGACGTAAGACGGCTGGCAGGAGGCCAACAAGTACGTCAGAGCCTATGACGCACGAGCATATGACGTAAGACGGCTGGCAGGAGGCCAACAAGTGCGTCAGAGCCTATGACGCACGAGCGTATGACGTAAGACGGCTGGCAGGAGGCCAACAAGTACGTCAGAGCCTATGACGCACGAGCGTATGACGTAAGACGGCTGGCAGGAGGCCAACAAGTGCGTCAGAGCCTATGACGCACGAGCGTATGACGTAAGACGGCTGGCAGGAGGCTAACTAGTGCGTCAGAGTCTATGACGCACGAGCGTATGACGTAAGACGGCTGGTAGGTGGCCAACAAGTACGTCAGAGCCTATGACGCACGAGCGTATGACGTAAGACGGCTGGCAGGAGGCCAATTCAGAAAATCGAATAAAAAAAAGATCCTGCAAATAAAAAACAACTCTGCAAATTCTTGACACAACGGTTCATTATCTTCTTTGTACAGATCACCCTTCTGTCTAGATCACTAGGTCTAAATGTCTAGATCCTAAATGTTAGATTAATTATTATTATCAATTATCACTAATTATTAACAATTTTATCAAGTACCTAGTGAAAATTATTATAATTTATTGTTAGGTATTAATAATTTGTATTTACTATTAATAATTAGTATTATTAATTATGATTAATTAATACGATATAATTCTGGGGTTAGATAATGAACCGTTGTGTCAAGAATTTGCAGAGTTTGATTTTAAATTCCTATTAACACTATATTATAGCGTCGCTATATTATAGTGTTAATAGGAATTCAAAATCCGACAGAATTGTCCATGAATTACCCGTTATATTGAACCCAAGCCTGTATTATGTAGTTAAAAACCGACTCAGAGACGGTCTCGTGATATTTCCAATGAGTCCGGACTGAGTTAAGTACAGATTACACGATACCAGACCGTGTTTAGTATTAAATTTTGATGAACCGGCCAACTCACGCTAGAACTCTTCCAGCCTCCCTTGATCTGTAGATATCACAAGTGTGAAGAGTTCCGATATGACCGGCAGCACTACACAGAGCTTGGTGGATTTGGAACTGGAGCACGAGACTTATGAAATACCTGAAATGAAAGAAACCACATTAAAACCACAAGAATATTAAAACGCGAGCAACACCCGTAGCTCAGGAGCTTGCTCATAGTTCCTGCTGTCAATAAACTATTTTGTTTTAAATAAAGAATGAATGCAGTATGTTATCTAAAATGTAGATAAAATTTAATGCTATCAATTTTATTCATGCTATTAATGTTCAATTAATGTTCAAAAAAACCAGTTTAGCATTTTTTTAAAAACAGCATTAGATATTAATGCAATGTTATTAATGTTCAATTGATGCAATGTTATTAATGCTATTAATGCTCAATTAATGCAATGTTATTAATGCTATTAATGTTCAAAAATTAATGTAAAAACAACCAGTTTAGCTTTTTTTTTAAACAGCATAAGATATTAATGCAATGTTATTAATGCTATATCGCTATAAATATCGCTATTAATTTTCAATTAATGTAATTACTTAATATTCAATTAATGTTCAACAATCAATATTTTAAAAAAACAGTTTAGCATTTTTTTAAAACAGCATTATTTCCCTCAATCCTATAACCAATACATACCGATGAATATTGTAACCACTCCATCCGCAAAATGACACCTCTATTACCTTATGTACGGTTGGTCGGATATGATGTGGTATTTTGAGGCCGGATCGAAATCGTCCTCTGATCGGGGAACGGGCGGAATCACTCCTTGATGGTACGATCTCAATTCCCACCAGGCTGTATTCATGTTCCGAGTGCCTTCAGAGAACACTTGCCACCTCCACTAAAAATCACGTCATAACACGTCATTACCATTAAATAGTTACGGGTTTGAGTAGGTTATGGTGACTTTGACAGGAAACGTTTACCTAAACAGTTCCTGCTGGGATACATTCATGTGACAATTATTTTTGTGAGACATTAATAAATCTGAGTTTTTGAAAAGTTTTCTCAAAATTCAGAGTCCTAAAAAACATTTGTTGTCAAGTGCCGTCTAAAAAGTTCCAAAAGTTGTAAAAATCAATTCTTTCAGTGCAATTTCCATTTTAATGTCCCCATCTTTTATTAGTGTCTAGTCCTCCTTCCAAATTGCCCTACTTCCTCAAATATTCCACATTTTAAAATTGTTGATATTAAATTATAAAATATTGAAATTTGTTTTAGGAAACATTTAATATTTCATTCGACATGAGCATGCACCATTTTCCAGAAAATCTTACAACGTATTTCTCTAGTAAAGATTCAAAGCGCTTGTTGCAGCTGAGTTACTTTGGTTTCCCTTGATCTGATTTCGGTAGGTACAACTCGACATCAGTTGTTACCCGATTCGTACTTTCGACAGGAAGATGAGTCAAAATGTCAATATGTACTACAGTTTGGTAAAGCTAAACAACACTGTTATAGTTTCAATTGGAGATTAATTTCGAATGATTCAATTTTTGGCACAATGCAGTCATTGAACATGTGTCAGTCATTTGTAGATTTGAATGTGGGTTGCCTCTAGGCCACTACATTTCTCCCAGTGGGGAGTGGATTGGTGACTGTTCTGGGAGGAGCAGAGTTGGTTGACATTTGTGGTTGACTGGCGCCTAATGGTGCCTTAAATTGGCGCGAAAGGCTTTAGTTTGTTTTCATTGAACAATTTCCTGTTCAAATCTAAAAGGGTTTGACTAAAAAACCTGACAATTATGTGTTCTTTATATCAAGCACAGCGAAACCCCAAAAGATTTGATTGTTAAGAGACATTTTCATGTTAGAAACTGAATATAGCTTAGAATGCATGCTACTTATACAGGAACCTTGGTTTTCAATAGGTAACAACCTACTCAACTTCGTGTCATCGATTTCAACGAGCGAAGGTGAAGAAAAAAAAAAAGAATTCGACCAATATCCAAGCACAGGGCTGGCTAAAGGCCGTTTATGAATGGCAGGTCACCAGTAAACGACTTACTAAAGATATAACCGTGAAATCACGAAAGGGAAGACTGACAGCCGTGTAATTTGATAGGTGTGATAATCAGGAACCACTCGTGGGAAGAACACAGTTTTCTTTACGCCGATGTACGAGGAGGGTGTTTTTGTTCAATTTCCCAACGAATTTTTTTAATCGTACGAAAGCATATTGTGTATTCTCCCTCACGTTAATAAATAAAAAAAGCCCCCTGTTGTCTTGAATAGTGTTATGAGTGGATGTAAAATACCTCACGTCATATAGAAACTACAAACTTTTAGACGAGAGGTTGTTATGTACCTACTTGAAACTCGGGAAAACGTTCATTAAATACGGTGATATTAACATCAATAATTTTGAGGGTCTCCAATATAAGTGAAACATCATTATCGATTAAATCGATTCGATTTGGAACTTCTTCGCAAAACTCGCCATAATATGATTATATCCCTGATACCGTCGTTCAGCAGCATGACAATAATGACATATTATGCAACACTCGGTTCGAGCCGTAAGCAATCCATGGGGTAGGGAATACGTACTCCGGCTTCCATAATAATTGAGAGTTATTGCAGACCAGGACGAAAAGACGTGTGCAAAAACTTTTAAACACTATGGAAGCCGAAATCAATCATCATTCAATTTATTATGGGAGCAATGCGACATAACCTCTTAAGAGGAATAATAAGTGATGTAAGGAGCAGTTATATATCAGTATACGAGTATATACTGAATGTCAGAAACAACATGTGAATGGGTAGTTAGTTACCTGATCTACTATAAAAGCGAAAGGAAGGTAGGCGACTTTGTCTAGAGCCATTTCTAGAAGGAAGTTGATGTCCGTCTCTGTAACATGCAAAATTAGGTAAACCTACACAGGTAGAACACGATTGAGATGTGGATTCATAACACAGTTTCCAGACGTGACTCAGTCAGGCCGTTTTCTTCCATCTGCTTGACATCGAATACAGTTAGGAGTTAGTAAACGTCAAACATGCCAGTAGTTTCAATTTCAATTTTACACTCTCCCTCTATTAAATTTAAATATACACATATCGTGAAAATTCATTGATTCATCCCATTTCAAAAACCGTCAGGACACTCCCGGACACTGTATTAAGATGTGGGTACTCAGAATAGGATTTTACGTACATATTGACCTATCGTTAAATATGGTTTCGAAAGAGTAATTCACTTAGTTAGGTACCAACGTAATATTTGAATTCTAGAAGACACTTATTGGTCGGAAGTGTGTAGTTGGAATTTTCCTTAGGTACCAAATATTTGCAATACATGTTCATTGATTCGATTTAACTTGGCTCACCGTAGTCGTCAGTGATATTATTCAGAAGCCCGATTCTGTGCATGTGCTTGGGCGTTGTCACGGACAGGAGAATAGAATCCGCAAGTGCTTCATGGAAAGCTGAAACATGAACGGAAACTTTATATTAGTTAAGAACAACCTTCAAGGAAATGAACTTGGTAAATCGACCACACGAAATGTTAGTAACCTGGATTGGCTCCATCTCTGAATATGTAAGGCAGATCTGAGTAGTGTAGGTAGTACTGTATGTGAGTCATTTCATGATGTGTCGTGAGGAGATCGTCCATCGCCACCTCAGTGCACTGTTTTATCCTTGAAAATCGACAGAATTTTTGGTAATGCAAAAATAACTGAGAAAACACAAAAAAAAAAAAAAAAATCCACAGTTACGGAGCATGGCTATAAGAGCGAATTTTTGAAGAAATAAATGGTTTTATGTAAAATATCTCCATTGAAGAACATGATGTCCAAGAAGAACATCTCAAGTATCAACCACGTTTCTTCATCTTCAAAGTGCTCCAGTTTGAGAACGGAATAAGATATCGCAATTCTGATTTCACCATCGTATTGAGCGTAAAAAAATCCTTTGAAATGAGGTATCACTTGCCAGACTGTTTCATTTGGGAATATATGGGTAATTCCCCCTCCCCACAGCCCTTTAAAACCCCCCTCAGCGTATAGATTTTTCAACGCTGAACATGATGGTGAAGTCCGAATTGCGATATATCATTCCTTGGTGTCTTGGCAGTGGATTCAGGATGGTCTGATTTTGGTATAAAAAATGTCACCATCGTGTTCAGCGTAAAAACAACGTTTAAAATGAGATGTCCCTTGTCAGACTGATTCATTTTGGGAATTTGTGGGAACCTAATCCCCCCCCCCTCCTTAAACACCACAAAACCCCCCTTAGCTTATAGGTTTTTCAACGCATGACCACGATGGTGAAGTCAGAATGGCGATATCTCATTCCGTTATCAGATTAGAAGAAAATCTAAGTATCAACTACGTTTCTTCAACTTCAAAGTGCTCCAGTTTTGGAACAGAATAAGATATTTCAATTCTAATTTCACCATCGTGTTCAGAGTAAAAATAACCTTCAAGTTGAGGGGTCTCTTGTCGGACTGTTTCATGTTGGGAATTTATGTGCAATTTCTCCCCCTAAAACTCCCCAACCAAAACCCCCCTTCGAGGAGCCCAAGGCTGCCCATCTACGAACTTAGCCTTTCAATTGCCATGACGGAGTTTTTGTGCAAATTTGAATTTTGCGAATAAAACCCTTGGTTTATGGAAGTGTCAGTGTCGTATAGAAATCTTTCGAGTGATATTTGACATTGAACCCTTCACCTGTAATCACGTCTGTTGCAGAAATCCCAAGCGGACGCCTTGCAAGCGACATGTCTGTTTGTCGGTCTCTCGAGGAGCGACTTGTGCCAAAACTCGACGGGCATCGGCTTGAGGCCCATCGAAGTGAAAAACTCTTCGCTGATTTGGATCATCCGCTGGGGCGTGTAGCCCTGGCGCAACATTTCCGACGTGACGTCAGATCGCCGCTTCCCCGGATATGGCAACACCAGGTCCAGGATGTTCTTCCAGTTCTGGGCCCACATATTTCCTGAGAATGTCATCACAGTTAAATAAAAGGTGCGTTCGAGTACCCAACGTTAAAAATAAATGTTGAACAAATACCAAAAGCCCAGGTAAGTGCAAAAAAGTGCTCTATAGCTTCCAAAAATTGCTCGAGAGCTGGAAATCATTTTAATCTTTCTTGAGGGTCCTAAATAACGGGTATGTGAGTTTGCGACGTTTTTTAGCCCGTGCTTCAGATTTGAGAGCCTAAAAACCGCGAAATCGCACAGACAATTTCGCACTTTTTCTTTTCAAAGAACAATAAATTCGGTTTTTGCACTTTTTTCATGTGTTCGCGTATAACTCGAAAAGTACGGATCCTACAGAAAATGTTAGGATCCTACTGTTTCTTTTTTAGGGAAATTAGATTCCGCGTTGAATGGCGTTTCAAAGATCGAAATCGGCTGAGTCGTTCGCCGCAATCGTCCGCCAACAATAGGCGATTTGTACAACTTAGCTAAAAAATTGACAACCCTCAACTTCTAACGTATTAATTTAATTTAATTAATTAATTTAATTTAATTTTTGGAAATACCGTTAATAATATTGAATAAACTTTTATAAATTTAATACAAACCTGGTTTATTTGATTAATGGAAACCACGAGAAACGATTCGAAACACAACAAGTCAAATAAAATTAGTTTTCCTCCAATTCTGACATAAATTTGCTTATTTCTCAAAAACGTGAGGTGTTGGCGGCTCAGGAATAGTTGCATTCGACTAAGCGATGACCAAAACACAAAGAATGTAAGTATGATCCGATTCAGAATATGTTTTGAATTGTTTCGTGCTAAATGTCCATTCTAGCCCACTGTGCGTCGTGTTCAGCGTTGAAAAATCTATTAACCCAGCAAAAAATTTGTTACGTATCCAATTCTCTTCTGGTATTCGAAGCATTTTTAGATTCCCTCCCTTCCACCCCAAATTTTACTTTGCTTAAAACTAATCTTGTTGCAATTTTGTATGGTAACAAGTTGGGAAACCATTGGCCAAAAATGAATTTTCAGAAAGTTTTAGGCGGAGGGGTCAGAGGCCGAAAACGACAAATAGTGACGACTTAACACAATGGCATCAAGATGGAAAATCTCAATGTTTGGCCAGTTCAGCTTTTTACTTTGTGGGGGAAATGGGGTGGAAATGGGAAACTTTAGTTTGCTAGAATGCTAACAATTATTGTGCAAGCTATAGACAATAATTGGCCGGTAATCAAGGGTCAGACAAGAAGAAGGGGGAAAAATGTCTTAATCTACCATCCCAATCAATTCATATGGAATTATTGGGTGTTCTACTCTTTGTTTTAGAGTATTATCAATTAATTTGCATTTATAACATCAAAAATTCTCATTCTTTTACATTCATCACAGGCATGATAGAAGGAACCGAATAGCTTCATACTTAAATGTTTGAATGAGTTGTTCCGAACATCACAGTTTACATCAAAATAGTTATTTCTTCGAAAATTCGCTCTTATAGCCATGCTGCACGACTGTGGATTTTTTTACATCTGAGTGGCTCTTTACACTCATCTGAACTCCTGAAAAATAGTTGGGATTTCCCTCCTTTTGAAATTGTCATTATACCCAGGACTACAGGTCCGGTGGGTGGGTGGCCATCCCTATTCACTGGCCCGTAGAGTGAACCTTCTTCCTTCTTGGCGGGTGTTCCGGTGAAGAAAACGCTTCATCTGTCTCTTCGGGTCGACAACGCCCCACAACAATGAGCGCACTCCCGAACACTTCATTGTCTTCTGCCGTCCGTGTCAAACCATTTGATTTGCCTAATTTTACGCCAAACAGACACGTACTGTCTCGCCTCCGGTCACTGGAAGAATACCATTGAAAGGACAGGACAAGTTGCTCAATGAAATAGAAAGAATGGAACGAAAAACGGACGATGTTTTGTTTATTTCGATTTACCAATAATTCGGGCTGTGCTAGACGGTGTCTCAATGTTTTGTTTGGATAGTGCAGGAGGCATTGTTTTTACTACGGTACAACTGCTTAACGCTCCTGACTATGGTGTAAACTTGAAGGTTCGATTAGTCGTAAAGAACGAGGGTGAAAAATCCATTTACCGCCCAATCACTACGTGTTTCTCCCTCTTCATATTCTCGTTAGCCAAACTCAACGCTCGTTAGTTTCAAATTTGTTTTCACACAAATAACACAGATTTGTTGTTGAACAGCTGGAGGTCATTTCCAAAGTAATTTTCTGCGTAGAATCTGAATCAAAGCTCAGAATTGTCCTTCACGTCAGAATATTGATGCATATGAGGTTATGTACACGAAAAATGGCTATTTTGGATATTTTTGAGGTTAGATACAGGCTACATAACATGTTTTTTTTTCTACATATTACATCATCTAGTACTAACTACTCTTTCCCTTTAAAATGAGACTTTGAATGATACTGTAGGATTTGCCTCCTTCCGCCATGCTTAACGTAAATTTGGTGATTGCTGAACTTGGAGTAACTTTGAATTCCTACTAGATTAACCTGTGCTTTCATTTTTCTAGGATGCTGCTCAGACGGATTTTTAGAATAATATTTTGCGATGCCTTAACGTGCCTTAAAGTTCCTATTCATTACTCTTGTTACCAGCTTATTTTAATACAACTCATCTTAAATTGAACTACTTATTTTTCGGTTGCGAGTTCCTAAAACCTTGGTTTTTCTTCCTCGAGCGTCGTTGCTTTTCCTTGCGCTGCATAATTTTTCAACAGCTGGTTTCCAAATTCAGTTGTTCATTGCATCAACAATGACAATTTTTAGTTGTTTAATAAAAATAGTTGAAAGTGTAGATTTGCGGAGAAAGGTCTATCGATCTCATTTCCCTGACAGCGCATGTCAACCATATTTTCCATCAAGAACACCACCTATCAACCTATGGTATTGAGATAACACCCCCTATCAACCTCAATTTCCAAAATTTCTAACCTTTTACGGTTTTCAACATTGGAGGGCGTGACTTATTGGCCTAGAGAGTGACTAAAGGGCAAGAAAAGGTCACATGAACGAAAATTGGTTCATCATTCAGTTTTTCCTCCTCCTGAAAAGTTGGGAAATGGTCGATAGGGGGTGTTGCTTCTTAACGACGACATATTATTTACCTAGTCTGCAATCATTCGGTTTCAAATAGATTTTGTACTCTACTGTCGTCCGGTATACAAATGTCCAGAGTCTGGGCTCTGAAACCTAGATGAGTTTGTAAGTTAGGTACTCCTTTATTTTGAAGCAGACCATTTGCTGCATGTAAAACTCTGAAGAAGAACTCACAGAAAGATGACATGCGAACTCACTAGACCCTAATTATATTATTATAATATACGAGTAATATTAATACCTTCTCATGAATTGTGCACAAGACAAAGAACACAGTAGAATCTTAATATGCGGTATGTTACGTTGATAAGATTGCTGGGTAATTTTAGGTAGGTAGTCTCACCAAGAAGCTGAGCTGGTATTGGTGCTGTAGGGTTGATTCTATGGGGCGGACCGTAGTGCGTTCGGAGACGGGATCGGACATACGCGTGCAGCTGGCGGTATAGAGGTGCGAGAGTCGACCAAACTTCTGATACCTGATTCATCAAATCGTCCACACCGTACACAGCTCTCTCCTGCTCTCCGGCATCCCTGAAGCCTGTTGGATTGACCAAATTATTAGTTTCTCGATTAAGGACAATTTAATATGGTGATATGTAAAATGAACGACGGTGTATGACAATCCCTCCCACAACATCGACGTCAAATCAACTGAAAACACGATTTCACCATCGAGAATGTCCCATCTTATGCCTCATCATCCGGTGAATAGCAGTGCTAGGAGATCGTGAGATCAAGGTGAACTTCATTCGGATAACATCCTATTCCTCCAAAAAACACTCCGTAAAAATCAGCCCTCGCAAATATCATTCTATGGCAGCAGGAAAAAGTTATGATATCCGCTTTCCCCGCCCGCCCTTTTCCTCATTAAGGAGCTAAGCATAATGAAAATAGTACTTATAAAGTGAGATGAGATAATATAGAATCTAAAGAGATGTTCACAAGCAAATCACGTTTCGAACTCTACCCTTGGCGCCATGGCAAGAAGATCGTTCAGCATATTATAAGGTTGTTCCAAAAGTAAGTTCCGACATGCTAGGGAAAATTGAAAAAAAAAAGTTCTTCGAAGTTCTGGGATCTTCCAGCTGCCTACTTCTTGAAGACCTTCCAGAAAACTCCGCTTCCATCTGCGGACCATTTCAATGCTCATGGCACTTTCCCCATAAATTGCCGAAACCCTATGGTGAATTTCCGGAACTTGCACACCTTCAGCGATTAAAAATTAGACCACAGAACGGATTTCTTGTTTGGAGGCAACTTGCAGTGGTAGCTCCATGTTTATTGGAAAAAATGGGCGATTATGTAGAAAAATAGTTTAGATGTTGCTGAGCTATATATAGGTATATATATTTTTTTCTTCAATTTTTCCTAGCATGTCGGAACTTACTTTTGTAACAACCTTCGTACAAGCAAAAATTGTTTAAGAAGCCTCCTTCAGTGTTATGCCTTTTTAACATTAAACACACCAGAAATCCACACCAAATTTCAAGTTGCTCGGCTGTGGACCAGCCAAAGTGGCCAAAATTAGCCTAAATTTCAGATTTTTGTCCCTAAAATGTTCTTGAGATAATGGGTTAAGTAAATCATTTAAAAGGCACTGGCTAGAGTTGAAACGAAGCTCTGTGCAAAATTTCGAATCAATCGGCGAAGGTGGAGCCTTGCCTAACTGAATAAGAAGAAGAACATGGTAAGGGCGGAAACAGGGGTTTGAAGTTATATTATTCGGCTCCCTTTAGACCTAGCGACTTTAAACTTTTTAGGCTTTCTATTATCCACACCAAGAAGATCCACACCAAATTTCAAGTTGATCGATCAGAAAGGAGCCGAGATATGGATACCTTTATGGAGCTTCATCTGGAAAGGTTGCCCCAGATACATCTGAAAACAGTCGCAAGCGTACCAAAACTCCTACTCATCAACAAACCGCCATAGACCTATATTTCCATCAGTTCCGAAGTCACCGTGGCACCTATAGATGAGAGGAAAAGACAAGAGTTTTGTACTCTACGTTGTACCGATTGAGAAGCAGTCCTGGTATTTGCAAGGTCTACTTGACAGTGACAACCTGGGTCGAACTCCCTCTATTGGTGAATTAAGAAACCTTCAAAACCAATCAGTGATCAATCCCTACAGGCAGCACTGTTACTCAGGACACTCCAAGTGATGAAATGCGGAAAACTAGAAAATACATAAATATCACAAATAGTCTGAAGGGGATAAAGTGAGTTTCACCGACTGTATTCGTCCGAAGTACGAGTAATATTTACCGTTCATCCTCGCGGCTTCATTCGCTAGCTCGACGTATTTGGTGAATCGCGATCGAAGTTTAGGACCAGTAGCATCTCTCCAGGACTTCCAGGCGTGCAGCTGCTCTTCGTAACTCCGAGAGTTGGCCATAACTCTGGTTAGCTCTGTAGCCAAAAGTTCATTCGATCAGTTTTTCGGGAAAAAATTCAAGTCGAGCAGTATGAACGTCATGAGCAAATTTTCAAAAAATCATAAACTATCTTCAAGGTACAAGTAATCTCTTGGGTTTATTGAAATAAATATGAGCCATTAAAATTTGAACACTTGTCTGTCCGCCCGACTAATTGAAGTACTAATAATTGTTGTTTTGTGTTTTGTCTTCATACATTAGAACAAATATAAACAATATAAATACGTTGAAGCTAAAAAAAAATACATGAATATAAATCCACACCTAATATGCACAGTAAGTTAGAATCTATTTCTAGCAGTGCAATAGGAATACCAGGTATCGTATTATACGTATGGAAAACTGATCAAAAGAGTCAACACAAACAACTCTAGTCCAGTCAGATTGGACCAGTCTGTTCATCACAAACGCAGCCTCACTGGTTGAGTGCTCCTATGGAAACTCACCACAATCTTTCACGGTAAATTTGTGGCTGGTCTCAAATCGCGTCCCTCGGCTTTGAATTCAAGACCATGTAAGAGGGAGTTTTTACAGGCGAATAGGCACGAAAGACCGGAGGGGTACATTAAATAATTTGGATAGCAACGTTTCATAAATTAGGAAATTAATCAAGTTCTGCTTGAAGGTGTCAAGTGGAGGACATTCTTTAGTTTAGAAACTGTTGCCTGAGGGCTCTCAGAACGGAAAAAATTACCAGTCATGCATCATTGCTATTAACGCGAATTTTCGAAGAAATGACTGGTTTTAGGTAAAATGTGATGTTTGGAACACCTCATTAAAATATGGGCAATCTTAAACTTAGTGGGTAGGTAATTATAATTGGTTAATTCGGTATGCATCAGGTGTGGTACTCTCTGACTAAATTTACTGTATTTTTTGTGGATTTCACTCAAATTTTCCTATTTTACCAAAAGTTTAACTCAAATTAATGTTTTTCCACGCAAATTCTTGAAAAATTCACATTGTTTCTCCTAGAATTTATATTTTTTTGGTGCATTTTATAAAAACTTTTGCCATTTATGGATAAATTACACTAAACTTTCATCTTTTTACTGTAAAACATTAGTCGAATTCATGTCAAAACAATTTGAATTGCAGTAAAAGTCATTGTAAAATACGATAATTTGATTAACATTCACACCAAATACAGTGAATTTCAGTGAAATTGATGTAAAAAATTGAGGTAAAATCTTTGTCGAATTTGCCGTAAAAAGGAGAAAGGTGAGTGTAATTTATCCATAAATGGCAAACGTTTTTATAAAATTCACAAAAGAAATACAAATCGCTGAAAAATTCACAAAAAATGTCCATTTTTGTGGAAAAAACCTAACTTAAGTAAAATTCTTGGTAGAATAGGAAACTTTGAGTGACATCCACAAAAAATACATTAATTTTAGTAAAATTCGGAAAAAAGGGAATTTCTGGGAACATTCACAAAATATGTGATTATGGTATTCATATTCATGAATATGAATACGCCCATCTTTGGTATCAACCACGTTTCTTCACCTTCGAAGTGCTCCAGTTTGAGAACAGAATAAGATATCGCAATTCTTACTTCACCATCATGTTCAGCGTTAAAAAAAAAACCTTTGTAATGAGGTTTCACTTGTCAAACTGTTTCAATTTTGGAATTTATGGGTAATCCCCCCTAAAACTCCCGAAACCCCCTCTTTGAGTAGCCCATCTGCGAACTTAGCCTTTCAACTGCAAAGATAGATGTTTTGTACAAATTTTATCTGGAACTATCATTTATATTTAAATAATATTTAACAATTCTGGCGCTTTATATAAGCGAATTTTCGAAGATTATGTATAATTCTATTCCTTTTCTTCGAAAATTCGCTAATATAAAGCGCCAGAATTGTTGAATAAACTGTGTCGAGGAGTGGAGCGCGATGCCCATTTCATGGTGTTTAGATTTAGTGACGTCACGTTGTAGTAGCGAGGCCCTGTGAGTAGAGTAGTTAATGGTTCAAGTTACCTTCCTACCGTATTTCGGTTATCTCAGTGAAAAGGGGAAAACTCACCAGGCTCGAGGGAGAGATCGCATTGGGAGGAAGCGCTGTTGGAAAATGGGCAGACCCTCGCTCGGTTGAATATCTCTTTCATCTCCGCGACTGTCTTAGTGAGCTGAAACACACAAGAGAAGTCAGCGGCACGAGTCAGTCAGTCTCCTCAGCCTTAGTTCCTGTTTAGGCCTCTCCAGTTTTCGTGAACTCTTCGCGACAAGGTCAACTTTTTGCTTTGAAAGATTCAAATCGAGGGTCTCACGGCAACTTCCCACATCGTCATTTGGGCGACTTTTCAGCAGAGCCAAAAAACCATCTTAACTTAGGTACCGACCTAACTTATACTTATTTAGATTGATCCGCCGGGGGAAGACGCTTCGAATGGTATGCATAACTCATTTTGGCCGAAAGTGATGATATGGGGTGTTGCCGTGAGACCTTCGAAATACTTCTCACATTGGGAGTAAGTAGGTATAACGTTTGGCCACCGAGGGCTGAAAGCGCAACACGTTTGGCCACCAATACGGCGAGCGTGGAGGGCACGTTTGGTCACACGATGAATGGCGCGTTATTGTATAAGAAAAAGTAAACAAATTATTTGAAACAGACCACTAATCCCAATTATCGCGCCCTTTGAGTATTACGATTTAGTAGGTACAAACTCGTATAAACCTCGAATCATTTGAAAGAGAAGAACAAAGTCACGCATTTGTAGTTTTCTCTTAATGAGCCCAAAAAGTACATTCAAAAATATAGTAAGAGGTTGGGAGTTGAAATATAACCCGAAATAACCTTGGAGAGTCCACAATACCGGATAGAACGACATTGAGGCTAATAGTTGCAATATAGAGAAATACAGTGTTTTCTAACCTCTTCTTGCTTATCTTGAGGTAGTGCAGCACGTCCTTTGAGCGCCAGCATGTTCAACTGCCTTCGGGCCATCGGATCAGGAAGAGACGACCAACTGAATTGAATCGCCTTCTGCCACGAGACTCTGTCAAGTTTGGCTTGCAACGACAACGCGTCCACCTGTAGTGACGTACACGTAACATTAGATGCCTAATAAATTACACAATACATGTCCATGTCCATTTGTAAGTACTTATAGGTACCTAATTCAGAACTAAAACTACGAACATTGTCATCCAAATACTGGTCAATAGATCTGGTACAAACAGTGGCAAGAACACCTACTAAGTAGGAACATACCTTACAGTAATTCTGGAGTTGTTACTAAAATAAACTAGGCATATTGGGAACAATAAGGTCCTTCGTAGCACGTAGTTTTGCAACATTGCTGAGCATTGGTTCAATTTCAATTGACCATTTCAACTTTGAAATATTCCGCTACGAATTTCACGAAGCAAGGTTTTAAAGCTCTAATTTCCGAGCTTTAAAATCTGGCTTCGTGAAGACTACCGAGTTTTTCGATTACCCCGGAGCATCTAATTTTGAGATATGACACTATTGCAGCAAAGGAGAGAAATATCATCACATTATTAAAATAGTTGTCACCATATTAGTTTAGTCTTCATTTTACATGTATGTAGGATGAAGACTGAACTAATGAGGAGACAACTATCCATAATGTGATGATATTTGTGAAGACTGACTAATCTGACTAGACAATTTGATATTGAACCAACGCTCAGCACTGTTGCAAAACGTTAGGTGCTCAACTTTACGTGCTACGAAGAATTCTTCCTAGTACCTCATTGTTCCCAATATGCCGAGTTTATTTTAGTAACAACTCCTGAATTACTGTAAGGTATGTTCCTACTTAGTAGGTGTTCTTGCCACTGTTTGTACCAGATCTATTGACCAGTATTTGTATGACAATGTTTTCGTAGTTTCAGTTCTGAATTAGGTAGGTATAAGTACTTACAAAACTTCATTTTATTTATTCTATACCTACAGTGACCTACCAATATTATGTCTGTCGACTTGTTAGGTTAGGTCAGGGTATGAACCTCACCCCCCCCTCCCCTTCAAATCGAAGTCTTGATCCGCCCTAGTGTTGCAATAATCAATCATAAGTAGGTAACTAGCCTGATGACTGGTTGAATTCCCTGTGACTAAATTCTACGTCCTCCTCAAGTCTAGAAGGCTTGTTGATGTCGTGCCGAGCCCACCTGAAATCATTACTTTTAAACCGCTAATAAAAAGGAGGAAAAGCAGTTTAAATGTTCGGAAACAAGATTCAAACTGAGATTGACACACACTCATTTTCTTCAGTAGTAATTTGGTAAGGTAAGTAGATACGGTAAAGGAGTAGGTAATTGAGGATAAGGATTTTCTATCTAACTCAAGGATAAGGTGTATAAATGAAGCTGGGGGAAGGGATCTAACAATATACAATTCGTCTTGCTTCATGCATTATTTAAACTCAAGTCAGGTAGTTACTTATAACTTTCTATAACTAATTTAACACTCCTTCTACAATTCTACTAGAGGAAAATTTTGTCTATACTGCAGTAACTTTGAAATGTTATTTGGTAGAATGTTTTGAATAAAACTTACCATCCGTTTCTTGTTTTGGTCCGTGATATTAGTGACGAATTGCCACTGAGCATCAGTGACTCGCGTGCACATGGAACTCGCTTCATTGTCGTACTCTCTTAGAAACTGCAGAGCTTCACCTAAATTTCCATTAGCACCCTGAAACATGTGAAATTAGTAATATGACATACATTGTATGAAAATTTAGGAGAGGATGGTGTCTATGTGATGAGCATTGCGTTGACAAGCACTCTGAATGCTCGCTGGCGCTCGCATCTAGAAAAAACAAAATCCCCCTAACCACAGATCCAGATCACATACATATAGATTAGTAGGATACAGGATAGAGAGTAGGTACATGACATGTTTTCTCTGTCCAACTAATCTATATGTCGTGATCTGTGGGTTGGGGCTTGTTTTTAGTTTATTATCTTCGATAATGAACCTTTGGAATCGCCCAAGAAAAAGAAAAAAAGTAAACCCCCCCACCATCAAAATTTAAATCTACAGTGGAACCTCGATAATTCGTAGTACGAGGTCCCTCGAAAAAACCTCTATAATTCGTAGAAAATCAATGCATTTCGGTCCCCTCGATAATTCGTAGTAAAATTTCGCTCAGGAACAGACCTTCTATAATTCGTACTCATGTCGGCACCAACATGCTATAATTCGTACTTGGGTCGGGTGGGGCTGTAAAAACTAGTGAACATGTTCGTTCATTATGGCTGTACTCAGTTCATAGCCACGTTTACTGTTACCAATGTACCTATTCAGTACACAAGATGAGTTCCAAACGATCAGCTTGCAAGTGTCTCTCAGCCGCCAAGAAAAAAACAAATTATAGAAGCTGTGACGAGTGGAGAGATGAAGAAAGACGTGGCGTTCCACTCTCTACGATGATAGATGCTCTAGCTGTGTCTTCATCGACAGCAGAGTGGAAAAGGAAAAGACCATTTGAGTTCCCTCAACTTGAAAATTGCCAACTTGAATGGTTTATTCAATGTAGACGATGTACTTTAGTTGGAAATTATGTTGTACATATGTAACGAGATTTCATGTACTCGTAAAAATACACAATCTTCTATAGTTCGTATTTTTTCCTTCTCTACTCCTTCTATAATTCGTTACCTCCAGTAATTCGTAATGAATCCTCAGTCCCTTTAACTACGAATTTTTAGAATTTTTAAAGCCATATGGAGTTGGAGCCGATCGAAAGTTGTCAACATGAAGGTGAATCGTGAGGCAGCCTGTCGGGTCAATGTTCTCACTGGCCCAGCTGATTTGAACAGCACAAGGTTTTCAGATATCGAGATAATCAATAATAATCATTTAAAATTATTAATAACTAAAATAATTATTAATCATTAACAATAAATTATAATCATTTACACTACTTGATTATAGTTATTGATAATTAATGATAATTTATGATAATTATTAATCTATCATTTAGTGATCTAGAGAGAAGGGTGATCTGTACAAAAAAAAGTTGATTCTGCCAAGAATTTGCTCAGTTTTTTTTTTATACAACGGTAGCTTGGTTGTGCACTAGGTGAAACCTAGCGTGTCTGAATTGACCTCACTCCATGCAGTAGATATACTCAATGCAGCTCCAACTACGTTGATGAATAAATATTTTTCGGAATTGATTCGAATTTATTTCAAAGCTATAATTATCTGTACGAGTACCTACCTAAGAGTGCTTATACAATTAATTTCAAAGGGTTATTCATGAGAATAATTTCGCCTACCTACAAGAACTTCACTGGTCAATGAAATGGATATCTCGGATCTCCTCGAACAACTTGACTTCGCGCGTTCATTCTTAATCAACTGTAATTCGGTGAATTGGATCAACCTTGACCGAACAGAAGGAACTATAGAAATTAACGGTAGAATTTAGCGCCAAACTGATTAATTCATCTAATCGCGTAGGTAGTAGGTACAAGTAGAAAGCTAGACGAGAAGATGGTTAACACGGAAGATGGAGAACGAGGTTGGAAAACTATTAGAAGAGTTAATGCGAAGAATCTCAGTGACTCAATCAAAGTGAACACCGAATATTCAAATTTCGATATTACCGGGATATCGATATTTTTTCCCGATATTATCGATTCAACAAACTAGAAATCCAGAATCATGCATCTCTATAAGAGCAAATTTTCGAAGAAACAGCTGGTTTTATGTAAAGTGTCTCCTTTTACTGGTTTTATTACAAAAAACTTTTTTTCAATTTTTAGCCGAGTAACACCTTAGTTTATAGAATTTTAAACGCTTCACACGATGGTTAAGTCAGAATTGCGATGGTCAGTGTTGGAAAATCTATGAACTGAAGTGTTACCCGGCAAAAAATGGAAACAAAATTTGTTAAAAAACCATTAAACTGGAGACATTTTCCATAAAACCAGTTATTTCTTCGGAAATTCTTTCTTCAAGCCATGCTGTATTTCTAGTTTGTTGAAACGATAGGGAAAAAATTATCGATACCCCGGTAATATCAAAATTTGAATGTCGATATTAAAATATCGAACTCAAAATACCGATATCCCATCTCTAGTACCTGCCAACATACACCTGAACGAGAATACTAACAGTATATTTTATGACAAATTGGATTGAAACGCTCAGAAAAGGCTTGGCTACCCTTGAATACACACATCCTTTCATATTATTGGAAGGTCAGTCCGTGAAGCTTGACGCAACTCGAAGCAATGGCGCAATTTATGCGAATTCTATAAGAACTGGCGGCCATAGTTGACCGCAATTAGTTCCAATTGTCAATCTAGGTAACAGTTAAGACTGCTTTCTAAAGTAATGAACATAACTTTGGAACTGCCCCAAGAGTGTATTCTAGCACTTCAAACTCGCGGTCGCAGTGTAAATAACTCGATCGAACGATCGGTAAAAGTATAGTGTAACGTACTCAGCCCCGATTTTTTTAAACTATTTTAGTATGTTACTATTACGACCTTAATAATGCAGAACAACCTAAATTAATGCCCGCAAAGACTAGCTGACCTTAATAATCAGAGTGTGAATCCTCACTAGAGGATGGGGCGACGGGTGCGGCAATAGACAGGTCTACATTATGGTACTAATCTATCTATCTATATGTCCAAATAATCTTATATAGATAAAATGGAAGGGGATGCGGGATAAAAACATCCCCCAATCAACTGATTAGTCCCATATCGATACCCTCATTCGAATAACTCGTACCTATCAGAAAATATCCAACTTTTCAGGAGAGCAAAAAATCGTTCAAGTCCGGATTATAAGTCCTTGACAACCTTCTCCAATAATGGGCATAGAACAAAATGGCTTTGTGAACACGACAACCCTCATACGTGGTATTGTCAGCACAAAAATAGTGCGATTAGTCGCTAATTTGAGATTATTGCAACGAAAATCAAATGAAAAAATGTTTTTTTTGGAATCAATTTATTACTGAAGTAATGAAGTAATTTATTTATTACCGAATCTCCACCGTAAAATAATAGTGGTGTACTTACAATGTAAATAACATAAAAAATGCCAATGAAACTGAAAAGATCGAGTAAAAAGTCTGAGTAAATCAAAATCAAACTGGAGGACAGTGTGCCCTTGTGGTAGGTACACTTCATTCTTTATTATTTTCTCTCCTCTCAGGTGTCCTGATAAAAATGATAGGTACGTGTTATTCGAACGCCAAAATGATCTTAATTCTCATACTCGGTATTAGATCCCTTGACGAGAGGTCAGATACGAGGTATTGGAAGCAGTAAACAAACAAAACTGATACCCCGGGGTTATTGGAAAAACTGGTTATTTTTGCCAAGCAATTTTTCTAGAGAATTGGGGACAGCACCATTCGATCGGGCGTTAGGAATTATTGTCGGGTCCATTAAAAACAGAATTTGGCCGTAATTGATGGTAAGTGGTACTATTAAAATAAGGATATCGATATAGATTTTTTTACCAGTCCATTTGATCTATTTATCCAACTAATCTATATGTACCTAATCTGTATTATAGATTACTTGGACAAATAGATCACTAACTACATAGATTAGTACCATAATATAGACCTGTCTACTGCCGCACCTATCGCCTCATCCTCTAGTGAGGATTCACACTCTGATTATTAAGGTCAGCTAGTCTTTGCGGGCATTAATTTAGGTTTTTCTGCATTACTCAATGCAGTACGCAAGTACCGAATGATAATATGCCTACCTAATCATATAAGTAAGAATAAACTGTCAACTTGTAGTTAAAATAACGACAAACAAGAACGTAGCGTGAGTATTTTGTAGATACTACGAAAAGTACTTGATACCAAATACTTTTGGTATCGAATGACCACATTCGGCTAATTACCCATAAATTCCAACATGAAACAGTCTGATAAGTGACATCTCATTTTAAAGTTGTTTTTACGCTCAACACGATGGTGAAATCAAAATTGCGATATCTTATTCCGTTCTCCAACTGGAGCACTTTGAAGATGAAGAAACGTGGTTGTTACTTGAGTTGTTCTTCATGTTTCTTCTGCTCTAATCTGATAACGGAATGAGATATCGCAAATCTGACTTCACCATCGTGTTCAGCGTTGAAACATCTATAAACTGAGGTGCTACTAAGCAGAAAATCGGTACAACATTTGTTATAAAACCATAACAATGGAGACAATTCACATAAAACTAGTTATTTCTTCGAAAATTCACTCACGAGTATGGCCATGCTGGATGACTATGGATTATCATTGTATAGGTACATACCTATCTACATGTCAACCATCGATATCTGTATTATAGATAGCTATACAATGTATTATTATAGTAGGTAGCTATACATGTCATATAGTACATACCGGTGACGTGGGTAAGTAATAGGATCTCGGTTAGTTCTCGAAAGAGACACGCCCCAATCCATTATTTGACATGTAAATGTCAGCGTTGAAACGTAAAAAGCTGGCGGTGTTATAAGCAGCAACCTATTTTTGTGAATCACTCTTCGCTGGCTCAACGATACACCTGCATCCTGTCTGCTTTGTGTCATAGAATACTGCGGTAGGTCGTCATATCGTTTGTTATCAGCTTCTGAGATGACGATATTTGTCGTATCCGAAAAATGGAGGGCTTCCCGGAAAGCTACATTTAGATTCTTCTACACACTGCATTCGCACCAATTGTAAAATACACTAAGAAAGTCGATTAATAAGTGAGAGTATTGGAAATTGACGGAAAGATCCGGAACGGGGTCGATAGTCGATCAGTGGGACTTGTGGCTCGCCACACAACACGGAAACTGTTTTGATAAGCCTCCGTAAACAATCCTATCACCGTTTGATAAGGATATGTACGGAGTAGGAATGTACCTACGGATCGTATCGATACCTAAGTATCGATATTTTCCGGGTTATATATCGATATTTTCGCCAATATACCGGAATATCGATATGGCACTGTCGGGTCCGATAGCATTTCGGCGAAAAACATCGATATATATACGAGTATAACACACGAAAAATACGATACTTATATATTCCATTTGTTAATATTATATTATTGTTGGGATATATCGATATTATGTGATTTATCGGCATTTTTCGCCGATATGTTATATTCCCCTTGTTAAAATATTATTTTTTTGTACCTCAAAATTATTATTAATCAAGGGGTTTTCAGCTAAGGAAAGAAACCGTATCTGTGTTTGATACCTATCCCAAAACTCGATATCTGTGCTGCTCGACTCAGCTGGGCCAGTGTGAACATTGACCCGACAGGCTGCCTTACGATTCACCCTCACGTTGACGACTTCTCTCAGTCTGCTCCAACTTAAAGCCCTCATTGTGAACGAACGGCTGGTCGTACAAAGCAGGGGACGGTCTTACAAAATTCTACACAAAAAATAACCTCTACGTAAATGAGGACCAAAAACTATACTGTTCCATTTGAATTTTTCAAAATTTGTTTTGAACCCCTTCCCCTTGACCTAGGGTTATGAAAAGTTTCAAGGATCATTGTGGGGTTGGTCTGAACCCGAAAACCAAATTTCGTAACTAGGCAATGTGCCGCGGACTGCGTACGGCGGACGGACAGATTTCTTTTATTCGATTTTCTAAATCTACGTTGGAATCTTGAAACGTAAATCAACAAATTTTGAGAGGGGTGAAGGGGGGGGGGGGAGGGGAAATTGTTTTCTTTTGTCGATTCCAATGTTCATTATCGAAAATAATAAACCAAAAAAAAAAAAAAAAAATCCACAGTCTATAAGAGCGAATTTTTGAAGAACATCTCATCTATCAACCGAGTGCTCCAGATTGAGAACAGAATAAGACATCGCAATTCTGACTTCACCATCGAATTCAGCTTAAAAACAACCTTTACTTAAAATTATGTGTCACTTGTCAGACTTTTCAGACTGAAGGGATGACGTCACTGGACGGAAAAACAGACCGCAGGTTCCTCATTTGAAATCAAAACACGCTGGAGTGGACAATTTGGGATTGAAACCAGAAATAAGAAACCAATTTGATCACTTAACTCCTTGAGCACATTTTACAATATGGTGGAACCTCGAGAAACAGGAGTTTTTGGGTTGGATTTATGTTTGAGCGAATTTTCGAAGATAATGTTGCTATTGTTCTCGGTCTGAAAATTTTAAAACTCGAATTTCCGAAAACTTTTCATACCAAAATCACTCATTTTTTGGCCAAATAGAGTTAGAGGTGGTTCTATATAGGAAATTTCTCGCCGAATGAGTTGGCGACGTTAGTTTCAGCGTTTTCTCGCTAGAAAAACGAAGGAAAAGAGCTGTAGCAACACTTCGATTTTCTCAAACGTGATAACAACATGACCCATCTCAGCTATTTCACATAGGAAATGGCAACCTGCTGCAGCGTCCTGAAAAACGAGAAATCAGTTTCTTGTGTCTCCAGTAAAATCAGGGAAAGTGAGTTAAGTTAGGTCATGTTGCCACTTCACCCTCGAATTACTGTTCAGAGTTAATCGACCTCACGGGAATTATAGGTACCTGAGGCCTAATTGTACCTACTCTAGGCAGATTTTATTGAATAAAGTAATAAATTATGGAAAAAAGTCGAAATTTTTGATTTATTGCTTTTATATTCTTGCTTTTATATTCTTTATATACCTACATTAGATAAATCAAGGTTATCATTGAGATATTTGGTCGTTAAATTACAGTATTTTGGTGGGGTGCAAATTTTTTCGCATATTTTTTTTTGCACGTGTACTTAAGTGGTACATATTTTGCATGTTTTGCCAATCGTGAAATCATATTTTGGAGGGAAAAAGTGCATATTTTCCCGCCTCTACTTATAGGTCCATGATAATATCATAATCATTTTTGGATCAGATACTATGTGATACAAAAATTGATGTTATGTGCGGACTGTTACTGTAACCTGTTAATTTCTATACGGTCGTACAATTGAACCTAAATTGTGCAAGAATTAGTGGAGTTTATGTGCTCTCTTTCAGGTATTGCTTGGCGTGTTCTTGCATGCGGATTCAGTTAAGGTGTCTCGGCGGATTCTGTACAACACATTTGACGTTTCAACGACGTTACACATTCAAGTTTCTGTTTTTCCCCAATCACTCCAGTTTTCACAAACGTCTTTTTATTTTGGCCACGAGTCAGTGCTAACTTACTTCGATAAAAGTCCTGTCGTACGACCGACATCGCGAGACGAGAAGCGCGGCGATCACAAGAAATAAGCGCATCTCTTGCGAGGGCTGACGGGCCGAAACTAAGTCAGGGAGTGCTGGAAAGGCCTAAACCGTGGCAAAGGGTTCTCCCACTACCACCTTGCTGTGAGCCCATCCGGAACACGTCCTTATCCTCTGGAGTGTGCACTACCGTGTACCGTCAAACCAGGGCCTAGACGAGAACTGCTTGTTTGAGACCTCTCGGTGGATGGGTGGGCCTGACACGGGTACAAACAAGTCAACTGAGGAAGACGAGACGCTTTTTTTGCTCGAGTTTTCTACGGCAAACAAATCCCGTCAACCCTGTTTCCGCTCGGTCACATAATCCCTAAGTAACGCCCTAAAAACGAAAGCGTTTAAATAGAGTGACGCACAGGAGGTTTCAATACGGAGGATTTCTTCGAGCAAGGGGTAAATTTAGACTCAGACCAATTTGACTTTTATTCAAAGGATATATATATATTTTTTTAATTTTATTCAACTTTTGTATATTAAAATACTGTAGTGTTGTGATAACAATAACGAAATAATTTATATGTACACAAGCGCAGTGAAACATGTATGAGGGTGGCTGTCCAGTAACAGTCCCACGTTACTTCAATGCGATAATATTGACAAACGTTTCAAGTATTGATATATTGTTGATGGAATGATAATTGATAACGTAATAGTAGTATGGCACGAATAAATGACTAGACGATTTCCGCTAGGTCTGCGGTTCTTTTTCTGTTGAGACGTCGGGGGTGCCGTGTCCGATCCCATGATGAGCGTAAATCATGGAAAGCTGCTGAGTGTTGTGATGTGTTGGTATCATGCATACGTCTCATTGATGATTTGATGGTATCTTCCACTGTATGCCCTTACAGGTCACGGTGGATCGCATCATGTCTTACAAACCACGGGGCATTGGTGATCATCCGAAGGCACCCGGTTTTGCTGTGTTTGAACCCGTTGTTGAACTTGTGAGCTGCTGACAAGGCCCCGTACCGTACATCCATACTGCCGTACTGGACGAACAAGAGTTAGGTAGAGTAGGCCTAAAATTTGAAGCGCATCAATCGGGGAGTTCTAAAATCATCAACATTTTAAAATTGGTCAAAGTTTTAGGGACAGGGGAACGGAGGCTGGACAGTGTCTTGCGGTTGCAAGAGTGGTTGCACCACAGCAGCTTGCTCCTGCATCACAGCAGGTTTTCACTGCTCCGCTTTCTGCAAGCACTGCTCAGGAATCTCTTGCGAGAATGTCAACAATTATCTAAGAATGGTGTCAAGGGAGATTTTGAGTCATTGGTATCACTAAGTGTGGTATTCACTAAGGGTGGTATCTTAGTGTGGTATCACTAAGAGTGGTTTTCTCCTTGCAACGCAGATAAGAATATGAGTATCTAAATTGTCCCTAAAACTGACCAAATTTTAAAATGTTGGTGAATTTTTGAACACTCCGATTGATGCTCAAATGTTTGGGCCTGTTTTTGGCGATTGGGTTTGATGTAGCAGTAGGTACAGTACATTGAAAATCGAGTAGCTTCAGTTTTTGCAAAAATTTGTGAAAATCGCCATTTTTTGATCGATCGTAAAACATTTTCTATTCGACCGATTTCTGACTTTTTTTTTTTTTTTTTTTTTTTTTTTTTAATCGAAGCGGAATTTTATCAACTTTGGGTTTAGTGTATTGTGACTTTTGGCTAAGATTGACAGTTGTGGAGTTATAAGTCAAAACCCGAAAATTCCGAGGTTTTTGGGCTACCAAGAGTTTTGCCTTTCGAAATTTTATGTGTAAACCCTGAATTCATGTGAGTTTCATATTTTTACCAGGGTGTTTTTCATAAAAATGTCTAAATACTGCCATTTTTTACCCTTAAATTCCAAAAGATTCCCCCCCCCCCCGCCTTTGGTACAGTTCTAAATCTGCCACTGGATACGTAAATTAGGTACAATATTGGACCACAGACGCCAACTTGAGGCACCGATGCAACGATATTACTGCTGCGTGCCGTCATATTTTACATGGAACGTTCGGTTGGAGACAAAGGATAATATTTTCGAGAAATCAAACAGCAGATGAAATCGACAACAATACTCGACTCAGCACATATTGACGTGAATAAGTCGGTTTTCCGGTGGCAGACCCGCGGATCTCGTGTCGTTGTAACCCAAGTGGGGGATATCGCGGTTCGATCTTCAAAGTGTCACCTCGGTTGCTCTAATTACCGTCATCTTTATCCGACCATCGCTTCAAGGGGAAATCTTAATTTTTCTTTGTGAAACTCACCTCCTTTATACGCTACACTACTATTTAGACCTTACCAGTGCGGGGGTTCAACGACAGAATAATATTCTGTTATGCTCGTACACAGAAGTTTCTAACGGAAGTCGCTGATTTTGTAGCTGACTTTGCTAATTCTCCTTAACACGGAAAGATTAGCAGGAACTGTAAATTTAATGGACTTGTAGCTAAATCTTAGCTGCCGCAATCAAAACCTCTTTACTATGAGTTCTAAAAAACTTAGCTAGAATGATTTATATTTGACTTTCCTGCACATCCCTAGGGAGGAGCTATGCAAGGGCCGGCAGGCCCATATAACACATGGTCTGGAGATTTGATTGAGCATATCGATTCGAGCCCGAGTGATGATGATAAAACTGATGATTGCAAGTGAGTCTACTTGAAATATTTAGACGGAAGGCGGGTACGGAGGTTGCGACTTGTTTGTCGCCACCCGCATGAGATCATTTGTTCCCTCCTCCCCCCCCCCCCCTCACCACACCACACCACACCACATTACCTGCCTTCTGTCACGGCCTGATAACCCTCTCTGCCAAACTAGCGGCAGGGCACCTACCTACCTTATCTAACTGCCTTCGAAAAACCAGATTGCTATTTAATTGATACTTAACCGATTCAAGAGACAAACGCACATCATTAATGTCCTCGTACCGAGGGAGGACCCGTCCCGAACAGGACCGTTTTGAGTGACGCCCGTACCCGAATCGGGGAGTTCTCCAGTTTCCATGTCCTGTTAGTGAGACCATTTCGTTCCCAGCCAAAATAAAAAAACTCTGCAGATTCTTGACACAAGAGAGAGAGATTGATTGATTGATTGTAATTCTTTATTACACCACCAGGGAAAGGTTAGGGCCTAATGGCCCTCTCTTCCACCTTCCCTGGATCCAATAATTACAAATACAGTAAATATCCTCTTACAATCGTTTGAAATAGAAATAAGAAATAAACAAACATAAATTCAGTATTCTTCTAAAAACTTCTTCTCTAAACTAAACTAAGAAACTTTAAACTTAGAAATAAACAAACATAAATTCAGTATTCTTCTAAAAACTTCTTCTTTAAACTAAACCTAAACGTTTCAGTTCGCTGCTCTAGTTTGAAATAGTCATAGAGTTCATTAAAAATCTTCGTACCCTGTACATCAAAACTTCTTTCAAAAATGACTGTCCTGTGTGGCGGGATTTGAAAAATATTCTCCCTGTTCCTCGTGTTTAGACTATGAACACTAGACATAGAAGTAAAAGCCTCAAAAAGATACGCGGGTCGTTTGAATTTTAGAATTTTGAATACCATGGCAGCAATCTGCAATTTTCTCAGCTCCCTGATCTTGAGTAAGCCAAATTGTTTATAAGTAGGCGTCACATGCTCGTCCAAGCTCAGGCGCGCCACGAAGCGAATCGCGATATTTTGAGCTTTCTGGAGCCTAGAAATTTCTTCAGAATTTATATCAGAAAGAGCGCAAGCCGCATGGTACTCAAACGTCGGAAAAACCAGAGCCTGGACGAGCCGCAACCGAGTATGAACTGGGAAATCTGATGCTATCCTACGTAACTGGTAGATCGATTTATGTACTGAATTTTTTTTTTTTTTTTTTAACGTTTATTTGGCTTCAGTATACACTATTCAGCCTATCAAAATTTACTGCAAAGACTTGAAAAATATAAATAAATATGTGTGCTGTTTAAATTAGACTATGTACTTCACGATATCAACATAAGTTAAAGAAAAAAAAAAAAGTTTGTATAGATATATGTATAAAATAAAAAATTTGCTATTAAAATGTTCAGAAGGTCAGGTTAGAGTCTTTGCAAAATTTCACAATAGCGTCATAGTGCGATACGTCTTGAAGTCGGAGGATGTGATCGAGATTGAAGGGTTGGGTAACGTTCTGAGAAATCTCCCTGAACATCTGTTCCCGAGCAGATTTGAACCATGGGCATTCCATCAATAAATGCTGTTCGTCTTCAGCAACAGAACAGAGCTCGCACAAATCGCTGATCGCTTTCCCAATTCGGAAGAGGTACTTCTTGGTGCAGCAGTGACCTGTTCTTAGACGCGAAATTATTTTAAAGAATATTTTGGGCCTTAGCGGCATGTCGTTGAACCAACAGGCATGAAGACGGGGTGGAGGGAAGATTCTTACGTATCGAAGTCCTGCATGGTAGTTTTCATGTTCTGTCCTCCACAGTTGCGTTACGTTGGCAGCTATTTCCTTTTTTAAATCTGTTGGAGGGAACCATGGCGTAGCTTCAGGAAGTTCGTTTAGCGCTGCAATCTTGGCGTTGTAGTCAGCAATGTCATTGCCCTCAATCCCTTTGTGGCTTCTTACCCATATAAATCGGATTCTGATGCCATCGTCCTCAAGCTGGAGCATTTGCTTCTTTATTTCCATCTCCAATTTCCCCATTTTCTTTCTTGGATTTGCTGACCACAGTTTACATAGAACTGACTGGGAATCAGTGATAAATACGACGCAATTTGACGACTGGGTGCGAGCTATGAGCTTCAAACCTTCATAAATTGCGAAAGCCTCAGCACTATATATTGAAGCCTGATCCCAGAGACGATAATGAAGGATTATGTTCATTGAGGGTGCGTAAACAGCACAACCCACCTTACCGCGGATGATGGACCCATCTGTGAAAATATGTGCTGCATTTGGGTAACGGGTGGCTAAGTGCTCATGTAGATACGATTCAGCTGATGTGGGTGTGGTATATGCTGCCTCGGACAGTTTAGTTATCATGGGTCGGAGCCAGAGAGCCTTGTAGTCCGCGAGGTACTGAAAAGGGACTGGGGACTGTTGTACCCACGGGAGATTTTGTGCTAGTGTAGTGAAACTATTGCAGAGTAGGGGTTCCACCTTCTTTTTCCAGAAATCGCTGATGAGAACGTCGATGGTAAGTTTGTAAATTATTGAGACAATATGCGGATTGCGGCTGTAGAGAGATGTGAGAAATCTTGAAGCAAGTTGTTGTCGCCTGAGAGAAAGTGGCGGTTCCCCAGTCTCAGCACGCAGGGCATTTATGGGAGTAGATGGTAATGATCCCAGAACCAAACGAAGTGCTTTTGATTGAACTTTATTCAAGATCTCTAGATTTGTCACTGCAGTTGATCCGTACAGGAAACACCCATAGTCAAAAATACTCCTTATTGTGGCCCTATAGTAGAGAATGGAAATTTTAGGGTCTGCTCCCCAAGACGTCTTCGTGAAACACCTCATCACGTTCAAATGCTTTTCTGCTCTAACTGCTATGTCTTTAATGTGGCAGTTCCATGTAAGTTTGCTTGTAAGTGAGAGCCCTAAGAACTTGACAACTCTGGCGCTCGGGAATCTAATGCCACCTAGGGTAACTTGATCTCCCAACGGAATGTTTCTTTTCCTTGTAAAAGGACAGACGATCGACTTATTTGCTGAAATGGACAGACCTCGGAATTGAAAGAATTGGTTAATAATCATGACCGCGTCGCTAAGGGCATCTATGCAGGATTCAAATCCTCTATTAGTGCTATAGACACAGATGTCATCGGCATACTGTATTATTTTGACGCCATCAGGTAGAAGTTCTTCCAAACCAGACACGTATAAGGTGTAAAGGGAAGTGCTCAAGATGCATCCTTGGGGTAGTCCTTTCCACGTTACTCTGGGAGCCGATAGGTTTCCATTTACCCTAGTGAAAATTCTCCTTTCGCTATACATGGTGATGACGTTGTGACAAAAAAGGGGTGGAAGTCCTATATTTACCATTTGACCATACAATACTGACATCAAAACATCATCATACGCTGATTTTATGTCAAGGAAGAGCGCAACTGTGGAGTGGTTTAACGTAAAACCATTCTGAATGTTAGTGGTTAGCTCCGTTACTGCATCCATTGTTGATCTCTGGGTTCTAAATCCATACTGGCTACCAGGAAGTTTGTTGCCACTCTCCAGCCACCATTGGAGTCTATATTTGATGATTCTCTCGAAACATTTCATAATGCAAGAAGCCAGGGAAATGGGACGGTAAGATGATGCTTCTCCTCTCGGTTTACCAGGTTTGGGTATTGGTACAATGATGAAGTCCTTCCATGAGTCTGGAAATTCGCCAGTTTGCCAAAAATGGTTGAATAACGCTAACAATTTTCTTTTGTAGCTAGAAGGTAAGTTTGCGAGGATTTGATAAGTGATTCCGTCTTTGCCGGGAGCAGTTGATGAACTTCTACTGTTAGCACAATCAAATTCCTCAGCAGAGAATGGGGCGAAGAAAAAGTCCTGACCATCAGATGGCGCCTGCAAAGTGGGTCTTAGGATAGGTTGTTCCGAAGTAGAGTAAGGTGCTAGATTTTGTTGAAATTCTTCAACCCATTGACCTTCCTGCAAACGGCTGTATGGTTTGCTAATGCTTGCCTTAAGCGAGCGAATTCGGCTCCAGATCTCCTGAATAGGTGTTCCACGGTTCAGTGTGCCACAGTAATTTTTAAAACTGGAGGACTTTTGTTCTGCTAAGACTTTTCTTGCGTTATCAGCTGCCATAATCGCTGCTAAATAAGTCATATAGTTTTGATTAGATTTATATCTGTTGAAATATAATTTTCGTCTACGTTCTGCTTCTGCACATTTTGAGTTCCACCAGTAATTGAACATTTTAGGGCTATAGGGTTTAGAAAGTGGGGCGCACTCATTGCATGCTTCCTCAACTACAGCGATGAAGTCCACGTAGTCTAGCGTTTCCACTACGATTCGGCATTGCTTTTCCTCCAAAGTGTTATGGAATTTTACCCAATCCATCTTCTTGAGATTCCAACGCGTTGTGGGAAGGATATCGAACAAATTTTCTTCGTGCGAAGACGTTATCAACGCTGGCCAATGGTTGGAGCCCATTGGGTCTGGAAAAATTTCCCAGGTGAGAGTACTTGCCAGCCAAGGAGAAGCAAAACAAATATCTAAAGCGGATGTCACATTTTGGGATGCCGAGGGTATTAATGTAGGGGACCCATCATTGAGGAAACAAAGGTCGTATTCAGATGCCGCCTCAATCAAGGCAGCTCCCTTCGCGTCATTAAAATGCTTAAGTTCTTCGCTTCAGTGGCATATTCTAAGGGTACACCATCATAATGGAGCTTAGGCACAGAACTAATATTTATTTTGTTAAGTATTTTTGTATACCCCAGTATCATGCCTTTTGTCTTTCTTTCATTTACTTTCATTCCATGGAATAAGCACCAGTTTTTTTAATTTTTACTAATTCAGAATTCAAGCAGGCTACAGCTTCGTCTACCTCCTCAGGTCGACATAAGCGATACATCTGAAAGTCGTCAGCGTACTGCATGTATTTAGTGTCAGGGAGAAGAATCTTAGGAAGAGATGAAATATATATAATAAAGACCAAAGCCGATAAGACACTTCCCTGAGGAGTCCCTACAGAGATCTCTTTAGAGAGAGAGAGAGATTGATTGATTGTATGGTTTTATTTAGCCACCAGGGAAAGGTTAGGGCCTGGTGGCCCTCTCTTCCACCATCCCTGGATAAATGTAATTACAATACATCGAATTCGCAACATGTTATATACAAAAACAAATGAAATGAAACACATAAATTCAATATTCTTCTAATAACCTCTTCTTTAAATTGTTCCGAAATGTTTCGGTACGTTCCTCAAATTTAAACAAATCAAAAAACTCATTAAACAATTTCGTTCCCTAAACTAAAAACGATCTTACAAAGATCACGGTGCGATGCCTTGGAATCTGCAAGAGATTTTGTCGGTTTCTTGTATTTGTATTGTGGACATCTGCTATGAAAGTGAAAGCACTGCCATGAAAGTTTGAGGACATTATGAGATATCGCAATTCTGAAGTCCTCATCGTGTTCAGCATAAAAATACCTTTAAAGTGAGGTGTCACTTGTCAAAATGTTCCATTTTGGAAATTTACGAGGAATTCCCCCCCCCCCTAAAACTCTCCAAAAACCCCCCGTAGAATGCTCCGATTCTGCCCACCTTCGAACTTAGCCTGTCGATTGCCAAGACAGATATAGACAGATAGCGAATTCTCGTAGAAAATGTAGCTATTGTTCTCGGTTCAAAATTTTTAAAACTCGAATTTTCGAAAAATTTTCATACCAAAATCCGCTTTAGACCATCCTGAATCTACTGCCAAAAGACACCAAAAATTATATGTATGTGTCATTCCAGACGATAACTCTCAATAGGATTGAGATAAAAAGTTCAAATTTGCACAAGAAATATTTCTTGTGCAAATTTGAACTTTTTATCTCAATCCTATTGAGAGTTATCGTCTGGAATGACACATACATATAATTTTTGGTGTCTTTTGGCAGTAGATTCAGGATGGTCTAAAGCGGATTTTGGTATGAAAATTTTTCGAAAATTCGAGTTTTAAAAATTTTGAACCGAGAACAATAGCTACATTTTCTACGAGAATTCGCTAAAAAGGTAGTTTTATATTGGGCGGCTGGGGGGTTGTATTTGTTGACCTAACGGCCATTTTAGGCAGAGCTACTTCAGTCGAAACACCGTCGAAACTAATTAGTTGAAACTTTAGTTAGTAGGTTGAAACTGAGGGCGTAAAGTTAAGTTTAAACTTTACTTTACGCCTTCAGTTTTAACAGGATCTGTCCCTTTTTCGAAATAGGTTTTTGCTACAACAAATTCCTCGTTAAGGAAACCTTTAGATTCCACCTTAATCTCGATTAACAGGAAAAGTGGACTTGTCACCGTTTGCAACTAGCGCCTCACTTGACATGTTCTCCAGAGTTAACTGCTCTAATCTGATAACTAAATGAGATATCGCAATTCTGACTTGATCATCGTGTTGAGCGTTGAAAAATCTATAAGCTGAGGGTGGTTTTGGGGAGTTTTAGGGGGGGGGGGGGGGATTTACCCAAAAATTCCCAAAATGAAACAGTCTGACAAGTGACACCTACTTTTAGAGGGGCTTTTACGCTGATCACGATGGTGAAGTCAGAATTCCGTTCTCAAACAGGAACACTTTGAAGATGACGAAACGTGACATGTTCTTTGTGGTTCATCTGCTCTAACGGAATGAAATATCGCAATTCTGACTTCACAATCGTGTTCAGCTTTGAACAATCGGTAAACTGAGGTGATACCTATATGTAAGGATGGTCACTTCACGCGCTTCGGTGATGATTTTGTAGCTACCTAAAAAAAATTTTATTTTCATTTTATTTTTTCATTTTAATGTTTATTCCCAATAAAATATTACAATTAATAATGAATATTACAATTAATGACTAAGTCATAGCTGTGACTTTCACAGATGATTATTGCATCATTGCTTAGGTGCAAACATTCCTGGAAGAATTTGGACCCAAAATCGTTTGGAAAAAATTCGGAATGAAAAGAGAATCTTTTGCTTACTTCAGATTCGTAAACAGAAGATTTTACAACGACAAAGCGCACGAATCTGCTGCCTAGCAGTCCCCTCACTTTTTTGCCGCAAAATCTAGTGGACATCGTTGGTCTTTATCAGTGTGAATGAAAAACTGCGATACCTAGGTTTCCTAGATTCGTTTTTACTGAATTTACAGATAAGAAGTCAGCTGAACTGCAAATTCAAATATCTCGATATTTGAATTTTGCAGATACGCGGTTCTGTCATTGTCCTGACGATATTACCTATTAATTGTCTGTCCCAGGGCCCACCACCCTCATCCGACCTCCCTCCTCCCACAACACTAGCTTCGTTCCAGGTCCGACGGACTGTTAACAGAAGTCGACAGGGACATGCGCAGTACGCCCGACCGCTGTTCCAGGTCCCTTTTCCGTCCGACATTCACCTTTGACAGGTGTTCCAGGTCGAACTCGTGGTTGACAGCAGTTCAACTGCTGTTGGACGGAAACCAACCGCTCGGAGGGTTGCGGTCAGTAGCTGTCGAACTGTATGATTTTGAGAGTCACAGACAACCCCCGCCCCCTTCCACCCATCACCACAAACTCCCCCCCTCCCCCCATCACCACAAACTCCCCACCCCCCTCCCACCACAAATCGCCACAAACTCTCCCCCCCTCCACCCATCGCCACAAACCCCCCCCCCCCCCCCCTCAACATACCGCGCTACCCTTTGTCTCCGCCTCGTCCGATTACCGCCCACGATTAACATTTATGTAGTGATGGCTAATTCACACTAGTCGAGTAAACGGTAGAGTCCTTGTAACTCTACCGCCTACTCTACTCTACCGCCTACTCTACTCTACCGCGCCCTCAACCTTGGGTCGTTCACATCAGTAGAGTTACGAACTGCCGAGTGTCTGCGTTGTTCAGTTGTACCGGCTGTGTGATGAATAATTCGAACGGAAACAGGAACATTAGAAAATTGTCTTCTTGTTTCTGTCTCTGTAGTCGCGACAGTCATAAACATAAATAATAAACATTCACAACGAACAAACTGTCATAAACATTCATGAACGAACAACTCAAACGGAAACAAGGAGCTCCTCCAGTCGTTTGATCTACAAACATTACACCTTATCATGGGCTTTTCTCTTCTTCTTCCAACTTCTTCTTCTTTTTTGATTTCAC
Organism: Stenodema calcarata; assembly: GCA_963920205.1. NCBI lineage: Eukaryota > Metazoa > Arthropoda > Insecta > Hemiptera > Miridae > Stenodema > Stenodema calcarata. The sequence continues at coordinate 4,055,167 of OY986056.1, read as the reverse complement.
TCTACTGTACTGAAAACGGTTTACTCGTACATTCGTAGAGTCTTCCTGTTTTCTCCATTATTTTACAAGTCAAAATTGCTCCCATTGCATTATTTAGCGTTCTTATTCCTCTGCAATCATATCCCTCGGAGAGTTCTTAAAAAAAAAAAAAAAAATTGTTCACTGAATTTTAACATTTTTATTTTTTCGGAATTTCAATTTACATAGAATTTGAGCACGTTATCAGTAGAGTTCACGCTCCCGTAAATCGGACTCTCCTGTTCACATAACTGCCTACTCTACGAGCGGTGTGCTAACAAACAGTCGAGTAAAATAAAAATCACAAAATGAAATGATGGAAGTAAAGTTAAAATAAATATAAAACATAAAACAGAGAACGTTAAGGCATTTATGGATGTTTCTGAGCTGTAAACGAGCGTTAGGGTAGCAACTAATTAATTTTTTATTCTTTATACTTTTATACTCATTCTCCACCATGGGCTCCAGCATCCAGCATCTTATGTATACCTATCGAACCAGCGTTATATATTATTTGTGTCGCTAGTTGTGATATGTGTATAAGTAGGTATATATATTCATATAATAGGTATAATTGGAGCATTGATATTTATAAAAAGTGTTATGTTAAACAATTATAAATTTTTCTGTAATTTCTGGATAGAAATAAATAAATGAAATAAATAAAATTTAAGAAATTGAGTAGGTAGTTTTTATGACACAATGTGATGTCATCAGTTCTGTTCCCCCATTACCGCCCGGAGGTCAAATCTAACTTCAACTATAGATTTAGAGTCAACCTCTGATTTAACCGGAGAATTGATAAACCTAAGACCGTCATAATATTGAATACACCATAATGTGAGGTCTTACTCTTTGACTGGCGATGTGCAACATGATAAACCTTTTTCTCCTACTTGTCCCACTTGGTAGAGTTTTGTATTAAAACTCTCAGTGAAACTATGAGTTCAATGTTGTGCAAAGGGGACAAAGTTAATGATCCGCAATCTTTCAGGTCGAAGTGGACGAAACGAAACTGGCACATGTCGTGGTGAACTGTGCGTCATCGGTTGGTTGTGTTCAAAAAAAGTCTGACGAGCGGAGTTATAGGCAAAACCAACTTTTGTTTTTCATTGTGCCCCACCCTCCCCTATAAGTTGTCTGTATACACATCTCTTCTTGACTGGCCATTGGCCAAGTGTCGATCGTTTCCTGTACTACATCCACCACGAAAGATAATTCTATAAGGACTCATCAAGCTCACGGTTCATGTCATTCAATCTCAATGATGGAATACCCATCAAAATTAAAATTATAACAAACCACTGGAAGATACAAGTGGAAAACAACGTCAGTCTCCGTTAAAGTGAAATAACCAATGCAAGGATTCGTTTGCTCTCGTGAAACAGCAATTTCCTCATTACTCCGAGAACGTTGGAATACCATTCGGCTTCATCTCCTCTCAAATTATTCAGACTGGTAACGACTTGCAATTGTCAGCGAAACCAATCGATTAAATCTCACAAAAGACTGATTGCCCGATTGCCACCAGTGACCATGGCCAATTGGTTATGACTTCCAGGGAGGCTTTCTTGCAGGAGTAGCTGCCATCGAAATGAGAAGTAATGAAGGTGTGAAGAGGGACTTTATGATTCGAGTTTGTTTGTATTCAAAAGACCAGCCACAGTGTCATTGTGACGGGTCTTTTGAACACAAGTCTTTAACAAGTCTTGGAAGGTTCCACATGTGGTGTGCCGTTCTATTTGTCATAATGCGTTCATAGTAAGTACAGCCAGATTTATCGATTGTAGATAATAAACTGATATTTTCTTCGTGTCGCTCAACACAAGTTTATTTTTGTTTATCTTTGACAAATTTAAATTCTCGCCCTGTGTGAGAGGAGTAATTTTGTTGAATATAAAAACTTACGATTCTTGTATTAATAACCGTAACTCGGGGTAAAATACACTTTAGCTGACATAGTCCATGTGGTACGTTGTCCACAAAGGTGTCGTAAATACCTGCTTATAATACAGTTGAGTTCCAGCAGTAACTATTTCATTCCATTGTCCAATTACTGAACGTAGTTACCTGTTAATGCTATCCAGCGTACCTAGATGTAAACCGCCCCCCGCCGTATCCACCTACTTGATAATCTTATGAAACAACATTGGTTTATTTTATTCATATTATTCATTATATGATATTTAAAAATATAAATTCTTCAACGGCCAATCAATGTAAATAGGGGGGTATTTTCAAATGTCTTCAGTATGGTCGTGTTGCCACTTGAAAGTCTAATCATAAAAGTTCCTTCCTTAGTCTTTCTAGTCTTTAGTAATGTTCAGAGATGGTCTGCACAAAGAAGATAAACTGTAATGTCAAAAATTTGCAGATTTTTTTGTAGTAGGTAATCCGATGTATATCTTGAAACTATTTGACTAGAGAAGTAATTTTCTGTCGTTTGGTGAACATCCTATTTAACACTAAACCCCTTCCTTTCATTCCTCCTTGTTGGAGAAAAAAAAGTTGGTTTGAATCAGAAATCATCGTTTGGTTGTGTTCTAGTGGCTTTGTCACACATTAGCCTCTCAACAACTAGTGGTGAATACAGTGAGAAAACAGTGCATTTAGCTCACTCCGACCTACTTGTAGTTTCAATTGTAAAGACCGAACGTCCAAGTTTAGGTTTAATCACCATCATGGTACAGGTGGTTGGTTGGTGTTTCCCGTAGGTTTAGACTGGGAACTAGAAGGTTTTAGGACCCTCAATCCTCTCTATTCCTCCGTTCAAGTGTCGGTGTTCATTCAATTCGGATACTGTTGGTTCGTAAATAGTATTCATGCATGTTCCTAATGCCAAACAATCGCCGAAGCAGACTCCTTTCTTGAACTCCGTAGATACAGTCAAAGTATCCAACTATGCAATCGAATTAAAAGACGCTCCAAGAGGAAGTAAGTCGTTTCTTTAGGTAACAGCCCTGACTTCCCGGATGCTGGTCGCTCTCCAAGGTGATGTTGACATCATTATATTTTATTCGCCATTTGGAACCTGCTAGTTCAAAGAGTATGTACCTCCGTAAAACACCCATATTGGCTAACGAGTTTCTGTCGTCTGTACTGTCAAAAGTATTGGTTCTATCAAAACAATCTTGCGATCAAGTTGTAGAGAATTTAACGGCAAGTTCATTTATGAAAATTTTATAAAACACTTGGATTTTATAATTTGAACAATTTGAACAATTTTAACTGCACTTATATGCCAATTTCCCATAACAATTATTTCGGAATATACCGCATCTTGATTCTTGACAACTATTTCTTGTATTAAGTAGATTATTTTCAGAAAATGGTCGTGAATATTTGTATTTAGTAGTACCTATAGGTATATGTTCGGTTAAAAGTGGAAGAGGGTTAACCTTCTACAGGTCGCGCCACCTTTCCTGACATGACCGGTCGCGTGTTGAACTGAGTTCAAGTCATGTAGGTAGTCATCGCCTTATAAGAAACACTAGTAATTCTATTTTAATATTATTATATTTACCTCATCTTAAATTCAAATATCAAGAAGTACTTTTTAGTCTGAAGTGCCATGAAGTGATTACGACGTGTTGTGCTTCAAAGTGGACGGTGAAATGATTGAGTGGAATAATATTACAGAACAAGACGTCGTGGACTGTCACGCTTTACATAAAACTGCCTACGTAACGACGTATTCATTTCATAGGCGGTTCCCGCGTCTTGAAACCACTATTTAGAGGAGTTGAAATTGTTGGATAACCTCACACGTTACAGATTAAGTAGACCTGACAAGAAGGCGAAGTGGGTACTTATTAGAAAACACTTTCCCAATTTTCCTCCTGTACGAATCTTCATGTTGAAGGATTCAATTTGTGCGTGGGAAAGATTTCAAATACTCTTATTGTCACTAGAGTAAAATAAAAAATCTGCAAATTCTTGACAAAACGGTTCATTATCTTCATGTACATATCACCCTTCTGTCTAGATCACTAGGTCTAAATGTCTAGATCATAAATGTTAGATTAATTATTATTATGAATTATCACTAATTATTAATAATTGTATCAAGTAGGTACCTAGTGAAAATTATTATAATTTATTGTTAGGTATTAATCATTTGTATTTATTATTAATTATGATTAATTAATACGATATAATTCTGAGGTTTTTAATACTACGTCGGTAATAATTTTTCTATAAAAGAAGTACCTACCAACAAACATTCGAAATTACCTTCATTTCCGTAGCACGAAACGTATTTCAGAACAAAAACTCGACATCACTTTCAACCGTTTGATTCGTGTTGACAGGCTCAAACTTTGAGCCGTCATTGTGAACGAACGGCTGGTCGTACAAAGCTGCGGATGGTCTTAAAAAATTCTTAGGAACAAACTCTATCTAAATATGAAATAAAAAACATACCGTTTGATGAAAAGTTTCGACGATCATTGTGGGGCTGGTCCAAACCCAGAAAAAAATTTCGTAATTTTAACTCACCGCTAACTGGGCAAAGTGTCGCGGACGGCGTACGGCGGACGGACAGATTTTTTTTAATTCGATTTTCTGAATCTACGTATCTTGAAACGTAAACCAACAAATTTTGAGGGGGGGTAAAATGTGTATTTTCTTTGGGCGATTCCAATGGTTCATTATCGAAGATAATAAACCAAAAACGTAGACTTCATATCGACTCGAGGTGTTTATTTGAGTTCGAAGCTTTCGTCAACAGCTTTTATTTGAACCCATAGATTATAATCGGAATATGACATGTTTGAAATTGCAAGTGTCTTGGTCAATATAAAAATTTAATTTGTTTAAACAAATAGGTATTTTTTAAACGTTTTCTACAGACAAGAAACCGAGTGAATATTGCATTTTCATCCAGTTCTGACTTATATTTAAAATTTCGAGAGTCTAGCTCATTGGGAACTTGAAAAACAAGTACTTACTTAGTGAAAATTATTATTAATTACTGGTAGTTATTAACAAGGTTTATGAATTATTTTTGATGATGCTGAATTATTTTTAATAATTGTTATGTATTAATTAAATCGATATCAGATAACCACGTGCTATTAGAATCGAGACCCGAATTTTGATATTGCTCCAACTTTGTGCCGTCATTGTGAACGAACGGTTGGTCGTACAAAGCTGCAATTGGTCTTAAAAAATTATAAAAAATAAACTCTATCTAACTATCAATTAAAAACTGTACCGTTGCGTGTGAATTTTTCGAGTTATGAAATTTTCAAAATTTCAAAATTCGTTTTGAACCCCTTTCCGGTCACTGAAAGTTTTGAAAAAATTCATGCATCATTCTGAGGTTGGTCCGAACCCGTAAAGAAAATTGCGTTATTTTAGCTCAACGCTAACAGGGCAAATTGCCGCCGTTGGCTGAAATTGATAGTTGACTGGGGATGGATACGAGCTCTTATCCAGTGCTGAAGTCCTGTTACTGGAGAAGAGAAAAATCGGCCGAAGTAACCACCAACGCGAAGGCCCCTTATTTGAGGCTTCTGCTCTGCTATCTAGCGGCGTTCTTATGAACTCTGTGTTTCTTTGATTGTAGGGCAGAGAGCGTAAGCGAGTGTTTACAGACGGTTCGTCGAGAAGAAAAGAAGAGTGTCCATCATACGCCTAGTAGAATGTTTCGCTTCAGTATGTTATCCTAAAATTTATGATAAAATTACTTGACTTCTGTAAAATATCAATGCAACATTAAATTTATACTTCAATGCAACATTTAATTGAGGTTTCACACGAGGCACACTCTTGGGTCCATTTTCATACTGGCCCATGCTGACTTGAACAGAACAATGTTCAACAACAGAACATGTCATGGTTTTCATATTTCGATATTAATTTTTTTTGAACCCCTGAGTACCGTGAACCTAGACCCCCACCCCCCACCCCCCACCCTGTACCTAGAGTACTTTACTTTTCTTCTCATACCTACCTGATATACATAAAAATGGCGTACTTTGCCATTTAGTGATCTAAACAGAAGGATTACGTAATCTGCACAAAGAAGATGATGAACCGTTGTGCCACGAATTTGCTGAGTTTTTAAATCAGCTCACCTGACCTCCTAACCCTGCTACAGCAGGAGCGAACAGAACGCATATTTTGCAAAATCCTCCAGACAAGCACTCGCTATAGACGAGCCAGTCGTTTAGTCCAACCATCAATTCCTGAGGAGTGTGGACTAAGGTCGTTCGACTCGAGGTGTTTATTTGAGTTCGAATGGACCTTCAAGAAGAGGAATTTTCGACTCAAATTCATCATGAAAACGAAAAAAAGTAGACTTCATATCGACTCGACGTGTTTATTTGAGTTCGAATGGACCTTCAAGAAGAGGAATTGTCGACTCAAATACTTCGTGAAAACGAAGAAAAGTAGACTTCATATCGACTCGACGTGTTTATTTGAGTTCGAATGGACCATCAAGAAGAGGAATTGTCGACTCAAATACTTCGTGAAAACGAAGAAAAGTAGACTTCATATCGACTCGACGTGTTTATTTGAGTTCGAATGGACCTTCAAGAAGAGGAATTGTCGACTCAAATACTTCGTGAAAACGAAGAAAAGTAGACTTCATATCGACTCGACGTGTTTATTTGAGTTCGAATGGACCTTCAAGAAGAGGAATTGTCGACTCAAATACTTCGTGAAAACGAAAAAAGTAGACTTCATATCGACTCGACGTGTTTATTTGAGTTCGAATGGACCTTCAAGAAGAGGAATTGTCGACTCAAATACTTCGTGAAAACGAAAAAAAGTAGACTTCATATCGACTCGACGTGTTTATTTGAGTTCGAATGGACCTTCAAGAAGAGGAATTGTCGACTCAAATACTTCGTGAAAACGAAAAAAAGTTGAATTCATATCGACTCGACGTGTTTGTTTGAGTTCGAATGGACCATCATTAAGAGCAATAGTCGACTTAAATACTTCGTGAAAACGAAAAAAAGTAGACTTCATATCGACTCGACGTGTTTGTTTGAGTTCGAATGGACCTTCAAGAAGAGCAATTGTCGACTCAAATACATCGTGAAAACGAAAAAAAGTTGACTTCATATCGACTCGACGTGTTTGTTTGAGTTCGAATGGACCATCATTAAGAGCAATAGTCGACTTAAATACTTCGTGAAAACGAAAAAAAGTAGACTTCATATCGACTCGACGTGTTTATTTGAGTTCGAATGGACCATCAAGAAGAGCAATTGTCGACTCAAATACCTCGTGAAAACGAAAAAAAGTTGACTTCATATCGACTCGACGTGTTTATTTGAGTTCGAATGGACCTTCAAGAAGAGGAATTGTCGACTCAAATACTTCGTGAAAACGAAGAAAAGTAGACTTCATATCGACTCGACGTGTTTATTTGAGTTCGAATGGACCTTCAAGAAGAGGAATTGTCGACTCAAATACTTCGTGAAAACGAAAAAAAGTTGACTTCATATCGACTCGACGTGTTTATTTGAGTTCGAATGGACCTTCAAGAAGAGGAATTGTCGACTCAAATACTTCGTGAAAACGAAAAAAAGTAGACTTCATATCGACTCGACGTGTTTATTTGAGTTCGAATGGACCTTCAAGAAGAGGAATTGTCGACTCAAATACTTCGTGAAAACGAAAAAAAGTTGAATTCATATCGACTCGACGTGTTTGTTTGAGTTCGAATGGACCATCATTAAGAGCAATAGTCGACTTAAATACTTCGTGAAAACGAAAAAAAGTAGACTTCATATCGACTCGACGTGTTTGTTTGAGTTCGAATGGACCTTCAAGAAGAGCAATTGTCGACTCAAATACATCGTGAAAACGAAAAAAAGTTGACTTCATATCGACTCGACGTGTTTGTTTGAGTTCGAATGGACCATCATTAAGAGCAATAGTCGACTTAAATACTTCGTGAAAACGAAAAAAAGTAGACTTCATATCGACTCGACGTGTTTGTTTGAGTTCGAATGGACCTTCAAGAAGAGCAATTGTCGACTCAAATACATCGTGAAAACGAAAAAAAGTTGACTTCATATCGACTCGACGTGTTTATTTGAGTTCGAATGGACCTTCAAGAAGAGCAATTGTCGACTCAAATACTTCGTGAAAACGAAAAAAGTAGACTTCATATCGACTCGAGGTTTTTTTTTTTTTTTTTTTTTTATTGACAAAAATTACAGCTGCCTGCTTCCATTAATGATTACAGGCAAATGACAAGCTTGAGTAAACTATCTAAACATAATACTTCAGAAAAATAAAATAAAATCGGTGTCTTATAAGTAGTTAATTAGTATAAAATTATAATAAATCAAAGTTTATCGCTTCTAAAAATAAACACAAGTCTCTCTTGTAGCTTTGGAGCAGCACAATTACATCACACGGCCACTCATTCCCCTGCAGAATACATGTCCGCTCTAGTCGAGCGCGAGGGACGACGAAGTGCGAGCAATCGTACAGGACATGGCTCCAGTCCTGGACGTCACCCGAACCACAAGAACATAAATCCGTCTCGGCCAAGTGAAATCGATGCAGATACGCCCTCAGTCCTCCATGCCCAGAGAGCAGCATCGTCATCCTCCAGGAAAAGGGGAACGAAGTCCGCATCCGATCAGCGATTGTCGGGAATATGCTTCTTGTGTGGTTTCCGTCATCGGTCGCCTGCCAAGCCCGCTCCCAGTGGTCGACACTCTCGGCACTGAGCATGCTTTTGAGTCGGCCCTTTGACGTCCTATTTATTGTTACCGGCACGTCCGAGTCGGATGCCGCCTCCTTGGCCAGGCGATCAGCTTCCTCGTTTCCTGCCGTGCCAACATGTGCCCGCGTCCACTCCAGTCGGATATTCCACCCAGCCTCTCTTAGGTATCTTATCAACCCACGGATCTCCTCAATGTTCTGCAGATGATTCCTCGGATCTGCCATCATTGCCAGAGCCACCTTGCTATCCGTGTACACGACTGCTCCTCTGCTTTGGACGTCCAGTTTCTGGCGCCGGACCCAGCCAGTCGCCTCCAGCAGTGCCAGAACTTCTGCCTGATTGATTGTGCAAGCACCAGCCAGTCGAAATTTCCGATGGTAAATAGGCTGAACATTTCCTCTCTTGTAGACCACAAAGGCACATCCAACTTTTCCACTTCCAAGATCACTACCATCTGTGTAAACCGAATAAAATGGTTCCTCATTATCATCCCTCGTCGTCACCTCTTCCACGTTCACTGCCAGCGCTGGGTGCATCCATTCACTCGGGGGCAAAGGTTTATCAACCTCCTCTCCACTCTGGAGCATGTGCAGCCGAGCCAACTCCCGGACCTCCAGTTCAATTGGCTTGATTCCCGCGATCACACAACACGCATGGAACGAGATGGTTCGAACACCCCTAATTATACGCAGCAACATCAGCCGCTGGGTCCGCCTGATCGTCCTCACGTTGCAACGATACTCCATTGCCTCCACCCACACTGGAGCCGCGTAGGTCAGCATAGGTAGCACCGCCCCACGGTATATTATTTCCAGAGCTTCCGACTTCATGCCCCAGTAAACCCCTGCCGAACGGGAGAGGGCGTTTATCAAATGTGATGCTTTATGAGTTACCTCCGCAATATGACGGTTCCACTTGAGGCCCCGATCAAATGTTACTCCCAGGTACCTTAGGTGATCCACTTCCTCCAAGCACCTTCCCATCAAGTATATACTGAGTTCACGAGTTCTGCGTCGTCGAGAAACCCTCAGTAGCTTGGTTTTACTGGTATTGAAGCACAAGTTGCTCTCCCATGCCCATTTCTCAATATGATACAGGCCCTCGTTTGCCAAAGCCTCAGCATAGTATTCACTGTCAGCCGTACAAACCATCAGCAGATCATCCGCAAAAGCGAATACCGACACACCAGGGGGATATGGGAGCTCCAGCACTGAATCGTACATTATCGTCCAGTATCCCGGACCACAACAACTCCCTTGGGGGCAGCCAACAACCTGCTCCCTACTGACCTCAGTTGTCGCTGTTCTAATCGTGGCCCATCTTCCAGAAAAATACGACTTGGACAGTCTGAACAGGTTTCTCGGACATCCCTTCTCGCTCAATCGTCCCATCACTGCCGGCCACCAGGCCCCATTGAATGCGCCTTTCACATCCAATGATACTAATAAACTAAACTGCTTGGATTCCAGAGAGCGTTTAAGTATCCTTTTCACATCCATGAGGGCCTGTACAGTTCCTCTTTGTGGGGTAAAACCGTACTGCCTGGACGACAGTTTGCCTCGGGTACGCAGGTTATGGAGGATCCTGTTTATTAGGAGCTTTTCAAGAACCTTTCCCATAATATTCAACAAGCTAATGGGCCTGTACTTAGAAGGATCGTCCGAGTTCTCTCGCCCTGGCTTAGTGATTAAGATCACATTCGATCTTTTCCACTTAAGTGGGAATATCCCTTTCCTCAGACATACCGAATATAGTGTCATGAGAGCCTTTGGGATACAGCTGTATACTGCTTTCAATATCTCCGCCGTGACTCCATCTTCTCCTGGAGCTTTCCCTTCCCGGAGACCATCGATAACCCGCCCCACTTCTACTTCCGTGAACGGAACGTCATCAGCCATCCCTTCATACCGATCCACTTCCGCTATCATACGGGCATGAAAATCGGTGTCCGGAACATGATCGCGCGGAACGCACTCATCCAATATTCGTTCTAGGGTATCCTCAATACCCGAAGTAAAACTACCATCAGACCCAAGAAGGGTCGTGAGTTCGAGTGGTGTCCGCCTCTTCCCCGCCGCTGCCTTGTAAATCTCACCCCACGGTATTTCTCCACCTGCCCCATTGCAATAAGCCTTCCAAGAATCATACTTGGCTCGTTTCACACACCGATTAAACTCCAATTTCAAATCATAGTACGCATGCTTCCTTCCCTCCCTTAACTGAGGATCGCCGTACGCACGCATGTACTGTCGTCGAGCGCGTCGCAACTTCTTTCTCAACTCAGTCAATTCTCTGGTCCACCATGGTACTGAGCGCTTTGGAGATCTAACTCTGTTATTCAATCTTAAAGGTATCACCTTCTTGCATGCGTCAGCGATTAACCCATCCATGATCGTTAGAAATCCGTCGATATCCTCTTCAGATTCAACCCTACTTGCCAGTCCAACATCCAAAAGCCTCCATTCGTCTGGCCCGCCGCCCCCTCCCTCATCTCCGAGGAACCGGTGAAGTGCGGAATATAGCTCCTTCTTGAACAGTAGCCAATCGGCTTCTTTGACTTTATACCGCGGGAGCGCGTCGTTGAGTCGACAGTCTCCATCCATTTTTCCCAGAACAAAGGCCAGTGTCTTGTGGTCCGATGTCACCTCCTCTGAACCTTTATTAGCCCATTGGGACACATACCGAAGCATACCCCAGTTGCAAACAGTTAGGTCAATTCGGCTCTTCCCATTTCGTGTTTCAAATGTTGGCTGGCCATCATCCTCGTTAATCACAATGAGTGACCTTTCTGCGAAGAATTCTTCTAAATCTTTCCCTCTACGATTGGTGACAGCGTCGCCCCACGCAGCTGAACGACTATTTGTATCGATGCACATTATTAGTTTCTTTCGACCTGATCGCTCCAGAACTCGCGCCATTTTTTGCAGATCAATTTCAATATCCCTCGTGATATCGAAATAAGCGCTGACAAAGACACTAGAAACCCCGTTTGCTAATGTTATTTCAACAGCTACGAAATCCTCGTCAGACAAGTCAGAAAGCAGCACTCCGTCAATATTTGGGTCGGAAATTAAAACCGCCGCTCTCTTCCGTTCTCTTCCAGCCCTGAACACTCGCCATTCTTTATTAATACCGGCAATACTATGCTTTATACAGTATAATTCCTGTAGAGCCGCGATTCCAATATTTTCCCTGACAATATATTCGTTTAGGCAAGCCGTCACGACCCTGCTGTGTTGCAGGTTTATCTGAACACATTGAGTGCCGAGGCCTATGTGGTTTTGGTTACTGGCCATCTCCATAATCGATCAGATTCCTCACTTTGTTTACAATTGTAAGATAGGACGGGCAGGCCTTATCGAAAACACTATGGTTAGTGTCAAACTTGAGTTCGTCTCGATGGATGTGCGAATTATGCTGTTCGCAACTAGTGCATTTATACTGATTAGGCTGTGCCGTGCAAACCTTCAGTTCGTGTTTCTGGGAACATTTCGGACATGAAACTTCATTAGTGCAGGTTTCAGACTTTCCAGGGTGGTAGGTTGAGCATTTGTAGCATCGGCGAATATAAATATTATCATACGCCGGACACATTGAGAATCTCATCTTCAGCTTAGTTTTGAGGATCCGTTTCCGGAGCTCGGTATCAACCTCGATAATAAGACTCCTCTGATGTGGATTCGATTTATTGGTGAGTAATGTGCGTACATTCAAATAACTGTCTACGAAAACAAGGTTCTCGTTTTGATCCCGAATGATTTGAGCAGCGTTATCCTTAGTAACTTCTGTAGGTACATTATGCACAATCAACCTAGGACGGTATTTTTTCCCGATTTCTGCAGTCAGTGAAGCACTGCAGTTTTCATTTATAGCTGTTACGATTTTGTCGGAGTCTGCCTTCGAACCAGATTGCACTATGATAGCCCCATCACGAGATGACGTCATCTTCGCTATTCCAACCCGCATTTTTACCGGATCGATTGAAGTTTTTATTGTCTTCCTGGTTTCCTCTGAATTCATGTGGGGATTTTTCGGCTTTATGATAACCCGAAAAGTTGGCACAGGGGTGTTATCCCTCGGAGGCCCTTTCAAAACATCGCGAAATGAAGGCTTCGAAGGTGCCGACACCAATCCCTTCCCAGATCGGAAATCGAGGATCTCAACCTTCATCGAGTTGAAAACTTTTGTAAGATTCGTAACGGCAACCTGTATTTCTTTTTTAACCTGGTTTGAGAGAACATTCCCTCCTTTCATGACATTATTAATCACGCGTATATTGTTTTGGAAGTCGGTATCGTAAGCCGTCGCCATTTTGGCCCGACTTGCCGAGCAGTAGGAGGTATTTTAACTAGAAAATACCGTTCCTGCTAAAGATTATCAAATTCTAATCTCACCAGACCGTTGCTCCTGATGATAGTCCAGTCCAAGCCAAAGTTCTCACTAAGATTCCACGAATTTTCGTACAAATTATTCAATATGCGAGAGACTTGATCTGAACACTCGACGTGTTTATTTGAGTTCGAATGGACCTTCAAGAAGAGCAATTGTCGACTCAAATACCTCGTGAAAACGAAAAAAAGTTGACTTCATATCGACTCGACGTGTTTGTTTGAGTTCGAATGGACCTTCAAGAAGAGCAATTGTCGACTCAAATACTTCGTGAAAACGAAAAAAAGTTGACTTCATATCGACTCGACGTGTTTATTTGAGTTCGAATGGACCTTCAAGAAGAGCAATTGTCGACTCAAATACTTCGTGAAAACGAAAAAAAGTTGACTTCATATCGACTCGACGTGTTTGTTTGAGTTCGAATGGACCATCATTAAGAGCAATAGTCGACTTAAATACTTCGTGAAAACGAAAAAAAGTTGACTTCATATCGACTCGACGTGTTTGTTTGAGTTCGAATGGACCTTCAAGAAGAGCAATTGTCGACTCAAATACTTCGTGAAAACGAAAAAAAGTTGACTTCATATCGACTCGACGTGTTTGTTTGAGTTCGAATGGACCATCATTAAGAGCAATAGTCGACTTAAATACTTCGTGAAAACGAAAAAAAGTTGACTTCATATCGACTCGACGTGTTTGTTTGAGTTCGAATGGACCTTCAAGAAGAGGAATTGTCGACTCAAATACATCGTTAAAACGAAAAAAAGTAGACTTCATATCGACTCGACGTGTTTATTTGAGTTCGAATGGACCTTCAAGAAGAGCAATTGTCGACTCAAATACCTCGTGAAAACGAAAAAAAGTTGACTTCATATCGACTCGACGTGTTTGTTTGAGTTCGAATGGACCTTCAAGAAGAGCAATTGTCGACTCAAATACTTCGTGAAAACGAAAAAAAGTTGACTTCATATCGACTCGACGTGTTTGTTTGAGTTCGAATGGACCATCATTAAGAGCAATAGTCGACTTAAATACTTCGTGAAAACGAAAAAAAGTTGACTTCATATCGACTCGACGTGTTTGTTTGAGTTCGAATGGACCTTCAAGAAGAGCAATTGTCGACTCAAATACTTCGTGAAAACGAAAAAAAGTTGACTTCATATCGACTCGACGTGTTTGTTTGAGTTCGAATGGATCTTCAAGAAGAGGAATTGTCGACTCAAATACATCGTGAAAACGAAAAAAAGTTGACTTCATATCGACTCGACGTGTTTGTTTGAGTTCGAATGGACCTTCAAGAAGAGCAATTGTCGACTCAAATACTTCGTGAAAACGAAAAAAAGTTGACTTCATATCGACTTGACGGGTTTGTTTGAGTTCGAATGGACCTTCAAGAAGAGCAATTGTCGACTCAAATACTTCGTGAAAACGAAAAAAAGTAGCCTTCATATCGACTCGACGTGTTTGTTTGAGTTAAATGGACCTTCAAGAAGAAGAATTGTCGACTCAAATACATCGTGAAAACGAAAAAAAGTAGACTTCATATCGACTCGACGTGTTTATTTGAGTTCGAATGGACCATCAATAAGAGCAATTGTCGACTCAAATACTTCGTGAAAACGAAAAAAAGTAGCCTTCATATCGACTCGACGTGTTTGTTTGAGTTAAATGGACCTTCAAGAAGAAGAATTGTCGACTCAAATACATCGTGAAAACGAAAAAAAGTAGACTTCATATCGACTCGACGTGTTTATTTGAGTTCGAATGGACCATCAATAAGAGCAATTGTCGACTCAAATACTTCGTGAAAACGAAAAAAAGTTGACTTCATATCGACTCGACGTGTTTGTTTGAGTTCGAATGGACCATCATTAAGAGCAATAGTCGACTTAAATACTTCGTGAAAACGAAAAAAAGTTGACTTCATATCGACTCGACGTGTTTGTTTGAGTTCGAATGGACCTTCAAGAAGAGCAATTGTCGACTCAAATACTTCGTGAAAACGAAAAAAAGTTGACTTCATATCGACTCGACGTGTTTGTTTGAGTTCGAATGGACCATCATTAAGAGCAATAGTCGACTTAAATACTTCGTGAAAACGAAAAAAAGTTGACTTCATATCGACTCGACGTGTTTGTTTGAGTTCGAATGGACCTTCAAGAAGAGGAATTGTCGACTCAAATACATCGTTAAAACGAAAAAAAGTAGACTTCATATCGACTCGACGTGTTTATTTGAGTTCGAATGGACCTTCAAGAAGAGCAATTGTCGACTCAAATACCTCGTGAAAACGAAAAAAAGTTGACTTCATATCGACTCGACGTGTTTGTTTGAGTTCGAATGGACCTTCAAGAAGAGCAATTGTCGACTCAAATACTTCGTGAAAACGAAAAAAAGTTGACTTCATATCGACTCGACGTGTTTATTTGAGTTCGAATGGACCTTCAAGAAGAGGAATTGTCGACTCAAATACTTCGTGAAAACGAAAAAAAGTAGACTTCATATCGACTCGACGTGTTTATTTGAGTTCGAATGGACCTTCAAGAAGAGGAATTGTCGACTCAAATACTTCGTGAAAACGAAGAAAAGTAGACTTCATATCGACTCGACGTGTTTATTTGAGTTCGAATGGACCTTCAAGAAGAGGAATTGTCGACTCAAATACTTCGTGAAAACGAAGAAAAGTAGACTTCATATCGACTCGACGTGTTTATTTGAGTTCGAATGGACCTTCAAGAAGAGGAATTGTCGACTCAAATACTTCGTGAAAACGAAAAAAAGTTGACTTCATATCGACTCGACGTGTTTATTTGAGTTCGAATGGACCTTCAAGAAGAGGAATTGTCGACTCAAATACTTCGTGAAAACGAAAAAAAGTAGACTTCATATCGACTCGACGTGTTTATTTGAGTTCGAATGGACCTTCAAGAAGAGGAATTGTCGACTCAAATACTTCGTGAAAACGAAAATAAACTTGACTTCATATCAACTCGACGTGTTTGTTTGAGTTCGAATGGACCTTCAAGAAGAACAATTGTCGACTCAAATACTTCGTGAAAACGAAAAAAAGTTGACTTCATATCGACTCGACGTGTTTGTTTGAGTTCGAATGGATCTTCAAGAAGAGGAATTGTCGACTCAAATACATCGTGAAAACGAAAAAAATTAGACTTCATATCGACTCGACGTGTTTATTTGAGTTCGAATGGACCTTCAAGAAGAGCAATTGTCGACTCAAATACCTCGTGAAAACGAAAAAAAGTTGACTTCATATCGACTCGACGTGTTTGTTTGAGTTCGAATGGACCTTCAAGAAGAGCAATTGTCGACTCAAATACTTCGTGAAAACGAAAAAAAGTTGACTTCATATCGACTCGACGTGTTTATTTGAGTTCGAATGGACCTTCAAGAAGAGGAATTGTCGACTCAAATACTTCGTGAAAACGAAGAAAAGTAGACTTCATATCGACTCGACGTGTTTATTTGAGTTCGAATGGACCTTCAAGAAGAGGAATTGTCGACTCAAATACTTCGTGAAAACGAAGAAAAGTAGACTTCATATCGACTCGACGTGTTTATTTGAGTTCGAATGGACCTTCAAGAAGAGGAATTGTCGGCTCGAATACTTCGTGAAAACGAAAAAAAGTAGACTTCATATCGACTCGACGTGTTTATTTGAGTTCGAATGGACCTTCAAGAAGAGGAATTGTCGACTCAAATACATCGTGAAAACGAAAAAAAGTTGACTTCATATCGACTCGACGTGTTTGTTTGAGTTCGAATGGACCTTCAAGAAGAGC
The DNA here is from genome assembly GCA_963920205.1 of Stenodema calcarata. Taxonomy (NCBI): domain Eukaryota; kingdom Metazoa; phylum Arthropoda; class Insecta; order Hemiptera; family Miridae; genus Stenodema; species Stenodema calcarata. The sequence goes on along the minus strand of OY986056.1, from coordinate 4,038,262 downwards.
AATTGTCCACTCAAATACTTCGTGAAAACGAAAAAAAGTTGACTTCATATCGACTTGACGGGTTTGTTTGAGTTCGAATGGACCTTCAAGAAGAGCAATTGTCGACTCAAATACTTCGTGAAAACGAAAAAAAGTAGCCTTCATATCGACTCGACGTGTTTGTTTGAGTTAAATGGACCTTCAAGAAGAAGAATTGTCGACTCAAATACATCGTGAAAACGAAAAAAAGTAGACTTCATATCGACTCGACGTGTTTATTTGAGTTCGAATGGACCATCAATAAGAGCAATTGTCGACTCAAATACTTCGTGAAAACGAAAAAAAGTAGCCTTCATATCGACTCGACGTGTTTGTTTGAGTTAAATGGACCTTCAAGAAGAAGAATTGTCGACTCAAATACATCGTGAAAACGAAAAAAAGTAGACTTCATATCGACTCGACGTGTTTATTTGAGTTCGAATGGACCATCAATAAGAGCAATTGTCGACTCAAATACTTCGTGAAAACGAAAAAAAGTTGACTTCATATCGACTCGACGTGTTTGTTTGAGTTCGAATGGACCATCATTAAGAGCAATAGTCGACTTAAATACTTCGTGAAAACGAAAAAAAGTTGACTTCATATCGACTCGACGTGTTTGTTTGAGTTCGAATGGACCTTCAAGAAGAGCAATTGTCGACTCAAATACTTCGTGAAAACGAAAAAAAGTTGACTTCATATCGACTCGACGTGTTTGTTTGAGTTCGAATGGACCATCATTAAGAGCAATAGTCGACTTAAATACTTCGTGAAAACGAAAAAAAGTTGACTTCATATCGACTCGACGTGTTTGTTTGAGTTCGAATGGACCTTCAAGAAGAGGAATTGTCGACTCAAATACATCGTTAAAACGAAAAAAAGTAGACTTCATATCGACTCGACGTGTTTATTTGAGTTCGAATGGACCTTCAAGAAGAGCAATTGTCGACTCAAATACCTCGTGAAAACGAAAAAAAGTTGACTTCATATCGACTCGACGTGTTTGTTTGAGTTCGAATGGACCTTCAAGAAGAGCAATTGTCGACTCAAATACTTCGTGAAAACGAAAAAAAGTTGACTTCATATCGACTCGACGTGTTTATTTGAGTTCGAATGGACCTTCAAGAAGAGGAATTGTCGACTCAAATACTTCGTGAAAACGAAAAAAAGTAGACTTCATATCGACTCGACGTGTTTATTTGAGTTCGAATGGACCTTCAAGAAGAGGAATTGTCGACTCAAATACTTCGTGAAAACGAAGAAAAGTAGACTTCATATCGACTCGACGTGTTTATTTGAGTTCGAATGGACCTTCAAGAAGAGGAATTGTCGACTCAAATACTTCGTGAAAACGAAGAAAAGTAGACTTCATATCGACTCGACGTGTTTATTTGAGTTCGAATGGACCTTCAAGAAGAGGAATTGTCGACTCAAATACTTCGTGAAAACGAAAAAAAGTTGACTTCATATCGACTCGACGTGTTTATTTGAGTTCGAATGGACCTTCAAGAAGAGGAATTGTCGACTCAAATACTTCGTGAAAACGAAAAAAAGTAGACTTCATATCGACTCGACGTGTTTATTTGAGTTCGAATGGACCTTCAAGAAGAGGAATTGTCGACTCAAATACTTCGTGAAAACGAAAATAAACTTGACTTCATATCAACTCGACGTGTTAGTTTGAGTTCGAATGGACCTTCAAGAAGAACAATTGTCGACTCAAATACTTCGTGAAAACGAAAAAAAGTTGAATTCATATCGACTCGACGTGTTTGTTTGAGTTCGAATGGACCTTCAAGAAGAGGAATTGTCGACTCAAATACATCGTGAAAACGAAAAAATTAGACTTCATATCGACTCGACGTGTTTATTTGAGTTCGAATGGACCTTCAAGAAGAGCAATTGTCGACTCAAATACTTCGTGAAAACGAAAAAAAGTTGACTTCATATCAACTCGACGTGTTTGTTTGAGTTCGAATGGACCTTCAAGAAGAGGAATTGTCGACTCAAATACTTCGTGAAAACGAAAAAAAGTTGACTTCATATCGACTCGACGTGTTTGTTTGAGTTCGAATGGACCTTCAAGAAGAGGAATTGTCGACTCAAATACTTCGTGAAAACGAAAAAAAGTTGAATTCATATCGACTCGACGTGTTTGTTTGAGTTCGAATGGACCATCATTAAGAGCAATAGTCGACTTAAATACTTCGTGAAAACGAAAAAAAGTTGACTTCATATCGACTCGACGTGTTTGTTTGAGTTCGAATGGACCTTCAAGAAGAGCAATTGTCGACTCAAATACTTCGTGAAAACGAAAAAAAGTTGACTTCATATCGACTCGACGTGTTTGTTTGAGTTCGAATGGACCTTCAAGAAGAGGAATTGTCGACTCAAATACATCGTGAAAACGAAAAAAAGTAGACTTCATATCGACTCGACGTGTTTATTTGAGTTCGAATGGAACTTCAAGAAGAGGAATTGTCGACTCAAATACTTCGTGAAAACGAAAAAAACTTGACTTCATATCAACTCGACGTGTTTGTTTGAGTTCGAATGGACCTTCAAGAAGAGCAATTGTCGACTCAAATACTTCGTGAAAACGAAAGAAAGTAGACTTCATATCAACTCGACGTGTTTGTTTGAGTTCGAATGGACCTTCAAGAAGAGCAATTGTCGACTCAAATACTTCGTGAAAACGAAAAAAAGTTGACTTCATATCAACTCGACGTGTTTGTTTGAGTTCGAATGGACCTTCAAGAAGAGCAATTGTCGACTCAAATACTTCGTGAAAACGAAAAAAAGTTGACTTCATATCGACTCGACGTGTTTGTTTGAGTTCGAATGGACCTTCAAGAAGAGGAATTGTCGACTCAAATACATCGTGAAAACGAAAAAAAGTAGACTTCATATCGACTCGACGTGTTTATTTGAGTTCGAATGGACCTTCAAGAAGAGCAATTGTCGACTCAAATACTTCGTGAAAACGAAAAAAAGTAGACTTCATATCAACTCGACGTGTTTGTTTGAGTTCGAATGGACCTTCAAGAAGAGGAATTGTCGACTCAAATACTTCGTGAAAACGAAAAAAAGTTTAATTCATATCGACTCGACGTGTTTGTTTGAGTTCGAATGGACCATCATTAAGAGCAATAGTCGACTTAAATACTTCGTGAAAACGAAAAAAAGTTGACTTCATATCGACTCGACGTGTTTGTTTGAGTTCGAATGGACCTTCAAGAAGAGCAATTGTCGACTCAAATACTTCGTGAAAACGAAAAAAAGTTGACTTCATATCGACTCGACGTGTTTATTTGAGTTCGAATGGACCTTCAAGAAGAGGAATTGTCGACTCAAATACTTCGTGAAAACGAAAAAAAGTAGACTTCATATCGACTCGACGTGTTTATTTGAGTTCGAATGGACCATCAAGAAGAGCAATTGTCGACTCAAATACTTCGTGAAAACGAAAAAAAGTAGACTTCATATCGACTCGACGTGTTTATTTGAGTTCGAATGGACCTTCAAGAAGAGGAATTGTCGACTCAAATACTTCGTGAAAACGAAAATAAACTTGACTTCATATCAACTCGACGTGTTTGTTTGAGTTCGAATGGACCTTCAAGAAGAGCAATTGTCGACTCAAATACTTCGTGAAAACGAAAAAAAGTTGACTTCATATCGACTCGACGTGTTTGTTTGAGTTCGAATGGACCTTCAAGAAGAGGAATTGTCGACTCAAATACATCGTGAAAACGAAAAAATTAGACTTCATATCGACTCGACGTGTTTATTTGAGTTCGAATGGACCTTCAAGAAGAGCAATTGTCGACTCAAATACTTCGTGAAAACGAAAAAAAGTTGACTTCATATCAACTCGACGTGTTTGTTTGAGTTCGAATGGACCTTCAAGAAGAGGAATTGTCGACTCAAATACTTCGTGAAAACGAAAAAAAGTTGACTTCATATCGACTCGACGTGTTTGTTTGAGTTCGAATGGACCTTCAAGAAGAGGAATTGTCGACTCAAATACTTCGTGAAAACGAAAAAAAGTTGAATTCATATCGACTCGACGTGTTTGTTTGAGTTCGAATGGACCATCATTAAGAGCAATAGTCGACTTAAATACTTCGTGAAAACGAAAAAAAGTTGACTTCATATCGACTCGACGTGTTTGTTTGAGTTCGAATGGACCTTCAAGAAGAGCAATAATTTCGTTTTCACGAAGTATTTGAGTCGACAATTATTGTCGACTCAAATACTTCGTGAAAACGAAAAAAAGTTGACTTCATATCGACTCGACGTGTTTGTTTGAGTTCGAATGGACCTTCAAGAAGAGGAATTGTCGACTCAAATACATCGTGAAAACGAAAAAAAGTAGACTTCATATCGACTCGACGTGTTTATTTGAGTTCGAATGGAACTTCAAGAAGAGGAATTGTCGACTCAAATACTTCGTGAAAACGAAAAAAACTTGACTTCATATCAACTCGACGTGTTTGTTTGAGTTCGAATGGACCTTCAAGAAGAGCAATTGTCGACTCAAATACTTCGTGAAAACGAAAGAAAGTAGACTTCATATCAACTCGACGTGTTTGTTTGAGTTCGAATGGACCTTCAAGAAGAGCAATTGTCGACTCAAATACTTCGTGAAAACGAAAAAAAGTTGACTTCATATCAACTCGACGTGTTTGTTTGAGTTCGAATGGACCTTCAAGAAGAGCAATTGTCGACTCAAATACTTCGTGAAAACGAAAAAAAGTTGACTTCATATCGACTCGACGTGTTTGTTTGAGTTCGAATGGACCTTCAAGAAGAGGAATTGTCGACTCAAATACATCGTGAAAACGAAAAAAAGTAGACTTCATATCGACTCGACGTGTTTATTTGAGTTCGAATGGACCTTCAAGAAGAGCAATTGTCGACTCAAATACTTCGTGAAAACGAAAAAAAGTAGACTTCATATCAACTCGACGTGTTTGTTTGAGTTCGAATGGACCTTCAAGAAGAGGAATTGTCGACTCAAATACTTCGTGAAAACGAAAAAAAGTTTAATTCATATCGACTCGACGTGTTTGTTTGAGTTCGAATGGACCATCATTAAGAGCAATAGTCGACTTAAATACTTCGTGAAAACGAAAAAAAGTTGACTTCATATCGACTCGACGTGTTTGTTTGAGTTCGAATGGACCTTCAAGAAGAGCAATTGTCGACTCAAATACTTCGTGAAAACGAAAAAAAGTTGACTTCATATCGACTCGACGTGTTTGTTTGAGTTCGAATGGACCTTCAAGAAGAGGAATTGTCGACTCAAATACATCGTGAAAACGAAAAAAAGTAGACTTTATATCGACTCGACGTGTTTATTTGAGTTCGAATGGACCTTCAAGAAGAGGAATTGTCGACTCAAATACATCGTGAAAACGAAAAAAAGTAGACTTCATATCGACTCGACGTGTTTATTTGAGTTCGAATGGACCTTCAAGAAGAGCAATTGTCGACTCAAATACTTCGTGAAAACGAAAAAAAGTTGACTTCATATCGACTCGACGTGTTTGTTTGAGTTCGAATGGACCTTCAAGAAGAGGAATTGTCGACTCAAATACATCGTGAAAACGAAAAAAAGTAGACTTCATATCGACTCGACGTGTTTATTTGAGTTCGAATGGACCTTCAAGAAGAGCAATTGTCGACTCAAATACTTCGTGAAAACGAAAGAAAGTAGACTTCATATCAACTCGACGTGTTTGTTTGAGTTCGAATGGACCTTCAAGAAGAGCAATTGTCGACTCAAATACTTCGTGAGAACGAAAAAAAGTTGACTTCAAATCGACTCGACGTGTTTGTTTGAGTTCGAATGGACCTTCAAGAAGAGGAATTGTCGACACAAATACATCGTGAAAACGAAAAAAAGTAGACTTCATATCGACTCGACGTGTTTATTTGAGTTCGAATGGACCTTCAAGAAGAGGAATTGTCGACTCAAATACTTCGTGAAAACGAAAAAAACTTGACTTCATATCAACTCGACGTGTTTGTTTGAGTTCGAATGGACCTTCAAGAAGAGCAATTGTCGACTCAAATACTTCGTGAAAACGAAAAAAAGTTGACTTCATATCGACTCGACGTGTTTGTTTGAGTTCGAATGGACCTTCAAGAAGAGGAATTGTCGACTCAAATACATCGTGAAAACGAAAAAAAGTAGACTTCATATCGACTCGACGTGTTTATTTGAGTTCGAATGGACCTTCAAGAAGAGCAATTGTCGACTCAAATACCTCGTGAAAACGAAAAAAAGTTGACTTCATATCGACTCGAGGTGTTTATTTGAGTTCGAATGGACCTTCAAGAAGAAGAATTGTCGACTCAAATACATCGTGAAAATGAAAAAAAGTAGACTTCATATCGACTCGACGTGTTTATTTGAGTTCGAATGGACCTTCAAGAAGAGGAATTGTCGACTCAAATACTTCGTGAAAACGAAAAAAAGTTGAATTCATATCGACTCGACGTGTTTGTTTGAGTTCGAATGGACCATCATTAAGAGCAATAGTCGACTTAAATACTTCGTGAAAACGAAAAAAAGTTGACTTCATATCGACTCGACGTGTTTGTTTGAGTTCGAATGGACCTTCAAGAAGAGCAATTGTCGACTCAAATACTTCGTGAAAACGAAAAAAAGTTGACTTCATATCGACTCGACGTGTTTGTTTGAGTTCGAATGGACCTTCAAGAAGAGGAATTGTCGACTCAAATACATCGTGAAAACGAAAAAAAGTAGACTTTATATCGACTCGACGTGTTTATTTGAGTTCGAATGGACCTTCAAGAAGAGGAATTGTCGACTCAAATACATCGTGAAAACGAAAAAAAGTAGACTTCATATCGACTCGACGTGTTTATTTGAGTTCGAATGGACCTTCAAGAAGAGCAATTGTCGACTCAAATACTTCGTGAAAACGAAAAAAAGTTGACTTCATATCGACTCGACGTGTTTGTTTGAGTTCGAATGGACCTTCAAGAAGAGGAATTGTCGACTCAAATACATCGTGAAAACGAAAAAAAGTAGACTTCATATCGACTCGACGTGTTTATTTGAGTTCGAATGGACCTTCAAGAAGAGCAATTGTCGACTCAAATACTTCGTGAAAACGAAAGAAAGTAGACTTCATATCAACTCGACGTGTTTGTTTGAGTTCGAATGGACCTTCAAGAAGAGCAATTGTCGACTCAAATACTTCGTGAAAACGAAAGAAAGTTGACTTCATATCGACTCGACGTGTTTGTTTGAGTTCGAATGGACCTTCAAGAAGAGGAATTGTCGACACAAATACATCGTGAAAACGAAAAAAAGTAGACTTCATATCGACTCGACGTGTTTATTTGAGTTCGAATGGACCTTCAAGAACAGCAATTGTCGACTCAAATACTTCGTGAAAATGAAAAAAACTTGACTTCATATCAACTCGACGTGTTTGTTTGAGTTCGAATGGACCTTCAAGAAGAAGAATTGTCGACTCAAATACTTCGTGAAAACGAAAAAACTCTGCAAATTCTTGACACAACGGTTCATTATCTTCTTTGTACAGATCACCCTTCTGTTTAGATCATTAGGTCTAAATGTCTGGATCCTAAATGTTAGATTAATTATTATTATGAATTATCACTAATTATTAATAATTTTATCAAGTACCTAGTGAAAATTATTATAATTTATTGTTAGGTATTAATAATTCGTATTTATTATTAATAATTATTATTATTAATTATGATTAATTAATACGATATAATTGTGAGGTTTTTAATACTACGTCGGTAATAATTTTTCTATAAGAAGTACCTACCAACAAACATTCGAAATTACCTTCATTTCCGTAGCACGAAACGCACCTCAGAACAACAAACTCGACATCACTTAAGCCATATGATGTTCCAAAGAGCTTGATAGTATGAAAATGGACCTGTATTTCAACAGTTTGATTCATGATCGAGGCACAATCTTTGATAAAATTTACATAACATATCGTGGGCTGAAAGGTAAAACTGACCAAGTGCTGTAATAATACTGATCACTTGGTCAGTTTTATGACATAATACTGATCACTTGGTCAGTTTTATGGTCATATTATGACATTTGACATAACATTTGACATAACATAACATTTGACATAACATAACATTTGACATTTAAATAAAATTATTATAATTTATTGTTGAGCGTATAATAATTAATCTAACATTTAGACCTAGTGATCTAGAGCGTATAATTTATTGTTAAGTCATAGGCTCTGACGCACTTGTTGGTCTCCTGCCAGCCGTCTTACGTCATACGCTCGTGCGTCATAGGCTCTGACGCACTTGTTGGTCTCCTGCCAGCCGTCTTACGTCATACGCTCGTGCGTCATAGGCTCTGACGTACTTGTTGGTCTCCTGCCAGCCGTATTACGTCATACGCTCGTGCGTCATAGGCTCTGACGTACTTGTTGGTCTCCTGCCAGCCGTCTTACGTCATACGCTCGTGCGTCATAGGCTCTGACGTACTTGTTGGTCTCCTGCCAGCCGTCTTACGTCATACGCTCGTGCGTCATAGGCTCTGACGCACTTGTTGATCTCCTGCCAGCCGTCTTACGTCATACGCTCGTGCGTCATAGGCTCTGACGTACTTGTTGGCCTCCTGCTAGCCGTCTTACGTCATACGCTCGTGCGTCATAGGCTCTGACGCACTTGTTGGTCTCCTGCCAGCCGTCTTACGTCATACGCTCGTGCGTCATAGGCTCTGACGTACTTGTTGGCCACCGGACGGACGGTTTTAGGTTTATTATCTTCGATAATGAACCACTGGAATCGCCCAAAGAAAAATTTTTTTTAACCCCCCCTCAAAATTTGTTGGTTTACGTTTCAAGATTCAGAAAATCGAATAAAAATACCGGGAAGATGAAAACAAAGTAGTTTTTATGATGGGCGTCTGGGGGGTTGACCGACTGTTTCAGACGCGAAGTTTAGTGTTTCTCCTAAACCTTTGCGCGCTCACTGTGAACGAACGGCTGGTCGTACAAAAATCCAATTGGTCTTAAAAAATTCGTAATTTTTCAGGTCATTCAAAAGTGAACTAAAAACTACACCGTTTCATGTGAATTTTTAGAGATATGACATTGTCGAAATTTCAAAGTTCGTTTTGAACCCCTTCCCCTTGACCTAGGGTTATGAAAAGTTTCGAGGATCATTGTGGGGCTGGTCCAAACCCAGAAACCAAATTTCGTAATTTTAGCTCAACGCTAACTGGGCAAAGTGCCACGGACGGCGGACGGCGTACGGCGTACGGCGTACGGGTGACGGACGGATTTTTGGTTTATTATCTTCGATAATGAACCATTGGAATCGCCCAAAGAAAAAATTTTTTTAACCCCCCCTCAAAATTAGTTGGTTTACGTTTCAAGATACGTAGATTCAGAAAATCGAATAAAAAAAAATCCGTCCGTCCGCCGTACGCCGTCCGCCGTCCGCGCCACTTTGCCCAGTTAGCGTTGAGTTAAAATTACGAAATTTTTTTTATGGGTTTCGACCAACCCCACAATGGTCCTCGAAACTTTTCATAACCCTAGGTCAAGGGGAAGGGGTTCAAAACGAATTTTGAAATTTTGAAAATTCCATATCTCGAAAAATTCATATAGAACGGTATGTTTTTTATTTCATATTTCGATAGAGTTTGTTCCGTAGAATTTTTTAAGACCATCCGCAGCTTTGTACGACCAGCCGTTCGTTCACAATGAGGGCTCAAAGATTGTGCCTCACAACCCGATCGTGAATCAAACTGTTGAAATACAGGTCCATTTTCATACTAACAAGATCTTTTTTTTTTTTTTTTTTTTTTTTTTTAATTGCATTTATTGAGAAATAATACATGATTGTTTACAAATAACATAAATCATCAATGCTACTCCCCACTTTAAGCAAAGCTTGTGCTGTGGGGAGGAGTTGCGTTTATCATCAAACTAAGTTAGAGTACATATATTTAATTTAAAGAAGTACATATTTATTGAATTAAAGAAGTGCTTTTGAAAAACTTGTCACAATACCACTCTAGCGAGAACAATTTACATTAAAAGTTGTGGCAGAAAAAAGGAGAGAGAGAGAAAGAAGAAAATAAATAGATAAATAAAAAAGTATTTCACTGAACCGATGCTTCAAAAATAAAAATGTAGTGGACGAAACAGCAAAGATAGATATTAAAATATTTTATAAATCTTGTTTTTGCATATTATAAAAATACCTTCCCAATTTCGTCTTGAAAATCGAAGTAGATGTTACAGCGCGTATATGTTCAGGTAATGCGTTATAGAGCTTCCCTCCTCTGTAATCATAGATCAGTTGACCTCGTGTGGTCCTACGAAACGGCAGCTTAACCAAACCTTTGCTTGAATCCCGGGTGACGCCTCTCTCTAGCAAAGGCAGCGCGCCCCCCTGCACCTCCTTGCTTATCCTAATTATTGTTATTTTATCTCTAAGGTTCAGGAATGAGAGGACGTTCATCCGCCGGAAGAGCTCATCCGAAGGATATCTTATGTTTTTTTTAAGTAGTACTTTGATGAGCAATTTCTGTACTACCGAGACGGAACCCAAAAGACCTGAGCCTGCACCACCCCATCCCGAAATGCCGTAAATCATTAGGGACTGCACAAGGGCAAAATACAGCGTTCTGATTGCCTCCATCGACAAAAATCCTCTTACCTCCCTACATATGTAAACTAGCTTGCGGAGCCTATTAACTAACATATTGATATGTTTATCCCACCTCAAACATTGATCTATCTCCACACCTAAGTAACGTACGGACGTAGTTTGTTTAATGTCGGGACATCCACACATGACTCCAGAAGGAGGGCGAACGCAATGTTTACCGTGGCATTTGATCGCGCCAAGACAAGGGACATCACTGTCTCTATTGCCAAAGGCAATAAAATTTGTTTTTGAAAAATTAACTAACATTCCCATTTCCCCAAGGCAATGAGTCGCCATTGTCAGGCTGCTCTCAGCCTTTTTAATCACCTCTTCCCATGTTTGTCCCGATACTAAAATTACCGTATCATCTGCGAAAGAAAAGGAGATTCCGCTCAGCTGCTTTCTTAGTAGTCTCTCCATATATACAATAAAATAAATTGGGCCAAGAACAGTACCCTGAGGGATTCCACACCTGCATAAACGTTCTTCACTGATGACTCCTCCCACCTTTGTTGAATGGTGTCGGCCCTCCAGATAGCTGGCTGTGGAACATCATATGGCTTAAGTGATGTCGAGTTGGTTGTTCTGAGGTGCGTTTCGTGCTACGGAAATGAAGGTAATTTCGAATGTTTGTTGGTAGGTACTTCTTTTATAGAAAAATTATTACCGACGTAGTATTAAAAAGCCCAGAATTATATCGTATTAATTAATCATAATTAATAATAAATACAAATTATTAATACCTAACAATAAATTATAATAATTTTCACTAGGTAGGTACTTGATAAAATTGTTAATAATTAGTGATAATTGATTATAATAATTAATCTAACATTTAGGATCTAGACATTTAGACCTAGTGATCTAGACAGAAGGGTGATCTGTACAAAGAAGATAATGAACCGTTGTGTCAAGAATTTGCAGAGTTTTTTTTATTCGATTTTCTGAATCTACGTATCTTGAAACGTAAACCAACAAATTTTGAGGGGGGGTTAAAAAAATTTTTTCTTTGGGCGATTCCAATGGTTCATTATCGAAGATAATAAACCAAAACAACGGTTCATTATCTTCTTTGTACAGATCACCCTTCTGTCTAGATCACTAGGTCTAAATGTCTAGATCCTAAATGTTAGATTAATTATTATTGTCAATTATCACTAATTATTAACAATTTTATCAAGTACCTACTGAAAATTATTATAATTTATTGTTAGGTATTGATAATTCGTATTTATTATTAATAATAATTATTATTAATTATGATTAATTAATACGATATAATTCTGGGGTTTTTAATACTACGTCGGTAATAATTTTTCTATAAAAGAAGTACCTACCAACAAACATTCGCAATTACCTTCATTTCCGTAGCACGAAACGCACCTCAGAACAACAATCTGCCAATTAGATCACGGGTTCATATAACATTAATGTTTCAAATCCCCTCGTCAACAGCTATAATTTGAACCCTTAGATTATAATCGGAATATGACATATTCCGATTATAATCTATGGGTTGGTAAATTTTAGACAACTATTTATTTTAGACAACTATTTTACAGTCAGGAAATCGAAGGAATATTGCATTGTCATCCATTCTCGACCCATCTTTGAAGTTTCAAGTGTCTAGTGGCAATATCCAAATTTATTTTTTTTAAACCAATGGGTATTTTTTAAACAATTTTACAACAAACCGAGTGAATATTGCATTTTCATTCAGTTCTTACTTATATTTAAAATTTCGAGACTCTAGCTCATCGGGAACTTGAAAAACAAGTAGTGAAATTTATTATTAATTATTGTTAGTTAATAATAAGGCTTATGAATTATTTTTTATAATGATTAATTATTTTTATTTATTAATATTAATTAAATCTATACCAGAAAACCACGTGCTATTAGAATCCAGACCCGAATTTTGATTTTGCTCCAACTTTGTGCCGTCATTGTGAACGAACGGCTGGTCGTAAAAAGCTGCGAATGGTCTTAAAAAATTTAAAAAAATAAACTCTATCTGAAGAGTTTAAATTTCAAAATTTCAAAATTCGTTTTGAACCCCTTTCCGTTGACCGAAAATTTTGAAAATTTTCAAGGATCATTGTAGGGTTGGTCTAAACCCGTAAAAAAAATTGCGTAAATTTAGCTCAACGCTAACTGGGCAAAGTGCCGCCTTCTGCTGAAATTGAAAGTGGGCGGCGGGATGGAGACGAGCTCTTTTCCACTGCTGAGGTCCTGTTACTCGAGGGAAGAAAAATCGTACTAAGTAAGGACCAACGCGAACGGCCTGAATTGGGCTTCCGTACTGCCATCTAGCGACGTTCTTATAAACTTTATGTTTTTTTAATTGTAGTTTAGAGAGCGTAAGAGAGTGTTTATAGACGGTTGGCTGACAAGAAAAGGGGAGTGCCCTCCATACGCCTCGTAGAAACTCCCAAAGCTTCAGGATGTTATCCTAAAATTTATGATAAAATTACTTGACATCTGTAAAACAGCAATGCAACATTCAATTAATACTTCAATGCAACATTTAATTGAGGTTTCACACAAGTCAAGTAATTCAAACAGTTACAAAGAACTTATAAAAAAAAACTTATATTTTGGTTGTTTCCATAGTGCACTTTAAAGCCTTTCATGGCTGTGAGATCCCTCACAGCACTCCATCACTCTTAGAACTCAACATTCGAAATGAAATAAAAATTAAATTTTTCAAACAAATGAACAAATTTTGTGAATGAACTGAGCAAAATTTAATGCAGGAACTACCCCACTCCGAAGAACATAGTTCTGCGCTGGGTGGGGGAGTCAACTCTCAACTTGAGAGTCTCAAGTCCGTTAAATAAAAATATACCTAACTAAGTACATGGTTAAACTTGTAGAACTTGTTTCAATGGTTATAAGTACTTAGTTGGCCATCTTCTTTACGTTTGATTTCCATCGCAGCTTCGCATTTAACGTCATCCTAAGATATTTGCATATAGCACCCATCAGGATCTCCGTTTGCTGCTGGTGAAGACTCTCATAATTCCCTTGTTTACCTATGGTGATCTCCTTTATGTAAATTCTTGTGATGCTGAATCGAGGAGAAGACTTGAGGTTGCATTCAATGGATGCATCAGATATGTCTACAAGCTTAAACCACGGGGGCATTAATTCTGTATTAGGCTGTGGCCTTTTTGATTACTTGTCCATCCGTTTCTTCAGATTCATCTTTCAAGTCGCCCATAAAACGAACAATGTCCCTTCTTATCTTCATGGAATTTTTTCTGTTAGTTTGTCCCCTCGACTGTTCACTATAGTGCAAACATTTGCAAAAACTAAAGCATTTAGTAACTCCTTACGTGTGGCAGGAGCAAGAGCTTGGAACCGTCTGCCTCTCGCTGTCAGGTCTCTCCCCACTCTCGGAGCAATTACCAAATCACATCAAGAACATTTTACCCGCCAATAGTCTCTTCATCACAGTTCAATAATCCTCTTTCCACCTTCATTTCTACTGCATTTTCTTTCTACTCTTCTTCTTTATATTCTTTTCTTTTCAGTCTCCCTCTTCCTCTTTCTTCTTTCATAATATGCAATTCAAGTTTTCTTTTTGTTTTTTTCTAGTTATTTCTTTTTTTCTAACCCCCAATCGGGTTCTTATAAAAATAATTTAGTTTAGTTGTTTGATACTATTGTCCAGGCTCGGCGGGAACTTTGTTCCTATTTGGATAATAAAAGAGTTTATTATTATTATTATTATTTCGCTTATTAGGCGTAAGGAATGACTTTGCCATTGAGATAAGTGGGCAAGTAGCTGATTTTGCGGTTTGTGAAATTAACATGGACCGACTTTGCCTCATTCATCCGTATTCTCCATTTGGCAGTCCATTTTTGGATTTGTGTAATAGATTTGGTTGAGCTTGTCCATAGAAGCGTCAATGCACTCCCCCACAGCTAACACTGCGGTATCATCTGCAAAAGTGGCGGTTGTATCACCACTGATTTCAGGTAGGTAAACAATTATTGAATAGAAAGAAAAACGTTTTAGAACGTCGAACATGGGAATAAAATCAGAAAGGAGTTGATTAGAATGAGGAGCAGAATCAAAAAATCTGAATTCGATCAAATCTATTAATCTTCTTCTTCCTCTTCCTCATCCTGACTGAACGAATCATCTTCGTATCTATACGATTTATCTATACGATCTATACGATACGTACCAGACTATCGAATCACTTGGTACAAAAGCATGGAAGGTTCCTTCTTCCGTGGACTGCTACATTGACCGTTCATGAGATGGAAAAGCTCCTAGAACTTTCAAGTGACTCCTCCTTGAAGTCCGAGTTCAAGAAGGAACCCCTTGGACAATAATTGTCCAAGAATATGGACCCTTAACCACAAAAGCCCTTCTGGTTTTAGTTCCTTTTACAAACACAGAACTAGTTGAGAGATCGTTGTCTTCCTATGCTTTCATTAAGAATAAGTATAGGAATAAGCTAAATGCAAGTCCTGATTTTAGAGTGTATTTATCAACCTTTGATATTGATTTCAAAATATTATGTGCAACAAAACAGGCCCAAAGGTCACACTAAAACAGTTTTGACTTGTTTTAAGAATAATTTTGATTTCTTTTTTTTCAATAAACTTATTTGCTAATTCTAGTATGTTTTCGTGATAAGAAACATTGTATTTACTTTGTTATTATCTTTTTTACAGTTATTGGTATTTAGAATTTACTAGAAGTTTACTAGAAACACATATAGGCCTAATTTTGGAGCAATAACTTTATTGTCAAATAAAATATTTAAAAAAAAAAAAAAAACTCTTGCGTGAATATTTACTTTCCATGATAACTCTGTTCTTGCAACTTTTCTTGGGGGTACAATTTGAAATAAATTTATCTCAAGGGGTACGGCAGTGAAAAAAGGTTGGGAACCGCTGGTCTAGATCACTGTGTTACGGTATCCTGTCATTGGCGTAGCAAAAAAAAGGGGGGGGGGCAGACCCACCCCCAAAATGTTGACCCATATTAACAAATAAATTGAGCAGTGGGTGAGAAGGAGGAAAGCGAGCAGGTGAGGGAGGGGGAGGAGTTGTCCCTTAAATCTATCGCTCTCCCTCCTCCTCCACAACTACTGTAATCGTTACACCCCCTCTCCACTCCCCCTCCACAACTACTGTAATCGTTACACCCCCCCTCTCCACTCCCCCCACCGCAACTACTGTAATCGTTACACACCCTTTCCGCTCCCCCCACCGCAACAACTGTAATCGTTACACCCCCTCACCACTCCCCCGCCGCAACTACTGTAATCTTTACATCCCCACCCACGCGAAGGTACATAAAATTTATATTGTGGGTGGATGTCGAGATGGCGGACAAAGAGAACTCCACGACTCCCCTCCCCTTTCACCACTCCCACTGCAGTTACACGAACATTACGAATCCAACGTAATCGTGAAGATTTTCCAAAAAGCGCTACAACCCTGTTTTACCATAAAAGTCGTTAGAAGTATGTAAAAATTCTTGACACAACGGTTTATTACCTCCTTAGTACAGATCACCCTCCTGTCTAGATTACTGAATGATAGATTAATTATCATTAACTATTAATAATTATTATCAAGTAGTGTAAATTATTTATATTTATTTTTGGTTATTAATAATTTTTATGCTTCATTATTAATCATTATTATTAAATATTCCGTGATCTGTACAAAGAAGATAATGAACCGTTGTTTTATTTTAATGTACCAAAGCAAAGACAAAAAATGTCAAAAACAGTTGTGTCCATTGAAATTCAAGAAACATCTTGGACGAGGTTACACGTGCAACAAGTCCCGACAACTTGTTAATTTCCTTCGAAATATTCTCCCAGGTATCGATTTTCGAAGGAAATTAACTTAAAATTATGAGAACCTCAAAAGGAAGAATCTCCAAAGGTTGACAAAGGTGTTGTGAGGGCGAGAATTGTCAATTAACCCTCGAAAAATCCATTTTCTGGGCATCAAAGTTGGGAAGGTCGAGCCTGGACACGGACGGAGAATGACGAATTGACTATTTCAATTTTTCTTTTTCTATTGAATGAAAATCGTAAAAATGAGAATAGCAGTTCTAAATAAAGTCAAATACACTAATTTAAACTAATTTCAACCCAAAAAATTATGATGAGCCTTGGAAAACGCTCCGGACATCAAAATGTCGCTTTCTGGGAGAATGATTCTTCACCTTTTCACACATACCAAAGTTTAGTTAACCATTGAATGGGGAAGGGATGACGAAAAAATAAAGAAATGAATGTTGGCCATTCATTTATATTACTGTCCTACATCTTTATTATATATACACACACACATTTATATATATATATGACGTTTCAACAAACAACACTTAAACCTACTCGTTAAAAGTGTTCAACTGACAATTTTGTTCTCGCAATATATTTGTTTTCTTTATTATCAACAGTCACAAAGCAGTTCGAGCCCATTTTATATCATATTTCTTTGAAGATGAATTTCAACTTGGGTTATTAGCGTTCAGCGACAAGTAAAGTTGGCTACATTTACAATGATTTACAACACGAAATACTGACCTACGAAACTAATCGGCTACGGGAACCTTCATGTAAAGAGTACTTACGAAGGTTTCTGAAATGATTATGTACAGATTGATGAAAGAGCAGTTTTGGTTCTTAGGCAAGTATTGATCCTGTGAGTACTGAACGCTTGTTTTATTGGTAAAAATGAAAAGACGTCAAAGTGAAGTACGTTTGTCTACTCGAGCGCCCAAATGCAGATTGTTGTACTCGTTGCTACTAATTTAATTTGATCCAACAATATTTTTGAGTCAATAAAAATAGAACTGCGACATCAACAACGAATATATTCTCTTAAATTCATTCTGGTAACATCGAATTTCAATGGTAACTTATACAGTTTACAGGTAACTTTCAGTTTATTCAAGATTATATCCCACTGAATCATTAAAATAAGTTTAATTTCATTCACTATTTGACGTGAAACCACGTCAAACATCTTAAAAGCTAAAAACATCATTATTGCATTGCTACACTTCATTTTTATTTTTTCATGATTTTTTTCACAAGACTACACCTTATTTATCCAGTTATTATAGACACGAAGAGTGGTGGTGGTTATGAGGACACATAATAAGTGCCATTGGACAATTTATTATTAATTTCTATTTAGAACTAGTGTATAAACGCACAAGTCATCCATTTGATGACGCTGGGAAATTTAACTTAAAAATGGATGCGATTTCGCATTGAATTCCCAATTAACAAGTCGTGTACTTGGTAGATATCAAAGCAACCACCAAAGTTTAAAATAAACTGTACCAGTTCGTACCAGTTCATACCAGTGTATGAATGCCTTCCTACGACCGAAATGCGTGAAATCGTTCACAGATTTCGTAATATTACTTTTTCTACAAAAATAAGCGTTTCACCAACAACAAAATAGCGAATTTCGAAATAAAAATACTTTTCAAGATTTCACCGTTTTCAGGAAGAAAATCCAGTTTATTTACACTACTCTACGCCGTGTCAGATTCGTCAGGCGAGAAAAAGACTCGGGCGAAGTTTTTTCTTGTTTGGCAACAAAAATAAATTGTTGGGTTTTATATATTTTCTTATGGGCAAAAAATAAACGTTCGTTTTCTTTCTGATTCATCAACATGCAATTCAAATATACAACTAAGTTAGTGGCGGATAGACACCAGTGATCTTTTCAGTACCTACCGACCACTTCGATCATGTGAAATGGCGATTGTATTGATAATTTTTAAGACCTGAAGTCACTGAGCATCAGAAGTTACGATGTACCGATTAATGATTCGATGAATACAAGATCTTGATATTATACGAGGTTTATTCTGACCGAACATGGAGTAGAAACTGAATGACGGTACGGGGACGTTATTTCATGTAGGAGCTCCTACGTTAAAACCTAGGTTATTTCACGGAGTAGGAATACGTGGATCAAGACATCTCTCCCACTAATTCAAAAACTTCACGGTGCAATAGAGAAGAGAGAGATATAAAGATGATCACGATTGAAAAGAAGAAGTGGGCACTTGGCCGCAATACGGCGATTCTTGCAAATAAAAATACACTGATTGATTGATTGATTACGGTGAAAATAATCCACGGCTGCATTATTATAAGAGTAGAGTAGTAAGTAAATGAAACGTCGACAACTCGATTGCTCTCAACGAATGGTGGTTGTCGTGGAAGTTATCAAAATATAATCCCTCGCCGAGTGAAATTTGGGACTTTGGCAATATTCTCTCAAATACTCGTCATCAGATTTCAGTTGTTTACAAGTTTCAAGATTCTCTGTAATATTCCTCACCCAATTCACACTATCGAGTTACAACCATAAACCAGTGCAACACGTTGAAATCTCTAGTTGGTCAACGACAATGATACAAAACCATTCAAGAATCAGAGCAGTTCTAAACCAAATCAGTTCAGGTTAACGCCTTTCGAATGGAAATGTCCAACAGTTTCCAAAAACACCAGCGTTTTAATAAGTTTAATACCCTCTTCAGTGTTGTATTTCAACCTGGAGACAGTTACTTTTCTCATTTACGTCTTCACCGCGATTTGTTTTTCGATAAAACTTTGAAATATTAGGAGGATGCAGAGTGAAAATCTAATTTCAATACCCATTTGGAATGAGGAGCAGCAAAACTGGGCTACAACAATGTGTTTTCTCCCATATCACTTCACATTTCATACACAGTTCACTCGATTCGGGTTTTTCCTCGCCTTGTAGCTGTGTATACGTCTCGAGATCTTCCACGTTGAGTCATAAGATTGTACTTATCTGTTTATACGTTTCATTAAGTAAAATCTCTCAAATATTGGACGTTAGGCTTAGATTTCAGCTGTTCATACGTTTCAAGATTCTATCAAATGTTCAACTGTTTTCACCTTTCAAGATTCTCTCAATTATTCGACTTTAAATTACGTTAATACGTTTCAAGATATTGGAAAATAACTTAATCTGATTTCATCTGTTTTGCGTTTCAAGATTCTCTCAAATATTCGATGTTAGGCCATCAGATTTCAGCTGTTTAAAAGTTTCAAGGTTCTCTGTAATATTCGTCATCAGATTTTAGCTGTTGACACGTTTTGAGATATTCGAAATGAGGTAATCTGATTTTAGCTGTTTTGCGTGGCAAGTTCTCTCTAATAATCGATGTTAGGCCATCAGAGTTTAGCTGTTGATACGTTTCAAGAATCCCTGAAAGGTTTGACGTTAGGCCATCAGATTTCAGCTGTTAGTTTGTTTCAAGATTCTCTCTAATAATCGACGTTCGGCCATCAGATTTAATATATTGATACCTTTCGAGATTCCCTGAAATGTTCGAAGTCAGGCCATCAGATTTCAGCTGTTTACAAGTTTCAAGATTCTCCTCACCTTGAGAGAAATTCTTTTTATGATTTGACAAATGATTGAGACAAGTTTTTAGGATGAGTACACAAACTTTTGATAAGCTGCATGTAAGAATCACTTCACCCTTGGAAACCAATCTCTGGCATTTGCCCACCTCTTCATAACAACTTATCAAGAAAAAAATTAATAAATAAATAATAATATTAATAAAAAATAAATAAATAAAAATCTAATTCATTTGAAACAACACCAAGATAAACAAAACATGTTTAAAGCGTGGGAAATTCTGAAAGATTTCATTATTTAAGGAGTCTAGAAGATGTTTCAAAATATTCGAAATTAGGTCATCAGATTTCACCTATTAGTAAGTTTCAAGATATTCGAAATTGGTTCATCAGATTTCAGCTGTCTTTACGTTTCAAGATTTGACTTCGCTTTCAATGTTCGAGTTTAAGTTATCGGATTTCCCCTATGTTTACGTTTCAAGATATTCAAAATTAGGTTATTACCTAACTGATTAATCAGATTTTAGTTGTTTTTGCGTTTCAAGATTCTCTTAAATAAGGTTTTAGTTGCTCATACGTTTCAAGATATTCGAAATTAGGCCTTCAGATTTCACCTATTTCTTTGTTTCAAGATTCTCTCAAATATTCGTAATTAGGCCATGCTACATGCCCAATGCCACTCAATTGAGACCATCCCTCAATGTTAGTTGTTCTACGTCCCTATCGGTATTAGGTGACATACAATCTGGTAGGTACCTGAAAAGATGGTTGGTG
This sequence comes from Stenodema calcarata, assembly GCA_963920205.1. Taxonomy (NCBI): domain Eukaryota; kingdom Metazoa; phylum Arthropoda; class Insecta; order Hemiptera; family Miridae; genus Stenodema; species Stenodema calcarata. The sequence continues at coordinate 4,017,350 of OY986056.1, read as the reverse complement.
CTATCCCTAAATTCTACTCTGGCAGTTTTCCTTCATCTACTCTTACAATTTTCTTACAGCCAAATTTTTGTTTCTCTCTCGACAAAAAATACGTCTAATGTTATCTGTGATAGGCAGTTTTGTATATACACATTACAATTTTTTTCCTTTTTAACCATAAAATATTACTAGTACGAGATTATTCTCCACCGACTCCGGGACATTTTTAGGACTAACGACTGCCGTGGAGCGGCTGGCACTGCTTGATTAAATCCAATATCGTACGCATCTACCACATAATGATTTCATTTACCATAACCTTACATGATCTATATATTTCATAATTTCGTAGAAATCGCGACTCTATTCAGAACACGTCGATGAATTCTTGACGTTCCTATCCCCTCATAAATTTGCAATATGTATTTTTTCACTCAACAATCATAACATTCTTTTTACTAAGCAGTGAGTTCACTCAACACTGAAGTCGGAGGATTCAAGTTCAAATCCCAACTTAGAAGCTTGAAAATCACCATAACGAGTCAAATGATTATGTCACACGTCACGCAGTTTGTAAAATTTCTACAATCAAACACTTTACTCAACTTTTATCACAACCCACACTTCGAGACTATTGAAAATCTACACTCATGTTCGTGCCTAATCAATGTAATTCTACTAAATTCCATAAAATCTCGAAATCCTGTGGGGAATATTCTCTGAATTCTTTTTTATAACTGAAATTGCTTGGTATTCTAACAGTACAAACTCTCAGAATGGAAGACATTGAAAGGTTATTAAATGAAATCTGTTCTAAAATTTTAAGAACAGATTTCATCGCAGTATCAACAGTAATGAACTCGCGTATGTTTATGGTAACTCGTGTTAATTATTACTGATTCGTACATATCAACGTGTTCTGTTCAGTTGTCACAAATGACAGCTATTCCATAGCATCACAATAACGAACGGTGGGGTATAGGGGTGCCTGTTGTTCTCTACTCTACGATATCATTACAAGTTTTGATGTCTTAAAATTATCGTTAACAGTAAAATGAACGGCTGGTTGTGTTGGATTGGTGTTGAGGGCTTACAGGTCCTGACCTAACCGATCCATTTCCGAGAGGAGGAACTCGACGTCGTCTTTGTGGACGGCGGCTGAACTGAATATGCTTCGGAAGAAATTGGGCCGCTTGTCGTCCGGCTGGTAGCCAACCATCATCGTCCCCTGCTCCATCATTTTCCCTTTGAGAACTGGGCATATCTGAAAATTAACGTTGTGTTTAATAGTTTTTTATCAATGCATTTATTTGTAGAAATGTACAGAATAAATTGACAAGAGTAGTGTATAATACAAATGCTGCTCCCCACCGTAAGTCTAGGACTATATAATTTACTAGAATTACACAGATCTGCAAATAATTGTGTTCTGGTTGTTGTTGAACAGCTGGAGGTCATTTCCGAAGTAAGCTTCTGCGTAGAATCTGAATTCGAGCTCAGAATTGTCCTATCACGTCTGAATTTTGAGATATTTGAGGTTTTGTACACAATAAATGGATATTTTCATCAGAACTGGATGACATTGCAATATTCACTCGTTTTGTATGACATGGTATGAGTATAGTATGGTATATTATTGTTTAGTATGATTTGTTATAGTACAGTATGGTATGATAGGAAAGAAATTCGTATGGTATGGTATGAGTACGGTGAGAATATGGTGAGAATATCGATTTGCAACACAGTCTGATATAGACAGAAGGGTGATCTGCACAAGGAAGATAATAAACCGTTGTGTCAAGAATTTGCAGAGTTTTTCCCTTCATCTCCTCGATTGACTGAAAACGACGTCTCTGATTTGAGTTTGGGGAAGAGCCAGAAGTATCAGGGAGCAAGGTCAGGAGAGTAGTGGCAAAAAAAGTCACGAATGAGGAGCGCTGTGTGGCAAGGCGCGTGGTCGTGACGCAAGACCACAGCTCAGGTCGCACGAGTGCCACGAGTGATGAGGCGAGGTGACGAGTCGAAGTGACGTGGCGGGGTGATGAGGCGAGGTGACGAGGCGAACGCCGCGAGCGAATGCCGCCTAGTCCGATCGCCTCGTCCACTCGCCTCATTCGCGCCAGGAGCGGTTTTTCTGGCACAAGTAAACGAGGCGAGGGGGGTGTTTACATATTCGCACGAGCAAGGTAGTTCGTAAGGACATACGGGGATACTTCATCAGATTTATCATGTAAACATGACACACGCCCAAACACATATATTTATTTCACCGCCATACTACCAAAACAGTTTAACTATTATCAACTTTATACGTATTATACCATTAAAGACAGTATACGTATAGAGGTACTGAGAAGTTAAACCTGCTCGTAAACACGTAATAATCAGAAGGAATGAGGGGGATACATGAAAGTACTAATTGCAGCCAGTAAAACCAACACCAGTTGAGTTGTGTAGAAATGATCTGCCCAGACAAGTGTAGCAGACACGACCAGTCACCTACAGGTGACACTCTACGTTGATTTTGATCACATCAAAGCATAAAGTGATTAATTACACATCTAATTTTCAAAATAATAATAATAATAGCATTTCCACTAGGGTTGGGCAATACTGCCTCGATATTTTGAAGTATCGATACTTTTGATTCAATACATCGAATATTTAGTATCGATACTGCTCAAAAGCAATACTAGGGAGTATCGATACTTTTTTTAGAAAAATATCGAGTATTGAACACGGGATACTTCTATAATTACTGTGTTGTGTACGATTGAACAAAACACGAATAATTTCTTCCTTAACTCCTGCGTACCGCTCAGAACGCCTCACAACCTCCAACTGCCACCGTTGGCTAGCCAGTAAACCGGAGTACCCTGAACTATACAAATTGGCTCGTAGGTACCTTACCATTCTAGCTGTGTCGGTGCCGTCCGAACGCTTGTTTTCCCTGTGTGGCCGAATAATGGATGATTATGGTAACAGGTTGACGCCAACACATTTATCTCAAAGAGTTTTCTTAGCATCTGTTAAAACTAGTCTGTGGGAAAAAAATTCATTTTAGATTATATTTATTTGACTTTGAATAAGTGACTTGTAATAATATATGTGTCGGTGCCGTCCGAACTGTTAAAACTAGTCTATGGGGAAAAATCATTTTAGATTTTATTTATTTGACTTATATCATACACATAATATATTATTACATGTGAAATGTATGTATGATAAAATATACATATTAATAAATACATTTTGAATTTAACCCGCGGTTTTTCCATTTTACCTTGTCAGTAAGGGCACCTTTGGGTTACCCGGGAATTCTTTGATTCAATACTTATAATATTGTTCAGTATCGATATTTTTTAACCAATATATCGATACCTGGTATTGAAACAAAAAACGAGTATCGATACCGTTAGTATCGATACTAGAGTTTGCGGTCCCCATCCCTAATTTCCACAAAAACCAACCGAAATTGATGCCTTTTTTCTTCAAAGCAAGTCAGCTGACCAATACTGAACACGAAAACTGGGGAGAATTGAAAACGAATCTGCACGAGTCTCTGTCCTATCTAGAACCCTGTGCCAACAACTCGCAGTATCCATTTCGCCGCATTCGCCTTCTGTACTGACCCAATCACCTCAGTAAAATATTTTACGTGTAATGATGTCACACATTGATACAAATAAAAGCAAGATAAGGGATGCCAAGGAACCCAATACCTCAGGTCTGTCAACCTCGGGGTCCGGGGATTCCCCAGTCAACAAAACAACCCCCTCAAAGGGTAGACGGTTAACGGGAGGAAGACATTGTATTCCAACATTGTATTTAGACGTTGTATTCCAACGGAAGCTCTGTCAAAGCCCTTGCAACTCACCAAATGTTTTCTTTGTTCCCTTCATCCTCAGTGATGATACTACGGTATCGGTGTCCTGAGGAACAGAAGAAAACTCCTTATATCCAAAATGTTCACCTTTTCTCAACTCCTTGCAAATGGTACTACAGTACCGGAGTCCTTGGAGTAAAGAAGGTTTATTCCTCTCAACTCTCAGCGGATGACATTGCGATAACGGAAGATCATACTTTTCGTAGTTCCTGAATTAGATAGATAGATAGATAGAAAGTCTTTATTGCCTTTCGGATAACATCCATAGCAAAAAATACAAATTATACTATAATTATTACAAATTGTGGAGTGTCTTAGCCAGTTCAAAAGAAAAGAAAAAGAAATCATCCTATTAGGAACTTACAATAAGCAGTCTCACTTCGCTAGCTTCGCTTAAATAATAAAACAACCTGTTGGCTACATTTCGATCACTCGACGTCAGTATTCGCTTGTACTGTTCTTGAAACGATAGGGGCAAGGCGAGAATTGGCAGCAGAAACTTCAGGCGGGGATTAGACAGCATAGGACATTGGAGAATAAAATGCATAGCTGTATCGCGTACACCCCAGTTGCAGATGGGGCATGCAGACAAAAGGAAATCTATCCTGACGCCCGCAACCAGGATCCTTGGGGCGTGTTGGCCAAGAACCCGTAGCTGGTAGTTCCTGAATTATCATCTCCTAGTGAATGAGATCGGGAACTCGGAGTCCTAGGATATTGAAATTCAAAATTTTACAAATCAACCAAAAATAACCTAGCTGTTATCGAGTAGTCCTTAACCAAAAGAATAGGAGGAAAGTAAAATTGGAAGGAACCTAGGATCATTCAAAATCTTCGTTACCAAATTTACTTTCGGGCCACAGCATCCCCCAAAATGTCGTCTACTCCAAACTTTGATAGATGTGGTGACCATTCCCGCCAGTTTTTTTGACATTTTCATGTCTTTCATATGGCACTAAACAAAAAAATCGTCACGAAAAATCGTCACGAAATTTGCTCACGAAAATTGTCCCAAGTCGCCACAATGATGATTATGACCATCAGAAGTGAAGTTGTTCGTTATTGGAATTAGGTAGGTACTTTACAGTTTGATATTACTTCCCAGTTTCGGCCCTGATCATCCGAGAAAGCTGATACTCGGTATACAAACTCTTGAGGGAACTCTAAATTCGAATTATGATATGCGCATGACTTGATACGAAGTTTGTTTGCACACAACATGAAAATGTCTCAATGTGTTGCAGACTCGCATGCAAGCGTTTTTCATCATGTGTTCACTCACTGAAGGAACGCAGCAGGGTCCTTGGTCTTTTCTGTCCTATGAAGCCCTCGGAACCCAGCAATAATGCATTCTACCCTTCTACGCTGCAGAATTGATGAGGCAGTATCCATGTATCTATCAACATCCAGACCCAGTTTCTGGCCTCCCATCTGAATCGGGATATATACCCCACGTATTCCAGAACATCCCAAAAAATGTCTCCATCGCCGGTTTTGCAGATGACCTCGCCATCTACTCATCAAGCCCATCCCCACCCAAAGCCTGCAACCGACTAAAAAGTCAAGCAATGCCGTCAAAACAGAAGGTATTATCTTCAGCTACAAGCGAAACCTGCCATCCAAGATAACTATTCGTTCAAATCCCATTCAGCTGTCCCCCTCAGTAAAATACCTCGGCCTCCACCTCGACAAAAGACTCACCTGGCAGCAACACATCAAAGAAACAAACTAAACTGCTCGCAGAAAACTTGGTCGTTACTTCCACCTCTTCAAATCCAATTCACTCTCCACAAACGCCAAACTACTCATGTACAAATCACTAATCCGATCACATACGCTTCCCAAATATGGCACACAGCAGCAACCACATCATTACACAAGTTACAAATTACACAAAATAAATGCAATCGACTCGCCACCCACACACCACGCCGCACAAACATCAACACATTACACAAGAAATTTTGAATAGATACACTTGACGCTTCATCGCCAAACAGAAATTTAAATTCACAGACAAATTACGAACACAACTCAACACCCTCCTCAACAAAACACACGGGTGCGGATTTGAGTCATCCCACGCCAGTCTACCCCCAAGCCAACTCTGTATACATTTTGTAAACTCTGTAAATATGTTAATAGCCCTTAGATTCTGTAAATTTGTGAATAGCTTTTAAATTCTGTAAATAGCTTTAGTTTTAAGAACCCACAATCACCCTAAGAGTTTTAAATTGTTTATCCCTTTTCTCTCGCGGAAATTTACTTTCCCTACCCCGTAAACCTAAGACACAAAATACAATACTATTTAAGACTACAAGACATTTAAGGGCGTCAGACCGATATTGTTCATAAGTATCTTAAGACACTTAAATTTAAACTGATGTATGTACCTCTGTGCCAATAAAATATTATCAATCAATCAACCATCTGAATCGAGAGTGGTCACCAAAACCTCCGACCTTCCTTCTCGACGTTCGAGGGTCCAATATTCTAACTCAGGCAACAATATTTGTATACCCAGACTTTTATTTACTTCAATTGTTTTCCTGCTCACTGGTGTCAACACGGTGAAGGTAACAACTTTATCGATTAGTCGAACGGCAGGACTTTAAGAAACTCCTAAGATGATGCGGTAGTCAAATTGAAGTATTTAATAAACAAGATCGACCCTAAAATGACATTCGCTCCCGAATTACAAAGAAGCTATCCATGAAAACCAACAGCTTGGCCCTGATTGAAACCTCCGAATTCGCAGTGAATCCCACGACTACGACTTACTTTGGCCAATTCGTTGATTCGCTGTTGGTTATGGGGCACATTCCTGAGGCGTTTGGGGATGTACCAGAAACTGACGTTGACGCACTCGGGCTCGAGGATGAGATAAAATTTGTCTTTTTCCGCTTTGATTTTCTCGACGAGATACTCAGCCATTTCCATGAGGTGGTCCATGTGAGCTTCAAACCCGTTCAATCCCTGTTGAAAGACAGCAAGAATATTATTATTATGCGACAGTATTATGCCACTATATTATTATTATGCGACAGCATTATGCCACTATATACTCTCTGTATGTGCGAGTGTCTCAGAGTAGTAAGGAAGAAATGGGGGTTTCAGAGATAACTGCCATCCCCCAACCCCTCTGTCGTCCCTCAAAATTTGAGGCTCAAACCCTCAAACTTACTCTCAAACTCCCAACTGACATGGATTAATTACGAGTATTAATTAATGTATAGGAACAAGCTCAGTGTTGGCCTCTTGCATAATATATTATCTTCCTGTTGTATTGTAGGCCGAGCTGCGTAATAATTAGCTACGATAATTGATAAAAATCGTTGATTTAGGGACCTTCTTGTTATCGATTTTAAATCAGAATATCAGGATATTCATGAATTGGGAGTCATTTATGAATTATTCATAAATGACTCCCAATTCATGAATATCCTGATATTCTGATTTAAAATCGATAACAAGAAGGTCCCTAAATCAACGATTTTTATCAATTCTGAGTATTCACCAACCAATAATATCAAACAACACCCCGTGGATACTGAAGTATCACAGGAAATCAAGAAGATACCACAAATGTGAGTCAGCGGTTGATCAACTTGATAGTAAGCTGAAATTTCGCCGTTTAAGTAATGCTTGAATTAACTCATCTTGGACATTTCACAAAATGCATTCTTGACAATAACAAATCGATAGAACTTGCCTTGGCTCGGAATTGAAGCCACAGCTTAAAAATATCGTTGTGGCGGCCACATTGCAGCACCTTGTCGCCAGTGTCGTATTTGATGTCGTACAGCTTGTCCGTCATGAAGAGATAGTCAGCTGACATGGAGTTACAGCTCATCAGCAACCCCTAGAAGTTATACGAATTATACTGTTATGTGAAAGTTCGGAATGCTCTGTGAATGTAACGTGATCGAATTATTCTCTACTAGAGACATATCGTCACAAATACAACTACGTCAAAAGTATTGTTGTGTAATGGTAATCGACTGTTACGAATCAAAAGCAGTAGTTGTCGTGGTTATGTTTGGTTGCACAAACACAAATTTGGTACCAGTTGGTACACTTCAATAAGTCGGGAACGACTAAATACTGACATTGACTTAGGATGGGACTGGTATGCAAGTCAGCATATAGACCCTGGATCCAGTCCTCTCCCTCTACAACACTGATGATCCCCCTTATCAGGTTGCGATTTTTCCTGTTGCCAGAATCCCAAAAACGCTTTATCGTAAAGCTTGAAGAGCTGGGCACTCAATGAAGAGTGGTGCCGTGTCGTCACCCTCTCCACATCTCCGATTTTGTGCAGATGCTCACAGAAGCACTCATGTCCAATCAGCATCCTCATTTTTCTCGTTGGAAGTTCTAGTGCTTCTGATCGTTTTCTCCTTAAAAGCGCGGTCATTGTCAACTTCCCGAGTCTTTGTGCCGGGAAGTCATCCCATTTCCTCCTATGCCTTTCCCTCACCCATTACCCCAACGAGGATTCAACCTTAGCAAACCGTCTGCTCCCCCAATGCCCTCGACTCCACGATGTCCAAACACATCAGAGTGACTTAATTTTTCGCTCCCTGGCAGTTCAGCCCCTCTCAGCCTTCCCAAACCAGTCTTCAGCCGCCGCAAAAGCCATTGAAGGACGTGCAGTGCAGGGCTTCCACATAATTGATACAGGAACTCCACAAACTCTGCAGGACAGAGCTCCTGCGTACACTCCAATTCCATGCAGATACTTATGGAAGCACCCATAGCCAGTCAGCATCTCCAATAGAAGTCTCAGTTTTCTCCTTAGCAGTTCTAGTGCTTCAGAGGCCCTTCTCCTACAAGGCATGGCCATTGTCAACTTCCCGAATCTTTGTTCTGGGAGGTCTTCCCAAAACCTCCCGTCCCTTTCCCTGACCCATTATCCCAACGAGGATTTAACCGAGCATTTGGCAACGCTCAAGACTGGTTCTGGCTCACAAGTACTGTTTTACCAAACCGTCTGCTACCCCGTTGCCCTCCTCTCCAGGATGATCAAACACATCGGGGTCACCTAATTTTCCGCTTCAGCGCCTCCTTGCCTTCCCTTACCTGTCTTGACCTGTTTTGGGCCGCCATCACAATTATTGTGCTCAGCTAACATCGGCTTGTGCCCATGAAATATCCACCCCAGTATCTGGACAATCCATTGCCACACAACACTCGGGTAATTGTCAATTGTGTACAGACAATCGTTGAAACCCACAGAAAATGTGGGTTATGCAAAAAAAATTCGTGAAATGAGCTTTTTAGTCGTATCTAAGAATTATTTTGCCACATGTTCTCTTTACCTTCTTAATATCACCCCTACAGTCAAGGTTTAGTACAATACAGTCAATCTAAATTATTATCTATAATTATTATTGCCCATTTTCTAGTCATACTCACGTCAATCTTGAAATGAATGGTAGAGCACTGTAACAAGGTGCCCATAAGCTTGTGAGGGTTCCATGTGACGGAGTCAGCCCTGCAAAATTATAAGCCATGAACGTAAGTATTAACGTAAGGTATGTTAGTAAGTCATGAACGTAGTATATAAGTTAACTAATGGCTCCGTACAGACGTTGTGATATGAAAATACTCAAAAATCATTGTAGAAAGGAAGAGCCTTCTTGAATTTCGGTTACAGAGTGGACGAATATGTTGTTGTTCTAAATTCACGCCTACTAATAATTTTCTGGCAGTATCGAAAACTAAATGTTAGAGTTCAAATGGTTCAAAATGTCTCATGAACAATACTGGCAAAACGTGGTGGGAATCTGTGCACTTCTGAGTCCATTTCATGTGTCGTTTCCCATTGAAATTTGGTCCCTTTCAAGCGAGTTTGTTCGTAGAATGTTCTAATTTAAAAGGGGTTAATTGAACTGTGGAGTTCTCAATCATCGATCAGTCAAAGAACTTTTTCCTCTTCGCCCAAACAGCGAGGGCTAATGGCATGTTCTCGTTCGAACTCGGATCAGCGCAGGGGGAGAGTGTGAGAATTCGCACTTGTTTCACTTGACGATTAAATAGGGGCGCCCTTATTTCTCCAACCGTTCGTTTCCTGCGTCAGACCGTAAGATTAAATGTGAAGAGAGTTGAGCAAACGGCATTTGATGTTGTCAACAACTCATCAACTGGCGTCCATCTAGTCATCAAGGGCTCCAAGATGTTGAAAGATTTCGGTTTCGAATGATTCAGATGTCGTGTTCGATGACAAGAAAATAGAGAACCTCATCCTCGAATTCAGGATCATGTCGAAGAGGAAACTTTCGCTTTGTATAATTCCTCTATTGCTTTATTCTTCCAATCGTTTGGCTCATCATTGTAAGCTTCATGTTCATGAGGCGTAAAACATGCCATTTCACACACCTCCATATTTTTTCTTAAAAAACGAACAAAGGCAAGGGTGGACCCACTTTGAACAAGAAAAAATATTGCTTCCCGTGTATCACAGTCTAGTACCTGTCATCCACAGTCGTGTAGCTGAGATCAATACTGCCCTGTTAAATAAAAACGCCTCAAGTCCAATGTTTACGGAAATGGGGTTTTTACAGAACCCCCTATTTTGGAGTTTTTTTTTCACCATTGAAGTGGTTGAGTTCATGATATGATATTATCGATATCTCACCGAAAAATGGGCTTTTATAATAAGTTGCAGTCAACTTACATCAAAGGTTTCAGTGAAAAACTTTGAGGCGAATTTCTGCAATGTTTTTCAATTTTGAGTTGAGGCGTTTTACCTTAACAGGGCAGAATAGTCATGAAGATAAAAGCACTGTCTCGTAGCTGTGATCCACAGTTGTGACACAGTTTTTCTGTGAATCCCAGCCATATTGTTGTGATCCACTGTCTTTTCAACTCCTGTGGTGCTGGTCGACGTACAACAAGTGAGCAGTTTTGTTGGCTAATGTTATTATGGTTATAATAAGTAAATGGACCCTGGTATCTCTAATATCTCACTCTCTTCACACCACTGAATCGTGAAGCTTTTTCTTCTTCGTCCTTCTCTGAAAGTTATCAACGTCAAGTACGTTTCATCGTTATAGCCTATGCTGCTGCGCATTGAGGTCTTCTCTGTACTTAGTTCTGGCATTTTTGAATGGTTTCAATGTTACTCTTGGCATCACAGCCCCGAAAACTGGTGGAAATTCTGAAGAACCGACTGGAAGGCGAATCGTTAATGGCACAGCCTGGTAAAGTTTGTACTTCAGGCCACCATATTACACTTAGTCCAAGGCTTTGGTAAGATTAAGGAAGATCACAATACAATTTCTCTTCCAGTGGTTTTGCAATGATTCAATTATGTTTGTGCACTTCATTGATAGTGTAACGTTTCTTTCTGAATCCAAATAATTCAAATTCTGGAGCTCTGACTAGTAAAACTTTATATTAGAAGAAAGAGGGACTCGCGTTCTCCAGAGCCGAAGGAAGACGCTGGAGCCGATTATCTTCACATCCTACTTTGGCCATGAAAGAATTTTAAAAACCACACTCGATATAAAATGCACGCTCAAAAGGGGTTTGCGAGACCTCTTTTCGACAAAGCAGCTTTCTGAATTGATGACTCGAGTCAGTATACCCTCCTGTCGACAGCACGCACCTCAGTGATGTACGAGTCAAGTGACTCCGCAACCCAAACTGCCCTTAGCCCTTAGGTTATGGGCACTCTGTCAAATAGAGGGGGGACCCTAAACATGAGAGGGGTCCCAGAGTGTTATACCGCCTTCCACAAATCTGCTTAATTGAATTCTAATGTCCCCGCCAGAGGGGGATTTTAAACAGGGAGTATAAGGGCTCAGATGCAGAGTGAATTGCTATTAATTATACACCAAAGCCCTCCCCTTCATCCGAACGATTCACCTCCACAAACGGTGAGCCGCCTACCGCAAATTTATAATTGAGGCTAAGCCAATGTGAGGGGACTTCTATTTTCTCTTCCCCTTTTTTGACGCGGACGGCGGATTACAATGCAGTCTGGGCAAGATTGATGGAGGTTTCGAAGAAGTTGAAGGAAAAAAAGAACTTTGGCGTAATTGAAAACGGACGCGCCGCTTGAAAGCGACGCATCGTTGGACCGGAACACGATGTTGGTTGTTGGAAGTAACAAAATGGACCGAACAGTCCGGTCAGAACTTGCAGTAGAACGACTCGTTTTCAACACAGATGCTCCAATTGAAGAATTCCGATGCGATAATATATTATAATGTATTATATTATAATGAGCAAATTCAGGGCATCTACACATTTCTTGGCTACTAGCTGATCAGTTTTGAAACTAAGCAGGTCAGGGTCTTGTCCCATCGCCGGCAAGTAGAAGCCACTTTTCAACTGCTCTGAGACCTGTATTACACCTTTTCAGGTCAGGCTACTCGTGAAATTCAAAAATGAATGAGGCTACTCATGAATGCCTAATATCCAAGACACGACTTTGCTTTTCAAACTAGGAAAATGATACTGAATCCCAGTTAAACAGGCCAGTCCAGTTCCCCAGTCCCATTTTAGGCGATGAGCACGTCACGCCAAGTGTGTCTAGTGTGGAAAATGTTGGATCTTCTGGAAGATTCTAGTACTTTTTTATATTTATTTGGCCTCAGACTTTTCCATACAGCGATGTTACAAAATGTAATAGGTATATAATATATACCTATATAATATATTATATAATATTATTATATTACAGTAATGTGATTGCAGCCAGTTAACATGCAACCATGATAATCATGGTACCTATCATAATGTTATCTACATTAATTGTGAATGGTATTAAATATCGTGGCCAATGTTGTTGAAATACTGCATTACACTCACATAGAGTTCGGGTCTAACTACTATGATGTAAAATTGATAAGGTAAGGTTCACCGATCTCAACTAACATCAATTTCCGCTGACATTCAAATTTCTTACACGAAAGAAACACATGTTCCAAATCGTCTAATTCACCACACTCATCACAAAGATCTGACTGCTCTTGGTTGATTCTGTGAATATAAGCTTTACATATACAGTGATTCTAGTACTATGTGATTCCAACTCTCTACTATCCATTTCGTGCTTCCACAGAAGCACATACTACTTACTTGTATGCTATTGAGGATACCTAATATTTAATAACTTGAGGAATTTTGTTCTTCGAAATTGCGTTGATCTTAGTTAAACTGTGCGTCAAGAGGAGTGTGACCTGGTTGGTTTGAAGTATAGTAGAAGTAACACAAAAGTTCTAGGCAGCTCTGGAATGGGAAATAATCCCAAACCAGCTTTGACCTCACCGTTCAGACAGCAATGGACTCGAGGGCTCCCTGACAGTACGGCAATCATGTAAAACAATAATGTACACCATGTTTAATTGTTACTAATTATTGTGTTGTCAGAGAACGGCTGTGATGAGTGGATGATTTACATGGGTTGTGGCATCTCATCAGAATCTCGGCTGCTTGTCTCAGGGAATGCACAAAACATCACCTACTCCCAAAGGAAGGCTCGAATCAGACAAGTACGTTGAAAAGGGCGACAACCTTATGAAATCAAACCGGAGTTACATAAAATATTATTGTCGCTATTTGTCAATCAATCTTTTAGTGGAAGTGGAAGAGAAAAGTAACTTTTTCGACGGTGGGCGAGAGGCAACTCGTACTCCAAATACTCAACTTTACAGGAGACCCAAAAAACTTCTTCTTGTTTAACGTTTTCAGATTCAGGAGATCACTACGCCGCTATGAACTTCAGAATCGCTAGGAAATTTATGAAAAAACGCATTTTGGCAAAAAATTGAGATTTGTGTTGTCTGTGTCGCCCATCGTTACAAGAAACTGTTTCTTCTAAAGGTAGTAATTATTTGAAAAGTAGCGATTTTTGGTGACGATCTCAGGAATTCCTCAGTCACATGCACAGGCAAAGAGTTGTTGAAGGGTGTTGTGTAATTATTTGCAGTGTTTCCCGTACTTATCCGCCCATCTTTGGGCCCTCGACGTGTCGACATATTGAAGGAGCATTGAAGTATATGAAGAGCAGCTGCCGTCTGGTAGGGAGGCCATCCATCCCAGGGCCATTACTCGGATCTGTCAGTCACAGGCTCGCGCCTGAACGGTGGGTGGGAATAAGTCGCTTTAGGGGTCCGGCCAACCGTGAAGTGCAGGATGTTTACCGGGGGAGATTAATTCTTAGCGCATTACCCTCTCCCTCCCCGTCAAAATACGAGGATCAGAATGCACTTAGGGGTCGTAGGGGCAAGTGCACTTTAGTACTCTGGAATCTGGGGTTTTTATTTCTGTTAATCCCATGATCTGTGGATGGTAATCCTGTTTTTGAATAAGATTATTGATTGAAATACCGAACCGTAGGTTAGTTAATGCCATTATTTGGTCATTTTGGTACATTTTTCCAGGAGCGGTCTGCCCTATGAATTTAAGCGTTTAATAAGGATGACCCAAAATCTAATTTAGTCCCAATTTGTTCAATTTGAACTTTTATCAAGAAATGTTAAAGAATCCAAGATTCCAACATGAAAACTTTTCAATATACACTGAAAACCTTAATTTTACCATAATCACAGCAAAATTTGCTGCACAGCTTTTGCAAAACATTTGCAAATTTGCAAAACAGCTCATTTAATGAGGGTTCTGCATCGAGGCAAGCGTGAATCTGCTAGAATCATTGTGCCCTTCCAATTCCAATATCTCAAAGCCTCAAGAATGATAGTCCAGTAAAATTATACCCGGAAGGGAAGGGAACCTCTATGTGACCTGAGGAAAGGTGGAAATCGTTCCAATTCGCTGGGTCATTCTTACTGTCATCTATGTTGCAGAGAAATATATGAGTAACAAACCTAAGCAGGCTGGACTTCTGCACAACTGGAGCTCAGGATGTGATATGATTGTGGCTACGGGTACGAGTATTCGTACGTTTTATATTGTTAATAGAGAGAAACCAGAATAACGACAGTAGGCATCTCTCTTGACACGGCCAACACAAGCGCTTTCGTATAGACTTCCTCAGAGTATGTTTTGATGTCGATCCTGCGTACCTTCTAAGGATGAAAGGGTCGGAGTATCAATTGGGCTTTGAGAAGCCGTCGATGCGCGAAGGGAACGTCGTGGAACACGATGTCACCCCCCGTTTTCAACTACAGCCCCTTCAAAATGACACCATAAAGGACGGAAGGGGGATCCCATTTTTTAAAAGCTTTAAGCCACTGCTGGTTTCGGAATGTCATTAGCGGTGAAGGCCTAAGATAAATTGATAGGCGATATAATTTATTGCCTTTGATGCGTGGAAGGAGGTGGATTATTCAACCATCCAATTGTGTGGATGGGGAGCAAGAGGGAACGTAAAACCTAATAAAATGTGGAATTTTCAATACAAGTCAGATTGGATGCGCCCCCAGTTTACAAGACTGCAGATTTGTTTAAAATTGGCGGAGTATGGTTTGTTGAGGCAACCGATTACTACTTTCGTTTTATCGAATCGGCACAATTCGTGGGCTCGAAGCGACTGAAGAGATTGGTAAACTGATAAGTTTTTTTTGGACCCTACGGAATTCCAGAAGAAATTTGCTCGGATTGTGGGTCGCAATTTGAAGCAATCATTGGGTCTGAGTGTGAGTCATTCAGACAATCATGTGGATTTGCTCACAGAACGAGTAGTTCATCTTTTCCTCAAACTAACGGTTAGCTGAAACACCCATCAAAATAGCTAAGATGCTCCTCAAGAAAAGCTCTGAAGATCCCTACATGGCTTTGTTGGCGGATCGCAGCACTCCCCTTTCTAATGGCTTCTCACCTATTGAATTGTTGATGAACAGAAAACTTCGCGATCGGCTCCCGACTTCTTCGAAACTACTAGAATAAAAATTGAACAGCACTTTAAAGTAAGTTTGGAGGTTGGCGACATGGTTCGGGCGACCGACATGAAAAGACACAAGAAGGTTGTAGGGATATACAAAGAGGCACAATCGGAATACCGAGGAGTCAGAAGAAACCGCTATCATCTGAAGCTTGCTCTGTATTACAATACACCAACCATCAGGATCTTCCTAGAGGGATCAAAGACAGGTCTTACAACCGTCAATAAGATCAGGAATTATAGTGAGTAGACTACTTAGGTACTTGCAGGAGGTGCGGCCCCAGGTGAGGGAAAATGTTTAATCGTGTCACTATAACAGTTGTAGGTAGTAATCCCAATACGTTGAAACTCCTTTTTATTTAGTTGATGAGTTCAGAGAGAAATAAAATTCAGTTCTTGTTCTGAGATCTTGATTTTTCATTCTAGTAGAATAAAGTTAAAATAATACACCTCTGATGCAGTTTACAAGTCTGCAGATCAATCGACAGTCGCCTCAATATGCAATTTGGGTCGTAAGTTCGCTCTGGGGCCACCAGACCCTGAATGGTTCAAGGAGCTGCATTTTTATAAGGCCGATGCTAGGGCCAATAGGGCCCGAAGCAAAATTCTTTGCGATTCCTTGGCTGGTATCATAGAGACTCAGGACACATTTGGTCTGAAGTCTGACGTGTGACCAAATTGTAGACGAAGGGGAAGACGGGTTATCGACGTTATGAGTGCTCAACATGGAGAAATGCGATACACCTATGGATAAAATTCTTCTTCTTCTTCGATGTATAATATCCCTCCATGGTTTCTTCAAACGATACACGCTGCCAGGGCACACCCTTGAAATGAATGTGCACGCATCATGGTCCCAAACCAGATATGACATATCTTGACACATTGTGTCAAAATATGTGCTTGGCCCCTGTGGACATCCTCACATTTTTGCGTGGCACTTGAAGGGCTAGATACGCTATAAATGTGGATACCCGGTCTGCACAAGGCATTTTCATCAAACCATTTTCATGAAAGGTTCGGAGAACTCTGAATCTACTGTACTTGCGAATCTTCAGACACTCACGAGGAGTTTAGCAATCTCCAGCTAACTTCTCAGAGTGCGTATTCTATGTTTTCAAATTTCGTGATTCAGGAAATCCTTTCAGAAAACCACATTAAAATGTGGTTTTTGTAGGTTTTGACAATACAACCACCAATTTAGATTCAGTCGTTGTACCAAACAGCTTTTCTATGCCCCTGTCCCGTTTAGACGTTCACGAAGTTCAAAATGCGTTCAAAATTATTTTATCTCAAATACTTGATTTTTTCTGAAGTACATGAATTCTACGTTATTGTCTAATCATGAGATAAAACACCCTCTCCATCCGCACAGAGTGGGTCTTGTACATATTTAGGTTCTAAGTATCAACAGTATGTAGAAGCTTTACCTCTCAACGCCTGAAAACCGTGGATGACGGTACTTTTTGGAGAGTAAGAGACCACCACCCCATGCCGCCTGTGAATCACAGTTGAATTCATCACTCAGGGGAGTAAGTAGTACAGAGAATAAAATATGCAAAGTAAAACACGTGACAGCTGTCTCAAGCCGACCAGAGATCCGCGCCAAGGCAACTGATTGAATTGGCGATTATGGACGCTGGCCGGCTCAACGTAAGCTGATTTGAGTTCAAATTTGATTCAAGTGGACCAACTTACGTCGATATGAAGCCACATTTTGTATTTCTGACAGATGTCGGCAATTGGATTGATGGGGTCGAAGGCACCGAGAACGGTCGTTCCGGAAGTGCAGTTGACGAAGAACGGGATCTGCCCTTTCGACTTCCTCTCCAAAACGAGACGTTCCAGCTCGGAGACGATCATCCGCCCGCTGTTGTCACAGATCGTAAACTCGTTATTCTCAACAATTGAAGATATTTGAGGCATCAGAAGGTTTTACTAGGAATTAGAAAAGTACTATTCAGTTGACGAATAGGCGTCCAATAGATTGGAGTCACAAATCACATTCAAAGTAGGGAAAAATTAGGAGTAGAAGGGCTCTGTCGTCAAGAAGTGCCCAACGAAGTCATGGAATTATTTTGTTTTTATTCATTTCGTAGGTCCATTGCTGCTTAGTTTTCATACTTTCTCTGAAGGCATGGGAGAAAATTAAGTTTTTTAAAATCAATAGTTTTTTGTACACCAGGCACCATAATGGCACCAAATGTATTTCAATGTTGTGAAGAAAGGGTTGAAACTACTATGTAAATCAAGAGGTTACTGGAGGTGTTTCCAATCACTGTTTAGTCGTCTCATCACAGGTCGAAAAATTCACGTCTGAGTTGACGTCCCCTTCATCAAGCCCGTTTCGAACGTAATTAGTTGGGTTTTGAGTGGAGAAAAGAGGAGGAGGATATTGGGTATTACCGAGGGGCATAACTGTCGAGAGGGTGAGAATAAACCTAAATCCCCATCATAACTAACACTTCCGCTCCCTCTTCATGTTTTATCTTCACCTTATTCCCTCCTCATTCCCCAGGGCGGATTTTTGAGTCCCGAGGGCCTCTTGAATGCTTCTTTATCCGAGTCTTCATTGAATACCGCCCAAAAAACTGACAGTATCTGTAATAGGGTACGATAGTACAGCATCCTGCCCATCATGGATAAGCTCCTCAATATTTTATATAAATTAAATCTCATATTAAAGTGAATCACGTTGTAAGAGACTGTAAGTAGATAGGAAGAGAGGGAAGTTTTCAAAGTTTTAATTAAATATTAATTCATTTACTAAATTAATTAGGTCTTTTGACATAATTTGATTGATTGATTAATGGCGATTTTTTACATACCAGGATAGGAATAGGATCATGAAGTCCTTTCTTCTTTCCTTCGTATAAAATTAATTATAGATTTTGTGGTGGTGGGGGGGGGGGGGGGGGGTTCATAACCTATCCTCTAATATCCGCCCTCAGCGTTATTATATATTTCCATCTTATAGATATAGATATAGACATATAGATATATCCATCTTTGTCATAGTGTTTGAAATAATTCTAATCAATGAAACAAGGAAATTCCAGCATTGTTACAGCTGTTCTGATTCAGTTCCAGTATTTTTCATCTCGTTCCATAGGTTACGGATTGAATTTGACAAAGTTAATTCTTTCTATTGCATAAAGAGCGTTTAGGGAATCACTGACAATAACTGAATTTCTACCTAACTCCCACTTGTAAATGGCCAAAGCAATGTTGTTTTTTAGTAGCGATTTTGATTTTTTGCATTTTTTTTTTTTATGAAACACTTCGCACACCAAAGACGTCCATGTTTGAAGTCAGCCTTAGTGAAACCCCTCGAAATTTGGGAGGTGTCACTATCTTGAAAATTGAGACAACCTGCCGACAGGTTTGTGGCCAGTGGGCAATAAGGCCAAGATAACCACTATAATTCTATAAACACTACTATAAACTCCTACTATAAATTCCGATTTGTGGCTTTTGGGTGGGGCCATAGCCCACTGTGTATGCCCCCTGCCAATCATCAAAATCAGTTGTGACGATCTCTTGGAAAACCGTTGCCTCTACAGACAGATTAAACACATCTTGGGCCGAAGTTGTGTTAAAAAAAAATCTAACGTTTTTCAACTTTTCAACGTTCCTTGTCACTACCTCCTTAGTAGATATTATAGTATAGTAGATAGGTATTATAGTTATTATAGTAGTTATATATAGGGAATTAGTAGATATTTAGTGGTAACTCATTAACGGACGGGTGTGGTTTATTATTCTGGTTAATTATTCGAACTTACTGTTCGTCAGAAGGCACTTCCACACAGTTGTCAGTACCGAGACCGCAAACAGCGGCGCAGCTCTTCACGGAGTAGTGGCACTATAACAGAACAACAAATTATTCTGGTGGTGGTTACCTGTGTAATATACATTAAGTCATAGTATGCCCAATTCACCTCTAAGATTATATTAGATTGCAGTAGGGAGTCCTGTAAGTCAGCCCTGTAGACCCTCCGACCAGTCTACTCCCTCTACTTGACTGGTGATCCATCAATATTTATTCAGACTAAGAACATCATTCCACATCATTCTCCTCCTCGATGGCAATTTGGGTGAAATTTACCGTGTTTATTGCGTCAATTGCGAGTCTGCTACTTGATTTTCTCCAGAAATATGTCTGATGTCCAAGAAAACTGTGAAATGTAGTGTAGATGAGTAGTTGTCTGGGTGGAACTTTTCGTTGATTTTTTGAAAGCTTTGTGTTGTTATGGGCACTTGTCCTATACATATTATGTACAATTTTTTAAATTATTTTAAAGCTAGGTAATGTAGTAGTTGGTGGTTGAGTGCGATATGAACTAAATTTTATTGTTGGTACCTGAATACGGAATGTGCAGTGTAAAATGTATTGTAACCCTAAGTTTGGATGTTGGAGTTATTCAACTGGCTCCTCCGATACCACTTTAAGCTTGGAATATTTCTAACAATACGCAAAACGATAACAACTGGAATTCGGATCCTTTCAAATACCTGGTCTGAAGTGAACATGACTAGTTGCGCTCCCAGAGATGCTTGTCCTTTTTCTTTGTAGTTTGGGAACATGTGATGCCTGGCAGCAAGGAAGGCGTACAGGTTTGACACGGACCCACCTAATAGAAAAGAAACCAACATAATGTAAGATGGGTGAGGCGAAATAATGGAAAGAATAAGACTAAGAACAAATTGGGAGGAAACTCGCTGTGTCAAGTGCCTTCTGGATGCGCTAAAGAGGAAAGGATCAATAATTCATCCTTAGCTTGATATGATCCTCTTTGATTGACTTATTCCTGTAATTATTATAGGAATAGGCCAATCAAAGAGGAATGCCTAATGTTACTTATATCATTTACAGAGACGCCCAAATGGTGAATCCTTAGAATTTTCAAAGACTCCAATGCACCCAGTGTTGGGTCCTTATTACAAATATAAGCTATCTTAACTGTTGGGTTGTTAAAACCTTTGATTGGCCTATACAATACTGTAACTGATCCTTTCCTCCTTAGCCAGTCCAGAAGCCACTAGCCACATTCCCAGCTAATTTCCTTTCACTTTGTTCTTAGCCAATCAGAAGGCACGTTTCAATTTTTACTGCACATAATGGATGATGTTGTTACAGCCGACAGTCTTTTCGTCTTCAAACCTCGTATTTTATTTCATCAGAAAACAACGGATAAAATACGAGTAGGTATACATACTGTAAACTGGGACAACTTTGCCACTTTTTTTTCTTCTTTCAACTGCAGTGGGTACTAAAAGTAGAACCAAACATTTGGTAACCACCTAAATCTATTAGTCATGACTTCTCGTCGCAGAATCTGGGTGAAAAGTTAATTTTATGTTCAACTAAACCCTCCAAATTCCTATAAATGAGGGCTGGCATATGTTGGTAATAAGTTGTACTGCTGAAGACGTATATTTACTCGCAGATTTATATCTGCAAGTATTTTGACCAACTTCATTGACAACGTGATTGGGTACCAACGGTAACTCATCTGAGGAGGTCCCACAGCGGATAATCAAGTTCCCATTTGTACTCACCGGGGGCAAGAATAGAGTCGCCACCTTTCCAACCGATGATCTCCCGCATCTTCGACAGGACGACGCTCTCCATCAAGATGAAAACGGGGGCGATTTCGTAGGTGAACATGTTGGTGTTAGCGGTCGCCGTGAGCCATTCACCGGCCATCGAGACGAGGTCCAAACCGCAAGAGAGCTGATTGAAGAAATGAGGGTGACCTGCGGAAAACAAACCTTTATTATGAAAATACATATAAAGACAGTAATAGTTATTGTTGTGCATTCACAGTGTTAATTTGACACGTACAGTGAACATCGTCTACAACTCTCATGAAGGGACCGGAGGTTTTTGAACGATATACCCATTTTTCGCTGAAACGGCGGGTCCACAAACCATGCTCCACAGGGTCATGCTATGGCCCATGATCAATGGTAAGTCCAAATTGAACCTTTAAAACAAGAGGCTATTATATACCACTTTGATCAAGCCAGTTTGGACTTACGGTTGCAAAATTTGCGTATCAGCATGGGATTCAACAGTGAAGAAAGTTCAGGTGGAGCAGGGCAAGATCCTGCGAATTCTCACTGACGCTCCCTGTTTCGTGAGAAACGACACCCTCCACTCCGAACTGCGCTTGGAGACAGTGCAAGACGCCATCAGGAGCCGTTATACATAATGCGCACCCGCACCACAGAACACGTTAATCCAGAAGTGCTTGCAATTGCTGGACCAACTCCATACGGTGGATGTAGTTGAAGAGGTGAGTTTTACGTAACAACTCGACGTTGCAAGATTGAAGTAAATAGCACGTGACGCTATCGCTACACCAGCGTTCCATTGGTACGAGTAATTATTTCACTCTACTCGTGGTCTGCAGGACTGAGGTGGGACAGCCGTCATGTTTAGTCAAGGGCTTCTTCACATCCCCATGAGTACGAGCATTCCCCATACTGACTGTCTGTCAGGAGTCTCGATCGGCCCGGGGGGGGTTATACCTAAGAATCTTACGATTCAATGGACTGTCCGCCCAGAAATGGGTGAACAGTCCTGGGTATCGTCAGGGTGGGTTGGTCCGGGTCCGGCCGGAATTTGGCGAAAGGCTTCCATAGCTCCCCAGCCCTCACCCCTCTCCATCCCTAATGTACATGAAGGATATGCAGGTTTTTCTACGGTTTAACCGATTTTGATGTTCCAATACATGGTTTACAACGAACATGTATGCTGTATCCAATACATCTGTGCGGTCTGTGCGTTGTAAATGTGTATTTTTTTCCTGTACCATTTTAGAGACGGAGATTTCGTATGCTGTAGCAGGTTGTTCGTTCTATGCAGTGCTGTTATAAGTGATATCTACTTGAATTAAAATCAGAAACTTAAAGCAGGTTCTGGGTTAATGATCCACAGTCTCCCAAAAATTGGACGCCATTAAAATTGGTTCAAAATGTTAAACATGGTTGTTTGACATAATTTATCATACCAATCCGTTTCAGAGCATTCTGAATTTAACACTAAGTACATGTGTATTTATGTACATGTCTTTTTGGACGAAAACCGTCCCTAGCAAAGAAAAATGTCTAGAATAAAGTTCAAATTCGAAGATAGACAAGTGGGGCAAA
This sequence comes from Stenodema calcarata, assembly GCA_963920205.1. Classification (NCBI taxonomy): domain Eukaryota; kingdom Metazoa; phylum Arthropoda; class Insecta; order Hemiptera; family Miridae; genus Stenodema; species Stenodema calcarata. Next base: position 3,994,476 of record OY986056.1, on the reverse strand, counting down.
AAGTTATTAATGGGTTGAATTTGAGATTTGTGGTTAATACATGCTGCATGACGGTTAAGATGGAACCTCTATTTGGTTACCGGAGAAAAGAGAAAACAATGTTATGATTAAAACGGGGCGTTTCAGTTATTTCTGTTATTAATGTTATTAGAGCCTGCGTCATTCGCGATAGGCCGCAATCTAGTGGCCTATTCAACCGAAGCTGAGATCTCGTGGGGATCTGAGAGACATTTCTAATTGAATCCAGGGAGGCAATCAGAGCCGTTTTGTGGCGAGTTAACAGTATTACACGAGACCCCCATTGAAGTGGCCGGACCCCCTCGAGCTTGAGAACTCATCGCTTATGACACTAACCAGGAATGGGTAGCGGGGGGAGGTTTTCATAACAACTGAAAAGAGGGTAGATATTCAATATTAGATAGCTACCATATTGTGAGGGGAAACCGACGGTTGTCTGAGAGAAGCTAAACGGATGCCTACAAGCTGACCAGCTATCCATCTCCACCTGTACCTTCTGTGTACAGTGATGCCCACTGAGCAAATATCTATTAAGGCCTAAATGCGGAAATGAGGTAGGTATTTAAGTGTACTGCAGCAAGAAGTAATAGTAGTGTAAATGGGAAAGTTTCGCGCCAATTCGCCCCTTAAGGGCTCAAAAAGGGCTTACATTTTGCGGATGGATAGAGAAGAGTCTTCTTTATCTGTGCAGCCATTGTTTTTAGTCAGTCTGAACCTAACTAATGGTCTAAAACGTGTGTCTTTAGGGTAGATTTAAATGTTAGATCCTTGATGGTCCCTCCTCATGCGCAAACATCAATCCCCTGACACTCAAGACCATAATAAACCGTTATTGGGAGAATTCGCAGCGTAAGTGGAGTATTATCTTCAATAATATTGAAGATATGAAATTCAATAATATTGAATTTGATTTTCTGAATCAAAGCATCTTAAAACGTACGTTATACGTATATATTATACGTTTTAAGATGTTTAAATTCAGAAAATCCAATTTAACAAAAGTCTGTCCGTCCACCCTCCGCGGCACCATGCCCTAATAGCGTTGTCCTAAAATTATAAAATTCGGGTTACGGCTCTGAGCAGCCCGAGCATGATCCTCGAACCCTGTACGAAGGGGTTGTAAATAAATGTTGAAAACGTCATACCTCGAAAATTTCATAATTATAATATAAGATATTATAAGATTTAGGGAGATCTGTAGACTGAAGGCTGATATAACATATTATGATACAACATACATGATAATATCATGTTATATTATAACACATGGTATTGAGCCGTGTCAGCCTTCAGTTTAGAGATCTCCCCAAATCTACTTTTTCCCCTCTCCATGACATCATTCATTTGCTGCAATATCCTCTTTGGTTCGTTAGGATCTGTGTTCAATTCCACCCCATGCCTACCAGCCAATGCGCTGTTCACGATACTTTTTTTCTAACCTCAAGAGCGATCACATTGGTCCACCTTGATCTCGGGCTTTCCAAAACCTTTACAACATAATTCACCGCTTTCCAAGTATACCAGTCAGTAGATCTGTAATGTGTTACGCCAGTCATGTGTGGGGGGCTATGAGTCATTTTGTCAGGTGGAAATGCTTTTGATTTTTTTTTGTTTTGGGGGTATTCAAGGGCAAGTGGAGCAACTTTTTAACAAAAAATTTCAAAAGCACTTCCACCTGACAAAATGACTCATAGCCCCACACTTGACTGGCGTAACACATTACAGATCTACTGACTGCATTAAAAAATAGTAAATTTAGCCTCCACTGGGATGTGACAGTTCTATATAAATCTAGACCATACAGTGCTTATACCTAGTTTTGCGCTTGCCAGTCTTAAAGATGTGTCCTTTCAGATTCAGAGGTGATGTGAGCTTCAGATAAGTACACTGTAACTGCGTGGATTTTGTAGTATGTAGGTAACTCGAGAAAGTAGAAGAAACATTTGTGAGAACTTTCAGTCGACTCCACATTTCGGTCGCCTTTTAGAACAAGCCGCTCTCGTGAGGGGGGGGGGGGGTGCCCTCCCTTTCGCATTCCCCCTCTCCAACCTTCTTGCTTATGTTTATACTGACACCCTCCATCGCCCATCTGATTATCGAACACTTGATTTGATTTGCGCGGTGGTGGGGGGGGGGGGGGGGTGGCGATACTATTCAATATGCTGTCCGCCCTCATCTCCCCTGGCGGTCGGATTTCCTTATCAGTCGAGTGCCGCGTGCGGGTTATCTTTTACTTATTTATACAGACCTCAGGCCTCACGTCCTCCTTCCTGTCCCGTTATTGTTGCGACAACCTCGATTATTTATTTTTATTTTTTTCTCTCTGCTCTCGTCCGAGTCGGTGAAAAGCGGCATGAGGCGCTCGTTGCGATAATACGGAGGAAGAACGATCACCCTGTGCATCCTCACATAATTTACATGCGACAACACAACGAGGCATCCGAGATAAGCCGTTCGTTTAATCCGCAGCTCATATTCAGTGACGGCACTTCGGATTCCTCCACCTCCTAAATGCAAATTGAGCAGTTGTTTGGGGAGAAAAATGATCTATTATAGTTTAATGGCTTCAAAATTTGAGGTACGGCAATGAAATACTAGAAAAAGTCTATTTCCACAAAAATAAATAATACACTGTAGCCTGGTTTTGGCTGTTAATACACATTAGCAGAGACGGGCGAATTCATATTCATAAATATGAATACGAATAAAATTCATAAATCAAAAATATGAATACGAATAGAGATATGAATATGAATACGAACACAGATATGCATATGAATATAATATATTCATACCCTCATTCGAATACCACGTATCAGAATTTATTTTACTTTTCAGGAGCCCTCTTCTGTCCCTAATGATGCATTATAATAACAGCTTAAAAAAAAAAAAAAAAAAGCACCATTCGATTGGGCGTTTATTCTACTTTCAGGAGCCCTCACAAAAAAACCTAATACATTATATTAAAAAAACAAAATACTGTAGAGGCCATTAAAAACAGAATTTGGCCGAAATTGATGATACGTGGTATTAGAATGAAGGTATTATATGAATTTTATTCGTATTGATATTTATGAATTTTATTCGTATTCATATTTATGAATATGAATTCGCCTGTCCTTGCTAATGTGTCTCGTATTATAATACGACTATTATAATAGCCAAAACCGACAGACAGGCTACAGTATTATTTATTTTTGTGGAAATAAGACTTTTTCTAGTATTTCATTGCCGTACCTCAAATTTTGAAGCAGTTAAAACCAGAAATTCACATTTTTTTGTGCATTTTTCTAAAATTTACTGTATTTTTTGTGAATTTTACTCAAATTGTTCTATTGTACAAAGAATTTTACTGAAATTCATGTTTTTCCACAAAAAATCTACAAAAATTCACTTTTATTTCACATTTATTTTATAAATTTTTCCACGATTCACATTTTTGTGTGAATTTTATAAAAAGTTTGGCCATTTATGCATAACTTACATTAACCTTTCTCCTTTTTAATATAAATTTGAATTAAAAAATTGCAAATCATAGACATTTTCGGACTCTCTCTCCAAACTTGAGTCAGTATGTGCCAGTGCTTAATTATTTTCCTCAGCTACATTTATCTTGTTTATCCTCAGAGTGTTTGAAGTGAATATTTTTCTTTCTTATTTTATTTTTTCAAGTATCTATTTCCTTTGTATGTATCTCTCTACCTAAATATGCATACTGTCTTCTTATCTATGTATACTTATTCGCTGACTCATAATAATAATTATTACTCTGTGTAATTGGGCTTACCCGTAATATTGAATAAATAAATTTGTCTTGCTTTAGTGGAAATTGTATTGGTAGGTACTTGTTTTTCGCTACCCGTCAATGAACAATGCAAATATCTAGGAATGATAATTGATTGACATCTAAACATTATAGTCTCACATTGATCATTTAATCTCTAGATTGAGAAAATTATTTCTGCTTTTTAAAGAAATTCGGTATTTTTCAACTAAGGATTGTTTGAGACAAATTTTTTTTGGTTTGGCTTTTTCAATCATCAGGTATGACATTACATTGAGGGGCATTAACAGTTATGTTAAAAAGGTTCATGTTGTCCAAAATCGTCTACTTGAAATTATTCTAGATAAAAATTATAGGTTTCTTTCTTCATAGCTTCATAGATTATTTAATGTCCTAACTACACATCACTTTTTTATTTATCAGTCTTGTTCCATGTTTATAAAAATGTTGAGATTCGCTCATTACTTCAATGACGCTGTTCGTCTCAAAACTTGCAATCTTGTACTATTTCATGATTTTTAGGAATGTTTTTTTTAAACCGATTTTTTACAGTTATTTTTAACCCACTGCAGCAATTCAAATTTGACATGAACAGTGCGAAGAACGTCCTTTGAACCGTAAACGGACCTAATCACAGATTTTTTTTTTTCGTGAGAAATCCATACGTTAATCACAGTTAATAAGCCTAAGAGCAGAAACCAGGGCTGTACCAGGGGGAGAGTTAAGGCGATTAGTGTTGTGAGGGAGGGTGTGTTGTCCAGTGGAGCCGAAAACGGCAGCACAGGCTGTGACGTAAGCTCGAGTTAATAGTCCTCATCCCAAAGACCGTTCCAACACTACAGTCCTGCAGTCCCCTACAACATACCCGACCACTGCCTTTCCTCATTCTACACTCAGCATCCCCCACACCATACCCCATACCCTTTGCCGCCTATCCTCATCCGATAGGGGTCGGATGATTGCCTTTAGATTACACCTAGAACTCCCCAATTAGAAACATCTGTCGCACTCGAGGAAAAAATCCAAAGTTTCTCGATTTCACTCTGTTCTTCTTTTCATGGTCAAAACTTCGACGAGTAACCAATTTCCCATAAGCTTTTTTTTTCTTCCTGGAACTCATAAGGGACGCCGAGTGACTTCTGTGGTGGGTGTTGATACCACTTATGGAGAGAGGTACCTATATGGATGGAGGTCGAGTTTTTTCGTCCCTTCCCGTCAAATTCTCGCTCCATAATCTAATTTTTTGTTTGTTGTTGATTCCACTTATGTAGAGACCTTATAAGAATTCAAATTGTGCATTTTTACATTTACACTTCTAAATCGACTTTTATAGTGGGTGTCGATACCATATGGAAAGGTATATGGATTGAGGTTGAGTTTTTTTTTAAAGTTTTTTTCGAGGATGTTTTTTAGTCGACTTGTTGGAGGATGTTGCTACCATTTATGATGAGAAGTAAAAGAATGACAAGTGTGGTTTTTCGACTTTTATGTCAAATTAGACAAGAAGGGAAAGGGCTTTCTTAAGGAAAGCTTGAGGTGTGCTGAAGCCTTCGGAATTTCAGTACGTGATGTAGGGTATCTTGGTTGTTTTGGTTTATTATCTTCGATAATGAACCATTGGAATCGCCCAAAGAAAAAAAAATTTTAACCCCCCCTCAAAATTTGTTGGTTTACGTTTCAAGATACGTAGATTCAGAAAATCGAATAAAAAAAACTCTGCAAATTCTTGACACAACGGTTCATTATCTTCTTTGTACAGATCACCCTTCTGTCTAGATCACTAAGTCTAAATGTCTAGATCCTATGTTAGAATAATTATTATTATCAATTATCACTAATTATTAACAATTTTATCAAGTAGGTACCTAGTGAAAATTATTATAATTTATTGTTAGGTATTAATAATTCGTATTTATTATTAATAATAATTATTATTAATTATGATTAATTAATACGATATAATCTGGGGTTTTTAATACTACGTCGGTAATAATTTTTCTATAAAAGAAGTACCTACCAACAAACATTCGAAATTACCTTCATTTCCGTAGCACGAAACGCACCTCAGAACAACAAACTCGACATCACTTAAGCCATATGATGTTCCAAAGAGCTTGTTAGTATGAAAATGGACCTGTATTTCAACAGTTTGATACACGATCGTGTTGTGAGGCACAATCTTTGAGCCCTCATTGTGAACGAACGGCTGGTCGTACGAAGCTGCGGATGGTCTTAAAAAATTCTACGGAACAAACTCTATCTAAATATGAAATAAAAAACATACCGTTCTATATGAATTTTTCGAGATATGAGATTTTCAAATTTTCAAAATTCGTTTTGAACCCCTTCCCCTTGACCTAGGGTTATGAAAAGTTTCGAGGACCATTGTGGGGTTGGTCGAAACCTATAAAAAAAATTTCGTAATTTTAACTCAACGCTAACTGGGCAAAGTGGCGCGGACGGCGGACGGCGTACGGCGGACGGACGGATTTTTTGGTTTATTATCTTCGATAATGAACCATTGGAATCGCCCAAAGAAAAAATTTTTTTAACCCCCCCTCAAAATTTGTTGGTTTACGTTTCAAGATACGTAGATTCAGAAAATCGAATAAAAAAAAATCCGTCCGTCCGCCGTACGCCGTACGCCGTACGCCGTACGCCGTACGCCGTACGCCGTCCGCCGTACGCCGTCCGCCGTCCGCCGTCCGCGCCACTTTGCCCAGTTAGCGTTGAGTTAAAATTACGAAATTTTTTTTATGGGTTTCGACCAACCCCACAATGGTCCTCGAAACTTTTCATAACCCTAGGTCAAGGGGAAGGGGTTCAAAACGAATTTTGAAATTTTGAAAATTTCATATCTCGAAAAATTCATATAGAACGGTATGTTTTTTATTTCATATTTAGATAGAGTTTGTTCCGTAGAATTTTTTAAGACCATCCGCAGCTTTGTAAGACCAGCCGTTCGTTCTCAATGACGGCTCAAAGATTGTGCCTCACAACCCGATAGTGAATCAAACTGTTGAAATACAGGTCCATTTTCATACTAACAAGATCTTTGGAACATCATATGGCTTAAGTGATGTCGAGTTTGTTGTTCGGAGGTGCGTTTCGTGCTACGGAAATGAAGGTAATTTCGAATGTTTGTTAGTAGGTACTTATTTTACAGAAAAATTATTACCGACGTAGTATTAAAAACCCCAGTATTATATCGTATTAATTAATCATAATTAATAATAATTATTATTAATAATAAATACAAATTATTAATACCTAACAATAAATTATAATAATTTTCACTAGGTACTTGATAAAATTGTTAATAATTAGTGATAATTGATAATAATAATTAATCTAACATTTAGGATCTGGAAATTTAGACCTAGTGATCTAGACAGAAGGGTGATCTGTACAAAGAAGATAATGAACCGTTGTGTCAAGAATTTGCAGAGTTTTTTTATTCGATTTTCTGAATCTACGTATCTTGAAACGTAAACCAACAAATTTTGAGGGGGGGTTAAAATTTTTTTTTCTTTGGGCGATTCCAATGGTTCATTATCGAAGATAATAAACCAAAAATCCGTCCGTCCGCCGTACGCCGTCCGCCGTCCGCCGTCCGCGCCACTTTGCCCAGTTAGCGTTGAGCTAAAATTACGAAATTTGGTTTCTGGGTTTGGACCAGCCCCACAATGATCCTCGAAACTTTTCATAACCCTAGGTCAAGGGGAAGGGGTTCAAAACGAATTTTGAAATTTTGAAAATTCCATATCTCGAAAAATTCATATAGAACGATATGTTTTTTATTTCATATTTGGATAGAGTTTGTTCCGTAGAATTTTTTAAGACCATCCGCAGCTTTGTACGACGAGCCGTTCGTTCACAATGACGGCTCAAAGATTGTGCCTCACAACACGATCGTGACTCAAACTGTTGAAATACAGGTCCATTTTCATACTAACAAGCTCTTTGGAACATCATATGGCTTAAGTGATGTCGAGTTTGTTGTTCTGAGGTGTGTTTCGTGCTACGGAAATGAAGGTAATTTCGAATGTTTGTTGGTAGGTACTTCTTTTATAGAAAAATTATTACCGACGTAGTATTAAAAACCCCAGAATTATATCGTATTAATTAATCATAATTAATAATAATTATTATTAATAATAAATACGAATTATTAATACCTAACAATAAATTATAATAATTTTCACTAGGTACTTGATAAAATTGTTAATAATTAGTGATAATTGATAATTATAATTAATCTAACATTTAGGATCTAGACATTTAGACCTAGTGATCTAGACAGAAGGGTGATCTGTACAAAGAAGATAATGAACCGTTGTGTCAAGAATTTGCAGAGTTTTTCCTTGTGAATTCATTATTAGGAGGTAATTGAGGAGCTTTTTAACAAAACTTCATAAATCCACTTTTGACCAAAATGCGGTTTTTTCTGAATTCTGGTAGTTTAGTTATTCTTTTAGGTACTTTGTGTGGAAGTTTCGTGTATCACAACTAAATAATATTTAGTTGTGATACACCAAACTTCTACACAAAGTAAAAGACTAACTAAACTACCAGAATTCAGAAAAAACCGCATTTCGGTCAAAAGTGGATTTATGAAGTTTTGTTAAAAAGCTCCTCAATTAGAGATCGCAGAAAGAAGAGGTGCAGTATCCTTGCGCATTCCTCCTTGATTCACGTTGAAACTACTTTGTCACATATTTAGGATTTCCTGAATGTACCTATTTCGTAGATCTCCGAGCCAAGAGAGAGAGACACATGGAACACAAAGAATGGCGCCAGGACGCCACAACGCAGGCGATTTTGCAACTGAGAGGTGGTGAACGTCACAAATGTAGGTAAATAGTTTTTCTTCAAGGGCTAAAATCTCACTGGGACCTCACCACCAAATGAGACAAAACGTCAAAGTCTGCGGCTAAGCCCAATTTTAACATTCAAACCTGACTCACCTGTTCGAACTTGGTACTTAAGCGTTCTGGCGCAGTCGTCAATCAGAGTCTGGAGAGAAAGGCCGTCCTGTGGTATCGACAAGTCGAGCAACTTCTTCATCTCTTCAGGGTGGTGGAAATCCAGAACTTTGCATTTCCGATCGTTGGTCTCGTTGACGAAGTCGATCAGGACGTCAGTCAGCTGTTTGAGCATGAGTTCAGAGACCTCCTTGCCGTTCCGGTCATGGGGGTAGAGATCTGAAAACAACATTGGAAACGTTTGTTATTTGTGTTTGATGAGACTTATAATAACAATAATATTATTCCTGTTGCTTTTGAATATTCATCCTCAACAATTTACCTTCCAATCTGTTTCTTTCTGTTTTAATATTTCCTCTCGTTCCAATTTTCTCTCTTTTTCTCCTCTCTCGAAAACCAATATAGCAACAATGGACATTTGACAGCCCAACGCGGTGGTCCGTTAGCGGGCTGAGGGGGATTTGAATGATTATGGTTTTAATTAAAATCCCCAGAGCGCTTTCCCCTACGTAATGTCTACTTGGTGAGGGGGCGATGCACCAGATGCTCGGCATTCCTTAACCGTGGAAGCCGAACAAATAACACCGGCCTCCCCATCACTTCCTTGTGCCTCTCCCTCGATGGGAATATTTGAAGCTCCCTGGAATGCACGAGTTGTGATGCCTTTCACATCAAACAAACTGTAGCGGAAATTATCATTCCGACCCTCCCCTTCAAGTTTTCAACGTCGGAATTTCCCTAGGATTTTTTTTTTCTTCCGTCCAAAATCGTTGCTGCCAGTGAGAGAGTATAACATCCTGTAACACCCAATGCTCTGCGTCATTCCGTTTCATAATCAGCGTCTGAGAAGAAAACATGACAGTTTGAAGCGTTGTGCACATAAAACCCGATTGGTGTCATTCTTCGCTTTTCGTGCATTATTTTCCATTATGGGAGTCGACAGCAGAAAAAATATCAAGTTTCTCCAATTATTTGTTTACGTTTCTAAATTCGACGTAAAATAATAATAATAATAAAAATAAAAAAAATTTAAACTCTCTTCAAATGTGTCATTCCCTTGAAGATTCTGCACTTCCACTTTTTCTTCCTTAAGCCAATTTGTTTTTCAAGGACTTCCTGCGACGTTTGCAACAAACGCTGTGGTATGTAGAGGAGCACACCAAGCATTCGAGCAATTGTTTAATTGTTCGCAAATCAAGTTCGTTGTCAGGTTCAGTCGGTATGGACAACAATGTAAAAAAAAAAACGCAATCAGAGGCATGCAAGTTATCCGCACTAGAGCAGGCGGGCGATTCAAATGAGTAATAAGCCATTAATTACATTAGTCGGTCCGGAATTGATTCGGAAAATGAGTCCACGACTGAGATAGTTAACAGACCAACTCCGGTTCAGCGAGAACCATCTGTAGAAGAACCTCCCTTGTACAGAACAGTGATTTGGGCAGGAGGGTGTTCTGTACAGAAAAGAACTGCAGCTTTTTTCGACGAAGGAGACCGAACAAACACTGATTTTCTGATTGTGTACCACTAACAAGCTCTGATATTCTTAATTGGTGGACTAAATTGAAATTTTCTGTTAAGCGCGGCATTAGAACTTGTTTTTTGGGCTCGTAAACAATAAGAATCTCGAGTCGTTTTGAGTTGAAAAATCTTCAGAACATCATATTTCTATTATTTCAGTCTGACGTAATTGCCACGACATCAATACGATGATACCTATTAATGATGCGTTGATTTGGACATCCTTCTTGTACACCAAATCGTCGGTCCGTAACTAGGCCAGCTAGGTAGATTCCGCTGGGGATCTTAGAAAATTGATGATTCACGTTCCCGTTGACGAGTTAGCGGGGAAGGGCTACGATCTCCAGAACGGTCCTCAGTACCGCTACTGTGAAGTAGGTAACCTTCTAGCGCTCATTTCGCTGCGAATAACGAGTAACACTATTTCATTCACGAACGGTACTTAAATACTCCAAGCTCCTACAAAAATATGTCATGGTGCTAGTATGCACAAAGCTAATTCCACATTGGTCTTCTGCGAGCCCATTAACAAGGAGGAAATTTGAATTTGAGTAGGCGTATAAAGAATGACGCGTATGAACCTTTACCAGAACAACGTATCGGCGAACTATGAGAGAAAACCCCTTATATTCTTTGGGTCAAAGATTAACCTCTCAGAATCGCATCTCGAAGTAGAAGCGTACAATTGAAGCCACTCCTCTATAACCCACATCTTTAGCTGAAGAACAAAATGCTGATTTGTAAGGCCTTCGGGAATACGCCTTGTCAGTTAACGGAACTTACTCTGATAGTCCTCTGATAACCCAGCTTTTGAAAGATGTCAGTTTTAGAGGACGACTTTGGAAGTAGAGGGGCCTTAAGGAACAACTACCTGCACACAAATCCGACAGTCTGCCAGCTCAAAACAGGTGGATTCACTAATGGCTGAAATTTTAAATCGGCCAAAATCATCCAAAAACGAAGGTATTTCAGGACCGCTGACATTTGCAGAGGGTTTCTGGTTAGTCCAAAAGCCACGGGAAAAAATCGCAAAAATTCGGTACAGTACTTGAAACATTTGGAGCAAAAAATTAATGTATTTTCAGGCCACACAATATCACAATAATTATTATCAAGTTCTGAGAAATTTTCAAGTGATCACTAATCGAAGAACTTCAATATTGAAGGGTGGCAGGGATTTCATGATGATGTTATTAGTTATTGATGTTTGAATTCATAAAAAATAATCAGCCAGGAATATAAGAAATATAAGGAATTTAATCACGGTTTTCTGAGATGTCCCTCCACATTGAAAATTAATACTTTTTTTGGCTCTCCTGTAAAATTATCCACTTTGAGTTACGAAGTTATTATCGGATGCCACCGTTATATTGCATATCGATATAGGAGCCTGGTCTCTCGAGTGTCTACTGTATGCGATTTCTGTTGCATTCCTACTGAATCCTATTCTGTTTGAACTTTGAGTGAATTTTACAGTAACATAATGATATTATGTACTAATAATATGTAATATGTAAAATCCTGCACCGGATATCATCCGGGATTGTGTTCCCAGTCGTGAATCTTGGTGGTTTCCAATTCCGTAGCCACGTTTCAGAAATGGTGGATGTTCCTGCAGGTTGTTATTACTTACACGCGTAGCACCTGTCACTAAGATGTCGATATTGGAACGCTAAAAATGTTCGAATCGTTCTTGGCAATTGAGTGCAGCACATGCCGTGAGTCAGGTCCACAAATCACGTCTCAAGCTGCGGCCAATGTGTCATCTGTAACTGACACGTTTGCTGTAACAGTCCTCACTCGACGCCCTCCTCCGTTCAGTGGAGGTCGATATTGTAGTGATCCCTCATCACTTACTGTAATATCCGACATCAGGTCCAAAAGCAGAGACTGAAGGCATTTTCAAATTTACTAGAACCCTCGTAATATTCGCGTTAAAATGTCAAAACATTTGAATGTAATTCCCGAAATGTAATACCTCGAATATTTTATGTTTTGTACTTCCCTCAACTCGCAATTCAATATTGAGGACATTTATTTAACCCTCGGTTTCGAGTAGTGGGAGACCATCCGAGTCTCGAGTAGTCAAATGGCACTATTTTCTCTGTATTTGATGCGTCAAGTACCTTTCAATTCAGTTGTGCTCCAGCCTTAGATCGCCTCTCCAAGATGATTAATATTATCATTATTCCTACTAGATCAATGAAAAACATGGCTCGGGTCTGTCGGACCCCATGTTAGTTAACATGCATCAAATCTGCCATAACTCTTCTTTATATATACCTATGATACCAATACTTAGGTATTATAATATAAAAGCTAATTCACATAATCATATCGTAGGTATATATCATCCCCCCAAAAAACACTCCGTGTAAAAATCACCCCGCCTCGCAAATATCATTCTTCAGAGGCCGGAAAAAGTTATGATATCCACTTTCCCCGCCCGCCCTTTTCCTCATTGAGGAGCTAAGTATAATGAAAAGCTTAACCACTTCACAAGCACCGTACCCCTTTCGAAATCTCCCCTTGGCGCTATTGCGAGACGTTTTTATTACTTCCACAAGCAACTTGCTTGTGGAAGTAAAAAAACGTCTCGCAATAGCGCCAAGGGGAGATTTCGAAAGGGGTACGGTGCTTGTGAAGTGGTTAAGCTTTTCATTATACTTAGCTCCTTAATGAGGAAAAGGGCGGGCGGGGAAAGTGGATATCATAACTTTTTCCGGCCTCTGAAGAATGATATTTGCGAGGCGGGGTGATTTTTACACGGAGTGTTTTTTGGGGGGATATCACATGTTTTTGTTGTTGAAGTGGGTCATTTTATAAAGAAGGTCTATGCAAAATTTCAAGTCGATTGGTCCGGTTACCCAGGCTGTAGACTCGTCGCAGTTGCCAAAATTAGCCTAAATTTCAGGTTTTTTGTTTCTAAAAGTTTTTTGGGTTGAGATAATGGGTTACACTTTCAAAAGGCACTGGCTGATGTTGAAACGAAGCTCTGTGCAAAATTTCAAGTCAATCCGTGAAGGTGGAAATGCCTAACTGATTAAGGAGAAGAAGAACAGGTAAGGGTGAAAAACCGGGTTTTTGAAGTTATATAACTCGGCTCCCTTTAAAGATATCGACTTGAATCTTTCAAAAGGCACTTGCTACACTTGAAACGAAGCTCCGTGCAAAATTTCAAGTCAATCGGCGAAGGTGGAGAGGCTGTAGCCTTGACCGACTGAAAAAAGCAGAAAAACATGGTAATTGGTTTTTGAAGTTATATAACCCGGCTCCCTTCAGACCTAGCGACTTGAAACTTTCAGGGCTTTCTCTTATCCACACCAAAAAGATCCAAACCAAATTTCAAGTTGATCGGTCAACTAGGAGCCGAGATATGGCCAAAATTAGCCTAAATTACCCTAAATTTTAGTTTTTTGTCCCTAATTTTTTTTTTGGTTGAGATAATGGGTTATTTCGTTCAAATGGCACTGAGACATGCTATAAAGAAGGTATGTAAAAAAATTCAAGTCGATTGGTCCTTTTACCCAGGCTGTAGACTCGTTAAAGTGGACAGAATTTTCCTAAAGTTTCTGGTTTTTTGTTTCTAAAACTTTTTTGGGTTGAGATAATGGGTTAAATTTTATATAAGGCTCTGTCTCAAGGTTAAATGAAGCTCTGTGCAAAATTTCAAGTCAATCGGTGAACGTGGAGAGGCTCCAGCCTTGCCTGTCTGAACAAGGAGAAGAAGAAGGAGAAGGAGAAGAACAATCTTCTCCCGGGTTTTTGAAGTTATGTAGCTCGGCTCCCTTTAGACCTATCGATTTGAAACTTTCAGGGCTTTCTAATATACACTCAAAGAAGACCCACACTAATTTTCAAGTTGATCGGTCAAATAGGAGCCGAGATATGGATACCTCGAAAACGCGTTTCGTGACGTCCGGTAAACATACACTCGGCAGCGTTCGTTTTCTCAACTTCTTTGCTTGGCGGGGCGGAACGCTACCGCGTTCCTAGATATACCTATGATATGAATATGTGAATTAGCCTTTTTTTTGCAGTAATGTCCAGCTATAATTTTTTCATCGCCCCTTATGCCATAAGACACTTGGGAAACTTGTTGGAACGCTCAGAAAAAAATAAAAAGGAGATTCCCTTTAGTGTCGTATCAGTAATCATTACCAGCCTGATAAAATGATGGCCTCAACCAAATAACGAATAAAAACGCAATAGTTATGTTCACCATGCACGACACAGGAGCTGTGAACGCTGAATCTGAAAACTTGAGTTCTACAATCTCTTTGGTAGGTTATGCCATAATTTCACCACGAAACGAGCCAGCAGAAGATGTTCAGTGAAGTATTTTTTGGATTACTGAACGCAGCAGCTGTAACGCGTCTAAAAGTCTCTCAAACTAAATGTAACTCGATGTTCAAACTTTTGGAAATCACTCGCTCATTCCCTGAATGTTGAAATGTTGAGTGATTGTTTTTAACTACTCTTGTCAGATTGCTTGTGAAATAAATACAAATATCAGCATGTATTACGTACCTAGGAAATTGAACGTTATTTTTAATAAAGATTTGTTTGGTTGCTTACGTTGTTTGCATTGCAAACCTCTCAATTGGGGTATTGGGTCTGCCAGACCCGCATGTTAATAATGATGTCGTATCACGGTATGTTAGTATCGTAGGATTAACTTGAGGTTTAACCCCTCTAGTTCGCACCACAGGTCACTACATCTGTAAGTAAAACTTGATTTATTAAAAGAAGATACAAAAACCTGAAGTGAATGAAGCTAGGGATGAAATCTATTATCGGATAATCGAAGTATTATACAATAATAGCTACCTACCTATTATTTTGTATTAATCGACTATTGTTACTGATTAATCGGCTATCGAATACATGAGGATTTTGAAAGAGCATAAGCATGGAAGAAGGAGGTGGTAACAATACCAACGAGGACTAAATTAAATTAAATTAAGCAAATTTTGTCTTCACTCATGTCTTTGTCATTTGTCTTCTACTTTCATACTCGACACTTCTATCAGCTTTATTTATACCATCAATTTATAATAAAATTTCTGCCTTAGTGGGAAAAACATCTATCTGATCGTGGGGATCGTGGGGATGTCTGTTGGATTTTGGAGCCCCTCAGCTGATTCAGGGTCTGGGCAACGTCAAGTTAAAGTCCTAACGAGGGTACATGCTACATTACAGCTTCATAGAGTGAAAGCATAGAAATTAGCTTTAGGAGCCACTCAGCTGATTATGACCCTATGGTTGTTTAAAGTGTAAGGCCTAAGGAGGCTACATGCCAAGTTACAGCTTCATAGAGTGAATAACATAGAAATTAGCTTTAGGAGCCACTCAGCTGATTATGGCCCTATGCTGCTTAAAATGTAAGTCCTAAGGAGGCTACATGCTGTGACGGTAAGGCAGAGAGATGGGGATGAACCCAATCAAAATAAGAAAATTCGTAGTAACTTTTATTTACTAAAAGTTGAAATAGAAAAAAATTAAAATAATCTGCTGCAAATTTTGGAAACGAATATTTGATCTTCAAACCAAATTAAAAAAGTAATACTGACGAAACATGAAATAAATTTGATGGTTCTCAGGGCTCAACACCACAGACACAATCGAGGGACGATAAGGCGTATATCGGTAAGTAGTTGTCTAAATCGGGATTGAGTACTGACTAGGGATGGGACATCGAAAGAAAACATCGATATGCGATGTCAACATCGATACCGACAAAATATCGGACGATATTCAGGAAACATCGATATCAACGTTCTTATCAAAAGTAAGTTATGGCTTGGACTCTCTTTGCCCGGTTTTTTTCATTGTCTTTAACGCTTGGTTTGATTTTGATTCAGTCACAGTTCTCTTTTGACACAGTTGTTTTCAGTATTTTTGAATGAACGAACATTTACTTATTCTTATTACTCTTTTTGGCGGTTTTAAAAAAAGGTAAATGGAAAGGCATCCAAGTGTTCTCCGTGTGGGAGGGCCATGAAAACTTTGGGGAATACAAGCAATTTGAAGTGTCATATTGACAAGGTTCATCCAAACCTGATCCGGACATGTGTAAAAAATGCAGCTCATTTTTCCTATTCATTGCGTTTTTTTTTTTTGTACTTATAAATTTGTAAATATGAAAAATGTAAAAGTGATTATAAAGAGCCATTTTGTAATTTATGTTGTTATTCCTGAAGAACCTGTGTCCTGCGAAGAACAAATAATTTTTTCAGAATTGAGCAATAAATTGGACCGATGTTATCGGAGCATAGCATCGATATATTTCGATTTTATCGAACGTGTTACATCGATGTTAAAACATCGAAATCGACGACAAACATTGATATTCCGATGTTATCGATGTCCCATCCCTAGTACTGACAGTTCCTAATGCCGTGAAAAAAAATTGGCTCTTATACCTAATAGGTAAACAAACGATATAAATTTTTTTATGGCAATGTTTGATTTGGGCGCTGCCAGCTTCACACAGCGGGTACTTATCGCTGCTTGTAATCTTATTAGGTATTTTCGTGCATGTGGAGCCGATGGGAAGGAAGGGAGAAGGATCTCGAGATGGCTTCAATGGTTGGAGGCTGAGTTTCAAGTAAGTTGGTACCTAAAACTGGTTTCGGGAAAATTGTTAGAGAGTGAATTGTTCAATCCATTGCTGTACTTTTGTAGACGAGAGAAGAAGAAAAGGGGTAACAATGCATACCGGTAAGGCACGTGAGTCGGCCGGCAATGCGTTGAACTGGCTGCTGGAGACGACGTCTTGTCAGGGGAAACTTCTGTCTGGAAGATGATGATCGTATCTGGTGCAAACGGAACGATATTTTGATAGGTATTCGTCGAAATAGTTGTAACAAGGGATCATGGGCGATCTACAGGTGTGACTTACCAGGAGCGGCAACGTGGTGTTTTGGATACTGCAAAAATAATCCAGGCGACGAAATCCGTCCATTCGGCAGTCGAACCATGATGCAGGACAGGAGGCCTACTAATGTGGTAGTGAAGATTTGACGAAGTTGGAGTAAAGGGGGAAAAAAAGCACCGATATTTCGGGAAGACAATTTCAAAACTCGGGAAGAGACATGAGCAGGAGGAGACAGAATGTTCGAGATCCCTAGTACAAGAAGATGGCGACGGGAGACAGCACCTCCTCAATCAACCAGTGTTGTCCCTGTGAGAAGCGGCAGACATCGATACGGTTCCTTCTGCAGTGGAAGAAGAGACGAATACTGATGAGGGGCGGCGCCGAAACCGCGAATTTGATACTGACGTAAATTTCACGTTACAATGCCAAATTTCAAGTATCTACCACGAAAAAACTTCACATGTTTTTGTATCACCCCAATTTTGTAATGGCCCCCATATCTTTGTCAAAACTATTTTATGTAATTTGATTTGATGTGATTTGATTTCCTTATTTTCATTAGCCATAATAAATAGGTCATCACCATCGGATTTTCAAGATAGTGAGAAAGCAAAATTTGCTTAATAATGATGCGTTTGAATTTCAAACTTTGAAATGAGTATATAGAAAATCGATTATTGAAATCGATTAATCGAACATCGACTATTCAATACAGATTGTCACGTCGAATATTAGCTTGCGATTAATCATTTGGTGTTATAATCGATTATTTGGTTCCAATGTTGCATCCCTGAATGAAACGTTGTTTACTTCTACTGTAATATCAATACACTGTTCCTGTTATAGCAATTTCAGAGATCTGTTCTCAGTAATTACTATGAATAAACAACTTCGACGGTGGCACTTCCACTTGTCATAACTATCGAGTTTCTTGTTCTGAGGTTGTTGATGACGGATTGTGTGTAATGGTTTATAGCATTTATGTTTCAGATGCAGTTGTTACATTAACATAAAACATGTTTAGCCTTCACCTAACTGGCTGAAACCGTCCGTCCTTCACACCTACTTATCTATTTCTACGCATATGTCTATAGATCTATGCTGATCAAGCTGTAATTTTGCATGTAACTTCCTTAGGACTTACACTTTAAGCAGCATAGGGCCTGGATCAGCTGAGTGGCTCTTAAAGCAAATTTCTATGCTATTCACTCTATGAATCTGTAATTTGGCATGTAACTTCCTTAGGACTTACACGTTAAGCAGCATAGGGCCTGGATCAGCTGAGTGGCTCCTAAAGCTAATTTCTATGCTATTCACTCTATGGAACTGTAACTTGGCATGTAACCCCTTACTACTTACACTTTAAGAAGTATAGGGTATGGGTCAGCTGAGTGGCTCCTACAGCAAACTTCAACTTGACATTGCCCAGACCCTGTATCGGCTGAGTGGCTAAAGAATGTTCCATGCTTATGGAGAGGAAGGGGCGAGTTTTTCCTAAGCCTCTAAAGCACCTCGTGGATCGATCCATGTGAGTGAATTCGATCACCAGTGTGACTGTGTTTTTGCTGGTAACAAAAGTTTCTGAATGTTCCTAAAAGTTGATGACAGCGTTCATTTGAACCCAAAATATCTGTGAGCGGTAGCCAGCTAGTTGTCAACTAGTTGACATTTTCTTGCAGAGGTTCTTGTAGTGCTAGTGTTGGTAAGCAACAAGCCATAAATTATGGGTGGGGACAGAATTTAGTTGGAAAGTGCGACCATCACTGGGATATTAAATATTTAATTTTACCGACTATCCTCGACCTGGTGACCTACAGGAACGTACACAATAATTTTTCTCACTACCTACTCCAACTTTGGTTCTCACAAGAACAGTGATTTGACCAGTAAAGGAATCTTGATGTTTTTGGACTTGCCCCAATCGATTCCACCATCGATTAACCTCAAGTTCCCCATCATGTCGGATGTTTTACTGTAACATATTGGTACGTTACGGTGACTCCGAAACAGGGAGGATTCCCCTTCTTTCTTCGAATCCTCAATTCGCGGTCGAGCGGTTTTTTCCATTTCTTGCAATTTCCCGTCCCTGAAGCCTCAGATCTCCCGGTTGTCCCCTTCGGAAATCGGTGAGTGCGTCTGCTTGGAATAGAAATCAAATGACAGTTCGATCATCGGTCTGGACTTGGAGAATTTGCCGTTACGAGGGTTCCGGGACAGATTATCACGCCCCCGACATTGTTGTTGGTTTCGGTTCGGAAGATACGTCATCAAAGGCAGCCTTTTTCCACGATCGGTTTCCCATGAAAACTCATTTACTCCACCGCTCGGCTTCGTCTGGTGGGTTTTACTTTCTTGTCTTCGGTTCGAAATGGGGGAAAAAAGCAAGAAATGACGGCAGATTTTGGGGCGTTACAAAGAAACTATTGAGAAGATCTGAATGCACCAGTTCAGTGTATGAAATAAAAGCGGTGGTGATGAGTGTGGGAGAGTTCATGAACTGAGTCGCTGGAAGCCCAAATGAAACTTCTATAAGTTTCTGATAATATCAGGTGCTGGACCAGAGTTGCATCAGTATCTGCCTCAAGTATCGAATTAATTTGGTTACTTATATTATAATATTAACCACATTAATTCGATACTTGAGGCAGATACTGATGCAATTCTGGTCCAGCACCACAAGCCTAGCCAATCGAAGGATCACTGAGTATTAATTTGTGTGTATTACTTCAATTGTATTTCTTTTCTTTTATCAATTGTTAACTAAACGCGTCGGGTACCAAACGGGGTGACTCAGTCAATCCAGCGGTCCAAATTTTCTGAGTTTATAACAATGCACGTCATTATCATACCTACGTCAGTATCAGTGCCCATAATGGGCATGAGCTTTTTTGTACCTATTAAATACAGAATTAAATGCAAATTTTGCTCATTAACACTCAATTTGATGAAAAAATAAGCTGCAGTTCAGAAACATTACTTAGTGGCGATTAAAACACGAAGTTGTGCCCGTAGGGTGACTGAGTCACCCCACTCGGTAGTGCATGTTCCAAAACTATCTGCTCATTGCTCTTTGGCGCATTCGCGCGTTCATCAGTTGTTTACCAACAGAATCCAATCAATAGCTTCATCATTTGGAAAACAAAATATCCTGAGTAGAATATTCGAAATTCGAGTAGGGGAAAGCTTTTCCTAATCGAGCTCGCAAAACCACTTGCTCTCCCCAACATGAAGATGCGTTTGACTCAAAACCTTCACAATAACGTTCTAAACTGCATCAAGCTTTCTGCAGGGGCTTTACTGGAATCAGCTGACTCCGACAACTCAGCCAGAGCAGCACAGACACAGAGCAGCCTGTCGTCAACTCTGCCTGTGGCAGTACGATGCAATTTTGTCAGCAGAAAAATGGATGAAAAGTCAAAATTGAAGTACTGTGTTTGTTAGGGATGGGATATCGAGGGCTCGATATCGATATCGGTATCGATATTGACATCGGAAGAGTGGTATCGATACCAGGTAGATATCGGCTTCATAATATCGATATCAACCAATATATATCGATATCGGTTATAAAAACTCCTACTTCGTTTTTTTTTTTAATTTCACCTACTTATTTTAATTTTATTTCCTTTTCTCCGAACATTTTTGCACTTGCAGTTCCTACCTAAGATACCAACTGGTCAATAATTTACCGTGGACAAAGTAGGTGATTCCATGGTAGAATAAATACGAAGGACTTGGAAATACGAAGTGGTTCAAAGTAGTGACATCTAGTGTTGATACCTACCTACAGCCTGTTGGTTCAAAATTCCTTTCTAAAAAAAAAAAATTCTTCTGATTATTTTTCAGTCAGATCTTTATTTTTATTTATTTATTCATTTATTTTTTGTTCCCGCCTTGATAGGAAAGTTAAATTATACACATGAATATGTAATACGGAATTTTTATTTCAATATGTTTCTAAAGGAAAATTGGACAGAATACAAGAACGGCAAAATCATAAAAGAATTACAGGTAAATTTCGGGATTCAAAAAAAGAAGCGTTCATCGAGGCTCTCCAGGAAAAGTAAATTGGAGAGAGTTTCCCCCTTCAGCCTGTTCCGGTCCGAGGTGAGAATATTCCCGGCCCTTGAAAATAGCATCTCTGATGGTACTCAGTGTTAAGGAAATTTATTTCTAGTTTGTTGCCGAACCTGCCGTCGGCCATATTGAAGTTGGTTGACTCTGAATAAAACTCTCGGTTTTCGCATATCAAATGTGTTAGTGCTTCTCCCGTATTTCCCCAATATAAAAAGTGATTCGTAAGTATATTAAGAGGTTTTGAGCCCAGTTTAGATCGCGAGTGTTTCGTGTACAATTACAACGAACCTGCGACTCTCACGCACCACGCGCGGCCCCAAAAACTTTTTTTTCAAAGTCGTCCCTCGCCCGACCATCGGCAATCCGATCCTGTGTGCCATAAGCCACACGCGGCAGAGTTTGTTTTCATTCAAGTTAGTTTTTTTTTCTTTTTGCGGCCGAGGCGATGACGACCCCGATACCGATTTTGGATCCGGCGGCTTATGTCCATTGGGAGTTCAGAATTAAAATAATCCTGGAAGAAAAGGCCGTTCTCGATGCGGCTGAAATGGACCCGCCTACTGACGATACCAAGCTGACTGCGTTCAAGCTTCTGGATGCCAAGGCAAGGAACACAATAATAGCGGGCATCTCCGATCGACATATCGACATCGTGAAGTCTTGCACAACTGCAAAAGCGATGTTAGCTGCTTTAAAAACTGCTTTCACGAGAACTACGTCCATGACGAAAGCCCATAATTGGCGACGTTTGATGAGGTTGAAATTTCAGGTTGGTGAAAAATTGGAAGACCACTTTGCGAAATACGATGCAATCATTAGAGACCTAAATGAGCAGGGCACAAAGCTTGACGAAGGCGATAAGGTACAGTTACTTCTTCTTACACTCCCAGACGAATTCGACAATATCGTAACTGCGTTAGAAACGTACCCAAATGCAACTTTGGACTTGGCCAAAGCCAGGCTCCTTGATTGTGAATTAAAGAAAGATAATCGGCAAGCTGATCAAAATGAAGAAACCGTTTTCAAGGCCAGACATGGTAACAGTAATTACAACAATTATCCTCCAAACCCACCCACTTGTAATTTTTGTGGCGATCCTTCACATTTTAAGTATAACTGTCCAAAACTTAAAAACAGCGGACAATTCCGTGGACGTGGGAGAGGTCGTAGGAGGTCAGGACGTTATCACAGAGGAAATCAAAATAATTTTCAACGTAACTCTGGACACAGCGCCACGGGAGAGATATCACTAATCGCTATTGGACTAAATTGCCCTGCAACCTCACATGAGCCTAACCATAAAGTTTTTATTTTAGATTCGGGGGCTTCGGCTCATCTGATACAAGAAGATTTGGAACAGTACATGTACGAGATTGAACCACTCCAACGTGAATCGTCCATCCACATAGCTGATGGGAACATATTGAAAGCCAAGAAGAAAGGGAAGTTAAAAGCCAAATGGAGGGGCAACGTTGTGAACATTGAAGGAATTATTGTCCCAGGACTGAAACACAATTTGTTATCAGTTGGAAAATTAGCTCAAAAAGGCCTGGCAGTCACAGTTGACAAGAAAAAGATGTGCATCAGTGGCGGAAAAGTGAAACTGGAGTGCAAATACTCACAAGGGCTCTACAAAATTGAGTTTGAGTTGGATCCGAGCAACCTCGAGAGCCATGTCACTGAAGAGTGCCATGCCACAGACATTTGGCACAGAAGACTTGGTCACCCAGGAAAAGAAGCCCTTAGGCAACTCAACCTTCCTGTTTCAAATGAACCCTGTCCGCCATGCATAGAAGGGAAAACCACTCGCCAACCCTTCCATCCTCAACCTCACAGAGCTGCTAAAAAAGGCGTAAAAATCATGACTGATTTATGCGGGCCGATTTCTCCTCCATCAATTTTCGGGCATAAATTTTTCCAGGTGATTCTAGATGATCACTCACACTTCGTGGTAGTAAAATTGCTCAAGAACAAATATGAAGCCGAAGAAAACCTACGACAATTCGTAAACGAGACTGAACGTCAACATGGCATTTTGGTTCGCACCATAAAATTGGACAACGGCGGCGAATTCAAATCAAATATGTTTACTAATTGGGCCATGAAAAACGGCATCAAGTTGGAATTTACAATGCCATATTCCAGCCAAATGAATGGTCGTGCCGAACGTATGATGAGAACACTAATGGACAAAGTCCGAGTAAAAATTATCCATTCTGGCATACCAAAATCCCTATGGAACTTCGCAGTCAAGGCAAGTGCCTACGAACTAAATAGAACCCCCAGCTCAACCCTTGAAAAAGGCATAACTCCAGCGATGTTATGGCATGGGAGAAATGATTTGGATAAACTCCGTGTTTTTGGGTGTAGAACTTGGTTCTCGGTACTTCCACGACAGGGCAAATTGGACCCCAGGGCAAACCCAGCTGTGTTCGTGGGGTACTGCGGTGGTGGTTACTTACTTTGGTCACCAGAACAGCAGAAAATTATTAAATCCAGAGACGTGGTATTCGATGAACAGGCCATGTACTACAAACAGAATATTCGTATGGACAATGTGAAACATGAGCAAGAGCAAATTGTGGAATTTGAACAAAAGAAAGAAAAGGACAACCCGAAAGAAAATAATCAGCAGCAGAATGGTCAACAAAACACAAATCAGCTGCAGAAAAATAGTTCAACTTCAGCTCGAAACGAACGTTTAGTTGAGGGGGAGAATAATACTGGTACTAGCTCTTCAAGACCGAAACGAACAGTGAAACCTCCTCAGCACCTCAAAGATTTCATCCTCGACAATGAAAATGACACCTCAGAAAGCGACGAAAACTATGAAGAAGCCGAGTACACAGCTTACTGTATGATGTCAGAACTGCAGCAACCCAATAATGATCCTCAGTCATTCCATGAAGCCAGCACATCACCTGAATGGTTGGAAGCCATAAAAAGGGAATTTAAATCCCATGAAAGTCTTGGCACTTGGTCCCCTGCACCAATTCCAAATGGGGTGAAACCAATACAAACCAAGTGGATTTTTAGAACCAAGACAGACGGAACGAAAAAGGCGCGACTAGTTGCACGAGGATTCCAAGAACCAATGGAAATCGGCGGAGAATTTGCATACTCACCAGTGTGCAGAATCCAGACAGTCAGAATTTTGCTATCAGTAGCTGTTCAAAAAACATGGAACCTGGTTGGTTGTGATTGTCCTACAGCATTTTTAAACTCACCAATTGACTCTGATACCTATATTTACGCTCCTCAAGGCTATCAAGGACCTCAAAAGGTATTGAAATTGAACCGGAGTATATATGGTCTTAGAAGATCGAACAAAAATTGGTTCAACAGGTTTTCAGAAGTCATGAAGGATGCTGGATTTCGCCGATCGAAGTATGATTCGTGCATGTACATCGGAGATGGTGTATACCTTGTTTTATTCGTTGATGACGCAATCATCACTGGACCTGATATAAAAATGAAGGGTATCCTCGATCGCCTGAAGTACGAATTCCGTATCAAGATTTTCACTGATTTGACAACATTCCTTGGAATGAACATTAAGAAAACACCCGAAGGTATTCATGTCAATCAAGCCAACATGATCAACAAAGTATTGAAAGAAAATGGAATGGAAAATTGCAGAAGTACAAATACACCGATGGATCTCGGATTTACTCCAGAAGAGTCTATGGTCAAACCCGAACTCCCTTATCGTCGTCTCGTTTGTTCTATAATGTATATTGCAATCACCACAAGGCCTGACATCAGCTTCGCTGTTTCGTTCTTGGCTCGCTACCTTGACAAACCGACGGAACAACTCTGGAAGGCAGCAAAGCGCGTCCTGCGCTACTTGAGTGAAACCAAGAACTACGGACTTCACTTCAAGAAGGGTGAAAACGGACTTGTGGGATTTTCTGACGCTGATTGGGGAGGTGACAAGACGGACCGGAAAAGCATCAGCGGATTCATCGCTCTCTACAACGGCAACCCTATATCCTGGTTCTCCAAGAAGCAAACCTGCGTTGCAACGAGCACCATGGAGTCAGAATTCGTATCTGCGTCACTGGCTTCCCAAGATCTGATGAATCTCGCCGGCATAGTGTCTGAGTTTGAAATGAGTGACTGTAAAAATGAAAAAGTGTCACCTGTCCTATATATGGACAACGCGAGTGCGATCTCTTTTGCTAAAACACCTGAAAACAGTAAACGCGCGAAGCATATAGATATAAAATATCATTACTTGAAAGATCTGGTTGAAAAAGATAGGCTAAAGGTATGCTACGTGAGTACAAATAAGAATATTTCAGATATTTTGACTAAAGCTCTTGGAAAAGAAAAGTTCAACACGTTTAGAGATTTGATTTTACAGAAAATGTGATGATTTAGTGGTATAATGATAATATGAAAAGATTTAAATGATGCAAGATCACCTAAGACCCTACACTTTATTCTGGCGTGAATTTGATCCTTTTGTCAGTTTATTTCATAAAGTTCTGATTTGAATTTGATAGGGATATTTGTTTGAATATGAGAGTTTGACAAGTTTATCGGTTGTTTACATTTTGAAATTCTTATCTCTGCTGTTTCAAATATCGATATCAAAGTTGATAACGTTTGAATCGAGAAGGGTGTGTTAAGGAAATTTATTTCTAGTTTGTTGCCGAACCTGCCGTCGGCCATATTGAAGTTGGTTGACTCTGAATAAAACTCTCGGTTTTCGCATATCAAATGTGTTAGTGCTTCTCCCGTATTTCCCCAATATAAAAAGTGATTCGTAAGTATATTAAGACTCAGGTTGAGGCTGACTTCATGGTCAATTTAAGTTTCAATTTCAACAGGGGCTCAACACAACACAAAAACGCGGATACTTTTTAGCCAACAACAGTACGGAAACGGAATGATGCCCACAAGAAGAACTTCGCGGTTCGCCAGTGAAAGATAACAGTGAATCACAGTTTGTGATATCGACCCGATATCGGTTGTCAGAATATCGATATATCGATATTATCGCCAGTGCTGATATCGATATCAGAATATCGGATATCGGACGCTAGATATCGATATTTCGATACTATCGGATATCGATATCCCATCCCTAGTGTTTGTCACAAACCTGTCTCTACTAACCATAGAAGCAAACCAACCATTTTCAGTTGTATTAATTGTGAAGAAAAGAGTGGGAGAAATTGAAATTTTGGATTAAAAACAATTTTGGGGGAGGGCATTTCATAGATGTGCCTTTTCTTGTTGATTTTTCAAATTAGTTTTTCCAATGTATTGTTTTAAAGCTGTGTCATTCATTTTGTAAACTAATAAATATTCGCATTTGAATTTTATTGTTACCAACCTATTTAACAAGCGTAATTATTAAAATACTAATAAAAACGCGTGGGGTGACTCAGTCATAATAAACTCGCTCTTTTATGGAACCTGACGACTCGAAGAGACAAAAAATATTAAAATTGTATAAATACTGTTATAAGTACATACTCATAATTCTCACCCAAACTCACTCGCACAAGTAAGTAACGCCGAAAAATACGATGCATACGAAAATACGACTGTGTCGATGGTAAACTGAAATAAATGTCCTTCCCACTCGGAAACGTCACAAGGAACAATGAAATAAGGGGGACTGACGCAAGTAAACCAAGAGGCAAAACCATTCAATTTGTCCTGGAGCCCCACTAAGCTCTGGATTAGCCTCCAGTCATATATCTTTACCATAATCCCGGTCCCCCTCCCAATGATACACTCGGGATCCTTATGATTATGTGCTCTTCTGTCACTGGTTGTGATGGTTAACTAAAGGATACACCTCAGGGGTCTTTTTTCAAACAGATGGGACTATAAACTGGCAGAGGTAATCTCACGTTTTTACAGCAGCAAATCGATTGATTGGAGTTTCCACGTTATGCGTAGTAAATAAGACATTACGAAGAATTGAGGTCATTAGAAGATTATGAAATAAACCATAAGTAGTAATCCACAGGCCCACAAAAAAAAAGTAGTTTCTTCTTTTGACGAGACCCTCCTATTCTTACGTAATTTTCGACGCTGAATCCGAATCTGCATTCTAAATATGAGGTACCAGTCGATTTCGACGAGAAAATCCTGAAAAACACCAAAATATCCCATTTTTTTCATGGTTTTTTGAGGTTAGAAAAAAAAGCAAACGGTGATAGGATAAATTTAGATTCTACGGAAAAAAATACGTCGAAATTGTTGTTTCTAAAATTTTTTAGGCGTAGATAAACCTGTGATATAGCTCGGAAACCTGCGCTGCGTCGGAAATGTCGTATTTAGGGTGTTTTTGAATAAAAGATGAAATTCCGATCCTATCATCAGAAAACCAACTTTTGGTCTCGGAATTCACCTACCACGGGTTTTTGGGATCGCTGATCACGAATCTGTTAGATTAGTCGCTCCAGAGGGCCCTTATCGGCAGGGACGTAGGTTTCAAAGTTATCGCTAGCATTTTTAGCTAGCGAGATATTGTGGGTTATATGGTTAGTTTGTTGATATTTCCTTGAAGACCTATCCAAATAACACAGTATTAATAAAGCAACATCACTTTTTATTATTTTTTCATTCCGGTTCAGCCGATTTTGGGAAATTTTCAAAATAAACCGGTTCATTTTAATACATCGCTGCCGATAAGCGCCCACTGGAGCGACTAAATTACAAATCTAACATATTCGTGATCAGCGATCCCAAAAACCCTCGGTAAGTGAATTCCAGGACTGAAAGTTGATTTTTGGATGACAGGACTAGAGTTTCATTACGACATAAGAAATTACGACATTCCCGGTGCAGCGCCGGTTTCCGAGCTATATCAGAGGTTAATCTATGTCTAAAAAGAATGTTGAAAAAGCAATTTCGACGTATTTTTTTCTGTAGAATCTATATCTGAAGTCATATTTATCTTATCACCGTTTGTTTCCTCTCTAACCTCAAAACACTATGAAAAAATGTGATTTTTTCGTTTTTTCTTGAGATTATCTTGCCAAAATCGACTGGGACTTCATATTTTGAGTACAGATTCGGATTCAGCGTCGAAAAATACATAAGAGTAGGTGGGTCTCGTCAAAAGAACAGACCACCTTTTTTTGTGGGCCTGTGTAATGCTCAAATTTGGGATCGAACGCCACAGTAGGTGGCTAGATTGTCATAGGTACGTACTGCTGTGGTTCTAGACTTGTATATACTCATAGGTACAATTCAACAAACATCAAACCCGGTGTTTGGTATTGTACCAGGAACGAGGATTGTGGAACGAAGTTTGCAGAAAGCACGGGGAAGGAAGTTTGACGGCCCGAAAACCTACTTTCAGTTTATTTATGCTTATAACACACAATGGATTAGTGGACTAGAGGGATATAACTAGTTGGGTCACGTGGCACTGTGGTAACGAACCACAGTCTTCATTGGGTTTATATTTGGCGCGTCTTCACTTTAAAGACGAGTCCACACTTTGAGGCTAGTCCACACTTTGAGACGAGTCCATGTTATGCCGGGCATGGGACGGCACTGGCCGAGCGGCATGGGACGGAACGGGCGGCATGGGACGGAAACGGCGGCGGCATGGGACGGTACTGGCCGGCCCGAACCCAACCCGCGCTGTGCAGATCCAATTGGAGGCGGTTTGGCAGCATGGCTATAAGACCGAATTTTCGAAGAAATAACAGGTTTTATGTAAAACTAGCTGTCGGGCCCGTCACTGACGGGCAGAACTCGGGGTGTGTCCATCTGCCACTGTTATCTGTCGCTTCACGGATTATACCTCTTAAGTACATGTCCCTTTACAAACCATTATAATCTTAAATACCAAAAATAATATTCATCTGTCTCACGGGAGGGAAGAATTTAAAAATTTGATAGTTCGGCTTCCTTTATAAACCCCCACCCCTATGCATCGGATCCGGAAGTGAACCCCCCCCCCCCATATGTCCTTCCCCGATCACGGAAACATTTAAATACGGGAGAAGGTTTCGATCCATTGAGCCGTTTATGCGTGATTGAAGGACAAACAGAAAGACAAACAAACAGACAAATTCAAAATCGTCATGGTTCGACTCCATTTCACGCGAAACGAAAAATTGTAGTGAATTTTTTCGAAAATACCCAAGGAACACGAAAATCGTCTCTAAATTTAGTTAGGTATATAGATATGATTTTGGGACATCTCATCGAACCATTTATTGCCGAGTAACACCTCAGTTTATAGATTTTTCAACGCTGATCACGATGGTGAAGTCAGAATACCGATAACCGATTAGAGCAGATGAACCGTGAAGATCACATCAAGCAACAACCACGTTTCTTCATCTTCAAAGTGCTCCTCCACTTTGGGAACGGAATGAGATATTGCAATTCTGACTAGTGTTAAAAACCCTTTGAAATGACCCTTTAAAATGTTATAATTAATCTATAATTTTGTACATTGTACATTATTTAACGTTGTACTTTATTATATTTGTTTCATTCAACCAAAACATGTTATTTATTTTTTGCGCTAGAAAGGCCTTGCGGCGTCCTCCACCCTAAGAAGGCACTGGGTAGGGAGGGGTAGGTTGGTAGGTAATAATAAACCGCTGTCAAGAATTAGCATAGTTTTATTATTCAATTTTTGAATCTACGTATCTTAAAACGTAAACCAACAAATTTTGAGGGGGGTTAAAATATTTTTTCTTTGGTCGATTCCAATGGTTCATTAATGAAGATAATAAAACAAAAATTCTACGAATTCTTGACACAACGGTATTATTATCTAGAACGTTAAATGATAGATTAATTATCATTATGAAGTAACTCTTCAAATTTCCAACTAAACTCCGGGACGACCTAGTAACAACAATTATTTAAATGATTGCAACGTCTTGTGAACGTTATTAGGGGGATCCAATGGAAACCCGGCAGCATCTGTTGTAGGTGTCTCTCTCATCTCAGCGTGTGGTAGTCAAAGAGTCGTTGAATGCGTTTGTTCGAGCGAAAGTGATGTAGGTACACAAAAGGAGCAGTTCAGGCAGTGGCGGCTCGTCCATAAGGCCACCTTGGCCCTCGCCCCACCCAAAAATTTGCAAAGGAAAACAGAAAAAACATAGAACAAGGAGAAAAAAATCTTACCTACTACTACCCACCATGGAAGAAGGGAGATCTCCCTTCCTCCATGACTACCCACTTCCACTGAGTCGCATTTTGTTTCGATTTATCGATTAAAAAAATCGATTATCGGATCGACCAGAAGTGCCCCAGTCTCAATGTTGAAGGTATAGGCGCTTCCTGGGGTGGGGGAAGGCACTCTGTGTTGCGAGATAGGAGGCGTTCCGGGCGGTGGCCAAAATATCGTATCAAGTTGAACGCCGAAAACAATCGATCGTTGAATCGTTCCTTGTCAAGGAAGAACGAGTTTCATTCTTCCATGCTTTCTTCCATGTTTGATAAGAATGATATCAAAACGTTGCCTGACGTTATAATATTATTTTGAATGCATTGACTGGTGGTTTTTAGCTTCGTATTTACTCATCATAGTAAAAGTGAATTATTGTCTCCATAATATTAATCAACTAAACATTGAAATTTAATATCTCACGTGCAACGCGTGAACGCTTTGCTAGTCGTCAAGACTGAAGTGGATCCACAGAAAACCCTACTATACTACGTGGATCACTATTCGCCCAAGGGAATCTCATTTGTTGATTTCTACATTCTGTAAGTTAATAACCATTAATAACAGTAATATACATAATATTATTATGTAGCTCAGCCAACCGTTGAGAATACTGTTTTATTTGTTATCCCTGAAACTGATGGTGACTTCGTTGACTCGAGCTTTGTTTGAGCTAACCAACGAACTCTAAAAGCTAGTTGAAATCAATCTTGCTGTTCTGTGATCGCTCAAAATGTTTTGATACGATTGGATAAGAAAACGTATGTGCAATCTGGGCATAAGAGGACATTTTTAGAGGGGGTTTTCAAGGTACCACTCGGCTAGGAAGCAGATGGTCGCGATTGCTAATTTTTAAAAACCCCAGTAATAGAAACTCCAATAATATAATTTTTTGACTACCTTTATAATGTACTCTTTGAATAGTACTCGTACAGTCACAATTTCTCTTTTATTCTTCCTATCATTTTGAAGATAATTATTTGGGTGGGTAGGTGGGATTGCCTTGCAGCCACCTCCTCGTCGGTAATCCTGGATACTGGTCAGTAACCTTCCCTCTCCTCAAGAGAACTCTTTGGAGAACGATGTTTCCTGACTTGCTAAGAGCTGCATACCATTAATTATGAAGCAGTTTAGCTGTAAGGGTAGTTTGAGTTTAGTTCCTATAGTGAGTACCTAATAGGTAGGTATGCACCTAAATATTGCCCTGGTGCCCCACCAGTTTCTGAGCTCACGAGCCGCCCCTGAGTTCAGGACGCCTTCCCGCGTTCATTACAAGAAAACATGTACGAACAGGACCCTCTACATCAGACTCTTTCAGATTTGAAAGCATCGCCATTGTATTTCGTATTTGTGTTTTCTCATCTCGAATTATTATGAATATGATATAATTGCACGAATCATAAAACGTTCACAACAATGGGATATTGTATTTACATTGTAGTAACGGTGAGTAGTAGTAGCTGAGGTGAAGTAGAAGAAGGAAGTTTCATTTGTTGGTGATAGAAGAAATATTCACATAATACTGTGAATGAATAATTTCTATAAATTTGAATGAATAACTTCTATAAAGTTATTTCTCGATTGAGGAGCGGACACAGCTGCTCAAATGCCCACCTATATAGAATGAATATAGTTCAATCTTCCCAATTCCGATTCTACTAAAAGAAGCTTCAATTTTCGTTGACAATCCATTCAATCTCGACACGATTCTGGCGTTCTCGAAAATAGAAGTTTATAAATTATTATTCAACTTTTGTAAAACTATTAATAGGTACCTATCAACTTGTGAACTACCTACTAATACCTATCAACTTAACTTTATTCTGAATTTATAAAAACTATGTAGGTATCGTATTACCTGTAATGAAAATACCAACCTGTATCGGATGTAATGGAAGCAAAAGCCAATAAACGTGTAAAAAAATAAAATAAAAAACTGTGAATTCGAGTAGAAATATGTTATTATTAATGAAAATGAGGAAAAGTTGAGTTTCGTGTAAAATTGTTGTTCGCGGGTATTTGCCGTTTCATCAACAGCGCATGTCCAACAGCTGAGTGCGCATACGTTCTTTGTCCAGTCAGAATGTTCCAAATGTAGTCATGTATGGCTCCAGTGTGCAAGTGAAATAGTTTTATTTGTGGACATATTCCTTGACAGTTTTTCTCATTTTTCAACCTCTTCTCGCTTAGATAGAGCAAAGGCCACTTATTCGGAAGAAGGGTCTTGACGAGACGATTCCATTAGTACCATAACCTCAAAGTAAATTTTCTGGACATACCTATTCCGTTTGTGAATTAAGTGAGCGATATTTTCATTTCGGGAACATAATTTTTGGTTCTTGTCTCGTGCTGAGTGTAAGTCTTACTTATACTTGAGCGCACGCAGTGGAGTTGTAATCAAGTGATATTGTGGCAGCTAATTGATGAGGTGTTCGGGAGGGTCGGCGAGGGCGTGCTGGATGGGTGAGCGGCTGTCGTATAATATAAGCAAACACTGGGGTTGAAGTGAGGTTGGAGTGACTTGTGGTGAAGTGGGCCCTTGGGAGGCTGCACTTAATGATCTGAAACCCGCACCTGTGGCCTCCGCTGGGTGTTTTACTTTACTCGTCCCTTACGCCGCGTGTGGGTTATTTATGTGTTGTTGGGTTTCAATTGAAAACTGCGTCGTTCGGAGAATCCGAGGGATTTGAAAAACAGTTATTATTTTATTATTGGCTTCAAATACAAGTTTTCTACAGCCATAATATAACATGTGCTTCAATACAAATCAATCATTAAAACGAATCAATTCAAGTTTAGTATGGTTTAAAATTGGGGAAAAAATGAATAACAACTTGGCTGATATTTTTTTATGCAATTATACAAAATTGCGTATATCTCTATATTTTGTAAGGCTAGGATAGTGTCCAGATTAAATGGACTGGGGATGTTGCTATGACGTTTGTATTGCACCGGTACTCTGTTAGCATTGTGTCCGGGGCCCTGTAGATCAAATTCTGAGGTGTTTCGTCTGTTACATTCCATTTTTGGCAAAGGGGAGAGTCGGTGTTGCCGATCGAGCATTTGGAAACTGTTGGCGTCGCAATGTCCGTTGTGAAGTCCCCTTGTAATCTTGTAGATCTGGTTTTCAGAAAAAAAAGCCTTAGGGAAGAAAGCCTTATAGCGGCGAGGCTCAGGTGATGCATCGACATTCGAATGGCTCTTTATATTACAAAAGACAAATTTTCTTATTTCTGGCTGGGTGTATTTCCAGGGCTATGGACGCTTCCACCCCGTTGAGGCGAGGCGGTTTAATTTACTCATTTTGAAGTGCCACTCTGGGAGTACGTTGACATGGTGGAGTGGTCATGGTCTGTATTATTGGCATACAGCGGTGCATGGTGGATGACATGACATTCAGTTATATAAATAGAAGCTCCATTCCACAGACTGAACG
The DNA here is from genome assembly GCA_963920205.1 of Stenodema calcarata. NCBI lineage: Eukaryota > Metazoa > Arthropoda > Insecta > Hemiptera > Miridae > Stenodema > Stenodema calcarata. Next base: position 3,960,610 of record OY986056.1, on the reverse strand, counting down.
CTGTCGTATGGTCATTTCTGGCATTGTAAAACGAAACTCCAGTTAGGTCGCTGTGTAGTGAGCCGTCAGTTTTGATGGTTAGGCTTTTCGGCAATCTGGAGAGGATCCTTTCATGGAAGATTAGTAAATTGGTGCGTAGGTCTTATACAGCACTCTTCTCCAATTCGTCGTCTTCTCTCAGTTGCTCTTCATGGTATTTGAATGTGGTGCGTTTGGAGCAGCGTCAAGGCTCGATTGTGAATATGTCGCCCATAACACATAAATTCCCAATGAATCCAGAGATTGAAGCGTGCATTTACTTTGTCTTCAGTATCATTTGGAACTGCATCTTCGTCGTACGTTGTTTGTAATGAAGAAGCTCTCAGGGACTCACTTCCGCTAAACTGCTGTGCAGTCAGTGTACCATCCATCTATCCCGTCCATAGTCCAAGTTGTCCACTTATCAGCGACCAAATTATTCATAAAATGAGTATATTATACTTTGAACCAACCGATCACCAAACATCTCCTGGGACTGTTCATAGCAAGGCCAAGGAAGTAGCAGGATTGACGTACACAGACCTTGAATTCGTCAATATGTCTGTCAATACACCGTAAAATCTGAAACAATGATTGAAGAATCTCAAGCAGCCGGGCAGCAACCTGTGAACCCTTTTGTGTGTATCAGTACCAATAACCGCCACGCAACTAGTATCCAATCGTCATTTAGCTCATAAGCGAAACCTTTTTGCACAAAATGTTTGGATTGGAAAAAGAAAACATGATTTATACTCGTATTATCCGAAGTATGGAGTTCTATAAGAAAAATACTACCTGCCTCATTTCAGTAGAAGTTTTAACCCCCTTAAATTGACATAGTGAAATTGAACTGCGAGCGAAGCACGGTAGACCTGAGGCGATTACGCCATATTGAAATGGATGAAAATGCTGCTAATCCACCGTGCCAGTCATTGGCTAAATCCATAGAAATTAAAAGATTGGGTCGAGTTTGCCTCGACAGTTGCAGTTAATTTGTAGACTGGTGCATCCAGAAAGCAGACGACAACCTTGGCTAGACAAATTTATCCACATTAGCCCGCCGTTTTAAGACATTTTGAACCAATTTTCCACATTTGCCACACGAGCAGCAGAGATGATAATGCCTGCAAATTAACCAGAAGTGGTTGATTGTGAAATAGGTTCAAAGAAATTGATACACTCGTACAAATACCGCGATTTCTTCTTCAAAACACCATAGAGAAAGACAAAGAACTGTTATTTGAACGAGACGAAATCCGTGCACAATGGAAAGACGATGTTTCTATGACAGACTCACTCCGGTGTTTTTCGAATTGAAATTTTCGACGAGGGGTCGGAGGGATAAAAAGGGAACAACTTTCACCCTTGGGCAAATAAAACGGTGCAGGAGTCGATGAAGAGGGAGGTGGGAGTGAGAGGAAGAGTAATTCAAGGGTAACACGCCGTGGCGAGCGAGAGAGAGGGACCGAAGGGCTTGAAGGGCTCAGAGAAGGGAAGGATGATGTGGCTGCACAAAGGGCTTTCGCCGTGTAATCCCGACGATTCTGCTCCCCCAAGCCCATTTTTCTCATTCAGTTTCGGGCAGATGTTGAAGAAGTCAGATGCGGGCAAGTGGAAGACGGGAGGTGGTCCATTTCTCTGCTGCTGACTTTTCTTCACTGCTCAACGGGAAGTTTGAAGACATCGTGCTTTAAGATTTGTATCATCTTGCCACCAAAGATGAGTCCGATCTCTGTATTTTTACCCACTTTTCAACATCTTTGCGCATCCAGTTGGTTTTGTGGTGTTTATCGTCATCTCTTTGAGTCAAAGCTCTACCAACCACTTGCATTATCTTCGTACTGGATGAGTCTTTGAAGAAGATTGAAACCATCAAGTGAACTGCAAATCAAACTCCTAGTGAATTTGGTGAAATACGATTTTTACTGAACCTTAAACTTCGTTGCATCTTATAGTGGCTCCAAACCTACTTCATCGAAATCATTGAAACGTGATTGTACAAGTGAATTCAACGCCCCTGGAGGTCCCTCTGAATTTACTCGATAATGCAACTACAACTCGATAATGCATCTCAGAATAATCGCCTTTTATTAACATCCACCCTTCAACACTTATTTCATAGATTATATTGAGAAATTATGAAGAATAATTTTACCCTTGAGAGCAGAGTAGGCAGCCGTTCGCCGATTTCACTTGTACGAGTGATCAGAATCTGACTTCATCCGTGTATGTCCCCTGTATTTACATGCTTTTGACCGCTACAGGCCCCGTGGATACTTGAATTTTATAAGATGTAAACCGAACATATAAGACCCGATCAACGCGATATTCGAAGAGGAAGGCAGAAAAAGGTGACCCACAGCCTTATTAATTTTACCAAAGCACGGATCTTAGTAAATTTTACTGATGGATGGCGAATGGAAGGCAAAACGGGGTTCGCTTGTTACGTCGCTGCTAACGGTCAGACGAGATGATGGTAATTCGCGAAGCAATTCAATGGGGAGAGGGCCATTCTACGGAGTATTTGGTGATTTTCAGGCAGTTTCAACTCGGTCAATTAGCGCTAAGGGATCACGCCAAACTGCACAATTACCTCGATGAAACGCCATGTCCTCTTCCGCCATATGTCTTCGTGAAGGTCCATTTGAACTCAAATAAACACCTCCAGTCGATATGAAGTCAACTTTTTTTCGTTTTCACAATGAATTTGAGTCGACAATTGCTCTTCTTGAAGGTCCATTCGAACTCAAATAAACACCTCGAGTCGATATGAAGTCAACTTTTTTTTCGTGTTCACGAAGTATTTGAGTCGACAATTGCTCTTCTTGAAGGTCCATTCGAACTCAAATAAACACCTCGAGTCGATATGAAGTCAACTTTTTTTCGTTTTCACAATGAATTTGAGTCGACAATTGCTCTTCTTGAAGGTCCATTCGAACTCAAATAAACACCTCGAGTCGATATGAAGTCAATTTTTTTTTCGTTTTCACGAAGTATTTGAGTCGACAATTGCTCTTCTTGAAGGTCCATTCGAACTCAAATAAACACGTCGAGTCGATATGAAGTCTACTTTTTTTCGTTTTCGTTAAGTATTTGAGTCGACAATTGCTTTCTTGAAGGTCCATTCGAACTCAAATAAACACCTCGAGTCGATATGAAGTCAACTTTTTTTCGCTTTCACGAAGTATTTGAGTCGACAATTGCTCTTCTTGAAGGTCCATTCGAACTCAAATAAACACCTCGAGTCGATATGAAGGTAACTTTTTTTCGTTTTCATTAAGTATTGCACTCCCAGTCCAACTAAGATAACCAGTATTAATAAAGTTTTGTGTGATTCTCTAAACGCACGTAATGCTGAAGGATAAATAATTACTTTGTCTCTGCAAATAATTACTGGTTTTATGCCGACTGAAAAGGAGCACAACCAAAAATAAATAGAATTTTGGAAAACGTTGATGAAAAGTATTTTTACTAAATTCATCGTTTCCTGAACAAATCCTGCCATCTGCTCAACTTGAAAAACTTAAAATATACTAATCCATCAAAATTTCCTAATCTTACCAAAAATCGATGATGTCACCATCGCAGTGTCAAAGGTTTAGTGACGGCATAGGTTTTTGTTGGGGCCCTCTAACGAGTTAAAAATGTGGTAGGTCCTTTATTGAAACGGAGGTGAATAGGGAATCGGCCTCGGATATGACGTCACCTTCGTAGCGTGGAAGGCTTGGTGACGTCACTTCCCTTTTTTGAGGGCTCACGAACCCCCCCCCCTCCCCACAATCCACTTAAGAGGTAAAAATGTGGATAAATTCTTAATTGAAACGGTGGTGAAGAGCAAATCGGCCTTTGACAAGGGCCTGAACGTCACCTCGACAGTGTAAAAGGTTCTATGACGTCACTGCCCTTTTTGCAGCAGATGCATACCCCCCCTCCCCTCCGTCACCTAAGAAGCTGGAAATGTGGTAGGTCTCGCACTGAAATGGAGGTGAATAGCGAATCAGTCTCGTATATTACGTCACTCCAAAGTGTGGAAGTATCGATGTCGTCACTACCCTTTTTGGGGCACACGAATACCCCGCCCCCCTAAATTGGGAGGGTAAGTCCTAGATTGAAATGGTGGTGAAGAGCAAATCGGCCTCTGACTAGGCCCTGAACGTCACATATGCTGTGACGTCACCGCCCTTTTTTGTGTCTCAGCCCCCCCCCCCCTCCCCCATTAGAAGTGAAAATGTGGGCGAGTCCCTCTGACTAACGTCACCTTAGCTGTTGAAAGGTCCCATGACGTCACTGCCCGTTATTCAAGCGGTTGTGACGAGCAAATTGGCCTCTGACTAACGTCACCTAAGCTGTTGAAAGGTCCCATGACGTCACTGCCCGTTATTCAAGCGGTGGTGAAGAGTAAATCGGCCTCTGACGAACGTCACCTAAGCTGTTGAAAGGTCCCAAGACGTCACTGCCCGTTATTCAAGCGGTGGTGACGAGCAAATCGGCCTCTGACTAACGTCACCTAAGCTGTGTGAAAGGTCCCATGACGTCACTGCCCTTTAATTCAAACGGTGGTGAAGAGCAAATCGGCCTCTGACTGACGTCACCTAAGCTGTGTGAAAGACCCATGACGTCACTGCCCGTTATTCAAACGGTGGTGAAGAGCAAATCGGCCTCTGACTGACATCACCTAAGCTGTGTGAAAGGTCCCCAGTAGACTTGAAAATGTGGCTAAGTCCTTAATTAAAACTGAGGAGAAGAGCAAATCTCCCGCGGTCAATGACGTCACCTACGCGGTTTGTTAGGATCAGTGACGTCGCTACCTTTTGAGAGCTCATGGTTAAGTGTGGAAAATGTAGTCAAGTGCCTAATTGAACGGAGATGAATATTAGATCGGCCTACGACTATGACGTCACGAGAAGGCTACATAAAACGAAAAACCAAGAGTAGCGACGTCTTTGGACCTCTTTCAGGTGGGCGGAGCCAATAACAATCGTCCAGATCAAAAATTCGTACCAATTATCAGTTTTGGTCATAATATGACTAAACAATACAATTTTATAATGACTTAAAATAAAATGTTATTTTATTGCAATCGACCTGCCACGATACCTCGGAAGGCATGAACCAACTACAATATAATATATAAGTTCGAGTATACAATTTGGAGGTGCAATCAATACATGGATACACGAATACATGCTGGTAATATTTCAATAAGAATGCATTTTCACACAAGGTTTATACCGACATTATTAAATTTTGTAAGACGGCTCACCTGTATATTTGAGGTCTCCGATCTTCTTGTCCATCTGATACTTTTTGTCGGCCATTTTTTCTCCCTCCTTTCAAATTGACCTTCAATCGAATGAAAACAATGGAGTTAGAAGTTGAAATGAGACGAAACGAGGATTTCGAAGCGGAAATCAATGGAAGAGCGCATGCGTTTCGACTCGAGTTTTGAGAACGGCGATGGAGGACGTGAATGTCGATTGGGGGCAATGTGGAGAGTTTGAGGGGAATCGGTGGGAGGAGAAGCAGGAATTATTCGATTTGATTGTTAAAACGTCAAAACTGTCAAAGTTTTGATTGCAAACGGAAGGCAATTATTTTCAATAGGCACAAAGCTCAAATCGTCCCCGATTTTGACATGAAAGTGTTAATTTCTTTAAAAAATTTGGGTTTGAGTACATTTGTACTTTCCGTTGGTTCAGGCCTATTCTGTGTACAACAAAACGTGTACAAATTTGGGTCCTAGAGATACCTACCGTTTGAATGATCATCACTAGGGAATGAGTGGATTTGGTTTAATGAATATTCCAAGAAAAGGCGAGTTAAGTAGATTTCGAGATTCAAGAAGGTGGACGAATTTTCATTCAAAAGAAATCATCAAATGTTTTAATTTTTGGTCCGGTATTGGGTCCGACCTTGATGGACTCCGTGGGGTTGACTTTGGTTGAGTAGGTTGTGTTTTAAGGTCAAGAATTGGGTCAGAATGAGGAATTTGTTCGGAATATGAGCGGGTGAAAAATTGATCGTTTCGTTAAGAAAAATCGTTCACTTCTCAAAAATCTCAACGACAAAAGAAAAATGGAAAAAAAAGAAAAGAAATCCGATATCTTGTACTCACTATCGAAATCTGCGGGCTGGCAGGAGAGGCGGCGAATGACTGGGCGAGCCGTAGCGAACGCGGCCTGTATCGAGCGGGTCAGGCCCTTAGCGAATGTAGGGCAGAAGAGCGCCGCCCCCGAAGGGCTACGCCCCCCTTGGGTACCGCCTCTCCGCAGCCCTTTGGGGGCTCCGATCGATCTGGCGAAACGCACTTTTTTCCTCCCGATGATGTTACGGTACCCCACGTCCTCTCAACGGCCCTTCTGCTTCTTCCACGGCCCTTCCTCCCTCCTCCCTCCTTCCTCCTCCTACAACAACCCACTAGTTTTCATCTTCATCACTAAAACAATCCTTTACCCTTTTCACGACCGCCTCCGCACGCCCCCCCCCCCCCCCCCACACTTCAGCCCTTCGCCGTTCTGCAAGAGGCAAAAAAGTCAAAATCAGCGTCGGCCTTCAAATACACCACATTGTGCCAAGTTTATAACTTTTATAATCTTGTGTTTAATTTGTAATTTAAAGAATCTTAATTTAATTTAACCTGTATTTAATTGAACCATTAATTATACCTGATATAAATAAATCATAGTGAGCCAGCGCACAGTGGCACGAAACGTGAATCTAGCTTTCAAAATTCCTATTTGGTTCATTTGGTAACGGTTTAATTAATTTTGAAAATTGTTTATTTCATTTTTTTTAAAGTTTTATTTCATTTTAAAATTATTTATTTCATTTTGAAAAGTTTTTAGTTCAATCGGAACATGCTATATTTCCTATCATCATCCCCTAAACTAACTACCTCCCGCCTTTCCCGGGGTAGCGTCCCTTCAGGTTTTACACCCCTGGAGAGCCACTTTCCAAACAGTTATTTCCCGTTATTCCATGTCGTGTAACCTACGTGCGAGTAATCCAACCTGGCATTCGGGTATTGGCAGTACCCTTGGTATCTTGGCAATTACACCACAATCGGGTCCCCAGGTTGTTCTCCGGGTTTTCAAGCTTAGATTTTCATTGTAAAAATATTGAGTGTATAGCGTCAGAGATCTCTGGATTGGGTTGCTGTTCTTTATAAAACTGGTACCCTTTAGAAATGGATAAGTTAGAAGGTAAATACTTTTTAGACGTCTCACCTCGACAAAAATGGCTTTCATAAAACGGAAATGTTTACAACTTCAATTTCGGCGGATGTTTCAGGCAACTTGAATGTGTACAGGATTAAGGGAGACCTGTCAGTTTCTAGGTACAGAGTGTACTGTTAATCTCGGTGTCAAGTACTTCTAATAGTTGACTATTTCGATGTTGTCTGAACCACATTTCCACTGTTCCTTCCTAACCAATTTCCCGAAAATGGAGACTAAATTTGTAAATAAAACCTGGTGACATTTTAAACAAAACCAGTTATTTTTCGAAAATTTAGAGTAGGTACTTATTTTTCCGGAAAGATGAAATCGTGGAAATATTTCCGAAATAATGTTCCTGTAGAGGATTAAAACAAATATCAGCTGCTACTACCTGCAACTTTTTGTTTTTTAACTGTTTCAGTGCTGCAAAACGGTGTTTCACGTACTGCGTAATTACACTGCTAAACTATATATTTAATGTTGCATTACCAAGTATATTACATTATTTGCAACAGCAATAACATTTTTTTGCATCTACTTACCTCTTGCATTGCCAACAAGGAGCACCTTTCAATGAAATTCTGATTGATACATTTTGGATGAATATTATGGGGTCGATTTTAGACCCCATGTTTATAGAAAGTTTTTGTTCAGCATGAAATTTCCCAAAGAATCCGTATTCAGAAAATTTTGCTCCCATAAAATCGGTTTTCCGACCACTGTGCGTCGCCAGAAGGCAAGAGAAGACAGCGCATGGCCTCCGAACTTCGCAGCGAGCCATGTTAGAGCGTTTAAAGCAATCTTTCCAATATTTCCAATATTAGGCCTCGGAAATATTTCCGAAATATTTTCAATTTTTCTGCAAATATTTCCGACCTTCAGTAGGTACCTACTCTACGAAAATTCTCTCTTATATCCATGATGCATGACTGGGGTTTTTTTGGTTCTATGTTAGTAATAACATTATCAATCGTTGAATTTCAACATTTGAACATTTTTGATGGCTTGAAAAATTGAACGGACACTTTTCCGCTGTTCTTCGTGTCCTCAGGAGGTGCGGTACCGCCCCCAGCTATGCCCCCCCCCCCCTTGAAAACACTTCGCCTTCCCAACCATCCGCCTACGCCCCAGATTCTCATCTTTATCACGGACCAAAACCCCTTTGGTCGCCGCCCACAGAATATTGCTGGAGTCAGCTGTCTTCGCCGACCGCGGTGATTACTGTGGCGAACCGAGGGCGGAAATTATTGTACGTGTAATCGTAAAGTTGGGGCGGTACCATAAATTAGAACCCACGGCAATTACCGGTTGCGGTAAACTTTTGTGTGGAGAACTCCGACGGGTTACAACAATGAAGCTTAAATGGCAAAATCCAAAGTTCATGTTAAAGCACTTGCAAGCCTGCGATGTAAAGTTTACTGGGAAAGCGAAGGTATTACGAGTTGGAACATTTCAACTAAACGGATCACTACAATTGAACAGTTCTAACAATGCATTGTTCGAGTCCAATTTTGTATAATGACGTCTCCCATGGACCGCAAGACGGCGAATTATTTCCATAATCATTTCCTATATTGACAAGTATAATATAATTAAAACTACCTAGTATAATAATACCATTTTAAACCTTGGAGAGCATCCATAGAGGCCTAAATAAAGCTGAATCTTATTTTGCGCAAAAATGGACTTAGTGGATTTTCCTTGTACGCCGACGATATTATACTGGTTTCTTCAGTAAAGTCCATCTAATTTTCCATGACGAACTAAATATTCCCTTATTCCATGATGATCCAGAATGTGGAATCACGCGTTCTGTCTTGATCACAGTTTTGTCTAGGTCTATGGTGATGTCTAGAGCCCGGAAAATATACACTTTTTTCCCCCCAAAAAATGATTTTACGATTGGCAAAATATGCACTCGTGCAAAAAGAAATGTGCAAAAAAATATGCACCCCCCAAAATACTATAATATGATGATCAAGTATCTCAATGATGACCTTGATTTGTCTAATTTAGGTACAATAGGGATACAAAGGCAATAAAAACAAACATTTTCAGTTTTTTACAATTAATTACTTTATTCAATAAAATCTAAATCATCGACAAAATGATTGAATTGAACTACCAACACTTTTTCCAAGTTTTCCACAGAAAAGCCGCGTCTTTCAAAGCTTAATAACAATTTTAAAGTGGAGAAGGACCGCTCTACGTCACAGGACACAATAGGTAAAAGTTTAAATGAACAAAGTTCTGTAGGTGAATTAAAACGGAGGTATAGAATGAGAGTCTATTTCCACGAAAAACAATGAGTACAATTGTTAACAATTAAGTTGTAGGTGAATAATTTGTCAATAATTCACCACCAGTAGGCTCTCCTTTAACAAACATTCGACTAACCAGTTAGAAATAATCGATAATCGCCTATTCAAACCTCCACTATTCAGGTTTTAAAAAACACTTTTATTCCTCGTTACAAGACACAGAGGTGTGAACCGGTTGACTGCTGATAATGGACTGACTGTCGAGCGCTGAAGTCGCGGAGCTTTTATAGAGTTAGGAGCTGCTAATGTCAGCAAAATAATAATAGGGAGACATATTGGGAGGTTGTGTACATAACGCATATACACGTGATTTTTGGTGTCTTTCGGCTGTGAATTCAGGAGGGTATAGAACGGATTTTGGTATACAATGTTTTTGGAAATTCGAGTTTTAAAAATTTTGGAGCAGAAAAATAGCTACCTTTTCTTCGAAATTTCGCTGAGATATTCAATAAGTACTATATCTAACAATACTATATCCTAAAAAAAAAAGATTTACAATTTATTAGTATTTTATATAAATCAAACCATACATTATATGTTTGGGGTTTTTCACACGTGCCAACAAATAGTCGGAATTACATTCTATCTGTAGACACGAAGAAAGCTCCCCGATGAACAAACATTGACAATATCTTGTTGATTCGAGTCGTTTTTCTCGACTGAAGGTGATTCCAATTCCGATCCAGAGACGGAGGCACTGACGGGAGGACGACAGATCGACGCATTTCAATATCGCGCCCTTCGCATTTACGGAGGCTGTACGAGGATCCGGTCGGCAGCATCTGCCTAATAACCCATCAACGGGAAATTGATAGGGAGCCCGCCTCGTTCCACCTTCGTTCAACCGAGTTCAGCCCTGGCGACGAGACTAGTTACCGAGAAATTAATTAGAGGCCGCAATGTTAACCATGGAGAACGTTCAGGGGTCAAAATTGATCCCACAGGTAAGCAACATACTGTAAGCAACATTCTTATGAATCACAGCCAAATGGGCAACCATCCAATGTATGTGGTCTCCGGTCAGGGTGGATGTGGTGGATGTGGAGAGTTTTTGCAGACCACTTGCGTGCTACGCAGGCCCCCCCTCGTGACGTCACGAGGACGCGTCGTACGTGACATTGGAGGTACGTACGACGTGAAACTGTCCTCAACTGCGGGCTACGCAGGAAACTTGCGACGCGACGCAGCGAACTGTCTAACCTTCCCAAATTATAACCAAATATTGATCCCCGAGTTCATCTGAGCCCTTATTTCGCCACTTCAATTGAACTAAGTTGATTGTAATTCAACTCATCCACATCTATCAAATTGAGGTTATTTACCTCGACTATTATCATGGCTAACAACTAAAATTGCCTATTTGTAAATGTAATTACTGCAATTTTTCGTTCTATTTAAAAATAGAATTTGTTGATTTTGGAAGGTTTCTTATTAAGGATATTAGATTTCCCTTTTCTTTTTTAGAAATGTTTCACTCCATCTCAATGCTGTTCCTTATTATTCCATGGAATATCGTAAATGTGAAGGGAACAGTACCTAGCTATTTGTATTATGCTCTATAATAGATAATGGGCCTTCAAGGGATAGTTGACAAAGACTCATATCCAATTCCAATAATTTATTCATATCAAGGTTTCAAGTATTCCTCGATAGATGGAGGATTTCATGAGAAATGTATGGAAGTTCCATCATAATAATACCTATATATTATATACAAACAAGTATGACAGTTGGTAAGTAATGTGGCTACATTATACATACCTACTGGCTACATATTGTTTGAGCAGTTTCATATTTTTATAGTTAGAACGTGAAACACCATGAAAAAAATATGTCGCATGTTCGGGTAGGCCAATCTTCTAACAATTCACAACTCCGTCGAGCCTCTCACTATGTAGGTACCGTCAATCTGGAATGTAGACTTCGTGGGGTATCTGGGAAGAGGTAAGACGCATTTTTACTCTCTTTGAATGAAACAGCAAGCGTATTTATGTTTGAAGAAATAAGAAAACGAGTGTCACGATATCGTAGCCATAAATAGATTACTCACCTCTAAAAATTCTTTACGCAGTGGCAAATGTTCGTTTGACCAACACAGTACAGTAAAAGACTAGGGTTTTCTGCATTCGCGTCTCCGTTCACAAAGAGCGAAAAAGTACACTCGATCAACCTTCTCCCATTCTGCTGGACCAGCACGATGGAGAGCAATAAAATTATTCCACTATTACCATTTTTAAATGAGGGTAAATTCAAAGCAGATAGCCTGAATGTGTTGCAGGGTTTAGCGTGACTTATGGCAATGCTTGAAGTGACTTGTAAACTCCATAGAACGTCTCCCCCACCACCAACTCGTAAGTCGTACGCGAAAAAAGGTTAGCATCTTGAAATGCTCGCCCTAAACCAACGTCACGTACCTCTAACGCCGTGGCCTGCAAAAACTCTCTAGAAATTTTACATAAAACCGGAAATTTGCTCCTATAATAGCCATGCTGGATGACTGTGGATTTTGCGGAAAAACAGTACGCAGTTTTTGAAACAGAGAGAAAGCGGTGGCTTAATGAAAAAACCTTGAGCTATGAACAGGCCCTTTACTGGTTCGATGTCAAATTGGAATGCGACTGGAAGAGGCTATATTCGTTTTTATATACCACCATTAGGATAAGAGCATTTATAGTCAATGAAGGATTTCTCTACTGACCATATAGTATTCTTTTTTTTGCCGAATGTAAAAGGTAAAAGTTAATAATAATTTTCGAAAATCTATTTTCTTAGGGAATAAGTTGAGAAAATGTTCTGTTTCCTACTACAATGTGTAAGCATCCTTCCGAACTTTGTGTTTAAAATGCATATTAACCAACTCTTGTAATATCTCCGGATTTATACAATAAAACATTTCATTCATTCATTCATTCATGACTGTGGATTTTGTTATTGGTTTACTGCAAAGTGTCGATCTTGGATCAAGATCGTAATCATGAATGTATTAACGTTATTTCTTCGAAAATTCGCTCTTTCACCCATGCTGCATGACTGTGGATTTTTCTTTTTAAATATGAACATTTTAAGCAAATGAGGCCAAGACAGCAATTAGAAACCCCCCACTTCTCTAACAGCTTTCTGAGGTCAATGTTTTAGAACCAGTCAAAAAGTCGGTCGGCTAGTGCGGGGGCGGCAACTTTCATCAAATTAAAATCAATGACGGGAGGCATAAAGGGAGATTGCGCGTGGATCCGGTCGGGGGCGGCGGCTGGAGGCGGTTCCGATACGCCCCCAGAGCCCCCCACCAGTCGAGTGCCCGCGACCCTCAACCGAATCAGGGTTAACGATTTGTCTCTGAAAAGCGTGGGCCACCTTCATCTTCTGTTACCAGCAATAATGTCGCTAATATTCTAGATATCCTGAGAGATAGGGTCGTAAATTTCACTTCTCCCTACAATTATGTGGGTTGAATAGGGTAGTAATTCGTTGTAAAATAGTTCACGCAACGGTTCAACATTAACATAATCCAATACTAAATGTTGAGATCGTTAGTTTGCTGTGTTTCTTCTTGAAAAGACACCGTTGGTCTCGTCGACCAATTTTGCCTGAATTATAGGAAAAATGTCTCTGTGGTTTCACCAGCACATACCACGTATTTCAACTCCTTCATGGCGCACACTCGCCATAACTGACACAAAACCTCTACTTTGCTAAGAATTTGGTTGACATTTAAAAAAAAAATATAAATTGCATTTATTTGAAAGGTACAACAGGTAAAAAAAAAAATAATCGATTTGTTAGTCCAGTCGATAACTCATAAAAATGTCAAATTTGGATAAAAATCCGTCTTGGCAATCTAAAGGCTAAATTAAAAGATGGGCCATTTTCGAGCATTTTAATGGGGGAAAATGGGGAATTTAAGGGGGTAAATTACCAAAACTACCAAAAAAACCCAATAAACACCTAATTGTGGTATGGGATGGTGAATCAAGTTAGAAAACATATGTGACAGGAGTTTGATCAATTTTCGAACACTTTAGGGGGAATTCGGAATACCTACCTGTTGTGGATCACCTACGTAGATACCGCTTGAATCCCACGAATTTAGGATTGCTCAAATTTTAACTTGGATTTCCCCGTATCACATTCGACATTAGGCCCGAATATTTCCTCAAAACTTTGCTCTGGAATTCTGTCATTGTCAACCGCATTAGTAGGAATGACCCGTAACATCTTCTACAATTACCTACATTATAATAGTTGAGATGATTTTCATCAATTTTCTATCGCTTTGATAACTCCTCGTTCAAATTTTTCCAGCAGGCATGGTTGTTGGGATAGTGTTTTAGATGATTTGTGAATTTTGAGAAACTTGAAATGAATATTTTGGTTTTGTTTCAGGATCTAAATCAACCTTCACTGACTACACAGCTTCAAGGGTTATGAGGAACAAATAGTTTACCATCTAGGACAAGAAGCTCCATTAATGTTACTAAAGTGTTTTTTTTAATTATTATTTTTTTTTAATACAGTGTTTTCAAGAAAAATACCGATTTATAAATGCATTTTTAATTTCACTCCCAGAAGCAGCGTCGTTCACGACCCGATTTTCCACCTCTTCACGTTACCCCACTCGTCCAGCTCAGAATAATAATCCTAATATTAAAACTGTTTAAAAAGTTTTAAAACTGAGATTAAAAGTTTAGATTTGCCCAAAAAATCTGTCATGGCAATCCAAAGACTAAGTTCGTAATCGGCAGAATGGTGTCAGACAAGGGGGGGGGGGGGGGAATTACCAATCAATTCCAAAAAGGAAACAGTCTGACAAGTGACACCTCCTTTTAAAGGGGTTTTTTACGCTCAATACGATGGTGAAGTCAGAATTGCGATACCGTATACCGTTCTCTAACTGGAGTGAAATGGGTTTCGGTATAACAAATTTTCGGAAATTCGAGTTTTAAAATTTTTGGACCGAGAAGAAAATTCGAAAATTCGCTAAAACAAAATAATCAAATTCACGTACACTGGTCAACTTTACCCGATCGTCTGAAAGCTTGCATTGCACGGCTTCACCCAGCCGCATCCACACTATGGCTCGCTTCACACTAGCCCGGCTGTCGGGTGCCCGGTTTCCCGACCGGCAACGACACGGCAACGACACTGTCGTATCGTTCACATATAGACGACAGGATATAGGACGACAGGGGCCCGGCAAAGTTACTTAAAGAAAACAAATCGGATACTAATGTTGCCGGGTAAGTGAGAACGGCTTCATCCCCCCACATGACCCTTGAGCCGGGCCGACTTCTTTAACGACACGACAGCCGTCCACGGCTATGGGGCTGGCCGGCGCCCCCTCGGCCTTCACCCGGCTGCCGGTTGTCGGTTGGACGACCACGACATTTGCTGGCTTGATGTGAAACGTCCAACTGAACCCTTGCCCCATCAACCGGGTACCCGGCGTCGTGTACCCGACTGCCGGGCTAGTGTGAAGCGAGCCTATGGTAGGCGGCTTTCTCGCCTGGCTTTAATCCGCGTCCTCACTACGCCGGGCGGCTTTCTCGCCTGGCTTTACGTTCAGACCGACCTGGGCCAGTGATGCGGGCCAGTGATGCGGGCCAGTGATGCGGGGCGGGGCGGCTTTTTCAGACAACCGCAGTTGTCGAAAAATGCACTTCGCCCCTTGGATGTTTACTCCCTACTGAATGACACGGGTTGCTGTCACCACTCTTGCTTCTAACAAGCGTGCCAACGCCTGAAAATCAAACATATTTCATTCCGAGCGTGAGTAGTGAACGCGGCTTGTAAAGCTTAAATTACCCATAAATTCCCAAAATGAAACAGCCACACAAGTGACACCTCATTTCAAAAGTTTTTAATGCTGAAAACTGTGGTGTAATCAGAATTGCGATATCTTATTCCGTTCTCTGGAGCCCTTTGAAGATTATAAAACGTGGTTCATACTTGAAATGGTTAGTCTGTTCTAATCTGATAACTGACTACCATTGTGTTCAGCGTTGAACAATCTATCAGGTTAGAGGGGTTTTGGGGAGTTTTAGGGGAGGGAATCACCCATCAATTCCAAAAATGAAACATTCTGACTAGTGACATCTCATTTTAACCCTTATTCACATGCAGTTGCAAATATGCAACCGTTTTTTTTTCCAGCCCCCCTACTCCATGTAGGTAATATTTAACTTATATCCGCCATACCAGTGTGTCCAGATAGATCAAAGGAAGAAGTGAAAATTGTTGTGTAAGTTGTGAAGTGGCAAAAGAAGATGATAAGAACTGATATTGCTACCAAGATTAGCGTGCAGAGTGGTTACCATGAGTGCAGCGTATCATGTAAGTAACCATTTTGTAAGAATTAATACATTTTGAATTTAATGCTTTTTGATTTATTTTACCTGTCTTCTAAAAAACCGGTTTTTCGATGAAAAATCATTTTTAAAAAATTGTGTGACCCCCATCTCCATGAAGTTGCATATTTGCAACCGTTACCTATTTTCTAAAATAATGTGTAGATAATTAAAACGACGTACCTATTTTCTCACTAATAGGACCCCAAAAAAAATAAAAAAATCAAAGAAAAAAATTTTTTTTCAAGCACTTCATAGTTCATGAGAATAAGGGTTAAAGGCCATATTTACGCTGAAGGCGATGGTGAAATCAGAATTGCGTTATCTTATTCCGTTCTCAAACTGGAGCACTTTGAAGATGAAAAAACTTGGTTGTTACTTGCTCTTCATGACATCAAGTCCTTCAGTAAACACATTTTACATAAAACCAGATATTTCTTCAAAAATTCGCTCTTGTAGCCAGATGCATGACTGTGGATTTATCATAATATCATAAATTACGATAAAATATTATTTTATCGTAACTGAGCTTGGAGCCCCCCCCCCCCCCCCATTGCCTTTCGTGATATTTGGAATCGGCCTCCTTTTGATACGTGGGAGTCCGATGCACTTGACAACCCCCCGCAGAGACACTTTGGCATTCAACAGTTTCCCATTGAGAATCGTGGAAAGAGAAAAAAGTCCACTTCTGTTCCCAACGAGACCAGTTATGAAATGGACGAGCCCGAAGTGAAGGCGGCATGAATGAAGACGAAGCCGGGGTTCGGCGACCTCTCGCCGCGGGATGTAGGTTCTCCATTCCGACCGCTCGGATTTCCAAGTCAAGACTTCCAGTTATGACCTACAAACCTCTTGTGTTCGTCCAAGCACGACCGACAGCGTTCCTCGATGGTCAGGGGGCAGTTAGCAGGTCGGTTAGCTTCGCCTTCTCACCAGCCCTGAAAGCGATCTTCCCAATGGACCGGCGAACGAATCAAAAATCCCTCCTTCATAGTCCGTTCACGACCGGAGTTTTTTTCTTCTTCGCACCTTCCGAGTTACTCACGGAGGCATTAGGTAAATCCTCCGTTAGACGACGCCTCAGTAACGGTGCCTACAACCTCGGAAAAAAGTATTTCTACCGCCGTAATTGTACGTCATTGTCGATTATGAAATCGACGGTTGTGGCGTGGGTGGGCTGTGTACCTACTCCTTGGGTTTCATCCACCTTGAACAGTATTAAACCTCGACTATCATCGCAGAAATTAGGCTTGGCTAATACGGTTATGTCTTGGTAATAGGTTATCTAGTAAACAGCGACCGTATGGTAATAGGCTACCGGCGATTCGGGACTACAATACCACAACCTATTACCAGTCGCTGTTTCTCGAACCCAACTCAATACTCACACAAATAATTTGTCGACAGCTTTCACGCACAACTTTCACGCATTCGTTTTCCGTACCCTATTACCTGGTATTAGGTCCCAGCCAACCTATTATTACGGAATCTCGAATGTCCGGCGACAAAGAGGCTCTCTAAGGCCTTTCCCCCAAGTTCTCAAAACATTAAAATTCTCTATTCCAGTATTAGGTTATCTGGTATTAGGTTACCGTACAGTATTAGGTTATTTGAAGCGGTTACGTTAAATATTCCCCACCCCTAGCAGAAATCACTGTCGATCCTCGATACTCCAACGCCCTCTTCAGAAAATGCTGTCGTTTTAAATGGAAGAGGAGACCAATGGCATCCACCAACATACTTATTGAAATAATAAAATAAATTAGAAAACTTAATCCCAAATTTAGGAGAAACTCATCTACAAATTAGTAAACTGATGTTGAGGAATAACACGACATGCAGATATGTCTCTGACTTCAGCATCATGTTCAGCGTTAAAAAAACCCCTTTAAAATCAGGTGTCACCTGTCAGACAGTTTCATTCTTGGAATTTATGGGTAATCTCCCCTCCCCCCCTAAAACTCCCTGAATCCCCCCTTAGAGTGACCCAATTCTGCCCATCTATGAACCTTTCCCTCTATGAATCTATGGACTTTCGATTGCCATGACAGATTTTTTGTGCAAATTTGAACTTTTTAGCTCAATTTTATCGACAGTTATCGTCTTGGATCACTATATCGCTCATTGGCTGCAATAATGTCATATCTCCAAATTTGATGCTTCGGGGTAATCGAACTTTGAAAACCATTTCAACTTTGAAATATTCCGCTACGAATTTCACTAAGCCATTTTGTAAAGTTCAGAAATTAGAGCTTTAAAAACTCATTACGTGAAATTGGTAGCGGAAGAGCAAATTTTCGAAGAATTAACTGCTTCTATGTAAAATGTGATGTTTGGAACATCTCATTCAAATATGGGGAATCCTTGCAGAGTCACAACTCAATTTATAGATTTTTCAACGCCGAACAAGATGTTGAAGTCAAAATGACGATATCTCATTCCGTTATGAGATTAGAGCAGATGAACCGTGAAGAACATCTCAAGTAACAACCACGTTTCTTCATCTTGATCTTTTGAAAGCATCACTGCTGTAAGACAGGGAGACAAGTTGCCGCCTTGTCGTGCAGTGGAATCTGACCATTAATTTAGGCAAATCCAAGATTATGGTGATTAAAAACACGGAGAAAGACTTAATGAACAGGAACATTTGTAGATTTCTTTATGCATCTGTACATTTATGTAAACATTTGTACAACAAGTTACATAGCGTGCAAACGGTGAGCTGTACTAGTAGGTCATGACCTGTACTAGTAGATCAGATGAGCTGTACTAGTAGGTCAGTGGCCCATAGGAGATTGAGGTGATGAGTTCAGGAGAATCTTTGGACGGAAGTGGGCAGAAGAAACGACTCTTCCGCCACTTTGTTACCAGCTCTACGAATACCAACAAACTGAAATGTACACGGTTGGGTTTCTTGGTACCTGGTCCGTTGTTGGTTTTACACTGCAGTAGATGAGAGACACATTCTATGAAGATTGGTACGAAGCCTTGGCCTTGACAAATAGTTACAATACAAAAATAAAATCATACTTCAAACATAAATGTACGATTATATCGTATTTCTAACTCGAAAAATTACTCTCTCTGAATGGTCAAGAACTGCGCAATACAAATCCAGGTAAACCGTGCTCCTTGTCTGTTCCAATAAGAAAATACCAATATGATATAATAAAAAAGTTGAATTACGTTTGTGTTGAATTAAATAATTAATTTACGATAATTAATACCTATTCTAAATGTATTTATATGTTTACATAAATATTCAATTAGATTATCCAATGATGACTGAATGTATCAGATACAGTCATCATTGACAAACTGAAAGGCGATTCGGCCATAACAATGAAGATCAGTCTCGTGTTCAGTCATATTTCTCAATAAAATATCGTCGATCATCTAAGAGTTTTTCATTTCACCATTTTGTTGGAAGTGTGTTCAATATTGTTGGTGTCTAAAGACAATGCTAGTAGAAAAAAATTCTTGACACAACGGTTCATTATCTTCTTTGTACAGATCACCCTTCTGTCTAGATCACTAGGTCTAAATGTCTAGATCCTAAATGTTAGATTAATTATTATTATCAATTATCACTAATTATTAACAATTTTATCAAGTACCTAGTGAAAATTATTATAATTTGTTGTTAGGTATTAATAATTTGTATTTATCATTTATAATAATTATTATTAATTATTATTAATTAATACTATACAATTCTGGGGTTTTTAATACTACGTCGGTAATACAGTTTCTATAAAAGAATTACCTACCAACAAACATTCGAAATTACCTTCATTTCCGTAGCACGAAACGCACCTCAGAACAACAAACTCGACATCACTTAAGCCATATGATGTTCCAAAGAGCTTGTTAGTATGAAAATGGACCTGTATTTCAACAGTTTGATTCACGATCCTGTAGTGAGGCACAATCTTTGAGCCGTCATTGTGAACGAACGGCTGGTCGTACAAAGCTGCGGATGGTCTTAAAAAATTCTACGGAACAAACTCTATCTAAATATGAAATAAAAAACATACCGTTCTATATGAATTTTTGGAGATATGAAATTTTCAAAATTTCAAAATTCGTTTTGAACCCCTTCCCCTTGACCTAGGGTTATGAAAAGTTTCGAGGACCATTGTGGGGTTGGTCGAAACCCATAAAAAAAATTTCGTAATTTTAACTCAACGCTAACTGGGCAAAGTGGCGCGGACGGCGGACGGCGGACGGCGTACGGCGGACGGCGTACGGCGTACGGCGGACGGACGGATTTTTTTTTATTCGATTTTCTGAATCTACGTATCTTGAAACGTAAACCAACAAATTTTGAGGGGGGGTTAAAAAATTTTTTTCTTTGGGCGATTCCAATGGTTCATTATCGAAGATAATAAACCAAAAACTCTGCAAATTCTTGACACAACGGTTCATTATCTTCTTTGTACAGATCACCCTTCTGTCTAGATCACTAGGTCTAAATGTCTAGATCCTAAATGTTAGATTAATTATTATTATCAATTATCACTAATTATTAACAATTTTATCAAGTACCTAGTGAAAATTATTATAATTTGTTGTTAGGTATTAATAATTTGTATTTATCATTTATAATAATTATTATTAATTATTATTAATTAATACTATACAATTCTGGGGTTTTTAATACTACGTCGGTAATACAGTTTCTATAAAAGAATTACCTACCAACAAACATTCGAAATTACCTTCATTTCCGTAGCACGAAACGCACCTCAGAACAACAAACTCGACATCACTTAAGCCATATGATGTTCCAAAGAGCTTGTTAGTATGAAAATGGACCTGTATTTCAACAGTTTGATTCACGATCCTGTAGTGAGGCACAATCTTTGAGCCGTCATTGTGAACGAACGGCTGGTCGTACAAAGCTGCGGATGGTCTTAAAAAATTCTACGGAACAAACTCTATCTAAATATGAAATAAAAAACATACCGTTCTATATGAATTTTTGGAGATATGAAATTTTCAAAATTTCAAAATTCGTTTTGAACCCCTTCCCCTTGACCTAGGGTTATGAAAAGTTTCGAGGACCATTGTGGGGTTGGTCGAAACCCATAAAAAAAATTTCGTAATTTTAACTCAACGCTAACTGGGCAAAGTGGCGCGGACGGCGGACGGCGGACGGCGTACGGCGGACGGCGTACGGCGT
Organism: Stenodema calcarata; assembly: GCA_963920205.1. Lineage (NCBI taxonomy): Eukaryota > Metazoa > Arthropoda > Insecta > Hemiptera > Miridae > Stenodema > Stenodema calcarata. Next base: position 3,939,528 of record OY986056.1, on the reverse strand, counting down.
ACGGCGTACGGCGTACGGCGTACGGCGGACGGACGGATTTTTTTTTATTCGATTTTCTGAATCTACGTATCTTGAAACGTAAACCAACAAATTTTGAGGGGGGGTTAAAAATTTTTTTTCTTTGGGCGATTCCAATGGTTCATTATCGAAGATAATAAACCAAAAGAGGGGATTTTATTTTATTTTATTTTTTTACATTGTTAGTTAAATTAAGTACTCGTAGTTGGAGTAGTTTAGAGGAGTTGAACGTTGTTTGAAATGAAATTAGATAACTAGTGATACTGTCGTCGAAAGTACCTATTTGGTACTGGTTTTAGCCATTTGGAACATCAATTCATCCTGCGCTCAGGTACCTTTATACATAATTGGCCCACTGTAGAGAATTCAAGTTTCTTGAACAATGGAGCAGTATTTTCATAAACTCGAATTAGTGCTTTTGAGCACTAATACAGTAGACTGTGCTTGTAGCTTCCAAAGCACAAAAATATGTGCATGTAAACTACTGTCGGATCGAAGGCATAATTGCACTCAAGAAAACATTGAAATACTCATTTTCGTTGATACACCTAAACTATGAACAGGAGCAAATATTTAGATTATTTGTTTATTTCAAAACATTCACCTTTTATCCACTGCCAATAAAGCAGTTTTGTCTACATTAAGTTTTATCTCCCGTACTTCAACCATATTTTAGCTATTTATGTTGCATACCAATTCTGTCTAGTTAGTTCACAAACTAACTGTACACTTCCGGTACATTCTCCGAGGTGAATAGCTTTCTTGAGCCGCTTACCGCAGAGAATTGTGGATCTAATGGTGGTCATAATCGCCACCACTGAGTCTCAGTCCTTGCCGCGTTTTGTTGAACCTGAAAACAACGTCCTCCGGTTTCTTGACTTGCGAAATGTGATGTTCACGATTTCGGACGTCCTAAAGAAATCCCGTCATCGCTGTTGCATCCGCGGAAATTCCCAGTCATGCAGCATGGCTATAAGACCGAATTTACGAAGAAATAACTGCTTCTATGTAAAATGTGATGTTTGGAACATCTCATTCAAATATGGGGAATCCTTGACGAGTAACAACTCAGTTTATAGATTTTTCAACGCCGAACAAGATGTTGAAGTCAAAATGACGATATCTCATTCCGTTATAACGGATCTTGGATTTGCCTAAATTAATGGTCAGATTCCACTGCACGACAAGGCGGCAACTTGTCTCCCTGTCTTACAGCAGTGATGCTTTCAAAAGATCAAGATGAAGAAACGTGGTTGTTACTTGAGATGTTCTTCACGGTTCATCTGCTCTAATATCATAAATGATATCTTATCATACCTGAGTTACTTCAAACATTCGCTCATTCGGTTCTACTGCACAACTGCAACTTTTGTTACAATGTAATGCGGGCTTCGTTATAATCATCTCTAACAAAAATTAATTTCTCGATTTTTGGGGAGACAAATTTACCGACGTGTGACAATCAGCACTCATGTTACTGGCTGTATAATTCAACTAATTAGAAACATGATTTCGAAAATCGCCTAGGGAACCTTCGGTTTAATTTTGTATTTTGTGCTTAATTATTTGGGTAGCATAAGAAACGTCCTGAACTTGAAATCTGCTCGACTCAGCTGTTGGCGGTCCGATATTTTGCATCGGTAAGACACATCTCGATAAAATCGGGAGTTTCCCCCAGATTTAGGGGTTTTTTTTTTTTGTGTAGGAGGAACTTTTGGGGGAAAGAATAAGAAGGCATGGAGCATGGCTATAAGAGCGAATTTTCAAATAAATTACCAGTTTTGTGTAAAATGTCTCCATTTTACAGGTTTTATAATAAAAGTTGTTTCGATTTTTTGACACCTCAGTTTATAGATTTTTCAACGCTGAACACGATGGTGAAGTCAAAACGGTGACATCTCATTCCGTTATCAGAATAGAGCAAATTAACCGTGAAAAATTAAAAAAAAGCAACAACCACGATTCTTCATCTTCAAAGTGCTCCTGTTTGAGAACGGAATGAGATATCGCAAATTTTACTTCACCATCGTGTTCAGCGTAAAAAATAATTCTTGACTCAACGGTTTATAAACTATAATATATTATAATAACACTATAATATATCATCTCCTTTGAGCACATCACCCTAACCTAATTGACGAAATGATACCTAGTTTAACTCAAGCTCATCATCAAAATTTCATTTGTTTAAATAAATAGGTATTGTTTAAACAATTTTATAGACAATAAACCGAGTAAACATTGCCTTGTCATCCATTCTTGACCACTGTTTAAAAGTTCAAGTCTCTAGCTCATCGGGAAGTGGACAAAATAAAACTTTGTTCATAATTCATTTTGAATCCTTTAAAATTTTCAGACAATTTTACAGAAAATTTTCTAGGGTTAGGAAAATTTTCAAGGATCATCAACATTGTGGTACGAGGTTCATAATACGAGTACGAGGGTACCTTCTGTTATCGCGATCTGTGCAACGGTAAGCGGCTGGTGGGAATTCATAACGTTGTAATTCGAGAAAACGGTTGAACGGAACTAACTCGACATTATCGCATTTCTTTAATCGCTTCGCTGCAACGGCCAGGCTTGTTAACTTTTGAGTTTTTCCCACGAGACACTTGTAGCCCATAATTTGCCCGCAGGATTATTAAAACAATCTGATTGAGGACGAGCGAAAATTCTGTAGTGTCCCCAGGACCACTACACTTACTGAATCTTTTTGTATTTAACTACCTTGGCACAACAACAAATACCTACGTCTAAGAACAGCATAACAATTTGGTTATGATACAAGGAGTAATCATACAAGGGGATTATGATACAGAAATTCATAATTAAAAATTGGTACAATTCATGTATCATCACGTAAATAATCAAGTAAATAAATGTCTTATAGATTGATAGCATAAATAGTAAACCCACCAACTTCATTGAAAGGAGCACATAATATGCTGTATACGTAAGTAGGGGAAATGATTTGCCTCCAGTTTCTCATTTCCCCTACTTACGTTGTCACGCTCATAACCTCTGTACCAGGAATGTACCAGGGATGTTGATATTATTGTTGTGAGACGACAGGAGTTGGACCCGCGAGTGTGTCGCCCTGTATCATCTTCTTTCGGAGGGGTGGGGCGATCCTCGAGGAGTCAGTCGTTGTCGTGTGTCCGGTCGTGACGTTATATATAGACTTTTTCTCAACAAAAAACATTTTTTTCGAAAAGTTCCTTTTCTGTGGCCGAGGGAGTGGCGCCATCGAGGTGAGCTGTATCAGTTCCTTTTCTTTTTCTGTGCTGGAGACATTTTTCTTCATCTGTTCTTTCAAACAAGAAACATTTTTCATTTTCCCCCCTTTAAAGGTTTTGGAGTGCCGAAGATATATACGTGCAGATTTTATTTAATTTTTGAGGTCTCTTTATTTTTCTTCTTCTCCGAATTTTTCAATAGGTAGGAAACATTTTTTCCTCCTTTCAATAAAAATACCTTTTCCCACTGGAAAAGTTTAAACACACAATTTGGGCGTTATTTTATATTGCGTACCAACCCCCCGGGGTTTATTACCTTCTCCCTTTAATCGAGGCAGTCGAGATACTCCTTCGATAGAGATTTTTTAAGGTAGGTACGCAACAGTTGGTAGCAGAGCACAAAAAGGCTATAATACTCGTTATTATAAGGAAGATACCTTTGGGGAACCATTACAAGTCGGCACACGCTTAGTAGACAGAAACACGAACAGGATAGTTCAGCACTTTGTTTCCTTGCTCAAAACATCATGGAATGTGGGAAATGTGGTGAGGGCACCACTGATAATGTTCTTTGTTCGGTATGTAAGCATTATTTCCACGCAGCTTGTTGTAGATTAGCAACGATAGATGGATGGATAAAAAAAAACCTGCAGGCCAGAGGAACTTGGAAATGCGATATGTGCAAAGGGTCCGCAGGTCAGGGAGGCGGTACAGATTATACCAACCTCTACGCACTTATTGATCAATTGCGGGCTGAAGTTAATCAGGTTAAAGTCGAAAACTCCGAACTATTCAACCGGGTCTGTGCACTCGAGTCAACCAGACAACAATACCAAAACCTATCCCCCCAGCAGCTCGTGACGGAACACCGTCTTGACAACATACCACACTATATCGAAAACGAGATATCCAAAGTGCCCAAACTGTGTACGGATAACCCATGGTCTTTGATAAAATTTTTAGACAAACTTCATCTGTTAAATAGCATGAATGAAAAACAATTCAAGCAAATGTTCATGCGACTCGCTACTCTGCAACAAAACACTATTTTGTTACGCCTTGCAACAACCTCCGAGGACATAACCTTTCAATTAGTATCTAAAGAGTTACTAGACGAACTCACGACGCCCCATACTAGGCTTAAGCTAGTTCAGGAAAAAATTTTACGCCCTCAATACGACTCTGAAAATTTCCGAACTTACGTCGAACTGGTGGCTAAGTTCAACTCTATTTTGTCACAATATTCCGAACAGGATTTATTGAAAAGCATTTTGCAAGGGGCAAATATGCAAACACGCGCCAAATTCCATTTCAACACCAAACCGACATGTCTAGCGGACCTACAAGAACTGGTCGCGGATGTTGAAAAGCTGGAGCTAACGGAAACTATGCAAAAAAATCGTACTAATACATATATTCGAAAAACAGCAAAACAATTGGCCACCAATGCAGGGAATACCTACAAACAATCAGACTATGACTCACATTGGACCAGTAACAACCACGAATGGGGTAACAACACTTACCAAACCAATAAAAACGGGCCAAAAGGATATCGACCGACCGAGCAGAAAACACCGAACAATTGGAAGACTAATCCACATACTGAACGCAGTCAGGGTACGACACACACCTCTTCGCCACATAAACAAAAAACTTTCAAAGAAAAGAACCCAAATTTTACGAAGAAATTTCAACATAAGTTCCAACAAATGGCACCTCACCCTTACCAGCAATATTGTCAGTACCCAATGATGAATCCGTACGTACCACCTTATACACAACATCAACCACCACAGACACGGCACTCACGACACGGTAGTACTTCATCAGAATCATCTCGTCGAAGTTACCCATCGTACACAGCAACGGATCAACGACACAATTCCACCAACAAATCCCGAAGCATCTCAGACTCGCCGTCAACGAGCAGAAATAACGGAAAACATTCCAACGTTAATAACAAAAGGGCTACTAATAATTCAAAAAACTAAATAATGGGGTTCCGGTCACAAATGGGGACAAACAAAGGGCATATTTCAGTAGATTAAAAATTAACAACGGGCATTCTCACAATCTTACCAGAGTAATCGTGAACAACGGTACCGCAGCAACAGCAATGATTGACAGTGGGGCTACATTTTCATGCATAAACAGAAAATTTCTAACAGTACTACAAAAACAACAACCTATAAATGAAATTTCAGCGAAGTTTACAGCGACACTCGCCGACTCGTCTGAAATTTATATTCAGTCTAAAGCCGTTTTGAAAATTAAAATCGGGGACAACTCATGGCGCCACCCATTTTACGTCATACCAACACTACCACAAGATATCGTGTTGGGACTCGACTTTGCGAAGCATACAACTTTGTTAATGGATGCTTCAAAAAATGAATTTTATTTCAAATTTAATAGATCCGTGAAATACAGGCTATACAATTGCACAACAATAACAAAACATGTTTGCGAAATCGGACAGAAAAAACCGACAACGTTGTTGGAATATTTTCAGCAGAAATACCCAGGAGTCTTGACAGAAAAATTGGGTACTACAACCGTTCTAAAATGTAACCTGTCCCTGAAAGAAGGGGCAAAGTTGAGAAACTCCAAAGTAGTTTATACTCAGGGACCCATCAGGCAGAAAGCCATGAGAGAAATTATTGACAAACTATTGTCAGATGACGTCATCGAAAGGGTCGATACTGATGTAGCATCGCCATGCTTTCTCGTCCCTAAAAAGAATGCTGAAACAGCAGACTCGTGGCGCTTGGTAGTCGATTATAGAGACCTGAATAAAAATCTGGAATACTTACAGTACCCCGTACAACCCATCGATAGTGCATTCCTGAGTTTGCACAACGCAAAATTCTTCACGTTGATCGACTTGAACAAATCGTATCATCAGATCGAACTGACGGAAAAATCCAAAAGGTTAACAGCCTTTCAATGCGAGTTCGGCACCTTCGCCTATAAAAAATTGCCTTTTGGCATAAATATTGGGGGGCAAATTCTCTCAAAACTAATGGACCGATTGCTAGCAGACCTGAGGTATAAATACTGTATATATTATTTCGACGACGTTTTAGTATACAGCCCTACTTATAAAGAACATATTGCCCATTTGCACAATATTTTCAAACGGTTATCCCATGCCCATTTGACTGTCAATCCATCAAAGCTACAATTGGCCCAAACTACCATAAATTTTCTTGGACATCAAATTTCTTCAAATAAGATCTCCATCAACCCCGATCGCATAAGAGCCCTACTTGATATCCCCAGACCGAGAACCCCGAAAGAGATCGCATCATTTTTGGGAAGTATAAATTTCTTTGCAAAATTCCTTCCAAACGTCAACATTATTGCAAAGCCCCTCAACGACCTTCGTAAAAAAGATAGTTCGATGGTTTGGACAGACAGAGCGGAGAATGCATGGCAAACCTTGAGGACTTTAGTAACGACTCCTCCAGTACTTATAACGCCAAATTTCAACAACCAATTCCACCTTTTTACGGACGGATCAAAACGAGGAGTATCTGCTGTTCTGGCACAGATGGATAATGAGGTTTTGAAACCAGTAGCGTATGCAAGCCGAAAGTTATCCAGCGCAGAACAAAACTATTCTGCGTACGAATTGGAAGCGCTAGCAGTTTCGTTCGCTTTTAATAAATACAGAATATATCTGGAATTTAACACATTCCACTTGTATACAGATCACAAGGCTTTGACCGCGATATCGAACCTAGCGAAAAGCGGGGGTCGAATCGCACGGTGGATAGTTCAATTTATGCCGTTCCGATATGTGGTTCATCACATTAAAGGGAAAGAAAACACAATTTCAGATTATCTCTCAAGGAACCCCACTAATAGTTATAATCAGTGGGAAAACTCCGATAACATTCCACAGATACTGGGAAACACCCCCGCAACATTGACGACCTTCGAACACAACGCCTCGAGGGGGCTGGAACCGGACGCATCGCTCTGTTTACTAAAGGATTTCCCACAAATTTTCACCAACTTCAACGAAGCACAGAGTAATGATCCGGACCTGAAATTGATAATAGAATCAATCAAAAACGGAACATGTACCAACAGAAAGTTTATAATAACAAAATCGAGGCTTATGTATGTCAACGAGGATGGAAAACCTCGAGCCGTTGTACCGTCATCCTTAGTAGCTACTGTTTTCAATTATTACCATAATTCACAGTTGGGTTCACATTGGGGAACAAAGCGGACATTCCAACTGATAAAGAAATTATTTTATTGGCGAAACATGTATAACGATATAAAACATAAAGTGCACACTTGCGATGTATGTTTAAGGACCAAAGCCGACAGAACAAAACCTAAGGGAAAGCTTTCTTCGACAATGGATGTGAGGGTGGGGCAAACCCTATATTTGGACACAACCGGCCCATTACCGAATTCATCGGGATACCAACACATTTTAATTGCGGTAGATGGATTTTCGAGGTTTACAATCTTAGTCCCCCTGTCATCAACCAAAACGGATGCGATTCTCAACGCCTTGAATGGACATATTTTTAAACATTACGGCTATTGGGAACGCTTAGTAACCGACAATGCAACCTCCTTCACGTCACAAAGGTTTAGGAACTTTGTATTCTCAACCGGAATGCAACACACCTACTTGATCCCATATTACGCAAGCCCGAACATGGCCGAAAGGCAAATTCAAAATTTGAAGGCAGCCCTGAGAGCTAGATGTTCGGAAGACCACTCAAAATGGTCGTCAAATTTCCACTATTATCAGATGTCATTGAACTCTGCGGTTAATGAGTCCACCAAATTTAGCCCCGTCGAACTATTTTTGGGAAGATCGATGACGACTCCGATAAACTTGGTATGGGATTTACCTGTTGAACAGCTCGACCTGACGTCAACTTGGAACACGGCTATCAACAACATCGCCGCCGCTCATCGACGTTACGCGGCTGTTTATAATCGCAAACACATCCCCACCCAATATTACGTAGGTGATAAAGTGCTCTTGAAAACACACATCATTTCTGATAAGGTAAAAGGAATAACAGGTAAACTAGCAGCCAAATTTGTAGGGCCATTTGAAATTATTAAAATTTTATCTGATGTGTCCTATCTCATTAAAAATTGTGCAAATCCAGTGATAAACAAAATGGCTCACGTATCACAATTGAAGCTTTATAGAACTAGAACGTAAAGTTCTTTATAACACATTCTTTTCATCACTTACATTTCCTACGATTTAGTCATCCTTTTATTTTCTTTACCTATTCAATTGTTGATTTGATCCTGCTATTTGGCGCGGTCGGAGTGAACAGTGCAGTGTTGCGTTTCTGTTGGTGTAGTCAAAACAAACTCAAACAATAAGACATAGATCCTAGAGCTACTTATTGAACCACGGTTGTATAAAAAACAACATATTATATTTACCTATAAGTTTTTGAGTTGATCGCATTACATGCTTTCAACATAGGATGAAGTGTACAGCGCGAACTTAGTGTCAATACCACATCTGCACAATTATGTATCATAGGTTGCTCGCTCCGTTTCCTTATGCTAAAGGATCCCTGCGGAGTTTAGAACACCCCCGGCGGTTTTGGAGCAGAAAGGGTTGACACAAGTCATAACATACCTACTTTACATTTTTTTTAATTTTTTAAAGATACATTATGATCGTGACATGACGAAAAAATTGTATGGCATCAGGTCAATCCTTTCCGTTTTCCGCCTCTATGACAATTTTTCCCAAGCGGTTTTTTGTCATGCAATCCCTGCTCTTCAAAGGACCTCACGATAGGGTTGTCCGAGGCGCTCCAATCCTAATTCTCAAGACCGCTCCCTGTTTCCACCCTTAAAGGGAGGGGTGATGTCACGCTCATAACCTCTGTACCAGGAATGTACCAGGGATGTTGATATTATTGTTGTGAGACGACAGGAGTTGGACCCGCGAGTGTGTCGCCCTGTATCATCTTCTTTCGGAGGGGTGGGGCGATCCTCGAGGAGTCAGTCGTTGTCGTGTGTCCGGTCGTGACGTTATATATAGACTTTTTCTCAACAAAAAACATTTTTTTCGAAAAGTTCCTTTTCTGTGGCCGAGGGAGTGGCGCCATCGAGGTGAGCTGTATCAGTTCCTTTTCTTTTTCTGTGCTGGAGACATTTTTCTTCATCTGTTCTTTCAAACAAGAAACATTTTTCATTTTCCCCCCTTTAAAGGTTTTGGAGTGCCGAAGATATATACGTGCAGATTTTATTTAATTTTTGAGGTCTCTTTATTTTTCTTCTTCTCCGAATTTTTCAATAGGTAGGAAACATTTTTTCCTCCTTTCAATAAAAATACCTTTTCCCACTGGAAAAGTTTAAACACACAATTTGGGCGTTATTTTATATTGCGTACCAACCCCCCGGGGTTTATTACCTTCTCCCTTTAATCGAGGCAGTCGAGATACTCCTTCGATAGAGATTTTTTAAGGTAGGTACGCAACAACGTATACCACTATGTATGGTATGTACACCACTACAACACCCTTGTGAACGAAGGATTTACTCCACCGCCTTAACACCGACTTCAGCGACCCAGGCACTGATCGGATATTTTATTTATTCATTTAGTATGTTGTACATTTTACTATTTACAAAAGGAAATTATCTAAAGTATACCTACAAACAACATTATTGTGAGACAATAGGCAAGAAGCCCGTGGCGCCTCACAAGAGAAGTCCCAAGCTACTCATTTGAACATAAATTGATATTATACTGACGTATTTAATTAAGTCACCTACGTCAGTAGGTAGGTACTTAATTAAATACTTCGATAACTTAACAACAACTTCTACGACTACCACCCCCTCCCCACATTAGCCTACCAGGCAATATTGCGAACAAACTGACTGATTGACTTCTATGACTTAATTCGTGATGTGTACTGTTAGTTACTATTTCCGGTTTACGGTGAAATATCAACAATAGCTGTTTTATAAATATTTGGCGGTGGGTGAGGGCTTTGAATTCCTATATTATAGCCTCACACTTAGGTACAGACTTGGTTTAAACAGGATGGCCTTTATTATATCACGCTGTATAACATTTAATTTTTCCAAGTGCGTCGTGTATGTGCCTCCACATACTACAATGCCGTATTGCAAGATCGGTTGGACCAGCCCCATGTATAATAACCTAAGCTTGTTCCGTTGGAAAACTTTCCTAGCGTGGTAGAAAACATAATATTATAACAAAATTTTCAGTTTTCGGTGAACTATTTCAATATGTGCAACTATTTCATCCTCAATAACAACACCCAGGTAACGATAGCTCTGGACCCTCGCTAGTGGCCGACTCGCACATCTTGAAGGATCGTTACAAATGTGCGACACCAATTGAGGAGCTGACATGGGAATGCACTTAAGTCCATATAAATCCATACGCCGATTAGATTTGTTGGATATAATCTCTTCTCCATGCAAAGGTGGTACTTACTTGCATTTCAACGGAAAAAAAAAATTTAGATTTTTGGACTTGAGTGCATTCCCATGTCAGCTCCTCAATTTATAATCTGAAGTAGTCAAACTATCTTTTTGCGACCCTACCAGTAAATATTTAGTTTTGTTTGAATTCAGAGTAAGTTGACTGACAGAAAACCAATTTCCCAACACATTCAAGGCATGCTGGGCTTCATCTTCATATTCTTCATTCATATTCTTCCCGTACCATGAAGCATACCTTCTGTTTATGTTCTAAAGATGAATAGCCCGAACCCTAACTATGTTTCCTCCTCTAAATTTAATGTTTTCCTCTAAATACTACTGCTGCGATCAGTAGTCATCATTGTTTGTGAAACCAATAACTGTATGAACCAAAGTTTACCACTGAGACATATTGCACTGTGTAATGGACTCTATCGAACTAATAAAAGACGAAAAAGTAAACAGTTGCTTGTCACTATCAACTACACTCCTTGTAGAGTATCAGGATCAGAATGACGATGGATGATACATCACGAAGACATCCAAGCGATTCTCGACCACACATTTCTGCGGGTGACATCTTTAAGCACTTGGTCTTGATAGTTGTAAACGACATTGAGCCCCACTTATCGCCTTTTTCCCCTCGTATTTGTATCAGAAAAATATTGTCCTCCCACTCATTTCGACTCAGCCACCGTTTATACAATCTAAGATGTGTATATATATATAATGTGCCCATCAGTTTGGTCGTACGACTTTCCCCAGGACGTGAGGGGTCTTATCGTTGAGCCCTTTTCAGTTAGCTCGGGCGTTATCAATGTCAAACTGCCTGACTGGCCCCCCCTTTCTCTTCAAACTCACTGCACACTGTTACAGAACCCTCTTCAAATTGTCTATGTAATTGTCCCTTAACCCTCACCCTATTAGCTGGGCCCCTCCGACGTCCTCCAATCTATACCACCCACTGTTTCCATCCTTTTGTCGAAGCGCCCCCGCGATTTCCGGCGACACAAACAAAACAAGATCTGACTCTTGATGACCGTACGGTGGTTTTGTGGCACATTATTATTAAAAACTATCTGTGTTGGCCATGTGAAACACAGGTTTGAATCGACAGCGGACAAGGTAAAGGTGTTCATAACCACTTTTCTGATAAATCATCTTTACTAGTTGTACTCTATTTTGTAACTTCCAACAGTCTAAAATTTCAATTCTCATCAGTTACCCAACTGAAGCCCTCCCAGCACAGGTATTTCAATAGAACAGAATTATGGACCACCAAGGAAGATATTTATGTTGATTGAACTCGTATAATGTAATAAGAGCGACTCGTGGTATACAAATAAATATACAAATGGATAAAAAATTAAAACTCTGCAAATTCGTGACACAACGGTTTATTATCTTCTTTGAGCAGATCACCCTAATCTAATCAACGAACTGTTAGATGAAACTCTAGCTCATCATCCAAATTAAACTTAAAATACCATACGAATTTCTTTCATATCATACCATACTGTACTATACCAAATCATACATACAATAATATACCATACCATGCTCATACCATGTCATACAAACCGAGTGAATATTGCATTATCATCCAGTTCTGTCCTTTATTTAAATTTTCAAGTCTCTAGCTCATCATCAACATTTAATTTGTTTAGACAAATAGGAATTATTTAAACAATTTTGCAGACAAGAAACCGAGTGAATATTGCAATGTGGTCTATCCCCGACTCACGGTTAAAATTTCAAGACTGTAGTTTACCGGGAAGATGAAAAAAAGGTAGTTTTATGTTGGGTGGCTGGGGGTTTGACCCACCTAACGGCCGTTTTAGTGTTTCTCCTAAACCTTTGCGCGCTCACTGTGAACGAACGGCTGGTTGTACAAAAATCCAATTGGTCTTAAAAAATTCGTAATGTTTCAGGTCATTCAAAAGGGAACTTAAAATTACACCGTTCAGTTAAATTTTTCGAGGTATGACATTGCCGAAATTTTAAAGTTCGTTTTGAACCCCTTCCCATTGACCTAGGGTTATGAAAAGTTTCAAGGATCATTGTGGCGCTGGTCCGAACCCGGAAACCTGACTTCTTCGTTACCTTACTCAACTCGTGATACCTGTGCTGCTGGTGTGCCCTTGAAGCAAAATTTGCCCCTTTTATTTAATATAAATTGTACATAACTCCAAAGTGAGGATCCTCAGGTCTCTGACAAGAATTGGTAGAGACCTGAAAATGAACTTTACAGCCAGTGGGTTGCGGTAAAATTGCCATTTTATAGTTGAAACGAGGAGAAAATGGCCATTTTTTATTAAACTGAGTTAAAATGATATTTCTCATGAGTTCAGACAGCGTGAAGCCCGTAGCCGAGTGTTTTGTCTGCATGAAAAGGACGGTTTTTAAATTCCGTTTTGATTGAATAATTGCAGTTTTTACGGTAAAAAGTTATCATTCAAATGTCAAAAGGTGGACTAGGAAAGGGATGGAAAATCCGTCGAAGCATCACAGATTAAAATGCATTTCATTCAATTTTGGGGGTTTCTTAGCCTTCTTCTGAAGAACGATCATACTCGAGCTTTCTGTTTACCTCTCACAAAAAATCAGAAAATTCTGAATCGTTGCACAACTCTTCGTTGTCGAACCGTGCGACAATTTTGTTCGAAAAAAATTCGAGTTTCGTGGATGTAGACGAAATCCTACTACCACTTCGATCTCGTCCTCATCGCCTACAAACCACACCATTTCATCACCGTCGTCGAAACTATTGCTGGGAGTGTTTGGCATTTCGATCTAGTTTACAATTCAACTGGAATAAATATGATTAATAAGGAAATTGAATAAATTCAACGGTGAGCTAATAAATTAAACGCACGGCAACCAAAGTAAGTTTGTTGTTGTTTACTCCACTCCGGGGACGGCGTACTTCGATGTTTCAAAACCATCGGATGTCGATGTCCCACGTCTAGTTTGACTTGACCATCAGAATATTCAATTTTGGTATTTTCAATGTTAAGTTTTCATAGGGATTTAGTGGTATAGCTCCGTTGATCAGTGACTCTGTCGGATTTCGAACCTACAACTGTAACAAACCCGTTGTTGGTTGGGAAGTGCTCCTATTGGGGTCTGACGAAGAGCGGATAAGTAGTGGGTGGGGGACGCGAAAACAAGTAATTGCGTCTAAACAAAGCTTTGCCTTATAATCCGTCTAAAGTGATTCCTCCCAGATGGGACCACGCCGCGCATGGAGGCGGCGGATCCGAGAGGCGGTCGATATCGGCGCGAGACGAGATCCGGAGGCTGTGAAAGGCGCAAGCCAGTAGCTCGCCGAACGCTCACGAGTTATCTCATGGATTGTTGACACCGCACTACGAGCCGGCATCATGTGAGTAAACCGGTCGATCATACAATTTTCTTTTAATTATAGTAATAACTGGTTTCAGAACAGTCGAACATACACTCATCGATACACTGACATACATCTGTTAAGAACTAAAGGTGTGACAATATTAATCAAATTATAAGAACATAAAATTAATTAAATGTCAATGTGTAATGCACTTAATTATTGGAGTCGTTAATAAATTGAATGATGATGGCATCATCAACAGCATTGTTGTCAAAGCGAGCAGAGTGCAAGAGCCAGAGGTGCTGCATAAGACCACCTTGGCTGCATTTCCGCTACTGCTGCTTCGAAAAGTCTGTTCTCTGAGGCTTTGGCATTTGATTATTACTACGTACTTGGAGTTGTCAAAAAATTGAATGATGGAATCATCAACAGCATTGTTGTCAACATGAGCATAGTACAAGAGCCAGAGGTGTTGCATAAGACCAACTGACTGCATTTCTGCTTCTTTGAAAAGTCTCTTCTCTGAGGCATCGGCATTTCACTATTACGCGATTTTAGTATTCCACTTAACACTTTGACTGCCGCCCTCAAAATCGAGGTGCGTCCCCAGGCGCCGGCAGGTTGACTTTCATGAATTCCAAAACTATTTATATCGCTATGTAGGCAATACAATTCTGAAAAATATGAATTTTTTATTTTTTTGAAATTTTAAATTTTGTGTACCTCCGACACTGTGTCGGACCACGGGATTTAATGCATGGCGGGTTAGTATTTCATGATAGTATCACACTATGTACCGGATCCAAAACATTGTCGGAACGAAGAAATGAACAAGGAAACGTTGAAAATGTATGTTCCAGCCACCAAAATACTTCATTTTATCAAATGACACAACTGTAAGAAATTATAGCAATGAAGTAAAAAAGTGTAAAGTGAACAGAAGTCAGTGTCACCCTCTTCATAGTCGTCATCCGACCCCCAAGGTTCTGCCAAAATCTTCCTCAACTCATCACTGGTCAACCTGGTCCTCTTCATCAACATTCTTCTTGCCATTCGGTGAATTGGAAGCTGGTGAAAACAATTCGATACGATTTGAAGGGGGTAATAATAATTGTACTAGGTACCTACAGGTGTTTGTACCCATTCAGTGATTCATGAAGAAGAGACCGCCTGGTTAGCACCCTATAACCAACTCACCATAATGTTGTGTATAATATAATAGTTTATATACCTAAATAAAACGTGGTGAAGGTATAAGTAACAAAAAACTCGGCGCTTCGCGCCTCGCCAGGGGGGCAAGCCCCCCTGGACCCCCCGGATGCTTACCGTTTGGAGCCTGCGGCTAAAAATCGAGAAACATGGAACATGCTTCTAATTAGCTTCCCTGGTAATGAAGCTTCGACCCTCGCACATAAGATTGTTTACTAACCATTTATAACATCGCATTGTTGGATTAATATCTCGTAGATAAATATAAAACTGCGACATAAATGCGTGATAAATCGAGAGCTTTCCAACGAATGGTGAACGATTTCTGTCCGATGAAAACTAAATAAGTTTCATTTCCCCAGCAACGGCTCCGTTGTAAGCGGAAATCATTAGAAAATTTCGTCACCCATCCCGCGTCACCCATTCCGCGTAACGTTTTTCGGTTAGTTAGTCCAAGGCTAAAGCATGTTCCATGCTAAAATTATAACACACTTCTTCAATCTAATTTGATAGTACTCGTAGCTGATAGTAACCCCTAGAACAGTCGATTGAAGAAGATTTATCAAAAATGTATTACGGTTTGAAACAACACAATTTTTGGGACTGTTTGGTGTATCTGCACGTCAATCTACCTTGAATAATGAAACCTAATTAGCGCTAGAAGTGCTTTCCGGTAGTTGTAACGGTGAGTTTTACCGTTCTCCTCCACTGACAGTCTGATTGCATTACTTGGAGGATTCGTTTCGGATGAAAGTTGAGGGTTAGTTAGAACACTTGAAATAGGCGGATGTCCAAAATTTAAGATGAGCAGAATTAGGCGTTTAGGGTTTGTTCAATACTGCTCTAAGTAACACCACTAAATCAGATACTTGTTGGTATCTCGGGATGTAAAAGTAGTATTCCATGGATTGAACAGGTCGGCATGTCGTTTAGTGGAGAAATATACAAGGATATCGCTGATTAATTGAATTTTTTGTAGAAAAAAACCACGTCCGTGTTCAGGCGGAAAATGAATTGTCTGCCCTATAGAGGACCTAAATAAAATGAATACTTAGCTAACATCACATATAAAATGTGTTGCATTTTGTGATCTACTTCTACTTAATAAAATTCCAGAGGCTTATTAAAACCCGATCACCTAGCCAGCCAGCCCTCTGACGTCATAGGCTCTAACGGCATAGGCTGTGACGTACTAGTTGGCCTCCTGCCAGCCGTCTGACGTCATACGCTCGTGCGTCATGCCCTGACGTATTAGTTGGCCTCCGGCCAGCCGTCTGACGTCATAGGCTCGTGCGTCATAGGCTCTGAACTACTATATGGCCTCCGGCCAGCCGTCTGACGTCATACGCTCGTGCGTCATAGGCTCTGACGTACTAGTTGGCCTCCGGCCTGCCGTCTGACGTCATAGGCGTTGACGTACTAGTTGGCCTCCTGCCAGCCGTCTGACGTCATACGCTTGTGCGTTTTAGGCTCTGACGTAGTGGCCCGCCTGTCGCTTGTGTTCTGACGTGATCTGAGGGAAAGGGTGAATCAAGGAAACAAATTTTTCCCGTTTCAGTTTATGTGCCAAAGCAAAGACATGAAAATGTCAACTCCATCCTGTTGTTGATACAATCGAGAATTAAATGCTTGCATACGAGTCTGCAACACATTGGGACATTTTATGTCTTTAAAGAAGTGATTCAAGAACCTTCGAACAATACTACATCACCTACCCCAGTAGCGTAGTTGTTATACTTAATTGTAGGGTTCATCATAAATAATGAAGCTTGCATTCGTGTTGACAATATAAATTATTGAGAATGATCACCTGTGTGTAAACAATTATTAAATTTTAAACAATCACGCTCATACCGCAGCTTGTCGGCCAAGCACTCCGCAGTGGTTAACGTAATATAGTTAGGTAAATCGAGAGCTATCCAACGAGTGGTGAACGATTTTTGTACGATGATAACTGGCGAAGATAAAGTTCCGTAGCAACGAATCGGTTGTAAGCGAAAATCATCAGAAATTTTCGTGACGATTTCGTGTAACGCTTTTGTGTAACGTTTTTCGAGTTATGTGCCAGAGTAAAGACATAAAATGTCCAAATAGCGGAACTTTACAGATTTCTAAATTACGTTTCCTATTATAAAATATTAGAATAGGTATATTCTAATATTTTATGATAGGCAATTTAGTGTTTCGCTCGAAAAATCATGATTGACAAATCATTTGTGAATCATATGACGGCAGGTAGATCTTGTTAGAGATCATGGAGTCAGTAAATACCTACACGGAATAAACCATGAATTATTTTATTCGGTCCGTAATTCAGTTGATTAACTGACAAGAACCACCTGGTGATCAACTCAACCGAACGCAAAATTATTACTGAACCCCCCCCCCCCCCCCCCCCAAGTTTTTTGGATACCTAACTTTTCTAGATGATCCTCACTATGAATCCTTGAACCCATTCATAAACCTAGGTCAATGGGAAGGGGTTCAAAACGAATTTTGAAATTTTAATAACGCCATATCTCGAAAAAATACAGTTGCACGGTATAGTTTTCAGTTAACAATTGAGTAGAGTTTAATTTAGAGAATTTTTATGACCACCCGCAGCTTTGTGAGACCAGCTTGTTCACAATAAGGGCTCAAAGGTTGAGTCAATAAAAATACGGCGGCAAATCAGTTCAGTGTTTATACTGGCCCAGCTGATTCGA
Organism: Stenodema calcarata; assembly: GCA_963920205.1. Classification (NCBI taxonomy): domain Eukaryota; kingdom Metazoa; phylum Arthropoda; class Insecta; order Hemiptera; family Miridae; genus Stenodema; species Stenodema calcarata. Next base: position 3,921,538 of record OY986056.1, on the reverse strand, counting down.
ATACCACAACAGGGGTATTCATGGTCCGATTCGACCGACGAATCGTCGTAAATCAAAGACGTGAGGTTCATGAGGCTCCCAACCGTTTCCACGTCGAATCGTCGAAAATCGAAATGCGAGCATGACTGGATTTTTAATTCGATATTCGGATTCTTTGTATTACGGATTGAACGTAAACCAACCAATTTGTGTGAACATTATTTTTCTTGGTCAATTCCTACGGTACTGTAGGTAGGTACCCCTAGTTTTCCACAGATTCGAAGGAAAATGTTTCCAGCAACACCCATGAAGAACGGAAGGTTTTATAGTGTTTTTGATGCTTTGCCGAAAGTGCCTATGTACTCAATTTTATGTTCTATGTAGACCTACATACTTATTATACTTACTTATTATTGTGTTCAATGTAGACTTACATACTTATATGTACAATGTATACCTGTATACTTATTTCGCGACTAGAAAACCAGTTTTATACCAAATGTACACAGTTAAATGCAATTTTTATTCAGTTAAAATGTTTTTGTTTCCTATAGGTGCCTATCACGGATCCCCAAACCGGTCTGCAATTGGCAATTTCAATTTTCAGGCTGTCTGTCACTGGGTCAAGAAGAACCTTTCGGAAAAACTACTATCACCCATCTTAAGAAATTTAAGATTCGGGAAATCAACAGGGGCCGCGGGAAACGTTTCCAACTTTTAACAATAGGACACCAACTTGGAAACACATAGACAAATTCTTTAGACCTGTCTGTAAAGCCGGGAATACACTTGAGCAGAGGCAGGCCGCGCACCGCACGCGCAGCCTCTGCGCGGCGCGATGCTCAAGTGTGTACGGGTCCCCAACACCGCGGCAAACAGGCTCAGTCTGCCTCGTGCGGTGCGCGGCCTGAGCCATCGACTGTCGGTCCATCAAAGTGAGCACGGACCGCGGCAGGCTCGTGCGGTGCGCAGTGTGGACGGAATTCAGTCGATTCAGAGCAGCGAACAGAGCCGCGGCACACGTAAGTGATAACGTGTGATAACCTACCTACCCACTTTGAAATTACCTACTAGGTACTCGTTTTGTTATAACCGTTTTGTTAATTATAGGCTCGTTTTGTATAATTGTAAAAAAAAAGTACGAAGATAATAATATTATAATACGAAGATATAATAATAATATATAATAAATATTATTTGAGGTAAGTAGTGTACAGCACCTATTTAATTAAACATTTCCTTCCACGCTTTTGCTCCACGCAGCAAGGATCGAATTTTTGAAGAAAAACAAAAGTAAAGTAGGCTAATACGCTATTTTTTGATTATGGACCTCAGTATTTGTGATTTTGGACCTCTGGGTGCAATCAAAACGGGCCGCGACTACTTGCAACCAATTCAACATCCTAAAAACGTGATGAACGGCTCACAAATAATTTTGAATTACATTAAAAACACGTAACAACATTTAATTAATGTAATTCAAAAATTTTCTACAAAAATTCGCTGAATCATTAAAAAATATAGTACGCCTGCATGGCTTTTTGGTTTATTTAATGCTACGGAGGCTCACGAGTCCTACTACGGAGGAATCGAGTTTTTACCAGCTCTTATCAAACAATAGGATCTATGACCCTGCTTATTACAAGCTTAATTCGGGTAGTAGAGATTATGATCACGGAGAGGTTTTCTTAACGATTCAAGAACAATAAAGAATAGTAAACCCATGTGAATAATTTGCAACTATCGCTGAATGACACCGTCGATGTCAAGTTTTCCTTCTTGGCCATTCGTTTGATCTTATAACTAACTTTTAGATGTAGAAATGCCCTGTTAACCTTGTTGAAAGTAAATAAATAACGTAAGGGTTTAATAGTGTTTTTTCTATCTGTTATTTCCCTTTTATTAAAATTTAATTCACTGTGTGAAAAAGTGCTCATATGATTCGATAGTCTTCAGTATCGAACATTTTTATTCGATATCTGAGTAGTATCGAATATTTGTTTCGATACTAGTATCGAGTAATGGTATCGAATACTTTGTGGTATCGCCCATCACTGGACGTAGATGTTGTGTTTCTGCCACTTTTCTGTCTTGATCCGTCGTAGTGGACACCAGTTGCACCGCACAATGTTGGATCAGGGCTGAGCATGTGCGCCTCGCTGTAATTTGAAAATTTGTATCGCGGCACATCACATCGCGGCACATGACATCGCGCCGCGCAGAGGCTGCGCGTGCGGTGCGCGGCCTGCCTCTGCTCAAGTGTATTCCCGGCTTAACTGACTGTCCCTTACCGATCCCTCAACCAAGTCCTGAGGCCGGCAAGTTAGGTGTTGCAGTTCAGGGGAGCTCTGCTTTGTCTGCATTGTAAGCCATATGACCATGATGACGGCCCAACAACATATTGATCCTTGAGCAACATGAGTGTTCAGGAGGACTTGCTCCTCTTCTTGGGTTGTTTGTGATTCCTAGTTTTCATTATCGAAAATAAAAAACCACAAACTAGGTATTGAGCTCAACAACATACCGAGCACCTACGAGCGTTAGATAAATGTGTCTTGGGTCCTTAGACAAGCCTTCATCTCCTGCATACCCGCTTCTTTGACTTTCACCATTCTATAGCAGCCTCAGAGGGTACTTGTCGGATATACCGATCCATCAACCAGGACCAAAGGCAGGCGAGTTAGGTTTTGTAGTTCGGAGGATTAACTTACAATCTGAATTGTATGCCCTAATATGGCGATTATGACTGCCCAACGACGTATTGTTTCTTGTGCAACATGAGCGTTTAGGAGGACTTGCTTCCACTTCTAGGGTATTTGCCTGGTCCTCGCGGAATTCAATGTAGTATCTTGAGCGCAATGTGTTCGGCTTGGTACCGCTGCTAACTGGTGACGCTTGGAATGCACTACTCTTACAGACGAACATAAGTCCATTGTCGTATCACATTGTTCTGATGTCTCATTATTGTTATTAACATTTATTCATTAGTCGTCATAAGTCGTAAGTTTCGTAGTATATTCTCTCAATAAATGTGACGTTCTTCTTCATCATTCTATAGCGGTTGATGGAAGAAGAGCGATCCTTCCAAATGCACCAATTCGTCCTGCTTCAAAGAAGTCCCAAAGCAGACATAAGAGGGAACATTAATATTGAGCAGACTGCAGTATTATGTTCAAATATGTCCAGTCAAAGGCAAGCGGTACTTGTCTGTATTGTCACTGAAAACGAATGTCTCGCCTGTTCTTGTCGTTTCGGCTTTAAGCCAAACGCTTTCGTGTCCAACACGGTCCAGCATGCTCCGTTAGAGATAAGTCGAAAAACTCCTCTTTTCAGCTGACAGCCAACGGACGAGCGTGAAATATTAATGAGATGTATTTCTGGGGGGTTTGTGCAGGTTGCGGAGGTGAGAGGGTGGAAATACATGGGCGGTTTGGATCAATACAGCGACGGGGCCCTTCGCCATTTTGTTGGCATCCCTTCAAGATGGCCGCCGTAGCTGTTGTCATCGGCAAACATCCGTTTCCTATTTACGGGAAATCCTCCTGAGAAACTGGAAGGTACGTCCCCACTCTATCCCTTCATGAAATCAACATTTTATATATCACTCGAGTAAAAAATACGGTAGGTACGGGTATATTCGGTAGGTCCGTCAGGTACTAAGCTATTCGAATGGAAACCATAAAATGAAACTCAATGACTTGGAGTGGACATATTTGAATTTGTTAAGTAAATAACGATATAAAGTTTATGGGCCCAGTAAAACAACGAAAGGACCTCGAAATGGCTTGGGGAAAGCTGGAAATCGTTCTAAAATCTCAAGAGAGTCTTGAAAACGAGTAATCTGAATTTATACCCCTCTATGCCTGTACAACTTTTTGTGTCCCGAAAACGTCGAAATTTTCTGACTTCAATTTTTCTCTTGTAGCATCTAAACAACGCACCCTAGACCAGTCATGTCAGGAAAGCTGGCGCGACGGGTAGAATTAACCTTAAGGTTAATTTAAAGCTTATTCTTCGACTTTTTACTGAATAATATACTACTAACTACTAAGAATAATGGTCAGGAGGCACGAAGTAGAATATTCGAAAACTACTGTTTTCAGAATTTGGCAAATATTATCACTTTGGGTAAAAATTGATTAACTTCAGGTGTTCTTCGAACTTGCCGCTGAATTCTCTACAACTTTTATTCCAAGAGTGTTTTGATAGGACGAGTAGTCTTCAAAGTCGTCGAATGGTACATTTTAGCCAATATGGGGAAGATTGTCGTTTTTCAGCCGTCGATTACTATCATATAAATTGGACGAATTTAATTTGTCTCTTTGTAAGGTTTCAGCTAGGGTGCGTTGTTTAGAAGGCTACTTAGGTAGGAGACGAAAATTGTGGAAAGCTGAAATTTGGCAGAGCTGTACAGTGGAGTACAGTGGAGCTGTACAGTGGAGCCTTGTAAAAAAGTTAAATGCCTATTATTTTCATTTTTTCCTAAATATCTAAAGAAGTATTGAGTTTAGCGTCAAATTGGCGATACACAAAAATATTGTGTATTTTTCAAACGGTTTGGAATATAGAATGAGATCAAACAAATACAAAATTTTGTAGAATAAGAAAATTATGGATTTAATAGGTAGTATACTATTGATGCGTAATTTACTTACTTACATCGCAAAGTACACAAGTTTTCAACACAAATTTCACCTCATATTATACCTACTTCGTGTATGAATCGAATATACAGGAAAGAGTGTGAGTAAAGTATCATTACGTCAGATTTAGTACCGGGACCATCGAGCTTTGGTCGAGCTTAATGAGGGATGTTATGTACTAACAAGATCTTGAGTTTTTATACGAAATAGGATAACATACAAAACATAAGGGTAACATAAATCATTGACATTTACAAAATAAAATACATGGGTGGAAAATTTACATTAAAATACATCAAAATACACTTGCAGTTTCAAAACACATTATAAATTGATTAGTACTTGAATTTCAATAATTATTTCAGACTAACGAAATCAATTTATTCAAAGAACTCGTCATCCTGTATTAAATTCTCATCCCGTTCTCCTTCACTCGTCAAACGAGTGTCACTGTATGATACAAATAAAAAAACCCAAATTTGAAACAAGAGTCAGTAAAGTTTTTGTGGATGAATCGAGATGACCTGTGTTTGATTCGAAATTGGAGAAATGAGACTCTTGGCCGGTTTACAGAGCATGTGCGTATTTCATCTTCAGTCCTCTAAGTTCTTCATGTTATCCATCTTTTCTATCGATACTAATCTCAATTAGTCACTTTATACATTTCTCAGCTACTTGGATGCCATCGCGCTCTTTGAACACAGAAACAACTCTTTGTAGACACTATTTATTATTATCTTATGTATTATTTATATCTTACTTATTATTATTTTATTATTTATTATTATATGACTATTTATTATTATTTCCACATACGAACGAAAAACTAATTCAAAAGTCGTCCTCGTCAAGCAACTACACAGTGCAAACAAACTCAAACTAAACGCCAAGAGGAAAGTGAACCGGGAGTTGTGAGACGTTTGGAAGGTTTGGGGCAAGCGGCGCTCATTATCGTTCATTTCACTCCCATTCTATCTTGCAAACCGTTTGAGGTACGAAAAAAATGAATGAGACCATTTTTGTATAGAATTTACTCTACTTTAATTTTTTATATGGTCAATTTTACTCTAAACTCAATATTTCTTGGGATATTTAGGAAAAGCCAAAAGAAAGAGGCCATTAAATCGCTCCCCCTCCCCACGCACACTTTTGGTATTTTGTACAGTGTACTCCACAGGACAACTGTGCTAAATTCCAACTTGTGCCAATTCGTTGCTCCTATTTACCAATATTTTGGCTAATTTGACGAGGCTATACGGTAAACGGTTGCCATAGTTCGGATGAATTGTGCCCGACCTTCATTAAATCACTGCTTCAGGTTTCCCTTCGAAATACAAAAACTCTCATGATGCACCTCTGTCTCACACCGGTATTACCAAACTATTACCTATCTAAATCCACTCGTATTTTCAGATTTGCCGTAAGATTCACCTCATCATTCCCACCGACCGCAATTTACTCAGAGAACAAAATCGACAGCATTCTTGAAACCAGTTCATTTGTGAATGGAAAAAAACCCGAATATTATGCGCGAATATTATTATTTGTAACATAATTCGTCGATAACTCCATTTTCTCCGAGAACAATGTGTGTGCAACCAAGGACTTTGAGCATAATCAAGTACTTAGCTATGCTGGGGTTAAGGACAATTGGCTCGTTACAAAATGTTCACAAAGAATTAACTGGCAAAAAATTCAGGATAAAATCTCTACGTTACGATAAATTAAAATAACTCGCTTGTTGTTCACTATTTAGGTAGTGTCTGATGTATTATGCAACTCATTTATAATAAAACTCAACTGCTTTCTATTGGCTTCAAATACTTGCACATTCACAGTTCAAAAATACTGACAAATGGTCAAGCAGACACATTTCAGTCATGAGTGAATGTCAAAGAAAAAAGTTACGTTCACTTCTACTTGGCTATTAAGAAATATAACAAAACTAATAACTCTGTTCTCTGATTTACTGCATTTATTTTAGTTACAATTTGCTTGAAGAAAAAACAACAGTATAAAAAATAATTGGTTTAGGCTAGTTGGAATAATAATGATCTACGCGAAGAATACTTTCTAGATTCATTTATTTAGCCAGGGAATTAACGAAGGCTGTCTGAATAACACAATCCCTTTCTAAATGAATGAAATGAAGGTAAAAGTGGATATTACATCTAAATCAAGAACATATCAACTATGTTTTATGTTAAATTATAACTATATCTAGGTAAGGGATAAGGTAGCAATAGCTTAAATAATGTCTAAAACCATTCTAGGATAACGAGCCATTGCTTTGACAAAATTAAATGTTCTAAAAAGCAATAACGTAGAGGTTAATTGTAAGAAGTCAATCACACGCTTTATGAAATCTGATAGGGAAAAAATATTCTGTTAGGTAAGAAGTTCATTTGTGATTTAAAGGGTAAATTAGAGGTAATTAGAGGTCCTTAAGAGTGTGGCGTATTATCAAACTGGTACCTACCTCAAAGCCAAAATGCCATGTTGAAATACTGGTGAAAAAAACTTGTAAATCATTAATAAGACAAATGAAGTGGCCAGGGGAAGAACTATTTTAGTCATCTGATGCAAATTTTGAGAAAATAGCTTTTGAAAGTTACACAATTTATTTTGGAGTAGAAAAATGAAGGACATATTTTTTAAATATACTGCTGTCATATATTGTATTGAACCAAATGTGCAAATGAAATCTTGTATAAATTTAAAACATAATTAAAGTAACTCATTAACAAATAAAAGCAGGAAGTGAGAAAAGTGACTAAAATTGTTCTTCCCCTGGACCCTTCAAAGTCCGTTGACTAAGCTATTTGATGCAGTTAATAGGTTGTGGCTGGTTATAGGCCCAGACTTTGGATCGTTGGTGAGATTCAATTAACAATGTTGAACAGGCCAAACGATAATGGGATTCGCAATCAGTCGATCTACAAGCAAGGGCGTACTCAGGATCCCAGGTTGTAACATTTTAGCACGGAAAAGACGAACGGAACCTACAAGAAAATTATATACAATTACAGCAGTGTTTTATTAGTAATTTCAATTCTGTCATTTCGTTTCATTACTTTATAATATTTTCACTTAATTATTCAAGCCCCAACCCCCTGGGTACGCCCCTGCCCACGAGTAATCGCCCAGTGCTCCAGTTACATGCACTGCGTTACCTCATACTGGACATTGAAGGGCACTCATTGTAGGAAATGAAAATATAATTGGCTCATTTTGCTTCAAGATCCCACTATAATAATAATGTGTAATATACAAATATTAGAATATCGTTATAACCGCTCATGGGACCTTTTGAAATTTGATAGGTGCTCTTCATTATTCGGATTCGCAACCTCAAAACTTCAATAACCATTCATTTAATTTACACCATTAAAAAGCACCTTCAGTAACCCCTTGACAATTTTGGATCAATTGGTACGAATTTTGTTCAAATTATACTCCTCAGTTTTCTTCCAACTGAACAAGCCGACGAATGAAAGAAGTGAAACAATTAGAACGCCTTTCACATTCTTCGAATATTCTACCAAATACTTGAACCAAAATTTATAATTCGACACCGATTTTGAATAATCACTTAATTTCTCCGCAAACCCATTGTTGATCAATTAATTTAGTAGGTAATATGATTAGGATAATGGTAATAATAATTAACAAATAGCTAGCAATATAAGTCTTCCAATGTTTGTTGAACAACAATCACTATGTCTTCCATAAAGTGATAAAGGTGAATTTCACTTGTAAATATACCGTAGGGTAGGTATTTTTGAAGTTGTTTTCATTTCAAGATTCATGTTATTACGTTCATGAATGTGTAAATAGGTACTACATTAAATGTAATTTTTCATATGTACAATAAATGTAAAAAAACAAAATCCTGTTTTCGATAGAGTTGGTTGTAAATCCCAGCTAAAAAAGAAGAAAAAATGTACCGAAATCATGTACAAATTCATTCAAGAAACTATCGTATTGTTGTACGTGTAATTGTGTATTTTTATTGTATAATAGATAAAATTAAAGCTCAATCATTGGGTAACATTTGAACAACATGACATGAACACATTGTGAGATGGAAAACGTTGATTTGTTGAATTCAAACATGAACCACTGGTCCCATTCCACGATCAAATTTATCCAATATTTGACCACTGAATGTTACTTATTGACCGCTAATAATTTTGCTACTTGTTGTGTGTACATAGTTCTTAATATTGTTGTCAAGTATAATATATTTATGGTGGTACATATGTGTTGTATAGGCTGTATAAAATGTTGAAAACCCCCTAAGAAGTAGGATTTTCAGTATTGAAGTACTCAACAATCTCATATGAACGTAGAATTAGGAAACAAAAAAAATGTATTGTTTAATTTTTTTCGTAGACCCGTGTGCATGAGATGAATGAGAGATGATAACTTTGTACAATTTTCAATCAAAGAATATTAATTGGAAAAACATATCATTGGAATGCATCTTTGAGCAGAAAGTTACATTTTGATTGCTTTTCCCACCCCACTTTATTTTTCAATCCACTCTATTATTTAACTCACATTTACCCTCAGACAGGGGCTTAAAATGTACTATACCAACAAACTATAGGTACCGATCGAAATCGAATCGAAAAAGGCCAAAATCGCAAAGCTTGACGTAATTTGGATTTTTGGTATGTTTTATGGACCAGTTAGTGTGGTGTGAATCCAAATTTATAACTTCGAAAACTACGAAGCGTACAACGCTAACTGCTCCATACAACATACTAAAAAATCTGAGATACATCAGGCTTTGGGTTTTTAATGTCGAAATTGGCTATCGAGTAGAAAATCTACCACGAGGTAGGTATGTGGCCTAGTCCAATGAAGCGTCAAACTTTTAAATACCGAAATTGGAGCATTACAGTAACAATACGCGAAGTCACGTAAATTGAGGAAACATGGGTCAACAACCATCCACTCACTGCTTCGCAAGTAGAGTGAGTTTTTCAGAAAATTAAAGAATATTTAATATTTTTCACCAATATAAACCTTCTTTTTTCAAAGTACGATTGTCCCCACTAATACTCCACTAATTTAATTTAAATTATTTAGGTATAGAAGCAACACAAAACCATACAGCTTGAATTTGAACGCTTTAAACCATGTGCAACGCCGTTTAAGCGTTAGGGCACCATAACCTATCGAACCGCATTTATAATATCTTGGCTTTTGTTGTAATGAAACAATTGTTACCTGTTAATTATTGAGCAGAGATCGCTCGATGAACACTTGTCTCCTGAAATGTGACAAATAATGGGATTAAACAAGAAATAACATGTTCATTGTGGAAGGGCGGAGAACAGGGGCGGTATCATGCCCTTTGCTTATTAGCTTTTGAGTATACACTTTCTGCAACCTTTTGAAGGTCGAGAATCCATTGAAGTCGCTTCTTAGAAACCTTACCACACTAATTGAGCTTTATGTAAACATTTGCACACAAAAATCCTTAAGCTTAACTGGTGGAAATTGATCAACATATTGTTGAGTTGTGAATCACACCGTGATTGAAGGAACCTACTCTTAATAGTACAATTCCCTGCAGCTTTTCAATGTAATAGCCGTTAGATGTACCAGTATCCAGTTGAAAATGCTCACTGATGGCTTCCTACTTGCTTGTAAATATTTCATGATTTCCAAGAGAGATTGTAAAGACAGAGTCTACACGTTTTGATTTTCCTCTCCTTTCTGGAGGACGCCGAACTCATAAGGCGCCTCCCCAAGTTGTGAATGACAATAAGATGTAGTCAGATAATACACTGGTTCTTCGCCAATCGTTTTATTATCACGAACGATGTGTTATGATTATTCATTTGTGAACAAGTCTCACATTACCTTCACACAATCCCTTTTTCTCCTAGAAGATTAGTAACTCCAAGCAAAAGATTAAAGAGTAGTAACTCCAAGCATAAGGGCGGAACAGTCCTAACCGTTTAAGCATTAGACAAATCAAATTTCAGGTCGAAAACAGATTCAAGACGACATTTTCTCAGTGTCTGATCAGTTTTCAAGGTTGAGGACAACGGTAACGCGATTTGACCATTGATCGACCATCCAAATAAGGCACTGAATCAGTGCCACTGATATTATGAAGCACTTGCGGAGAAACGACTTTCATTTGCTAAGCACTAGGGATGAGTATCGATGTTTGATCAAACATTGATGTTTTTGACGTCGATGTTTGTACAACATCGATGTTTTATATCTGAGTTATCGATGGTTTCTATTCGATGTTTTTTATGTTTTTCTTCTCACACAACGACGTTTATTCTTTGTCCTTTTGACTTTTTGAATTTCATTTTTTTACCACTTACCTAAACATAACAGGTTCAAACATGTGTCATTGGTGGCAACCTCAGTTCCTTCAGAGAGGCTAAATTGAAAATAGGTATAAGCCTTGAATAAATAACCTTGAAAATATAAATGTTGTGCTGGAGTTCCCTGGTCAAAACTAATTTGAAACATGCAAGAAGAAAAGTACCAGTAAAAATTATGAAAAATCAAGGGCGGCCAATTTGCCGCCCACGCGATCGGAAGTGTGACTTCAGGAGAGGCGAGCGGGTGAAGGTTAAAAAAACCTCATTTTAAAGGTTTTTAACGCTGAATAGGTTGGTGAAGTTAGAATTGCGATATCTTATTCCATTCTCAAACTGGAGCACTTTGAAGATGAAGAAACGTGTTTGTTACTTGAGATGTTATTCACGGCTCATCTGCTTTAATCTGATAAAGTAAATAAATATCGCAATTCTGACTTCTCCTTCGCGTTCAGCGTGGAGAAATATAGGTACCTATAAACTTAAGTGTGAAATGGAGATATTTTCCATAAAACCAGTTATTTCTTCGAAGATTCGCTGTTATAGCCATGCTGCACGACTGTGGATGGGTACTCGTATTATCCTGAAAAGTTGGGACAATAACAATTATTGTCTTAATTATTAAGAGTTGTGGTCGTTCTTCAACGACGTAATTCTAGGTTCCTACAATATCATTAAATCATTTTGCTGCATTCAAGATTCAAGATTAGTAATTTGCTATTTGTTATGGTTATAAGGTAAACTTCTTGACAGGGGTGCCCACTGAGCATTTTAATGGTAGATATTCCAACATGGACTGTGGGGATCGATGTTTTTGTTTAGATTTTTATTTCTTGAGGAGAACGAAATGGTCGATGCAATCAGGAAGTGGGTAGCCGTCAAGAAGATGACTACTGGGAAGGGGTTAGTTGGAATACCCCTCAATCAAATGGTTCTAAGAAAAACTAATTAAAAATAGCGTTATAGGAACCAACGCCTTCTCCTGCCTTCAAACGAACCATTTGGTCTCCGTTTCTGAGAGACTTTGAAATTCTAAACCCTTCAGCACCTCGTCAGTTTCTATGAATCTCAGATTGAAGAAAACCCTGGTCGATGGGACTGCTCTTTTGTGATGTACCAGGAACGTGAGACAAAGGGTACAGTAGATCTCGGACTTTCCATGAAGTTATACCAACTACAGGTACCTACCTATGCACCAAGAAGTTATTCAATCCGTCTCTCGTTCTCCGAGGGCCTCTGTTTCGCCACTTCTAGAAGATGAAAATTTAATAATTTAATAACCACCACAGCTAGATTTGGTGATTTTATTGACCGATTAGCGCCCGTAATTATTACTGTTCACATTTTCAATTAATTTTTCACAGGGTTATCTCCATATACCTACATCTCCCAACATGGCGAAGAATTCGGAAAAAATCGAACGTTCGTAGTTTTTGGGTAATCGAAGTTATGTGCTGATGCCATATGAAATCACAAGGCGTTCCCGAGTGCTGCATTTTTCCAAGGAAATATTTCAAACAAAATAAACGCAAAATATATAAATCTTTATTTAACATCAATATAAACAATTGTAAGGCTAGGAACAATTCAAAATCTGTCAACTATATGTGACACTGAAATTCCACGAAGAACGTGAAATGGAGCAATCAGCGTGAAATTGCGGTTACAAGTGAACAATCTCAAAACCTGCTCGGGCGTTGAACGGTTGTGGAAAAAGGAGCAGGTGGAACGTGGTGCGACTGTAGGACGATCCGTGCGTTAGTATAATGAAGCGCCTCTTCACGTTTTATGTTCGACCACAGGAAAGGAATTCCACCGCGGAGGAATGCAGGGTGGCGACGTAAGAATTTCTGTGTGAAACCTAACGTTGTTAGGTGACAAAGAATAGCGTCCTCGTGGATCCCGATTCATATTACAGTGTGGGCCTTGCGAACGAATTGGATTTGTGAATCGGTTATTGGTGAGGATTCAGCGGCAAGTATCAAGACAAGTCTTCTATTCAGAGGACGTTGCATCAATAACGAGTTAACTCCAAATTTTTGAATTTTGGGAAATCGAAAAAAAAATTGAACGTTTTAAAAAATCCTATTTTATCCTGGGCTTTGAAATCGTTTACACTCATTCTTAATCAACCAACGAAGATTTTTAAAATCAAACATCCTGGAGTAGTGCATCCCTATCCGTTGGAACCAAATAATCGATTATAACATCAAATGATTAATCGTAAGCTAATAATCGATGTGGCGAATTACTCGGTATTGAATTATCAATGTTCTATAAATGTCAAGCAAATAACCGATTTCTTAAAGTACCACTCATTTCAAACGCATAATTATCTGCTTTCTCACTATCTAAAATCCAATGTTTTTAGCCCAAACAATTAAAATTGCACAAAATAGTTTTGTCATAGTCATGTCTTATGGCTAGGGGTCTTTCCAAAATTGGCGCGATACAAATTTGCGTGATACAAAGAAATGTGAGGTTTTTTAGGAAAACTTTTTTTGTTTTTTTTGGTAAGAAAGAGTGTTTGAAGAAGAAAATACAAAGACTATTTCCATAATTGATATAATTATTATAATTTGGTATGTGAATACGAACGTATTCAGGTCAATCAATCAAATCTATGTAGCGTATTCTGACACATCATGGAAGCCATTGAGATACATCAAGATACCATACTGCTATTGTCACAACTGTGATAAGAATCATATCATAATGACATGGTATGTCAACAGTTGGTGTCTAACCCGGATGAGGACAGCTTCGGCAGGCCAGTCTCAACGTACTATTCTCAGACAGCATCATTCACAATCGTGGGTTAATCTCAGTTCTTCAGACCCTAATAATATTAGGGTCTGAAATAATATTATATTATATTACAGTAGATAGAACCCCTTTGTCATCATTACTGTAATATATATTAGATCTGACAAATCTGATTACATATGGGCACTTGTCTCATAAAGCCCAAGAAGGTAAGTGCAGAAAAGGGCTCCAAAAACTGCTCGAGGAACGGAAATCGTTTTAATCCCTCTCAAGTATCCTATGAGTCTAAGGGGTATAGGTACTTATAATAAAAATAATATTATTTATTATGTTACCTTCCTATATTATACTTAAGAGAAATTAAAACGATTTCCATCCCTCGAGCAGTTTTTGGAGCCCTCATAATATGATATATTATATGAATTCAAAAGCTTTTTCAAAGCGGAATTCAGAGCTTTTGAAAAATGCTTAATTCTCGAGTTATAAGCAAAAATTGGAGAGAAAAAGTTCGCGGTTTTTAGGCTTTCAAATCTGAAGCTGCAGGTTTCTAGGTTGGGCTTTAGATTTGAAAGCCTAAAAACCGCGAAATTTTTTTCAGTTTTCGCTTATAATAATTATAAAGATGACGATTTTTACCAACTTGGCTAAGAAGTAGACGACCCTCAACTCCTAATGCCTGTGATTGAAAAATGTCATAGGACCAAAGTTGTAGGAAATCTAATTCTGAATCAGATCATCTTTAAAATTTGATATAAATGAAATTCAAATTAAATTAATGGTAGCCTTACTAATAACCTAAAAAGATTTGGATTGAAACTTGACTTGCCAATATGCCCAAATTGACTTTTTTTTAAATAATCGATATAGTATAATATACTATATCGATTATTTAAAAAAAAAGTTATAAGATTATAGGAAATTAAATTAATGGGTCGGTAAGCTTATCCTTCTCCCTTCTGATATACCTTATAATATAAGGTAGAAGGGAGAAGGATAAGCTTACCGATCCATTAAGTTAATTTCCTATAATCTTATAACTGTTGGTTTCCTATAATTTCCTATAATCGACTGTTTGTCGAGTTTTTAGCCCAGTGGCTGTAACTCAGGAGAACACTCAATCACTACACTTGTCACATATTGACATTAATGTTTAGTTTTATGTGTTCAGCTGTGATGGTGAGGCGTAGAGATGAATAAAAGTGAGTAATTTGATACGTTTAAAACAGGATTACAGTAATTTTAATAATGATAGGGCTCTTAAGATACTGCCTGTCCGTAATCACAGGTTGGTAATCACCGTTTTAGAGCTTCTTCGATAATTGGATGTTAGTCGACACACCCAATTCTGTCTGATGTGACAAGTAGGCGATCAGGGTCTTGTTATCACTATCCACAGTTCTATCGATTATTTTACGAAGTCAACTCGTAATGAATTTTCTGGAGGAAGTAGTTGGACGGTGTATAGTAACTAAGTTTACTGTTGAATTTTATTTTTCCGGCCAGTGAGACCAGTTGTTGATAACACTTGTATACTAGGGTGGAACGAAAAAATTACTTTCAATTTCAATATGTAATAGTGATAAGAAGTTGCCTTTTGCTATTAATAAATCAATTGTGAACTTTGAACACGATTGGAGTAGGTTAAGAGGTGCCGCAAGAGGTTAGATATTCTGATTTTTTAGTGACATTTGTTCAAAAAATAAAAATCTGCAAAAAAAATATTGTTGTATTTTTCCATTAGGTACCTACTGCTAAACAATGGCATTTTTCGATGACGAAGGTGCTAAGATGCACTAGGTAACCGCGATAAATGTAGTTGTCAATGATTAATGGACGACTTCTCAATTAACTATCTTAATTGCAAGTTGTCACTGAGTAATTTTGATCGTGTTGGTAGTGTCAGTAAAATTTAACAATCTATTTAATAGTTTGTTAATAGACCTTTTTGTGTATTTGCATAATACCTACAAGTTTTTTGTTAATGAGATGGCAGAGATATCGTCAAAGCGAGTTCAGACTACACTTCAGAGGGAATGTTCCATTTTCGGTCATCCTAAAGTATTGATTGATTGGTAGGTACTTGTTTACCAATAAATAAGAAATTCGTGTGCAAAGAACACAGGAGATCTACCATTCTAGGCAAAGATTATAATTTTTATTGAAAAAAAAGTCTAAAGGTTTTTTTTGTGATTCAGGAGCAGATTTTTAATAAGTTCAGTTTTAAATTATCTACAAATTTATTGAACTTACTTTCCTTTATTCAATTCCTTTCATTTATTGCATTTATTATTATAACTATCTCAAGACCAGCCAAACAAAGTTTTTATTATGGCTATAAGGTTTGACCTCAAGGGAATACTTCCTATGCCCTTGGCGTCATCCTAATAATTTTAATTAAAAAAAAAAAATCTATGGTCTTATGGTATAAAAAATGATGTTGAGGGATGTCGAGGGTCGGTCAAATGAAAATTGATTTATGTGCCAACGTTTCGAAGAATATATTTCTTCATCTTCAGGGCCTAAAAACAGTTTCATAATATTATCCCTCAACATCATCCCTCAACAGCATCCCTCAACATCATTGTTACTGACGGTCAACAAAACCACACACACTAGGTATAAAAAATGTTGATTCATTTGCAAAAAAGTTGGTAGGCTGATTTTCACTGTGTGAAGTTGGAGTACTTACATTTTGTTCTATCTCTGAAATTGTTGGTTTACCCTCTGAATAGTGTGACTAGTTCGCATATTATTGCTGAACAAACGATTTTTTTTTTGTGTGAACTAACGACAGATATCAAAAAATGTGGGTAAGCTGGTTTGGGTAGGTCAAGGTTTGGCCTGAAGTAAATACTTCGTATGTCCTTGGCGTCATCCTAATAATTTTAATTAAAAAATATTGTCAAACAACTTGTGAAATGTTTTATCTTTCTCAGAACAAGATCACAAACGCACGCAGTCTCGACGAAAACCATTCTGAAAATGATGTTGTGAAGCAAACAGCATTCAGTTACCAGTGGGCGTATGGGAACATCAGTCGGCACAATACTGTACCAGGTGATGTCTACGATTGAGTGACAGGACGTGACCGCAGACAGGACGTCGCTGACGGTCAAAGCCGAAGAGTTCTGATTCAGAACTTCTGAATATTTAGCGGCGTGTTGGTGGCCAGACTGTTGTACAGGAGACGATGGGGGATGGTGGGGAAGGGTGTCAAGACAGTACAGAGGGCAGGGATGCCAACCTTGAAGGCAGTTCCGCTCTAACGGGTCCTCACCTCACGGGGTTGTACGGTTGTACGGTACATCCCAGTCGGTTAGTTCAGTATCAGTTAGGCCGGCAGCCCAAAGCCAACACTCCCCGGAAGACGACTTTCTTTCCATTTCTTTTCGAGTCGCAACCGTGCGGCCCAACATCCACATACCACCACATCACACGAAATTGTACAAGTTTATTTGTTTTGATTATTCTTATAAATAAGTGAATTGTGAACAAAGCCTGTCAACCTCCAGCTCACTCGGTCCTGCCTCCGGTTTCGCTTCGCCGGCAGGCCTGACACTTCTCGCCTCTCCACAAACAGATTCTAATGGTAAGAACAAAGAAACAATCTTTTCATCACTAATATTCCATAGGTACCAATAAAATTATTTATTAATGATTATAATTAAATTATTGATTTAGCAAGATACAGCTGGATACAGCTCCTACCCAGCTAAACATATAAATTATTTTATTTATTTATTAAATAAAGAAAGAAAGACATTTTATTGGCAATAATAACAATGATTATATACGACATAATATTTATACGATATAGTAGAAAGCCGACCGCCAAAAAGTTCAAATGAACATAGGATAGCCGGTGGAGTTGTCTCAACAGAAAAGGATACACGCCAAACCAATACACAATAAATAATAAAATAACATTAACAATCTGAGCTACTTTTCGATCATTTGAGGTGGCAATAAAGTCAGTATGCGACTTATATTTAAATCTGGATATCGAAGCCCTAGCAAACCATTGTTTTTATTTAAAATTTGGAATTCTTACCCCTCGACTTACTTATGCGCCAAATTTACTCCAATACTATTATAAAATTTTAGAAAGTTGATATTTAATATCAACTTTCTAAAATCCCGCGATTACATGGTATCACTCGACTTCACTCTGGTATTATGGTACCTATCCCTTATCCCAAGTGTTACTTCTATCTAAGCTATGCTATTTAGGTCCCAGAGTTTAAGCCCTCCTAACATTAGGCTTATCAAATGATTTAGCCAATTTAAAAAAAAAATGTTTATGAGTTTCTGATGCAGCAGTATTTAAATTCCTTTATTCATTTTCCGTCAGTGAACCTTTTTCATTTATATGTTTTCCTATTTACTTTATAAATCCTTTTCTCTAGGATGTGATTTGATTTTTTGATCATTAATGTAAGTTTCATTTATTATTAATTTGTATGCAACTCCTGATTTCCGGACAATTTTGGAGATCAGAATGTGCCAAAGGTTTTTGTTAATTACCTACATAAATTTGTGCTCGTGAATAATACCTATCACTTGAAGTATCCAATACTTTTCTTATTAAGTTGATAAATGGCTTAGTAGAACAAAAAAATTTTAAATTATTCATAAAATTAAAAAATTAGGTAGGTAATTTTATTAATAAAATTAAAAAATTAATTTAATATGATTAAAAAATAATAATTAATCTACAGATTTGTAATGGTTTGCTGAGTTTCCCTTGCTTCCCGTGTTTTTGGTTCCACCGCTTGGAGGGTACCTGGTCCATGTAAGCAGACCAGGATATCCCTCTGGGTGGGCGTATTTGACTAACCTCCCCGGGTGTCAGGGGTACTCAGCATACCATTCATCACAGATTACATAAATTATGGTTCCAGACTATCAGGTTCTGTCAACCGCCAATTGCGGGGAAACGGATTGACCGATATGGAGGAAACTTCGCATGGAGCCTGAAATTGACTACTAGTTTATATCCTTAACAGACTTACGAGTTTTTCGGACTTACGTGGTTTTCGGACTTACGTGACCGATATGGAGGAAACTTCGCATGGAGCCTGAAATTGACTACTAGTTTATATCCTTAACAGACTTACGAGTTTTTCGGACTTACGTGGTTTTCGGACTTACGTGGTACATGAGCGATAAGTTTTTGATGTCGCTGATTTCAAATATGACTTTTTCATGTCTATAAAGTCATGGTCAATGTCATCTCAATGTCAAATCGGAGGAAATAATCGGAAAAAATGTTACATAGGTGTTTGGGGTGGCTGATTTCAAATATGACTTTTGTTTATGTCCACAAGATCATCGCAAGGACAAATTGGAAAGAATTACCAATTGGAAGATCTGAACAAATCTGAACAAATTGTCTACCTACTTAATTATTAATATGTTTTGCATACTTAACCATACCTACATACATAATATGTTTTTGAGATTCCCCCAAGGTGGTTGGTATGTTAGACCTAGTAAGAAACCTCTGAGTGACCTTTTCCGGCTATTTGACCTTCAGATGACCTTGACGAGGATATTGCTGAGCCAAAATCCAAATTAAGCAACATAAAAACCTATGAAAAGATTTTCCTATTTTTTCAATCATTTCCCCCGAAATGACCTTAAACCTGACCCGACGAAGTTCAACCGACCTGAGATTTGGAATCAGCGACCCCAAAAACATCGCGACATATCTATGGGTTGGAGAAACTTTTTAATCACTTCGCATACATAATTGTAATATAAATTGCCGTCCAGTCGATATTGCTACTTGAAAAATTAATCGATTAAAAACGATCAGTTATCCACATCGATGTATATACCGAGGTATATACATCGATGGTTATCCACGCCTGGCGTCTACAGGATGATGAAGAAGCCGGTCTCCTTTGTCACACAACTTCTCTCACTCCCTGTAGACACTAGTTTCGGTCATTATTATGGTTTGTGCATCGATAGTAACAATGCCGTTTTTCTTTCTCAGCGCAAATCTCTTGTTAATTATATTCTCACAGTAAATTTTTACAGTTAATTATTCTAATTTTAAGTGTGTGTGATTTAGTTTGACCGTCAGTAAGAATGATGTTGAGGGATGTCGAGGGTCGGTCAAATAAAAATTGATTTATGTGCCAACGTTTCGAAGAATACATTTCTTCATCTTCAGGGCAGTTTATGAAATGGAGTTAGTCTCCAACAGGGAAGTTCTTTCCTCCAGATCACAGAAGTAACAACTATCATTGAAGTTGTTACTTCTGTGATCTGGAGGAAAGAACTTCCCTGTCGGAGATGATTTTCACTCCATTTCATAAACTGCCCTGAAGATGAAGAAATATATTCTTCGAAACGTTGGCACATAAATCAATTTTCATTTGACCGACCCTCGACATCCCTCAACATGATTCTAATTTTATTTATTATTTTATTTTTGCTGAATATAGTTCAAGTTAATGAATTATATTGAATTAAGAAAATGAATGGTTAGTGTTACTTTTATGGGATCCAATCATCCATAGCGCTACATTCATCTTGCAGTCATTGACCCCACGTAGGTACTTTCAATAAAATTTAGTGTAGGTAAATAAAACTTATTATCAAGTTAGTTATTTCTTATTTAACTACCAAAATATTCTCTAGAAATAATATGGCAAAACAACTTTTGCCGGGTCAGCTACGAGTAGTATACCTATTATATTGACGGTCTCACAGCAACACCCCACATCATCATTTTTGACGAAAATTAGTTATGCATATCAGAGTTGGGCAAAAATTAGTTCTGAAACTAAAACTAAATTAGTTCCGAACTGGAATAAAAACTGAAACTATTAGTTTTTATTCGCAACTTCGAAACTAACTTTTGGGACTAAATTAGTTTTAGTTTCAACAGTTAAAACTAAAACTAATTTAGTTCCAGAAGTTAGTTTCGAAGTTGCGAATAAAAACTAAATTAGTTTTTATTTTCAAATTCGGAATTAAAAACTAATTAGTTTTTAGTTTCAACTTTAGTTCAACTAAATTTTTATTCGAATAATCCCAACTCTGATGCATATCGATGGCTCTCGTAACTCATTGAACTAACATTCTTTCGTAAGTTCATAAAGATGGGTATTTATGTTGTAAAAGTACAACAATTAAAAAATGTATTGATTATGGGAGGAGAAAATCATCGGAGGGCTTCTTTCAAGCCCTCCTCAAAAGTTGCGAAAATGATGATATGGGGTGTTGCTGTGAGACCGTCGATATTATATTGATATTGAAAACGTCGCATCTTACAGCACTTTTAAGACGTCCATGAAAAATATTGATTTCCCAATTAAAATAAATTATAGTTTTGAAGCATTTGATGTTCATATAATACATATTATCATCTGGCCAGATATTATCAGATAATACAAAGATCTTATTAATTAAATTAATCAGATCTTTATACAAATTTTGTATAAACCACATTCTGGTTTATACAAATTAATAAGATCTTTGTATAGCACTAGCGTTTTGTATTCATGCTTCAATACAGTGTCTGTCTGTTTTGTAGACAAATCCTTCTCCTGCGTTAGGTATTACCTACATATAAAATAATAAAAGTGACTGCGTCATGTCTTAGAGAAGCACCGTAAATGTGTTCTTTCCTGCTACAACCTAATTGGCACAACGGGAAATACATCGAACAACCTGTAACCTGTACCTACTAAACTAATGACCGTTATTTGAATTGTAGATGATGCAGGGATGGACTGCAACGGCTGGACTCGTTCTTTTCATATGCTTCATTCCTGCAGAAGGCATCAAAAACAAAATCACAGGTCTGATCTAGAATCGTCTAGCGTCATACAATAAACATAAAATTATAAGTGCATGCCCTCACGGGTTGGGAATTATTACGAGCTCCGCTGGGGTGTAATCTAAGCCAATTTAATTAGTACGGGTTACAATTAATTGAACACGAAGTTGATGTTGAACATTGAATTTTTACACAGTTCAATTCAACTTGAAAATGCAATAGCAGTAGGGACAACAGAATGTTAACCCCCGTGGATTTTATTGTATGATTTTGTTGTACTTGATAATACCATAATAATATTATTATGTTTCTGCCTTTTCGAAAAATAAGTGAAATAATTGGAATGGGCAGTCAAGTCTAAAACTCAATTATTATTTCGTATTTTTAGTCTTTCAAGTGGTTTAGGGGGAGTAATAATCATTATAATAACGATTAATTATTAATAATAATCATTCACTATTAATTAACTCGATATCTGAAAACCATGTGCTGTTCGAATCAGATCGAGAACAATAGCTTCCTTTTCTTCGAAAATTCGCTGTAATCAAATATTTTGTGGAGTTTTGATCAAAAGTACCAACTAATGGTTTGTGAACATCTAGCACTACAGAAGGGCGCCCAGAAAACGGATGAGACGAGTTTTGTAAAAAATAATGTTGGTTGACTGAAAACCCGGTACCTGCCATCATGGAGACGGAACGGTGTTGACAACTGTAACGTAAGAAATTCCTAGTATTCAAGGACGGACAAGTTCGGACCTGTTCAAGGAATTGACGATTCTTGCGTGGGGTGAAGACAATGAGGTAACTGGAATGATAGACGGACGACAACTGTGTTTTATTTTTGTACTGTTCAAATCGCCTCCGAGTGACCCTACATGAAAGTGGTGCCTCGAAAACGGGTTTTCGGAATTGTGTTGATGAGGGATAATCTACCTGGGAAATGGACTTAGCTGTGTGTGTGTGGTGGTGGTGGGGGGCAAAAACCCTATACAATATTAACCTGCAGCCCGTACACCGGTCTTTTTGACCGGGGCGTCGAGACTCTACTCAGTCCCCCTCACCCCCTATGCAATCCTGACGGTTCACCTCGTCAGTAGTAGTGACGTTCCGATACTCCTTTCGATCCGATATTTGGTATCAAATCAATATCGAAAGCACGGTATCGATACTCCGATATTATCGAAGGGAAATATCGATATTGAAAGTATCATTTGATATCGATAATTCTTACTTTTTTTTTGCAATACTTATTATATAAGTAATGGATTTACAGAATTTGAGGATAATATTATTATCCTCAAATTCTGTAATTCCATTCCAAAAATAAATCGTGTTTAGGCCTACCTCAGCATTATGATCAGTTTCGGTACATACTAAAGGAGTGGAAATAATAAACCCTTGGGTAGATTTTGAAGTTTTTGTTGTTATCTATATCAAAAAGTACAAAGAGTGGAAAACATATTGTGGTGAATGTTAAAAAAAAAAATATATATATATTATAAACCCCAATCTTCTGAAGTAAAGTCCAAAAAGTACAAAGAGTGGAATGGAAAATATATTGTGGCGAATGTTTAAAAAAAATTACAAACCCCACTCTTCAGAAGTAAAGTTCGCCAAAAACAACAATCTGTCCAAATGTTCCGGTGAAAGACGAACATACATAAACATAAACAAATGGCAAACGCACACCACAATGGTGGTAGCCTGTATAATGTAATGTAACCTCTTCTTTCTTCTTCTACTTTCCCCTTCTCTTTAGGTGTGCTATGTTGGACGTAGGTAAGTAACCTCCTTCCGATGTTGTCTGGATTCGATATTTCGATTCGATACTGTAAAGCTTCATTCGAAAGTTTAATACTTTGAAGATGAAGAATACGTTCTTCATGGTTAATCTGCTCTAATCTGATGACGGAATGCGATATCGCAATTGTCCCAGTTTTATATAGTGGTTGATACTTGAGATATTCTTCTTGGACATCATGTTCTGGAGACATTTTACATAAAACCAATTATTTATTTGAAAATTCGCTCTTATTGCCATGCTGCATGACTGGATTTTTAATATAATCTTTTCTGAGCAGTTTATAGGTAATGTAATATCATTATGAATTGAAATATTTCTGGTGACAAGGCTAATATTTCTGGTGACAAGGCTAAGGTGATAGTCTCGGCTTTGAAAAAACCGATATATCGTAGGAAAAATATCGATATCCGATGTATCGGGCTCGTTCAATATCAATAAAAAAAAATTATCGATATTTTGAGGGAAAATATCGATAATATAGATATTCAATATATCGATACCCATCCCTACTAGGAGTAGTATGAGCCGTATTACTTACATAATTTGATATTAAGTATCAAATACAAACAAATTTATGTTGGTCTGTTTAACGAATTTTAATTTGAAACCTGAAAATCAGAATTTAATTGTAACTTAATTTCTGCTTCAGATATTGAAACTCAGTGTGATGAAAATGTGGTAAATGTGACGCTGCATTTCGAGAATGAGTTCAACGGCGTCGTTCACGTCAAGGGGTCCGACTGTTTGGCCGTCGAAGGAGAAAAAGGGCAGTCGACGATGTTTGTCCAGTTGCACGCGAGAAAATGCTTCCTCCGAGTGTACAAGGTCTGTATGGCACTGGGGTTGCATTAAATGCTTTTATGTTTGCGTATTGAAGATTCTAACGGCAACGAATTCGCCCTCCTCCCTCCGCCCTGCTCCCTACGCCCTGCTCCCTCCTCACTCAGCCATGCTCCCTCCTCCCTCTGCCCTCCGCCCTGCTCCCAACGCCCTCCTCCCTCAGCCATGCTCCCTGCTCCCTCCGCCCTCAGCCATGCTCCCTGCTCCCTCTTTTCTCCTCCCTGCGCCCTCCTCCCTTCTCCCTCCTTCCTCCCCCTTCTGCCCTCCTCCCTCCTGCTTCCTCAGAGATGTAGGCTGGATGGCATTAGATCTAACTTGCATTAGATTCAAACGGTTCATTCTCTCAGCTCAGTAGTGTTTTTAGTGGATTGAACTTGTTCACTAGTATCTACATAGGTCCCCAAGTTGTGTCAAAGTGATTTAAATAGTGTTTTAAGGAGGGCTGGTGATATTTGAAAATACCTATGTCTCATCGTCGTGTGTGCAAAATTTCATCTTGATCCGTTTTGTCTGTTAGGCTGTAGCCCCTAGTCCAGGTACTTAAATGAGGCCCTCTTGACCTAAATTATTCCGACAGATGAAATTCTTTTTTAGCGTTATTTTGGGGTAATAACAAAAGTCCCCATGATGGCGATCTGACATTAGGAAGGCCAAAAAACTGGAATTATGAAGAAGAGACCTTGATTGACACGGATTTGTTTTGTTCTCTTCTATTATCATGTCAGCAGATCTTTTATACCTACCTACGGCGGTGTTCAGCTTCTTTAGTGTTCCTTATACCACCATAACTGTACAGCTGTTACCAGGGTAATGGTTCTGAATATAGTTCACGTAAGTCTGGCATACAGATGTGGCAGTTGTGTTTGGTGGCCAAACAACTTTGTGAAGAAGAAAACCACCGTCAAACACCACTCAAGGCCAAGCTCCTTGTCCCCTTCTCCCCATTATGACTCCGTTTCACGCTACCGTTTTGAAGGTAGGAAGCGGAATTTCAAAGATAGTCACAAACTACTATAGCAAGGGTAAAGTGGCAACAAGGCCTACCTCAAATTAGGGATGGGTCGAGAAACGAGAAACTAGTTTAAAAAACTAGTTTGAAAAAAATAACCGTTATAACCGTTTCTCAATTTGAAAGAAACTAGTTACAAAAAAACCGCAAAAGTAGGTAGGTGTTAGTTTTTGAATTGAACTATCGAAAACTTTGTCATCACATTCGTTATTCGTGGTTTGTTCCGAAGCATAAGTAGTTGATTATTAGGTAAATATGACTCGGAACAAACCACGAACAAATGCGCCGACAAAGTTTTCGTTTTTCCTATTACAGTTGAAAAATACAGTTTTTCGTTTTCTTTGTAACTAGTAGTTACTAACTACTAACAACATACCTATTAGAACACCTGCTGCAGCAGTTTCACCCGTTTTTCATTAAGAAGAAATGAAACTAGTTTTTTCGACAGTTTGTTTTATATAACGAACGTTATTTTACGTTTTTCGAAAGTAACCGTTAATAACGGGTCAAGAAACAAGAAAAGAAACGGGTCAAGTAACCGTTAATAATAGGGACGGGTCATGAAACAAGAAACTAGTTTTTTGGGATGGGAGAAGAAACGAGAAACTAGTTTAAGGTAACTAGTTTGAAAAAAACGTCATAACTGTTTCTTAACTTGAAAAAAACTAGTTGAAAAAACGGCAAAAAAAACTAGTTTTTTTCGACAGTTATTATAACGAACGTTATTAAATAACTGTTTCACCTGCTGTTCCACCCGTTTTTCATTCAGAAGAAAAGAAACTAGTTTGTTTGTAACTAGTTTTTTTGACAGTTATTTTAATATAACGAACGTTATTTTACGTTTCTCGAAAATAACCGTTATGCCCATCCCTACCTCAAATGGAGCTGAACAATTCGTCCTACCTGAGATAGGGCTGGTCAACATGGCCTAACTGACATTTAGGGGCATATTGACTTTTTTTTATTCAGCGGGATTCAGATTAAAATTACTCGTAATTAAAATTATTCATCATCCCGTAAGTTTTCTGGATAGTATATTGACTCCCAGAAGTGTCTATAGTTGCAAACATTCACGTATATATTCCCAAATTGTATAAATAAACATTTTTTTGTGTCTCCTGTAATTTTTTTATAAAAACACTTGAGCCATGTTGTACAGCACCACTTGATAAAGGCCTTGTTCACACTTCACCCTCGATAGGTAGGTTGTTACCTCAAGCTCCGGCACTGGAATTACTGGACAGAAATATTAATTTGTGGTACTCCCTAGGCACAATGTTCAATGCTCTACAACTTTTTTATTTGCCAATTAAGTGATTTCCTGGGTATTTCTAAAGATATTATCGAAAAACTAACGCGAAATCGAAATTTTTCAATAAGGTCGAAAAAATGGTGTAACTTTGACGTGTGTTTGTACGGTTATGGTTCGGTCAAAATATATAAAATGGGGACTAAATCGACGCAAAAGTTATCCCTCTACAACTTTTTATATAGACATTTTTTCGATTGGTCATCATTATTCTGAGATACGGTCGAAAAACCAAGAAAGTCAAAAAAGTCCAGTTTATTTGCCTTCCTGATGTTAGCTCGCCTCCTAATCATGGGGACTTTTGTTATTACTAAAGACCGGATTTCTATGCAGTATAGATGCCCCGAATATGCCATAGAATATGCACTAAAAACTAATGAAATATGCGACAAATATGCATAAAAAAATATTGTAAAATTCGAGAAATTAAGTTTCAGTACTTGGAAAAACCACTCTACCAGTGAGATTCAATAAGGAATGATCTGAATGAAATTCTCATTTCGTCAAAATATTTTGTACCTAATTGCTGCTAATTACTATTTACAACGTTTTGAAACGGTCACACTATTCGTACATAACAAAATCTCACAATCAGTGACAATGACTACTCATGTTACTTTCACCATATTATCATTTGGAAGTAACACGAGTAGGAATATCCACAGTTGGAAATGAGTATCTTTCAACTTTTCTGTACACCAGATACTCAATCTTATCTGGCTCAAATTCAACTATTTTCGTGGCACTTACAACTTACAAATGGAACACAACCTTTTTAAAATAATTTTTCATCTTTACGGATTTGCCAATTTTTTGGTAATCAATATCTATTAACAAAAATATACATTTCAAGGTTGTCTTGAATGAAGTGGTGACGACCGTCCGAGAGATTGTGTTTGTAGGCGGAAAAAGACCGCTCCACATCCGAACTGACTGGAGCATATTTAAAATTGCTTAAATTAACCGGGCAAGAATGCTCCGTCAGTTCACTGGCTAATTTTCTGCAAGTGTGGACCACTTCTCTTGTAATTTTATCCCATTTGTACCAGGAATTGCCTGCATTTTGGCGGAGCATTCCTCGATCAATGCCAAACTTAGTCTCAACTCAACACCACCTTCCTCTAACCTTGTTAGTATCAATGATATGAACGACACTTAGTGTGCTTTGATGAAGGCTAAGGCGTGATGAACGCGGGTATTTCCGACCAAATCCAAGACTTTTTCAACACTCTGTGATCCTACTCAAGTGATCAAAATCAATCTCTCCTCCGTCTGATTTTGGTACTTAGGAACTTTATGTAATTTTCATCTCATCTGCTTTCATCACATATTGCAGGAACTGGGTAGGCTGTGGTACACTGGAGCTCTTCACGTGCAGATGTCAGAAACTGTACTTCAAGTTATCGATCCCACGGTGCCAATCAAGTGCGCACTTGAGACGGACATGCTCTCCATCAAACAACATTTGAAGAGGTGAGTAAGGAAGTGAAGAGATATTAGAGAGTTAGAGAGATTTTGCAATTGCTAACCACGACGTGACGATGCAAGTTGGTCAGGGGAGAACAATCGATTCGAGTTTGAAGTCACATCAAGCAGTAGAGTGACGCTAAAGTTTTCCATATTCTTCATTTTTTGGTTCAGGCCTCCTGTCGTGTTTGTGTACTCTGTTAAAAACTAATACTAATCGAAGGTTACGAAAAGTAATGAACTGAAATGGAATGGAATGAAATTATGAAACTGTCGAGTGTCTCGGTTTTTGGCTATAACTTAGGAAGATACAGCACATTGGCATGCAACGGAAGTTTACCAAGTAGCCTGCAGAGACGAGAGTTTGGATCAAGGTGTGGCAATACACCCTCGACTCATTCGAAATTTTAATCATCAACCTACTTGAAGTTTTCTACATTTCCTCAATGAAAAAACCCACTAACAAATACAGGGCTTTGGTAGGGTGCCTCAATCTACTATGAAGGCTATCTGATGATAATTGGTGGTTTCTTGACGTTAGTGAGAAAATGCCTGCCAAACTACTTTGTTTAAACTCTGATAATATTATATTATGATTTGGTTTTCCTTCATTGGAGAAAACCTTAGTCAGTAGCACTACCACGGTTTTGTGGACTCGCAACTGCAACCCATGCTCCTCCACCCAAAGTATGACTCGCCTTCTGATTGGGTGAGGTTCCACTGGAGTCCCTCTGAAGTCTGGCCCTTTATCACCACAGCCACATCATCAGCAAGCCCTCCAGGAACGCAGCCTCCGGCAAGTCCTCTCACTGCTGACCTTCTTCCTGCACACCTTCTACTTAGACTCTGACACTGAGCTGCGATTCTTTAGTCATATGTGACAGTCAGCAGGTAAAATAGAATCGTTTGAGGACAAAAGATAAGGTACTGAACCTCTTGAACGCAGCAAAGATGAGGGTCACCTGGAAAAATGTAAATGGCCACAGAACAGTGTGAAGTAGATCCTCCTGTGGTAGTGTACCTCATAGATAGAAACGAAATACGTCCAACCAAAGAGCGGACACAGACGATGAATTCGTTACGAGAGTCAAATAATGTGAAGGAACTGAGAGCATTTTTGAGGTGTATCAATCAATTTGCAGGGGGATTTCGTGCAATCCTGCGTAGGCTGTTGAAGCAGGGAACAAAATGGGTGTGGACGAAGTACCACAGGAAGAAAGTAGAACTACTGAAGACAGCCCTAACGTATGCAATATCAACCAAACCTTCCTCTGACATTATGTTCGGATGCGAGTAAGACTGTGATGGGAGCTTTATTATGCCACCGGTTCCCAGGTGATCTAGAGCATTGTGTCGATTCTACCTTGTAGTTGTCGATTCTAACTTATAAGTGAAGCACCTCGACCTAATTAGATCTATTGTGGCCGCCCTGAAATTAGAGCTCCTCTGTGAACTCCAGTTGCTTTACCAACTTCCAGAGGCAATCAAGACTCCTCATGTAGTTTTCTGGGTCAGGTTTTCCATTACCCCTGCACAAATAAACAGGACCTACCCAGTCCCTCACAGTGACATAGGACTTGCTATGTGGATCTGCCGTCTCCTCCTGTACAAGGTAGAATCGACACAATGCTCCAGGCTACACTTGCACTTCGTAGAGGATGTGGAAGGCCACAGCTGGCTCATTTTTGTATGTGTTACCAGTAAATGACAGGAAATCATTCAGCAGGGAAAACAATACCAATGCTATAGAATGCATTGATGACTTAAGGCGTTCTTCACATTTAGGATAGCTAGATTAGAGCGGCTAGGTATATCTAGCTGCTCTAATCTAGCTAATCTAGCGTTGAGCATCTTCTCACCAACGTTGAGTGTAATGGAAGGAGACAGCCCATCCCCACGAGGAACATATTATATGTTCCTAGGAACATGTTATATACAGATATGTTCCTCGAGGGGATGAGCTGTCTCCTTCCATTACACTCAACGTTTGGTAAGATAATGCTCAACGATATTCTTCTTCCCGACTATTTCGTGAAGAATCGCTCATTTTACGATCTCTTAAGGCAGTGAGTGTCCTTTAAACATTTATTGTCTTCTCTGTCTTACTCTATTAATGTACTCGTACGTTAGAAAGCAAGTTATTAGATGATGGAATGTCTGATTTTTGAATTCTTTAGAACTGGAAGAAAAATGGGAGGCAGCGACAACGAGGAGGAGTCATTGGGGAAAGCTTGGTTGGAAGTGCGAGGATCAGCCATTTCGACGCTTGCTAAAACGAATTCACTTGATGTTGGAGAACACACGTTGCTTTCTGTTTACACTTCCCTACCAGGTAGAAATGTATTATGTTAATGCTTGAACTAAGGGTTGTTTATGTTCAAGGGGGTTTGAGCAATATGCCCCCCAGAGGGATATGCGGTCTGTGTTTCCACAGAACTTTTATGCTATTATGGTCCTACAAGCATGGATATTGGCTGGGATGTTATAGAAAATTGAATATAGAAGTTTACCCAACAAAATGTAGAAACATAGAAATTAGAATATAGAGGATTGGAGGAGAGAAAGAAATTGAACAATGCCAATATAAATGCTTATACTCAAAATGGGTTTGATCCCTATATCGGAGTCCCTTCTGGGAAAGCTCCTCAAATTTCCAAAAAATAGTGGAGGAGGTACCGTGGCAAAGCCAGCACGTACTTACCAACCACGCTCTGCTACTCTGTAATGTATGGCTGCTGAGGCCCCTGTTCAAGGAGGGGTTAGGCAAAATGCCCACCCAAAGGGTTATCCGGTCTGTTTCCGCAGAACCGTCTTTCTCCAAAGCTGTCGAACAAAAAGGTCGAGAACAGGGGATCAGCAAACCATCACAAATTAACAAAAAGTATTGGCTTCTATGGCAAGACGAATACACAAACTCTGAAAAGGGCCGACTCTATAAATTTTTGCAACCCAAACTCCAAAGAAATTCTTGGTTTAGAGGTAGTGGTTTGGACAGACCCTCAATATTCAAAATAAATCGACTGGAAAGGGTTGTCCGATACTGAACAGTGTGCCAACTGTGGAGAACCTAGCCAAACTCTGGAACATTTAATAATTGCCCCGAACATGATAATTTACGGAATAGGTTTTTCAAGAAAATAGTTGCAGTTATAACAGTTATAACTTACTCACCCCTTCAAGTATTACTTCATATTCAAGTATTATCGGCTCAAAAAACATTGACATTTATAAGGAGTTAATCACCTTCATGGGGGATGCCAAAATCGAAGTGTGATTCTGTTGTACATTGTTTCATCTTACCTTTTAAATTGTGGAACATATACAGTTTCAAATAGGTACTGACTTTTGGATTTATTTTTGATATTGTTTTCGTAACATCACTTTAAAAAACATCTACCTACTTTTAACTTGATATACCTATGCAATTTGTTAATATTAGCTAAATCTGTAAATATGTCGATTCACATGGCTAAATGACATTGTTAAAGCCAACAATAAAGGGGAAAAAGGGTTGTTTCCAGTACATCGTCCGCATAATATCGAGAAACGAAAAAAAAAAAAAAAAAAAAATTCAACAGTATTTGGGCCTTAGAAGATTGATGTATTATATCAATGTTCTAAGGCCCAAATAAGCACAGTTGAATTTGCTCCGTTTCTCGATATCAAGTCGCAGGATCTTAAATATTAATATCGTACGCTTTACAGATGGCGTTTCTGCACGACCAGTCGAGTGCAAAGTAGAGGACGGTCGAGGAGGAGTTCAGGCTCTGACGGACGAGAGAGGATGCACGATGGACCCTCAGCTTCTGCCGTCTTTCAAAGCCGTCAGTCCTGGACACTGGGCCACAGCGTTCCCCGCGTTCTCCTTTCCAGACTCGCAGCTTGTTCACTACAAGTGCACGCTCATGATCTGCTCTGGAGAATGTCCAGAGGTTGGTTGACACCCTAGCGAGGTTGATGTTTGATGGTTCAGTGTGGACAGAATTAGTGTTATAGTAACCCCCATTGGGCCCAGCGCATATTGAACCCTACACACACAAACCCAACTCACCCTCAACTCAGCACATGGGGTGGGTCGAGTAACACAGTTTGTTATGTTGAACCCAGCACACGCACAACAGCATCGCATGTTGAACCCAGTAGGTAGGTACGTTAAATTCCTGCAACAAGTCATTTCAAGTTCAATTAACTTTTCGAAACCCATTCCAAACGGTACCCACGCCCACGAAAACTGTGCGTAGAAGACAAACGAGTGGGCTGGATTGAATGTGCTTCACAGAACTATCCACGTATGGGTTGGGCGTGTGCTGGGTTCAATATGCCTTAGATAAATACAATTTCAGCTAGTTCACTATAATTGGACGCCCTAGGGCTCATGGGAAAACCTGGTTATCATTATAATTTGTCATATTGGTCCCTAAAGTGCTAAACTGTGTATAGCTACAATAGAAGCCGGACACAACAATATGACAAACAGGATTTGGTTTAGATAATCCTATAATTTGGAGAAAAATCTATTTGTCTTATCGTTAATGATACATAGTTAAGACCTGTGGTTCAGGGCCAAATCCAGACTTGAATTTTGGGGGGTCATGAGGTGCATAACCTAACTATACCTAAGTTGTTTAGCGATTTAATTCTTTCTATTGCATATAGCGCGTTTAGGGACTGACAATCACTGAAATTCTACCTGACTCCTACGTGTACATCAGTAACTTAACCAGGAATTTCGTCGGTTAAAGGTGGGGAGGGGGGTGCATTTTCTTGACAGAACACATTTTGCACGCCAAAGATGTTCATGTTTGAACTCAGCCTTAGTGTGGACCTTGAAATTTAGGAGGTATTTGTAATCTGAATGTATCGAGATGACCATGTAAGATTCACTGTGTATGCGACTTATGAAAAAGCTCTGTTAAGAGACTAAGAATCTATAAACAAAATTAAAGTTCACTTATCTTGAGTTCGGAGGCTCCTGGATAGACCATAGTACACTTACCCTGTTTTCCAAGATATTGAAGGGTTGTAACTAGCAGTGTCACCATTCGTTTCAGCGTCAAAAATGCCTAAATTGCGATACCAAACTCACTTCCATGATGAAAGTGGGCTTTTGGTGGAAAACATTGATTACCACAAAAAACCCACGTTTCTCAGGACTCAAACGTCATTTTCTCCACCAAAGTACACTGAGAAAATTGTTTTTATACCACTGGAAAGCTGTGATTCTGGGCAAGTATTCCCCAAGGAGTGCACGCTGAAAAAACCCTGTACTAATAGCGCAAAATAGGAAAGAAAAACGTTGATTTTAACGAAATCTACAAATTTTGGACTTGGGCCTTTTTTCAATTAGGGCTGTCTTAAAAAATCGGATTTTATATCCGGGAGATAGCAAATTTAACGCTCTTTCCAACGGTCTCCTCAACTTTTATTTTACTCATTAATTTAAGGGAGTTAGACCCATTTTACTGAAAGAAGGGAAAAAATCTTAATAGTGAAAAACTCTGCAAATTCTTGACACAACGGTTCATTATCTTCTTTGTACAGATCACCCTTCTGTTAAATCATTAGGTCTAAATGTTAGATTAATTATTATTATGAATTACCACTAATTATTAATTAATTTTAATAATTTAATTATTACTAATTATTAATAATTTTATCAAGTACCTAGTGAAAATGATTATAATTTATTGTTAGGTATTAATCATTTGTATTTATTAATAATAATAATTATTATTATTAATTATGATTAATTAATACGATATAATTCTGAGGTTTTTAATACTACGTCGGTAATAATAATTATTAGACGTAGAAAAATTATTTTTCTACAAAAGAAGTACCTACCAACAAACATTCGAAATTACCTTCATTTCCGTAGCACGAAACGTATTTCAGAACAAAAAACTCCACATCACTTAAGCCATATGATGTTCCAAAGAGCTTGTTAGTATGAAAATGGACCTGTATTTCAACAGTTTGAGTCACGATCGTGTTGTGAGGCACAATCTTTGAGCCGTCATTGTGAACGAACGGCTGGTCCTATAAAGCTGCGGATGGTCTTAAAAAATTCTACGGAACAAACTCTATCTAAATATGAAATAAAAAACATACCGTTCTATATGAATTTTTCGAGATATGAGTTTTTCAAATTTTCAAAATTCGTTTTGAACCCCTTCCCCTTGACCTAGGGTTATGAAAAGTTTCGAGGACCATTGTGGGGTTGGTCGAAACCCATAAAAAAAATTTCGTAATTTTAACTCAACGCTAACTGGGCAAAGTGGCGCGGACGGCGTACGGCGGACGGACGGATTTTTTTTTATTCGATTTTCTGAATCTACGTATCTTGAAACGTAAACCAACAAATTTTGAGGGGGGGTTAAAAAAAATTTTTCTTTGGGCGATTCCAATGGTTCATTATCGAAGATAATAAACCAAAAAGTCAGTTTTTTAGTTGAGTAATGAAAAACTTTTTGTTGCAAATTAGCTGTAGAATGGATTCCTTGAGTTTGTCCCATAATTACTGTTAACACCCTTAATGGGTACTATTGTCGATTTGTGGCTCTCAGGGACAGGGGGGTCATGACTGCTGTGAAAAATGTTTTAAATTTTGGGGTCGAAAAATGAGAACTTCCACATTTAAATTATTTTCATAGTTCCATAGTTCATTTATTTTCATTTTATCGTTACCGAAGGGCTTTGGGTTTCTCACAAAAAGGAACCTAGCAGTGGTATATCCTTCTCAAGAATATAAATCTCAGGGAGAGCTGAGACCTGAACTGTCAGGTTGCCTTTACTCCAGCGACTGGCTCTGCATAGCGAATTTAGTTAGTTTTAATTGAATTATTAAAACACTTGTCTTCGGAATAGGATAGTTTTATTAGAACAGAATTGTGTCAGAGCGTGGTTGCTTACAAGAATATTGATAATGGAACATTAGAGGAAGGGTTAGTGATGGTTGCACATGGATAGCGTCTTGTAAGGGCTTATATCCTACTCAACACTCCCTCTCCCAAGCAAGAACGTTTCATCAGTCCAATCTTGTCACGGTGTTTGACGACACGAGGTCCTGGAAGAACGTCTGCATCCATTTCTTCAGTTGGGCAATAGAGTATTTTCACGTTTCCACTTCGAATGACGTCTCTTATGAAATGCTCTGGAGATATGCTTCGAACGAGCACTAATCACAGGGTTAATCGCAAGATTGTGTGGGGCTTGATTGTCATTGTAGAGTGTGATGCACTTAACATCCAGTCCCATGTCACAGGCCAATTGTTCCAGATGAATGGCCTCCTTAGCTGATTCTGTTAGGCACATATATTCAGCTTCTGCAGTGCTTAGAGCCACAGTCTTTTGTTTACGTGACTCCCAACTTATTGAAGCACCAGGATATTTGAAAACAAATCCAGTATAGGATTTTCTGGCATTAGAACAGGAAGCCCAATCAGCATCACCAAATCCTGTGATTGGTTCACCTGTCTTGGTATAGCGAATCCCCAAATCCGTGGTCCCTTTCAAATATCGTAAAACTCTTTTAGCTGCTACTCAATGTTCATTTGAGTATCGAGAGTTAAATTGGCTTAAATAGCTTTTGGTATGAGCTATATCAGGCCTTGTCGCAATGGACAAGGGATCATATAAGGCTCTGATAGGGGACATCACAGGGTTCCTCCCTTGGTTCTGGAACACCAAGTTTTATTCCTGCTTCCATTGGAGCCGAATTGCTTTTGCATCTTGCATTTTATAATTCAGTAGTAGATCTTCAATGTATTTCGTCTGAGACAGAGTTATTGACCCATTCTTTTGGTCAACCTCAATCCCCAAGCAGTACTTTAGTGTACCAAGGTCTTGCATGGAAAATTTCTTCATCAAACTGCTTTTAATGTCCTTGATTGCAGATGAAGTCGATGAGAATTCGATTATATAATGACCTTAGCTGATCCATTTGTGGAGGTAAAAATGCATGGGTCTGCTTGAGAAGGTGTAAAGCTCAAATCCAATAATTTGGAATTGAGTTTGGTAAACCAGACTGTTATAATCCATAAACAGCTTTCTTGAGAAGACTAAGATTTCCCCATTCAAGAATGCAGTTGATACGTCAAGATGATCTACTGTGATGCCTCCTTCAACAAGAAGTCCAAGCAGGAGTCTGATAGAGCTCATGTTTGCGACAGGAGCAAACGTTTCCATATAATCAGTTCCAGGACATTGTGAGAAGGCACGAGCTACAAATCTAGCTTTTCTTCTCTCAAGTTCACCAGTGGGTTTGAATTTCTTCTTGAGCCATCACGGTCATATTATTTTTCTTGTTTGCGAGTATTAAGGTCCAAGTATTCTTCACAAGGTGAGCTTTGATCTCTTCTTTGATGGCACTTTCCAACTCTGAAGGATCTTCTCAAGATTCATCAACATAGTGACCTGCCACCATCCCAAAATGAGTACCCATTACATAGTCTTTGGACCAAACAGGCGGTTTGCGGTCACGCCTAGACTGACGTGGTATGCTTTCCTCTTGAAAGTCTCCCTGTGACTCTGAATCTCCCTCTGAACCAGATTCTCCAGTGGTATGGTGGATTGACGAACTCTCCTCTTAGTTAGAAACATCGTCATCCTGTAAGAAGTTGAGTTATATCATACATTGCGACTACTTATGGAAGCGATTTTTCCACACCAACAATTCGTTGGTATCCAACAACATTAATCCTTATTAAAATAGTATGGGCTTGCATGCCCAGAAATGGAAAAGTGGAGGGATACAACCTGGAGAGACTTACAGTATCAACAGAGTGCCAAGAATCGCTGTTTTAATGGTCGGCGGGTAGTAACCTTCCCATACGATTAAGAGAATATTAATGTCGTCCATATGATGAAGGATGGATGGTGGATGGCAGGCTCAAGAGAGCGGTCTATTAAAATATGGGATGTCACTTCACAACGAAAGCCTTGGTATATCCATAACGCTCATAAAGGGTGGCTGAGTGGCCTCTGTACACTCGATCATGACAGCAATGTGTCGTGTGCCTGTGACCCCCATGTCAAAATCCGGAAGTTCTCAGATAACATGGAGCTACTAAACACGTTCTGTCTGGACATGACAGTGATGGATGTGGATTGTAAGCCGCAGATGATAGCAGCGTTCCCCGAACTTGTGCTCATTGATCTGAGAATTGCGCGTCCAGATGGAATCAGCCGTTATGTTATCGAAGGAGGATTAGTCATTGAATTGTCTTTCTGGGAAAACAGCGTCCTGATGAGTAGTCAAAGTAAAAATCTACTGCAGTTTGATCTTTGCATGAATCAAACGTGTGTGCGTGAGAGTATTCTCACTGAATTGCAGTTAGTGACATTGGTGTCAGACAAGAAAATTAAGTTAATAAAACGGAGTAAACAGAGTCATTATCCGACTAGTGCCATCAAGAACAGCAAAGGTGTTATCAAAGTAGTGGCCACAGCTCACTTCCCCAGTTAAGGCCAGGCTGTTTAGGACTTTTATTCCATTTGGGCCTTTGACTGAGAGAACAGCCTTCAATTCTCCGTCGCTGGAACCCACAATCATGTAGTAACCTTCCCATACCATGAAGCTAATATTAATGTCGTCCATATGATGAAGGATGGATGGTGGATGGCAGGCTCAAGAGAGCGGTCTATTAAAATATGGGATATCACATCACAACGAAAGCCTTGGTATATCCATAACGCTCATAAAGGGTGGCTGAGTGGCCTCTGTACACTCGATCATGACAGCAATGTGTCGTGTGCCTGTGACTCCCATGTCAAAATCCGGAAGTTCTCAGATAACATGAAGCTACTAAACACGTTCTGTCTGGAGATGGCCGTGATGTATGTGGATAGCTTGCACGTTCCCAGAACTTGTGCTCATTTATCCGAGAATTGGGCGTCCAGATGGAATCAGCTGTTATATTAACGATGAAGGATCAGTCATTCAATTGTCTTTCTGGTAAAACAGCGTCCTGATGACTAGTTGAAGTAAAAATCTACTGCAGTTTGATCTTTGCACTAATGAGACGTGTACACAGTCATTATCCTACTAGTGCTATCAAGAACAGCAAGGGTGTTATCAAAGTAGTGAGCACAGCTCACTTCCCCGTTAAGCTCAGGCTGTTTAGGACTTTTATTCCATTTGGGCCTTTGACTGAGAGAACAGCCTTCAATTCTCCATCGCTGGAACCTACAATCATGCAGCCCGTTTGCGGTATTATTGCTCTAATTGGTGCTTCGGACTTGCACATTGCAAAAGTCTCAATCAGCTTGAAGTTGTCTTTTAAATCGTAGAGATACACGTTACCGGCATTATCACCAACATACATATACACATGAAATAATCAGTAAAATCTCAGTGGGAAGATTCGTGAGCAGAATCAGTGGAACAGCTTGCACGTTCCCAGAACTTATGCTCATTGATCCTAGAATTGGGCGTCCAGATGGAATAAGCTGTTATATTAACGAAGAAGGATCAGTCATTCAATTGTCTTTCTGGGAAAACAGCGTCCTGATGACTAGTTGAAGTAAAAATCTACTGCAGTTTGATCTTTGCACAAATCGAACGTGTGTGTGTGATGAGAGTATTCTCACTGAATTGCAGTTAGTGACATTGGTGTCAGACAAGAAAATTAAGTTAATAAAACGGAGTATTCACAGTCGTTATCCTATTAGTGCCATCAAGAACAGCAAAGGTGTTATCAAAGTAGTGGCCACAGCTCACTTCCCCAGTTAAGCTCAGGCTGTTTAGGACTTTTATTCCATTTGGGCCTTTGACTGAGAGAACAGCCTTCAATTCTCCATCGCTGGAACCTACAA
Organism: Stenodema calcarata; assembly: GCA_963920205.1. Taxonomy (NCBI): domain Eukaryota; kingdom Metazoa; phylum Arthropoda; class Insecta; order Hemiptera; family Miridae; genus Stenodema; species Stenodema calcarata. The sequence goes on along the minus strand of OY986056.1, from coordinate 3,882,753 downwards.
TCATGGAGCCCGTTTGCGGTATTATTGCTCTAGGTAATTGGTGCTTCGGACTTGCACATTGCAAAAGTCTCAATCAGCGTGAAGTTGTCTTTTAAATCGTAGATATACTCGTTACCGGCATTATCACCAACATAGATAATATCGTCCAATGTAGACATGAAATATTCAGTAAAATCTCAGTGGGAAGATTCGTGAGCAGAATCAGTGGCGCGCAGTCGCATTCCGCTTGTATACTTGCGACTGGGAGATCATGTTCTGCGTTGGACGATCCGGAATCCGTCGTTTCAAGTTGTGTCCCGAAGTGTAACCCTAATGTTCGCTTTTGGTTAGAACTGCGTCCGCCTGCATTTTCCATGTTTCGTAGTTATCCTTACGTAGAGGATCGATTCGAAAATTATTCATTGCCATAATGAAAAGATTCTTTGGGAACGATATGTGGGCAACTGACGAACTTATTACAACAACTACTACTACGAACTTACTTTTATTTGGACAAACCCTCGATACCCAACATCACTCCTTACTACAGACGTCGGCGGTGGCGTACGTTCACTTGTCACAACTTTTTCAACCGGAACAATTCGCGAAAAACTGACTGTCACTCACTTTACACACAGTTTAAGCATCCATAACCAGTTAGATAAATTTAGATAAATCTTATCTACACTTTATTCCGAGTTCATACAACCGGCCCACTCACTTCTCTTCGGAGAAGCAGAGCGTGGTTGCCATAACTGTGGCCCTCTTGTCCGGTAGGCTTGGTCGAAAAAACCGGTAGATTCCGGTAGATTGGAAACCGGTAGATTCCGGTAGCTTGGAAACCCTGTAGATTTCCCGGTGTTTTTTAAAAGGTATTCTTGACCACACCTATTAATTTCTCGATGAATTCACTTGAAACCTAAGGACCTGAGCTGCACAAAAACTTGGTTTTCAACGATGTCGTGATTGCTCTATTAAAAAACTCTGCAAATTCTTGACAACGGTTTATTATCTTCCTTGTGCAGATCACCCTTCTGTCTATACCAGACTGTATTGCAAATCGGCACCATACCATATTCTCACCGTACTCATACCATACCATACGAATTTCTTTCCTATCATACCATACTGTATTATACCAAATCATACATACAATAATATACCATACCATACTCATACCATGTCATACAAACCGAGTGAATAATGAAATGTCATCCATTTCAGACCTATATTTAAAATTTCAAGTATCTAGCTCATCATCAACATTTAATTTGTTTAAACAAATAGGTATTATTTAAACAATTTTACAGACAAGAAACCGAGTGAATATTGCATTGTGATCCAGTTCTGACCTATTTTTAAAATTTCAAGTCCATAGCTCATCATCAAAATTTAATTTGTATTATTACAAAAAGGTATTATTTAAACAATTTTACAGATGAGAAACCGAGTAAATATTGCAATGTGGTCTATCCCCGACTCACGGTTAAAATTTCTAGACTGTAGTTTACCGGGAAGATGACAAAAGGTAGTTTTATTCTGGGCGTCTGAGGGTTGGGTCACATAACGGCCGTTTTCGACGCGAAAGATTAGTGTTTTTCCTAAACCTTAGCGCGCTCACTGTGAACGAACGGCTGGTCGCACAAAAATCCAATTGGTCTTAAAAGATTCGTAATTTTTCAGGTCATTCAAAAGTGAACTAAAAATTACACCGTTTCATGAGAATTTTCAGAGATATGACATTGTCGAAATTTCAAAGTTCGTTTTGAACCCCTTCCCCTTGACCTAGGGTTATGAAAAGTTTCGAGGATCATTGTGGGGCTGGTCCAAACCCAGAAACCAAATTTCGTAATTTTAGCTCAACGCTAACTGGGCAAAGTGGCACGGACGGCGGACGGCGGACGGCGTACGGTGTACGGCGTACGGCGGACGGACGGATTTTTTTTTATTCGATTTTCTGAATCTACGTGTCTTGAAACGTAAACCAACAAATTTTGAGGGGGGGTTAAAATTTTTTTTTCTTTGGGCGATTCCAATGGTTCATTATCGAAGATAATAAACCAAAAGAAGAGAGAGAGAAAAAAAAATTACTCGTAAGTTAAGCCGGAATTTTTGCTGATAATCTTTGGCCGGACTCGAAATTATTGGTCAGTTACAACTATTGGGCCTACAAAAACGAAACTACAGAAACTCCCACTCTTTTCGGTACTTAGATGCGTAGGTACTTTTTTTTCGGCCAAAGAGGAGTTGTAGTAGGTACTATACAGATCATCACTTGACGACATTCTCAAGAACAGCCGAGAAAAACGAACCATTACGGATGGACGAACGTTGGTAGGCATCTATTTAAACACGAAACTTCACAGATCGGAACTGTAAAATTGGTAAATGGAAAATATGACAGCGAAAAGAGAAACGCTGGTGGTGTAGACTAGGTACAACCAGTGTTGCCAGATGTAGGGATTTTTCCCTACACGTAGGGAATTTTGGGGGTGCATTGAGCGTAGGGAATCCCTACGCTGAACGTAGGGATTTTCGGTCAAGCTAGGTTACGTGATTCAAACACTGCCAAAATTCTGATAAATTGAATAAATATACGATTTTAGTACATTTATTCGTGATCGGAAAACCACTAAGTGGTATGAAGGATATGAAGGTACCAATTGTTACAACCACCCCATCACACCAAATATGATGAAGTTGCTTGCGTCATAGAGCTTATACGCTTCTAATAAAAGCGAGCAATCCCTCGATAGTGACGAAGACGATTTGATTGGTTTTTGATGGTCTCTTTGATGAATAGTTTTTGATTTATTTTTGATAACCTCTTGAGTTTAACCTAAGATTTTACTGCTCTTCTTTCTATTTTCAATCCCAAATTTTTCTGTTACTTGTTTTACTATTACTGTTTTACCATTTTAATTATATTTTCTCCTCGTAGTCATTCCTGGTCGTCGACATTAAGATTTTTTTAAATAGGTATTCCAAGGCTAATGTAGCCAATGCTACCATTCTTGAGCCTTAGTAATAAGCCTTATTATATTTATATTTATCTCAGTGATATTTCTCAAGTACCTAACAATTCTTGTCCTGAAAAAAAATGACTGGACCTAATCTAACTATTATTGAGACAGCAATAAAAATTACATTGTGCAACTCAGTGGTTCAATGGTTATTTCAATCCTCAAACCAAACCAGCAGCAGTGAATGCAGTGATCTTGTCGTTTTGTAGATGACTAGGAGGGAAGTGATCTTCTTTTGTTCTTTTACATTTTCAGCAATCGAAATTTTACGCGTAGGGAATTTTTTAACACGGTAGGGAATTTGTAGGGAAAAGTAGGGATTTTGGAAACGGTCCGTAGGGAATTTCGAGGCAAGTTGTCTGGCAACACTGGGTACAACTTGTAGTGTAGGTACACTCCTGTTTGCAAGGTGAATGGAATGAAAAGAATAAACAATTATTGATCTCCAGCAGCCCTATTGCGTTCAAATAATAATATTATGTATATATTATAACATATTATGTTTTGTCGAAAATTTCAAAGCCCAGTAGAAAGGGAGATTGAGTAAAAAACCTGTAGATCTACCGGAATTCCGGTAGAATGGCAACACTGGTGGTTGCTTACAATGTGTGTGTGTGTTTCCTTGGATTATTGTCTCCTGGATTATTGTGGTTGCTTACAAGAATGAAGACAATGGAACATTAAAGGAAGGGTTAGTGATGGTTACACATGGATAGCGTCTTGTGAGGGCTTAGGTATTTACAAAATTGACGCGCGACGTATCGATGCCTCAGTTAATTAAGGGATTCTTTAGCTTCATAACTGATGCCTTAGAAAATCCACCTCTATGTAACCCAGTAAGAGATCACCTTAGGGATGGGAAAAACCTACAGGTCTAAACCAAAAGCCGTTTTTTTTTTGCTCCCAATAACCGGTTTTTTCAGGGTTTTTTGCCGGTTTAAACCGGTTTTTAAAAAATAAAACCGGAACAATTTTCCTGCTGAAAAAAAATTCATTTTTCAAAATAATTTATGTCAATTTAGAAGGCAGCGACTCAGGTAAGGTATTTCCAATGGCGTATGGCAAGATTGTCAGGAGTGTAGTCCCTTCAGTGTTGCCTTTCTACCGGAATTCCGGTAGATCTACCGGTTTTCTACTTAAACTCCCTGTCTGTTTGAACTTCAAATCTACCGGGCGTTGCAGTTTTCGACTAGGGATGGCGGTTTTTAGGGAAAACCCGGTTTTTCCCATCACAGATTTCACCTACCGGTTAAAACCGAACTCAAAAACCCGGTTTTTGAAAAAACTGGGCTTAGGGTTTTTTTTAAATTCGTGTTGAAATAACAGTTGAAATGGTAGTTTTGTTTGCATCAAAATCGTTTTATAATTAGCGACAAGATGAAGGATTTTTCAACGTGAACATGTAAATGAATGCAAAATGAAGGCGCGGAATTCCAGAGGCTTATTACAACCCGATCACATAGCCAGCCAGCCCTCTGACGTCATAGGCTCTTACGGTATAGGCTGTGACGTACAAGTTGGCCTCCTGCCAGCCGTCTGACGTCATAGGCTCTGACGTAATAGTTAGCCTCCGGCCAGCCGTCTGACGTCATAGGCTCTTACGGCATAGGCTCTGACGTACTAGTTGGCCACCTGCCAGCCGTCTGACGTCATACGCTCGTGCGTCATAGATGCGTCTGACGTAGTGGCCCGCCGGTCGCTTGTGTTCTGACGTGATCTGAGGGAAAGGGTGAATCAAGGAAACAAATTTTTCCCGTTTCAGTTTATGTGCCAAAGCAAAGACATGAAAATGCCAAAAGAATATCAACTCCATCCTGTTGTTGATACAGTCGAGAATTAAATGCTTGCGTACGAGTCTGCAACACATTGGGACATTTTATGTTGTTATACTTACCTACCTAATTGTAGGGTTCATCATAAATAATAATTATTTATGAATGCAAGCTTCATACCTAATAATTATTATTATGAAGCTTGCATTCGTATAGACAATATAAATTATCGATAATGATCACCTGTGTGTAAACAATTATTTAAACAATCACGCTCATACCGCAGCTTGTCGGCCACGCACTCCGCAGTGGTTTACGTAATATGATTAGGTAAATCGAGAGCTATCCAACGAGCGGTGAACGATTTTTGTACGATGATAACTGGCGAAGATGAAGTTCCATAGCAACGAATCGGTTGTAAGCGAAAATCATCAGAAATTTTCGTGACGATTTCGTGTAACGCTTTTGTGTAACGTTTTTCGAGTTATGTGCCAGAGTAAAGACATAAAATGTCAATAAATATGTTTGTTATTCACTAATAGAAATAGTAAAGCAAAAGTAAAGTAAACAACCATTTCAGGTTTATTTATAAAAACTAAGTCGTATTGGACCGAAAAAATCAAACTTGAAAGAACAATAGATAAAAATGATGAAACTAAAATTTAGGTACTATTTCTGTTAGTAATAAAACTAGGAAAACAGCCGATGACGTCCACGACGCCCCCCCCCCCCAAAAAAACAAAAAAAAACAGTTATTTACTTTAATTATTGATTCTTAATTTTGTGGAATAATGTGGCGAAGCACATTCTTGTGCTCCCTCACCACAAGACCAAGTTGATCCCCGAATTGATCGAGCCTGATCCACCAAGGAAATTGCCTTGCGGTCAAAGTTGAACTGCAAGAACCAGTTATTAAAGTGGAACTCGTGGAGGGCCAGTTATTGCGATCACCCTCCAACCCACTCCAGCAGTTTCATTTCTCTTTGGGGTTCGCCAAGTGGCCTTTCCCATTAACTTTCCCATTAACTTTTAATTTTCTTTTATAAATTACTGCTCACTAGAGGGTCACTCACATCCACTTATTTCTTAATAGAATTGTTCCAATTTTATTATTTAATGTTATTCCCTTTCGACCCTTTTTGAGGATTTTGTGGTTTTGTACAGCTTTGTAGAACTCGCCCAATAAAACACGCCTGCGACAACCAGACAGCTAAAAAAGAAACCTCGTCATATCAGTGCGGGAAATTGAACATGATTTCGCTATTAGCTCGCAGGTAAATGGGTATAACTGTAAAATTAGGTTGGCTACTTTGGTTTCTTAGAGGTTGGTACATTTAAAAAGTTTTAAAATCAGTGCCTTTCAAATCACAAATGACGTGTGACTTGTAGTAGCTAACGAGTAGCTTTATATGCCTCATATGGTGGATCAAGAAGCTGTATCCTGCAACATGTGTAGGTTTCACTCTCAAATGCAGGTCAAGGCAAAGTCAGAGGAATCTAATTAGAAATTACCCTAATTTTAGAAAATAATCAGTACAGTTAGGTCCTAGGAAATGAAAAAACCACTGAAATGGATTATAGCTCAATTTTGATTTTTTTGCTAATTGTAATTGATGTGTGTAAGTGTAATTGTTATGATGTTGAGGGATGTCGAGGGTCGGTCAAATGTCAAAAGGTCAAAAAAAAAAAAAAAAAAAAAAAAACATTTGACCGACCCTCGACATCCCTCAACATCATTCTTACTGACGGTCAACCTAAACCACCACACTCCTTGTAATTGTTATTTTTGAAAACATGATTTCTCTACTTTTCTAGTTCAACTGTTCTGAAGACATCAACTCGACTCGAGGCAGCAGAGATTTTCAAGTGAGTGAAATCAATATTCTCTGTATTAGGTCATTCGAATACTATTGACTTACGAATAATATGCTACTACTGGAGTGGCTGCGCTGGTATTATTATATTTAGGAGAAAATCCTTGTCTGTGTTAGGAAATCCTTGCCACAAATCTTCAAATCCATTTTAAATCCAGTTCAAACGATTTTAGGGGAGTCAATGATCAGAGTTGGAATAGCGGGAGAGATGGTGTGTTCAAATTGCAGCTCTTCTCTCTCTCAACCCCCGCACCTGGAGAGGTTTTACTTCTTCCCTTGAAATGAGTTGATGAGCTGTGCACACTCTGGAAAGACTCATGTTTTAAGACACTGAGCAGTTCGAAACAACTCGACAAAAACTGCAGGCAGTCGCAACCAGTTCAGTAACAGCACCTGGAGCTGCCAGATCAGACCCTGCTGACGAGTGGATTGTCCAAAATAGGCAGCGATTTCTGGTAGATGTCAATTGCACATCAGGAGGCAAAGACAGATCAAATTGGACGACCGAGATGGGTCACAATAGTCAGGTCGAACAGGTCTGGAATTATCATTTCATTGAAGGCCAGCCTTGTTGAGAAACAGTTGTCTCCACTTATTACCATTTAATATCCATCTTTTCTATGAAAAGTTTCTAGTTATTTTGCTCTCTGTACACTCGTACTTGAATATCAATGTAACTTGTTCATTTTGATTAGGGGATGGTCAACGACTCACATCTGAAGGAAGGAGTGTCCATAAACCTTTGAAATACAACAGATGGTCTAAGTTCAGAACAAGAAATGAACTGAACTCGTTTGGGCAGAGGCAATGCAGAGTACGATCATGAATACGTGTGGGTAGTCTGCTCCCATAAATAAGTGGAGCTTCCTTGTCCGATGGAGTAAGAAGAGTCTGGTTGGAATATTGGCACTCTGTGGCAACTGAGCAGGGCGACCTCCAAGCAAAGCCCTACACTAGGGGAACACAAACGAACACTTTTTACTTTACAGTCACTACGAGTACGTGGTGCGCATGAGTATGCTCCGAGTACCAGCCCCAAAATACCTCTGCTTCCCTTTTCATTGTAGGATTTATCCTAATATCAATCAAAGCCCATAGAAACCAAACTGTAAAATTTAATCTACTTGAGATTTTAAGCCAAAATTACAACAGAAAACATGTCTAACCAGCTCACGTATACCTACATCATACTAAATGGGACGGCTTTAGGAGGAAAAATTCAATCGCAAGTTAGTACGTTATTTGAAACAGACGAGGAGGAACTTCAAAAATTGAACACTTAATACTGCTGTTATTACTATTTAGTTGTTGCAAGAACTTAGTAACGGATATTTACCTACAGGTGCTCCTTCAAATAACGTTCTCTGATGAGGCTCTGGAAAATCGTTAAAAAAAATAGATAATAATAATAACTATGCAATTCTATCAATACAACTTGATTCCTTGTAAGACCCCAGGGGCCCACATAGTCCTTCTAACTCTGATACAGATTCTGCGACCATCCAAAGCACTCTGGACGCTCTGTTTGCTTGGTGCAACGACAACAGCCCAGTGGCGGCTCGTCCATAAGGCCACCTTGGCCCTCGCCCCACCCAAAAATTTGCAAAGGAAAACAGAAAAAACATAGAACAAGGAGAAAAAAATCTTACCTACTACTACCCACCATGGAAGAAGGGAGATCTCCCTTCTTCCATGACTACCCACTTCCACTGAGCTCTTGCAGGCGGGCGGCTATTTCGTCTGACTTCGATAGAAGTCGTGTCCTCAACGCATTTTGTTTCGATTTATCGATTAAAAAAGTCGATTATCGGATCGACCAGAAGTGCCCCAGTCTCAATGTTGAAGGTATAGGCGCTTCCTGGGGTGGGGGAAGGCACCCTGTGTTCGGAGATAGGAGCCATTCCGGGCGGTGGCCAAAATATCGAATCAAGTTGAACGCCGAAAACAATCGATCGTTGAATCGTTCCTTGTCAAGGAAGAAGGAGTTTCATTCCTCCATGCTTTCTTCCATGTTCGATAAGAATGATATCAAAACGTTGCCTGACGTTATAATATATTATTTTGAATGCATCGACTGGTGGTTTTTAGCTTCGTATTTACTCATCATAGTAAAAGTGAATTATTGTCTCCATAATATTAATCAACTAAACATTGAAATTTAATATCTCACGTGCAACGCGTGAACGCTTTGCTAGTCGTCAAGAAGTGGATCACTATTCGCCCAAGGGAATCTCATTTGTTGATTTCTACATTCTGTAAGTTAATAACAGTTAATAACCGTTAATAACAGTAATATACATAATATTATTATGTAGCTCAGCCAACCGTTGAGAATACTGTTTTATTTGTTATCCCTGAAACTGATGGTGACTTCGTTGACTCGAGCTTTGTTTGAGCTAACCAACGAACTCTAAAAGCTAGTTGAAATCAATCTTGCTGTTCTGTGATCGTTCAAAATGTTTTGATACGATTGGATAAGAAAACGTATGTGCAATCTGGGCATAAGAGGACATTTTTAGAGGGGGTTTTCAAGGTACCACTCGGCTAGGAAGCAGATGGTCGCGATTGCTAATTTTTAAAAACCCCAGTAATAGAAACTCCAATAATATAATTTTTTGACTACCTTTATAATGTACTCTTTGAATAGTACTCGTACAGTCACAATTTCTCTTTTATTCTTCCTATCATTTTGAAGATAATTATTTGGGTGGGTAGGTGGGATTGCCTTGCAGCCACCTCCTCGTCGGTAATCCTGGATACTGGTCAGTAACCTTCCCTCTCCTCAAGAGAACTCTTTGGAGAACGATGTTTCCTGACTTGCTAAGAGCTGCATACCACTAATTATGAAGCAGTTTAGCTGTAAGGGTAGTTTGAGTTTAGTTCCTATAGTGAGTACCTAATAGGTAGGTATGCACCTAAATATTGCCCTGGTGCCCCACCAGTTTCTGAGCCCACGAGCCGCCCCTGCAACAGCCTGGCCCTAAACCCCGCAAAGTGCTACGTAATCTCGTTTTTTCGCTCCCACAACCCCTCTCACCACAACTATTACATCGATGTCGCAATTATACCCAGGTTGACTAGCGCCCAAGACCTGGGTACTACATTCGACCAAAAGCTTACCTACCTTCGAGCATCACATAAACACCATCACCTGTCGCGCTATGAGGGTCCTTGGTTTCCTCAAGCTTACCACAAGGGACTTCACTAACGTGAATGCCATCTCCCTACTGTACAAGTCAATTGTCCGTCCTGTCCTCGAGTACTCCTCCACTATATGGACCCCATTTTACTCAGTTCATAAAGTTGAACTCAAGAGAGTACAGAGGTGCTTCCTACGGTATGCCGCTTTCAAGAGCAGTGGTAGGGAGAGACCCTTTCTGGGTCCACTGACGGCCACCTATGACCTAGAGCTTGGAGGAGCGTAGGGTCAGAGCAGACATTATTTTCCTGTTTAAATGACTAAATAATTTGATTGACTGTCCACCACTCCTTTCTCCCATCTCTCTCAACACACCCCCCTACATCTCCCGTCATTCCCCATTATTCCACGTTCAGTTCGCCCCTACCAACTATTTGTACCACCAGCCTCTTAATCGGCTCCCACGGTTGGCGAACCTCTTGCTTGCCTTGTCACCAGAGGTGGATTTTTTCCATGGCTCCCTCCAATCCTTCAGGTCCCAAGCAAGGTCAACCCTAAAACTCCTCCCCCTCTAGTTCTCAAGCCTTCGCTTTTATCTTTCTTCCTCATTACATCTATTATACGTACTATTGTTTCTTCTCCTGGAATGTAATAAACATTTGTATTGGGCAACAGCTCGTATTCTATCAAATAAACAAGATGTGTAAAAGTGGATAAGGTGTCCTCATCACAAGAAATATGTTTGTTCCAGGGAGATGCAATTCTTGATCTGGTTGAATTGTACAACAGTGTGGAAGTGACTGCTCCCAACATCGATTTTGGTTACCTCAGGAAAGAAGCCCAAGTTCAACCGCATGGTAAATTATTTATATGATAGCTATATGATGAAACCAAGAACCGCATGGTAGCTATATGATGAAATCTCTGTTCTGACTGAGCTGGCAGAGTCTGTTGTTTAGTTAGTTGCGTACTCATCCTGATAAGGCCAATGCAGAAGGGGCTTTGTGCTACTGTACGAGGCCTGTCTAAAAAGTATCCGACATGAGTTCTTATCTCTGCATTGGCGCTATTCTTAAACATCAGGGACGTGGCATCCTTTGAAGTCCTCCCAATTTTATTGAGCCAAACGCTCCCAGCGGTGCTTCCACATCTCAAAGGAGTCATCAAAAGCAGATTTTGGAATGGCCTCCAGCTCGCAACATAAGAAATAAATAAGAGCACCCCTTACATCAAACTCGAAAAAATAACTGAAAAATATTTTTTAAATCTAAATACGCTTCGGTAATCAGATAAATCAATTTTATGATGGTAAAAGAAGGTTTACCTTGGAAATATAAGAATCCCTTTGGTAAATTTCAGTACGGCTACGTGGCAGTGGAAGAATTAGAAGCAGAAGTAGTTCTACGAAAGGCAACGTTAGAAACATGTTCAGACTTAAACCATTTTATAAAAGAGAATACAAGACTGAAATAAAAACTTGGCCCTGCGTTTTGAGACTCATGGCTAAATTTCTATAAGCATGGAATATGGTTTAGCCACGTCTTCATCTTCCTTTTCTTTCTGCTTAAAGTGTAAGTTTTAAGGAGGCTACATGCCAAAATACACCTTCAAGTGTGAATAGATTAGAAATTAGCTTTAGAGGCCACTTAGCTGGTCCTGGGTCTTTCTGCTTAAAGAGTACGTCCTGAGCTGGCTACATGCCAAAATACACCTTCATAGTGTGAATACCATAGAAATTAGCTTTTGAGCTCTCTCAGGAGTACCACGAAAATTTTTATCACTCAACTTTTGGAATGACACAGCCATAAGACACATCCATGTCAAAATTATGGAGGGATTCAAAAACGTCAGATTGACCAAAATGTAAATAAGGAATTGTGGTGTATGAAGGTATGTGGCCTTTGGTATGTGACCTTCTTCTGACTTACTCTTTAAGCAGAATAAGCCCTGGATCACCTGAGTGGCTAATCCCCTAAAGCTAATTTCTATTCTATTCACACTATGAAGATGTAATTTGGTATGTAGCCACCTCAGGAATTACTCTTTTAGCAGAAAGACCCAGGATCAGCTGAGTGGCTCCTAAAGCTAATTTCTATGCTATTCACTCTATGAAGCTGTAATTTGGTATGTAGCCTCTTTAGGACTCCAACTTGACGCTGACCAGGCCCAGGATGAGCAGAGTGTCTCCTAAAGCTACTTTTTATTCTATTCACACTATGAAGGTGTAATTTGGCATTAACTTGACCCTCAGGGCCGAGTTTACCAATGCATTTTGCACTGTGTGCTTTGCATGTCCCACTCCAAACGGATGCCATAGTGAGTTGAGGAGAATGCTAGACCGTAATATAAAGCTCTTATCTGCTTTTTAGTTAAGAAGTTTCTCGCAGTTTTAAAAATGAAAAATAACTTTGTTGTGAAAAATAACATAAAATAGTTAAATGTCAAATTTCCATAAAAAATAGTTCCCAGGCCTACTCAAAATTCTCAACGAAAGGCCATGATTCACAGTTACAGTCGAACGCTAAAGTGGTACAATCATAATACCTGCTTAATCCTTTGCTATTTGCGGGGTAGCATTTACCAGAGATTGAGAACCGCCAAACCGAAGAAATTTAGATCAAACGGCTTACGAACTAATATCATCTCAGAACCTGCTAATAAATCAATACTAAACCTGCTAATAAATCAGATCATCATAACTTTTGTGTCAGAACACTATAGCAGTGTCATCAGTATAACCAAAAATCTTTTCATTAATATCATAAAAAGTTATTTCTTCAAAAATTCGCTCTTGTAGCCATGCTATTCACTTCCCGCTTTTTTTCTACGCATGAGCCCGAGGGTGGAAGGGGGCGGGGGAATAAGGCCTTTGCTTTCCCCCCAAATCCACGTGATAATGCCAATAAAACCTTTATTTTATAAAAGCATTAACGGCTGGAGACCCTCCGTCGCTATCCTGAATGTAACAGGTGATGTGCCCCTGAAGATTCCACGTATGCGAGCTGTTCCGTCACGTTAGAACACTTGGATCGGTCACACCTCAGGCCAACCTGCCTTTTCGCGCATGATTTGAACACCCCCCCCCCCCTCACTCGTCACAAACTCGTCTTTATCACTTTACTCGCTCAAACTTTCGGCCTTTTCTCGGTCCGATTTGGGACAAGCCGTTCCGTGAGATCCCCGCGGTCCCATTCTCCGCTCGGCCACGCGACATTTACCCTTATTCCGCGACAATGTTCAACTTCGTAACGCATTCTCGCGCCGGGTTTGTGGCATTCAACGATTTATCACTCCCGGACATTCCGTTTTCGGGCGCAACACAAATAAATCCCGTTCACAAACATTATGAGGACGAGGGAAGGAAAAGAGAAGAAAAAAAGGGAGGATGAAGTAGAAAAAAAAAATTGTTATGGACACGCAACAATACAGCGCCATGTTGTGGGGGAGCTGTTAGACACACATCGAGCTCCCGAACCGACCGTTGTTGAGCCTCTTTTCAACCGGTACGCTGTGTGTTGGGAGATGGACTATCGGGAAAGAAGGACGAATATGGAGGATAAAAGAAAACTATGACGATCCCCTTCCAGCCTTGTGGAAAAAGTATGGAAACCCCTTTGGAGGCCTTGAATGTCGGACAATATGTAACTGTTTGTTCTTTTCGCCACCTTTCTCCGGCGGATCATCAATATATACTTGGATTCATTTTTCAATTGGTTTTTCCGGCGTGGAACTTGGATACGGACGGGAAACGGAGTGGTTTTCAGTTGAAGCTGCGGCACGCACGTTGTGCAGGCAGTCACGTCTCTGGACGCACGCGCGGTTGTAACTCCGTGCGGCAATTTCAAGTCTCCCTGTGTCCCATTGAGTGCGAAGAATTGGAGTGGATCAGGTCTCTACAAAGATCCACTGCGAATCGTCTCTCGTATTATTTTAACGCGTTTTCCGAACCCACAAATTAGAAGTTTGTCCGATCCTGAAGATTCTGGCGCTATTCGGCGAAGAGCCAACTTTGGTCTACATCGGATGACGTTTTGTAAATGTTTGTTACACATATATTACATAATATGTCATATGTGTAACAAACATGTACAATCATATCGTGGGGTAATTGGTAAAAGTGACCAAGTAACATTTTACAAAATGTATGTTCTGGCGCAGGGGCCAATACCGGGGCAGGACATATACTAACCCGCACGACACCAACGTTTTTCGATTTACTGTGCAGATCTTGTGCGCAAAGATGGGCAGATGGACAAATATGGGCATATGGATTAGCCCCTGCACGGTCAATAGACAAAAGTTTGTGTCGCGCGGGTTAGTATACCCTGCCCCGTGTTGGCCCCTGCGCCAGAACATACTTTTAAAAACCCTCAAAAATCCCGTTAATATCAAAGTTATAGTGATTTTTCTGCAGAAAACGGACTTGGTCAATATTACCAACCCTAATTTCGTTTGAGAGTATGAAAATGAATCCGCAAAATGTGTCCATCTGGCACATGGTCAATTTCACCAAAAAACTCCCGTACCTAATAGTGAATTGAAGAAAAACTGACCATTTGCCACTTGATCAATTTTACACGGAAACGAAATGAGCGCATTCCCTCCATGATCAATTTTACCAGTGGAGTTCTGTCCAACTAGTGGAATCGATTGTACGGGTTAATGTGATCATGTGCCAGGTGGTCATATTATGAAGGTCACACTATCGCGGTGGAAAAAATATTTTGCCTTTTTTCTCCAAATTGAAGTAAAATATCATTATAAACCTGTTTCCAGGTTATAAATACAAGAGACAGGCGGGCCACTACGTCAGACGCACCTATGCCGCACGAGCGTATGACGTCAGACGGCTGGCAGGTGGCCAACTAGTACGGCAAAGCCTATGACGTCAGACGGCTGGCCGGTGGCCAACTAGTACGTCAGAGCCTATGACGCACGAGCCTATGACGTCAGACGGCTGCCCGAAGGCCAACTAGTACGTAAGAGCCTATGACGCACGATCGTATGACGTCAGACGGCTGGCCGGAGGCCAACTATTACGTCAGAGCCTATGACGTCAGACGTCTGGCCGGAGGCCATCTACTCGTAGTACGTCAGAGCCTATGACGCACGAGCGTATGACGCCAGACGGCTGGCAGGAAGCCAACTAGTACGTCACAGCCTATGCCGTAAGAGCCTATGACGTCAGAGGGCTGGCTGGCTAGGTGATCGGGTTTTAATAAGCCTCTGGAATTTTATTAAGTAGAAGTAGATCACAAAATGCAACACATTTTATATGTGCTTTTAGCTAAGTATTCATTTTATTTAGGTCCTCTATAGGGCAGACAATTCATTTTCCGCCTGAACACGGACGTGGTTTTTTTCTACAAAAAATTCAATTAATCAGCGATATCCTTGTACATTTCTCCACTAAACGACATGCCGACCTGTTTAATCCATGGAATACTACTTTTACATCCCGAGATACCAACAAGTATCTGATCAATACGAATTACAGTATAATTAGACCAATCAATCCTCAAACAGGAATTTTGGTTGCATTTTGCCAAGCAATCAAATTTTTAAACGGGTATATTCGTAGTGTTGGAAGCCTCCCGATTGAAAGTGCAGAGCATTGACCAGACTGATGCATTCTGCACTGTCAAAAAACAACAGACAGTCCATCATAGAAAATGCTGTACTTTCAGTTACCCCCATTTCTTGAAGTTGGTAGCCCAGTTTCAAATCTAAATGAGCAGCCTGTGGTTGAATCCCTAACTTGCTTATAAGTTTTGCGGCTATGCCAAATCTAATCGGCATGATCTAATCGTGATGATGGGTTAAACCCAAAGACTTAGGGTTTGTTCTATACTAAACAGCCATTTTTCAACAGCTATTATTAATCGCCAATATGACAATAACGTTACCATGATATTGGATTACATAGTTTCTCTTTCTCTAATGAAATATATTCATTCAGTTCGCTGACATTGACTAATTTGTACTATGTCCAGTAGTTTCAAGTTAAACCTTCATACATAACATTGTGGCGACGAGGATGGGATATGCAAAACCAGATATTGGATTACATAGTTTCTCTTTCTCTTATGAAATATATTCATTACGTTCGCTGACATTGACTAATTTGTCCAGTAGTTTCAAGTTAAACCTTAATACATAACATTGTGGCGTCGAGGATGGGATATGCAAAACCAGATATTGGATTATATTTCTCTTTCTCTAATGAAATATATTCATTCTGTTCGCTGACATTGACTAATTTGTACTATGTCCAGTAGTCTCAAGTTAAATCTTAATACATAACATTGTGGCGACGAGGATGGGATATGCAAAACCAGACATTGGATTACATTTCTCTTTCTCTTATGAAATATAGGTATTCATTCTGTTCGCTGACATTGACTAATTTGTGCTATGTCCAGTAGTTTCCAGTTAAACCTTAATACATAACAGGGTTTTATTCTCAAGGTGTTCTGTTTTTCGATTGTCTCGTCAGTAAATGAACTATAGTTGGCGTCTGGTTCTCCCCCTGTCTCTGAATTGGAGGGTTTACTTGGTTGAACAGACCGATGAATATCGAGAAGGATCAATGATCCGCCGCTGAGGGTCCTGGGGTCAAATGACTCCCCCGGAGACCCCCACGACACGGGAGGAGGTTTTACAAAACAAAGCGACTTTTAATCGTCCGACAAGTTCCTTCGACGTGTTTTTGAGAGGGTGCGGTTTTCGTCTTTGTCTCTAAAAGAGGGTATTGCACCTGAAAGCATTCGAATGAAAAAATGACGTGGAAATTGAGAAAAAGGGAGAGAGAAAAGAGTGGGAGAGATGGGCCGGGAGTGGAGAGGTGAAGATTACCCATGACTAAATCGCCCGACGAGCTGCAAACAGATTCCGAAATACTGGCGTTTGAAAGAACTGCCTACTCTGAGACCTGCCACAAATTGGACTATGATGAAGGAAGAGCGCTCAGTATATTTTACAGTCATAACCTCCGAGGAGACTAATTTATCTTAATGGAGCCAGATGCCAGGTTTAGATTTTTTCACAGACGGGCATTTGATAAAAGCACTCAAAGAGGCTAAAACTTGGCAATTCTGCGGCACCCAGTCGGGTCTAGATCCTAATAGAACATGGTTTTCAGATATCGAGTAAATTCATAGTAAATAATTATTATTATCAATCATTATTAAAAATAATTCATAAACATTATTAATAACTAACAATACCTAATTAATAATAATTTTCACTTCAGGTTTTTACTCTGGTGCATGACATTACTTATCCTTTTGGTAATGGTAAGTTGCTTATTGGAATTTGTCTCATAAGGTCATGTTTGTTTGTTTCCACTTGTGTTTTCTCATTTATTTATTTCCACAAAAGTTTCGTACTCATAACATTAACTGACATTGTAAATAATCCTCCATATGGGCAAGCTCGTGGTGGAGGGGAAGTCTCCCGAGTTCTTCAACACTAATACTGATGATAAAGGGAAATACTGTTTACAAAACACAAGACTTAGTGGAAACAAACTTACAGGACCTTATGAGACAAATTCCAATAAGTAGCTCAGCTCTTAGTTGTGATACTAAGACTTTGTTTTTTCTTAAATTTTGATTGATCTATTTATTTTTGGTGAACAAATACCACTACTGATGGATAAGTAGTGCAAAAATAAGCACAAAAATAACTAGAAGTATGGGTTACAATGATTGTTACCTAACTTTTGATGAGTGGTCCACTTCAATTTGTTAGCAGTTTACTTGATAGTCGACTATGACTCTGTAGTCAGTGAAGTCGACTAACGACAGTAGCCACCCGGTCTCATGACTGCTATCAAAGTCGGCGACTTAGTGTAGCCTGAAATTTGTAGTAAAAGCCGAAAATCATAGTCATTCGTAGTATAGCCATAATCGAAATTCAAACCAGAGGAAGTAGAAAATCTTCACTCCTTCTTGGCTCATCCAAGAACCTGCCATCAGTCAAACTGTTTGTCTATTTTCATAACAAACAACTCTTTATCGGTTCAGAACATTGAAATTACACATAAATATGGCAAATCTAAGGTGATGGTGAATAATTTCACGGAAATAAATATTTTTACATTCCCTGTAGAAACACGAAATTCACGCATAATTTTTTCACGGACCTAAAAAGCGGGTCCGCGGCAGACTATCGAGATAAGGGACTTCAAACAAGCAGAAAAAAAAACAGATTGTGTTTTGTTTTTGATCAAACCTTGTTCGGCCTGATTAGTGTTCTGTTGATGTAAATGAATGAAAGACCGAAAATGATCACGAATAGTGAAGATGCGATAGTTGTGAGATAGTTCCTAAACTTGAGGGTTCTCTGCGTCCACCGGCCCATGAAGCTGCATCTTCCGTGCAGCACCCCCTATGTGGATTTTCCACGCATTTTCTTCCATTTCATCGCACTCTCCTCAAGGTGCTAAGGCAAGAAACATGCAAAACTCGATAATCGATCAGGTTAGGGGGGAAAAAAATCGTCCTCGGAGGTGCATTCATGGCGGTAAAAAAGTGGACTCCTGGGGCCACTCACTTCCTTCGTAGAGCACCTAAACTGCCCGCTTGCCTCCCCTCTCTTTACAAGTGGACAATGCCGAGACACTGAACTTGTTGTGCCTCGTTATTGGGGTATTAGTTCTGCCTTCCATCTTTCATCGATCACCCTGCAGACTTTCCCGATCTACCTTCATCTCCTAAGAACTCCAGTCAGTAAAGTGGCCTGGGCATTCCCTAACGGTAAAGATTCTTTTCCTTCCCTTTTTGCCGTCGGCCCCGTCGTTGAAAAAGTTGCGTCCGGAGTCAGTACCGGCCTATCACCATTTTGTGTAGCGCCCATTTTCACTTGCGATGCCGTTAACTATTCTTATTTACCGACAATAATTCGAACGTCCGTCTTGTATCATCTCAGACATGTTGTGGACGATTATTGCCTATTTCAATTTAATTAAGTTTCACGTTCGAGTCGTGGAGTTTGATTTAACTCTGCGGATATTCAGAGAAGTCGACAAGAAACTGGGAGAAAAGTGGAGGGAGAATTTACCACGAATTGACCGGGGAAAACTGGGAATCGTTCCAAAACCTTAAGATAGTTAGTTAAGATAGTGAAAACGAGTAATCTGAGGTTGTATCCCTTCAGGGGCTGAACTCAACTTTTGGTGCCTGGCGAGCTGGCGCGACAGGTGGAAGCTCAATCTAAAGTTTTTACTTCGAATATTTACTTCGAATATGCTACCAAATACAAGAAGTAATGGTCAGGAAGCAAGATGTAGAGTATTCCAAAGTGACTGTTTTTAGAATTTGGCATATAAATATGATTGAAATTTGTTACAATTTAAAGATTTAGGTGATCTTTGAACTTGCCGTTCTTTCTCTAGTAGGTAGGTACTTCGTTTTGGTAGGTAACATCAGTGTTTTGATGGGACTCAAACGGTACATTTTAGCCAATTTCAGCCGTCGATGACTTCCCTATAAATTGGTCCAATTCTAAAGTTGTGGGAGTCAATCGACGAGAATTTAATGATCTTTAATATGAATCGTTGTAAGGTTTTCGCGAAAATGTGTTGTTTAGAAGTTATAACCGAAAAAATCCAGTCATGCAGCATGGCTGTAAGAGCAAATTTTCGAAGAAATGACTTATTTTATGTAAAATGTCTTTATTTTACTAGTTTTATAACAAATGTTGTCTCCTTTTTTTTGCCGAGTAACACCTCAGCTTATAGATTGCTCAACGCTGAAAACGAAGGTGAAGTCAGAATGGCGATATGTCATTCCGTTATCAGATTAGAGCAGATGAACAACTCAAGTGTCAACCACGTTTCTTTTAAGTGCTTCAGTTTGAGAACGGAATACGATATCGCAATTCTGATTTCACCTTAGTTTTCAGAATTAAAAACATTTAAAATGAGGTGTCACTTGTCTGGCTGTTTCATTTTGGGAATTTATGGGACATTTTCCCCCTCTAAAACTCCCCAAAACTCCCCCTTAGATTACCCCGATCCCCAAGTCTGAGCATCCTTATAAAAAAATTACCGAAAATAACAATAAATTTTAGCGATTAATAGGGAAAATAATCATACCTCTTGGTGTCGAATAGCTTTGAAAAACAAAAATAAAATAAAATAAATTAATGTGTCTGCTAATGTACAATGTAAAACTAAACTATAAGTTAATAAACAGGGATTACAAGTATAGGGATTACAGGGATTACTATTATTATTAGCACTTATCAAATCATTCATGTTGATAGGCCGTATAACTGCCAATAAGATGCTCACAAAGAAGAGACTTGAAGTTCAGGTTGGATTGCTGAAGTTTGAAGTCCCGTGGGAGCAAGTTGAAGAATTTAATGCCAACTGAAAGGGACGACCTGTTCAATGGAACAGGTACAAGTAGTTGAACCTTTGAATGCGTGAGGAAGTCGTGAGACATGACATTTATTCTATTTTCCTTAATGATTTGTAAGACGGACGCTTTGACATATAACTGTCGCACAGTACATAATGTATTATAATAGTACGCACAGTACATGGTCGCGAGGGTTCTAGATAGGGCTTCCCACTTATCACTCGGATGATTGCTTTCTGAGCTCTAAACAAAGGGACCATCAATGATACCTATATCCCATACTGCAGTAATGACTGAACCAATGCAAAATACGTTTCCCTAAAAGCCAATGACGATAGATCCTTACGAAGATGGGCAAAAACATAATATGTAATATACCTATTAGGTATATAAGCTTCCTTATTCTGGCTGTCAGTAATCTAACATGATCGTACCATTTCAAGCTATGATCAATAAGCACCCACAAGTATTTGACAACCCTCAGAACCGTCCCAATCGTAACTCAACCCTATTGAACCTTCCCCTTGCACTAGATTTAGTTTATTAGGTTTTTGTACGCCAGAAGTTGAAGAAATGCACATTAATAGGCTGCACTTGAATCGTCTACAATCAACTGTAACTGTTTCGTATTTTCATACTTTAATTAAATTTCTGCTCATTTGCAGGACTAGAAGAGAACGGCTGGGTCTGCATGTCCGGCCCTAAAGTGGCGCTTGTGTTCGCGACACTCGGTGCTCTCTTCCTGGCGGCAGTTTTCGCTACTTTACTTCTCCTCGTACGCCACAGACGGCGCTACCTCAAGCGCTACCAATACGGACTTTACACCTGATTCAAGGCCGATATCGCAATATCGCACACCCGACAAATAGTTAGCAACACGTGATTCCCTTTGCTGAATCAATGGAAAACTGGATTCAAAACGTATCGCGGTTCGATGGTATAAATCAGTTGCTGGTACAATCTGAATCTACTGTGATCTGAGATTGGAAGTATTGAATTGCGTTCAGTTTTGTACATTTCTCGATACTTTTCCGTTGTATTCACCACTCGAGTTTGATGGCTTCACGCCCACCTGGTGGCTTTAGGCTCTTGAACATTTTTCGAATTTAAGGTTAAAGCCATCGAGTAGGTTTGTTAAGATAACAAAAGCCTCAACTCAAAATTCAAAACATTGCAGAAATTCGCCTCAAAGTTCTTCACTGAAACCTTTGATATAAGTTGACTGCAATTGATTATAAAAACACCATTTTTCGGTGAGATATCGATATGACTTCAACGATAAAAAAAAAACTTAATTTAACATGGCAGCACTGCTAATGTACCATAGTGTTGTGTCCCTCTGATGTAATTCAACAATATTTTTTTCTGTTCGTGTACATTACAAGTAGATCTACATTTTCCATTGGATTCACGTCGGGGAATTCGTTTCAAGGGGGTATCAAAGTGGTTGGGTTGAATTCAAGTAATTTATTTATTTATGTTAATTTTAGTCAAACTATAATATTATTCAAGACGGGTTTTTGGCGCAGTTTCTTGTTTGTGTAGCGTTTCCTGAAATATCTACCTGTGGAATCTTCAAGACCAGTGGATACAAGTTTGAATCACCTCTTTGTTGACTTTTGAACTGTGGGTTCAGGACTGTTTACAGGTGGTAGGTTGTACTGCTTGGCCCAAAAATGTAGTTTATAACACGAAAGGCCTACTTGTCATTCGTAGATTACAGAAACTTACATCTGAGGAGTCAGGTAGATTTCAAAGAGTATAACTCTCTTTCACTGATGATTTGCACTCTATTGTTATCCAAGATTATCAGCATTGTCTAGAATGAAACAATGAATAAAAACGATTATGAATCTGTAAAACTCAAATACACTTCCGAAACCATCCAAAGGTATTGGAAATAATGTTTTAAACGCGGGAGTTTTACATGTTTTATAGTCATTTATTGGTTTTGATTCACATTCAATAGCAATATTATATTTTATATTATAATATAGAATTTAAATCGATGAAATGGTCCAGACTTATATCCGAACTCTCGCCTCGTCGAGATTCGTACAATCGATTCCTCTGTTGGTAACGAGAACGTGTTGTACCTTAGGACAAAATTCAGTTTTTGATTTTTCCAATTTTTTGGGTATTATTTTTCGACGTTTTTTCAATGCAGCCTCATGCATTCGGGTCAAACATTGTAATTCATTAAATTCACTCATTTAATGAGTGAATTTACTCATTACAATTTGTGACCCGAATCGTCCCAATACATACATTCCAAAATGGCGGATTCGAAGTGACCCGTGGTACAAATGCTCGCCATTTTGACTGATATGACGTGGAAGACACAAACAATGAGAAACAGTGAAAAATAATATGGCGATTTGTAAGCATTTGAGTGAGCATTTGGTTTGTTTCATCAAGATTTTAAAATCTTCAAAAGCACTCATACAACAACAAAATGGAAAATTCAAAAACTGGACAAAAAAAGGAAATTGTTCGGTTTGGTGTCCAGAAATTAAAAAAATTATTGTTAAAACTTACCACGAGAAGTAGTCGCTTTGAAACTTCAGCTGCAACTGAAAGTCATGAATAGCATCGTTACAAACCTCACAGACCAAAATTTCCTTGCACCGTCTGGATTTTATTATCCATGTCCCACGGTACAATTGTATTCAAGGTACGACGGCTCCCCCTACTGTATACATCGAAATATACCAAACAGTAGGTGAAAAATTTCAATTTGAAAATTAATGTTACACACCTACAGTAAAAGCGACTGGAAATCATGTAAACATTATATTCAGGCTATAATGGAAACGCTACGACAAATAACAAACGTGGGAATAATTTAGTTTACCGTTTAGATTTTTTTTTATACGAAATATTTATTGTGAACGTATTTATTATGTTAGTGAGTAATTCTATTTATTGTATGGACAATTAAGAAGGTGCAGAGTACAAAATCTACCGATCGTTCTGTGAACGACTTGTAACATGGTGCTTCTTGTTCTGTATGTAGGTTTTTGTACAACGACTGATGTTGGTGGTGTACGAATGAATTACTACATACTTGGAAGTAACAAAAATTGGTTGATAACAACAAGAAGTATTAATTTTTAGTCAAATTATTGATTTCTCAATAATAATTTATTATTTAATTATTATAATAATTTATTTATATAATTATTATAATATTCATTTAATTATTATAATAATTTATTATTCCAACAGAAACGTCAAATGTGTGATTATAAAAGCAATAGCTACCAAGACTTTTGAGTTTATTGAGGAATGTTGTCGTTAATTGTGATCGAAGGGAAATAAAATGGTGAATTCTCTCTTACAACTTGTTGCATTTGTCATCCCACATCCAATGATCGCATTTTGGTTCATTATCTTCGATAATGAATCATTGGAATCGACCGAAGAAAAAGGACAGGTTTGGACCTGCCCAAAGATGATTCTTGAAACTTTTTACGACGAAATAATGTTAATTCGTCGTTTAAAAACTATTTCTAATTCTGAACAAATAAAGTCGCATTTACGACAGTTTAATTATTTTTTACCTCCTGAGACATCTAATTTCTATCTACCTAGATCACCATCTATCTCCCTAGCCACTATCGTTTTTTTGAAATTTGATATCTGAAAAAGTAGCCTTTTGTATGTGTGCTTACGTTGACACATTGTCCAAGGCCTCAAGAGGAAAACGTTTACGCCAAAAAACTAGAAAAAAATCAAACTTGAACTGGAGAAAAAAAAAAGAGGCTGGATTGTACCATAATTTTGAAATGACCCTCATATTGAAAATTTCACTTCTCTACCTCATCGGGAAGTTGAAAAAATAGTATAATTAATACTCGTAGAATTATTTTTAATAATGATTAATAATTATTATTATTCAACTCGATACCTGAAAACCATGTGCTATTCGAATCAGATCGGCCAGTATGAACATTGAACCGGCAGGCTGCCGCATGATTCACCCTCGTGTTGACGACTTTTACTCTGCTCCAATTTTGAGCTCTCATTGTGAACGAACGGCTGGTCGTACAAAGCTGCGGATGGTCTTAAATTATATAAAAAAAAAAAAAAACTATGTAAATGTGAACTGAAAACTATACCGTTACACCTGAATTTTTCGAGTTATGAAATTTCAAAATTCGTTTTGAAGCCATTCCCCTCGACCTAGGGTTATGAAACTTTTCAAGGATCATTTTGGGGTTGGTCCGAACCCGTAAACCGAATTGCGTAATTTTAGCTCAACGCTAAAAGGGCAGCGGGCGTCTGAGGGACGGATTTTTTTATTCGATATTTGGAATCTAGGTACTATCTTGAAACGTAAACCCTCAAATTTTGAGGGGTGGTCATTTTTTTCCTTGGGCGATTACAAAGGTTCACTATCAACGATGGGTGGGGGAAGGCTGCTGACTATTTCGGGCCGCTAGCTGTCCCTTGAGCGAGAGATCCCGGTTACATATCAATGACTAATACATAGATATGTATGTAAATATAATTTACTATTTCGAAATTTTCCTTTTTTTTGGCCGACTGAATTTTGGTTGTTGTTGGACCAAAAATACTTTTGACCAATGAATTTTAAAGGAGATTTAAGGCCCTTTCACGTGGCCGGATTTCTGCTAAAATATATGAGCAGGACACCAATAACAGACGAAACATTTCGCGGCTTTTGCCCCCCCCCCCCCCCCCTTAAAGAGCTCAGGGTCCTCGTGTTCGAACCTCAGCAAATACCCTTTGCCAAACAATCCCTGACGTTTTCGTTAACTTTAGAATTGAGTCCAAAATGTACATGGCTACTGGATTAAACGACCATCCTTCACAAGTAGTACACAGTCTAACGTATAATATTTACTTCTTCATTGTAATTCATATAATTTCCTATGGTAAAAAGGCCGGTGAAAGTGGTAGGTGTAGGATTGACTGTAAAGAAGGACCCATTTTATAGAGCGTAAAAGCGGTTCTCATTCCAACGTTAGATCCCGAAGGTGGTCCACCCGAGTTTTGGAGCTACGAGTAGACGGTCAATCTACATAACTATGGTGTAACAGTTGTCCGGTATGGATCCTCATAGAAGAGGAAAAGAAAGGTTTATAACGAGAAACGGTGCTCCCAGTGTTCCCATCCTTCCGAGAGAGGTCCGCGAGCTCAGACAATGGTATCAATCCTGAAGGAGTGAGAGGCCTGAAAAGGTTATGGGCCCCCTCAAGAAGACGGAGGAATCGGGGAGACGAGGCATGCGAGGGCTATGAAAAGGCCAATGCGATGTGATCCGCCGTACAGGAACTCGCATTTCTTTCTCGTAACTGTTAACATGGGCCGCTGTGTGAGAGATGGGACGTATGAGATGAGATGAGGTGCCTCATCTCGAGTGCACACACATCGCCCACGAATCGATTCGTTGAGACGGTTTGGACGGAAAGATTTCCGCTTCTCTAGGGTCATCTGGTCTGGTCATGGGCGAATTACGCGGCTCGGCCGAGCATAGATTATCCGTATGATATCAAGTATCCTGAATAAATTGCTCGATTAGATTAGAAATAAATTTTTCGAGTCTCATATCGGGGGTGAAGTGGCACATGAAGTATCTAATTTTTTGGCCATATTGATTTAAACGTTTGTCTTTAAACATATTTCTCGCTGAAACCATTCGTGGCGTGAGTTTTAGCATTTTTCGCCAGACAAACAAAGAAAGAAGTTGTAGCAACCGGATACAGCGTAACACAATCTCATAGTACCACGATGCTTGTTCCACAGCCAGAGATGGGCGTATTCATATTCATAAATACGAATACGAATAAAATTCATAAATCACAAAATATGAATATGGATACGAATACGAATAAAGCCATAATCACATCTTTTTGTGAATTTCCCCAGAAATTCACATTTTTTTTGTGAATTTTCACTGAAACTTACTGTATTTTTTGAGGATGACACTCAAATTTTCGTATTTTACCAAGAATTTTACTTAAACTCAACTTTTTCCACAAAAATTCACACTTTTTTGTGAATTTCCCACAATTTATTATTTTTTTAGTGGAGTCTGAAAAAGGAGTAAGGTTAGTATAATTCATGCAAATATGGCAAACGTTTTTATAAAATTCACAAAAGAAACATGAATTGCGGAAAAATTCACACAAAAATATGAATTGTGGGAAATACACAAACAAATGTTAATTTTTTTGGAAAAACTTGAATTTAAGTAAAATTCTTGGTAAAGTAGGAAAATTTGAGTGAAATTCACAAAAAAATACAGTAGCTAAAGTTTAGTAAAATTCTAAAAAAAAAGTGAATTTTTGGGAAAATTCACAATAAGATGTGATTATGACTTTATTCTTATTCATATTCACATCCGCATTCGTATTAATATTCATATTTTCTGATTTATGAATTTTATTCGTATTCATATTTATGAATATGAATACGCCCATCTCTGTCCACATCCCTATCTGATATCGAATTGTAGTTTTTCAAAAGCCGATGAGAACAAACGTCGAAACGAGGACTTTTCAATACTTGTACTTGTTACACAAGGCGAATGACTCGTGATTGTCATTTCAACTCAAGGCCTATTTCGTTTGGGACCATTGGGTTAACTCGACCAACTTTGTTCTTCATTGGCACAGGAGGCGAAAAATTGAATGTTAAGTTATTTTAGCGGCATTTTGGTCTTAGATGAAACTTGTAACGTTATTGCATTTTAAGGGAGGAATCCGTTTTTTGTCTTTGTGAAATCAGAGAAAGTGGTCAAGTCATGTTGCTGCCACTTCACCCTCGATATTGGTCTTGTCAAAAAATAGCGCAATTCTTTTCAAAATCCACTTTTTTCGCGTGTTTAGTCCAATTTTGGTTTTGGTTTATTATCTTCGATAATGAACCATTGGAATCGCCCAAAGAAAAAAAATTTTTAACCCCCCCTCAAAATTTGTTGGTTTACGTTTCAAGATACGTAGATTCAGAAAATCGAATAAAAAAAAATCCGTCCGTCCGCCGTACGCCGTCCGCCGTCCGCGCCACTTTGCCCAGTTAGCGTTGAGTTAAAATTACGAAATTTTTTTTATGGGTTTCGACCAACCCCACAATGGTCCTCGAAACTTTTCATAACCCTAGGTCAAGGGGAAGGGGTTCAAAACGAATTTTGAAATTTTGAAAATTTCATATCTCGAAAAATTCATATAGAACGTGTCAAGATTATCAATCCGTCCTCTCTCGTGATACATACTCCGTGGATACCGATGGCCGTGGACCTAGTTCCTAAAACCACCGCAACCGTCGTTGGCGCTATGTACGCTGCCACCTCCGGCTCAACTTCACTTCTGCTCTGCCATCGACTGCGTTCAGTTTCCCTCAACTTCACTTCTGCTACTTAAGTTCATTACGATTATATTTCAATTAACTTCAGTGTATTCTGATACTATCAAGAACCCGGAGGTATGTAGAATAAATCTCATACATGTATATTTCGATATCCGTTTATTTCTTTGTCCTGAAATGTTAACATAGGTGGGCCGGCGAACGGGTGAGCCGTCCCATGCAGAGAAATAGTGCTCGTGATTTTTCTCGAGAATCCGGTGCGAATCAGGAAATAACAACTGGAAGCTCGTTGTTATAGTTTTTATGGAATAGTTAGAGAAGTATACTAGTTTTCTTCTCTGTAATCCGGACGGGAAGCACAACGGAGAAAATGCAGGTGAGAGCTTCATAAATCAGGAGGAAAATGGCGGCGGACATTTTGCTTCAAAAAAGGATGATGCAATATTTAACTGAGTGTGCTTCCCGAGTCAAGTCGATGGTCCGTAAGTCTAGCAGGATATAACGATGAAAAACTCAGTTTTATCGATGAAAATCGCTCTTAAATTTCGGAGAGTGCGGGTGATAACTATTCCATCTCGAGAAAAATTAGTAAGGAGGCGCATAAAAAGAAATGCGTTAGAGCGTCGGTAGAAAGAGAAGATCGATGTATGTAAATCGATATTAAGGTAGGTTACAGTTATCGAAGTGGGGAATACGGATAAAACGGCTCATGATAAAACCCGGATTCGAATATTCAACGAAGAATCGATTAATCGATCGAAATTATAGTATCAAAGTAATTCTATCAGCATTATCGATTGTTGTTCGTTATCACAACAAATTGATTTTCCACTGATAGCTAGAATTATTATTGAACCTTTTCTTTGCAATAAGGTGGAACTACTGACTTTTCCTTTTAATATGTGGTGTATTTCGTGCATGTAAGAAAATTATACCGGTAGTAACAAGGATGTCATGAAGACAAAACAGATGATCACGGTTGATTCCTGTTCAAAATAGTGAGTTCGGTGAATGTTTTGTTTACATTGTTGGCTGAATACGGCGGGAGTGTTACCTTGATACATTTAAATTAACTAAGGTGCTAAGTTACGGTATTTATAAGTTGAAAAAAAGAAAACCCACTCGATAAATATCTAGCTTGGTATTAACCCGGAGTGCTGACATTAGTTCGGAATTAATGCGGTGTGCCTCTTTCTACTGGTAAACCGGTCGCAAACACGAGACACTATTCTGCATGAAAGCCTAGGGACCTAACGAGGTCGGAATTTGCTCACGTCCCCAGTGTGGTGTGTGAATTTAGAGAAGTAAAGTATTTAAATTAATAACAGTATGATGTTGCAGAATCAGGAAAGTTAAAGTATCGCAGATGGCAAGCAGAAGTAACCCGGCTGAATGCAGAAGCTAATAAATAATGAGATTTAAGAAACTAAAATCCGATTTATTTAAATTTAACAAACCCGGAGTTTTCGAATAAAGTTTGAAATAAGATATAGGTTGGAATTAGTCTCTGAGATGAAACATGTAATGAATCGTGCATTTTTCACATTGGGTTTTACCAGCGGGATAGTCATAGCATAATTTATTTATGTGTGTGCGTGTCGCTGAGGTGTAAGCTAGTTGTTCAGGCCCTGTTACCGACGCACAGCGCGTCTATGTCTGGTAAGGTATCTCTATGAGAACGGATACAGACATGGATAGCGGGGCGGATCGAACATCCCCGTAACTGCAACCTCACTCAGTGTTTTATACACTAAAAACCCGAAAAATCACGATTCGGGACGCAAGGTGAGCGAATTCCAGACCTGGGGACAAAAATAGTATTTCGGAGAGAATAAGGCGTGCGCGGTGCTCAAGTAAGAATGTAATTTAACGATAAGTCAACGAGTATTAAACTCACGGAGTCATTTTAGTTCGGTGTCTTTTAAGATTCGTTTATTACGGATTAAGGTAGAACTATATTTAACAAGGAGCAAAATATAGATTTAATCTGGTGCTGTAACATTATCTGTTCCGGAGAGAAAAATGAACTCTGACGAAATAAGGAGAATCGTGGAGGAGGAGATCCAAAAGAGGAGTGAAGTGGTTAGGCGGGAGGTTGAAAAGGAATACGCAAGCAAATTTGATAAAATCAAGGATCAAATACGGCAGGTTTCTGAGGAGTCCATTTTAAGGATTAACGCTTTGGCGTCCACGCTAACCAACCCGGTGCGTCGTACTCACGGCGATGAAATAATGGTCACTGACGAGGTCTCAAATACGGAATCCGGTGTTAATCCTAACCTCTAAAGCTCGCTCTAGGACTCCAGCACAGACCAGATTGAGGAGTGTTGTTTCAAAAACCCGGAGTAAAACAACCTCAGACGGAGCTCATTATGCAGCACAAGAATCCGATGATGATAATGACGATGACGAAAATACGATGGCTGCCATTGCTGTACCCAGGCCTAATTCCGGGGAAACGCCCTCAGCAATGCATTCTTGGGGCTCGGAGATGTCATTGTTGGATGGTAAATTACCTCAATTAAGGTTTATAGCTGATAGTGGTGCTACTGAACACATAGTTAAGGATAAGAAGGTATTTTCTAATTTAGTAAATTTGCATAATGAAATCAGGATATCGTGTGCAAATAGTAGTAAGGAATCGGACTTAATCATTAGACAATCAGGTGATATAATATATTATAACGATGAACTAAAGAAATTTGGGATTTTAAGAGGTGTGCTGTATGCACCTGAACTAGTAGAAAATCTATTTTCTATTAGGAAACAAATGCAAAAAGGATTAAGTGCGAAATTTGATAAAAATAAATTAGAAATTATAGATCCGAGTTCAGGGGACATTCTAAAAACCGGTAGTTTTGATGGACGTTTTTGGTGGTTGTCCTTTTCGCTTCCTATGATAAATGCAAATCAGGATGAAAAATTAAGGATACTCAGTCTGGTGCAAGGAAATTCGTTGATGACCAAGTCAGAAAGCGATGAAAATCCGGCGAAAACAAATACGGTAGATAAAATCACTAAAGATGTAAACAAAACCGGAATTAAAAGAAAAATTCAGAAACCGGGGCTCAGTTTAGAGGGGAGTTCTGACCCAAAGAAGTTTAAAAAGGATGAAACTTTGCAATTTAGAAACGATGTAGGTCTAGGATGGCATTACAGACTAAATCATGCTTCTCTAAAATATTTAAAGATAGCGGGTAAACAAATTCCGGAGTTGGAAGGAGTCAAATTTGATACTAATATCTTAGACTGTCCTGATTGCAAAATGGCTAAAGCCAAACGCAAGCCATTCACTAGTAAAAGACATAGATCAGATATTGTATTTCATCGTTTGCATAGCGATCTTTTGGGACCATTAAAACCGGTGGCATATAGGTCTCAAGCTAAATATATTGTTACATTTACGGATGATGCCTCTAGGTATGTATTTGCTTACGAAATAGGCAACAAAACTAGAGTAAACTTAGCTTTGCTTTCTTGTCTAGAAGAAATCAGGAGATTAAAAGGCCCCCAAACTAAGGTTTCAGAAATTAGAACGGATGGGGGTTTAGAATATAAAACTAGTGAAATGAATGCTTTGCTTAAACGAGAAAATATAAAATTAACTGCTTGCGAGCCTTACACCCCTCAATTAAACGGCGTGTCTGAAAGGCAAAATTTAGAATTGGAAGAGAAAATCCGGGTCAATCTCATCTCTTCAGGTATTCCGACTCACTACTGGCCTTATGCCATGAGACATGTAATCTATATTCATAATAGAACTCCAAATGGGTCGATAAACTTTAAAACCCCCTATGAGCTTGTATTAAATCATGCCCCTACGGTAAAATATATCAGACGATTTGGATGTGAAGCTTATATCTTGGATACTCAATCCACTTCTAAATTTGCACCCAAAGCAAACTTAGGATTCTTGTTAGAATGTGGTGAAACCGGATACCATCTATTGCACTACAAAAATAAAACGGTGGTTAGGTCAAAACATGTAGATTTTATAGAAAACCGAACCTATGGTGATTATACTAAAAATGAAAATAAGGCTCTTGAACCCGGTAGTCAAACGGAATTTACAGTAGAGGTTAATAGTGATGTTGGTGCCAGTAACAAGGATTCTGAGCTAACTACCAATATTAATCAGGAGGATAATTCCATTTCAATTCAAATACCAACTAGGATAGAAGATTCCATACAGGGCATCGAAAACAAACAAAATCCGGTGCTTATTCATGAAAATGATGAATGTGAATTCTTTGAAGACTTAGGCGATATAGGAGATAAAACATTTTTCCTTCAAGATTCTGGTGAAGAACCTTTAACCTATGCTCAAGCATTAAGAGCACCTGATGCTGATCTTTGGTTGGATGCAATTAATACAGAATTTCAGGCCCTGGAAAAGTGCAACACCTGGAAAATCATTTCTAGAAAGGATGTACCCAAAGGAATGAAAGTAATGAAAACCCGGTGGGTACATAAGAGGAAATCTGAAGCTGACGGATCGGTAAGGTATCGTAGTAGACTGGTAGTCAAAGGATTTGCTGATAATAATAACTATGAGTTATCAGAAATTTATGCTCCTGTTGCAAGGTTACCAGATGTAAAATTCCTATTAATTTTAGCAGCGAAATATGACCTGGATTTGGTTCAATATGACGTAAAAACTGCCTTTTTAAATGGTTCGCTTGATAAATTGGTATATATGGAAATTCCGGATGGTTATGACAATTATTTACAACTGGATGAAAAATTTAAGACTAAACATGTGTGTGAAGTACACAGAGCGCTGTATGGTCTAAAGGTATCACCAAGAAGGTGGTATATCAGGTTTCAAGAAGCTGTGAACGAGATGGACTTCCAACCATACCCATTTCAACCATGTTTGTTTATGTGGAAATCAGGAGACAAAATAGCTATTCTTTTACTCTATGTTGATGATATACTTCTGGCTACTAATAGTAATCAAAAACTTAAACAGGTTAAATGCGTTTTAGAAAAGGAATTTTCTATAGTTGATCTCGGGGAACCTAGAAAATACCTGGGTTTAGAAATTATAAGAAACCGGAGTGAAGGAACGATAGGGATACTTCAGAAATCTCATATTGACAACATGTTGATGAAATTTGATCCTGATAGTGATAAAATTGTCTCTACTCCTATGATATTCGATAAATCGATTGAAAAGGAGGAGAAAAATCAAATTTGTGATCTTAGTTCCATTCCGTTTAGACAAGCAATAGGCTCTCTACTTTACTTGCAAGGTGGTGCTAGACCGGATATCTCATATGCCACAAATATGTTAAGTAGACGTCAGTCAAATTTCACTTTGAAGGATTGGAAAGCTGTAATCCGGATCATGCGTTATCTTAGAGGAACTAGAAATTATGGACTCTTGTTTTCTGATAAAGGGAATAATAACATTGAATGTTATGTAGATGCTTCTCTTGGATTATCTGCGGAAAGAGGCTTTTCCACAACGGGATATATTATCTACTTATTTGGTAATCCGGTAGTATGGCGCACAAAACGTCAAAATCATGTTGCTCTTTCTTCAGCTGAAAGTGAGTTTGTAGCTATGAGTACTGCGTGTCGAGACTTAGCTTCAATCAGGACCATGTGTTCAACAATGATTGGATTAAATTTAATTCCAATTATCTATGAAGACTCTAAACCGGCGATTAGACTAGCAGAAGTAGATGACTCTTCTACATTAAAACATATGGTTAGACTGTCGTATTTATATGTGCGTCAAGAACATAGAGATGGAAATATTCAAATTAAATGGATTTCAACGGATGATCAAATAGCTGATACTCTAACTAAGCCATTAAATCATGCTAAGTTTGTCAAATTCAGAGATTTAATGCTGTATAAACACTGATCAGATTCTATTTTGATATTAACAGCTAGAATCGACTAAGTCGGAAGATTTGGTCGATTCCATCACCACCATGCTCAACCCGGAGACTGATATGTAGAACCAGGAGAATGCTGCGACCAATACGGAGAACGCTATGCTGAATACGGAGTGTCATGAATGGAAGCTTGTTGCCTTGCTCGGGATACTGGACATCGAGATGACGACTTGGAGGGGAGTGTCAAGATTATCAATCCGTCCTCTCTCGTGATACATACTCCGTGGATACCGATGGCCGTGGACCTAGTTCCTAAAACCACCGCAACCGTCGTTGGCGCTATGTACGCTGCCACCTCCGGCTCAACTTCACTTCTGCTCTGCCATCGACTGCGTTCAGTTTCCCTCAACTTCACTTCTGCTACTTAAGTTCATTACGATTATATTTCAATTAACTTCAGTGTATTCTGATACTATCAAGAACCCGGAGGTATGTAGAATAAATCTCATACATGTATATTTCGATATCCGTTTATTTCTTTGTCCTGAAAGAACGGTATGTTTTTTATTTCATATTTAGATAGAGTTTGTTCCGTAGAATTTTTTAAGACCATCCGCAGCTTTGTACGACCAGCCGTTCGTTCACAATGACGGCTCAAAGATTGTGCCTCACTACAGGATCGTGAATCAAACTGTTGAAATACAGGTCCATTTTCATACTAACAAGCTCTTTGGAACATCATATGGGTTAAGTGATGTCGAGTTTGTTGTTCTGAGGTGCGTTTCGTGCTACGGAAATGAAGGTAATTTCTAATGTTTGTTGGTAGGTACTTCTTTTATAGAAAAATTATTACCGACGTAGTATTAAAAACCCCAGAATTATATCGTATTAATTAATCATAATTAATAATAAATACAAATTATTAATACCTAACAATAAATTATAATAATTTTCACTAGGTTTTGTATTGCATTTTCAAGTGCATTACTCTATACGAGTTCCCGAGTCGACCATTGATTTTGATCTTTGGTAATCTTCATCCCAAATGTAATGTGCCTTGAGTTGAAATGGCTCATCGTAAACACCGAAATTCGACACGAAAGTGATTTTGAATCGAATTGAGGTCTTTATTTGAATTGAAGTGGGTCTTTGATATGACCAATATTCGACTAGAAACCGTAAAAAAATGGCAAAAATAGTGGATTTTGAATCCAATAGAGTTGTTCATTCGTGATGAAATGGATATTAATGAAGACCAATGATCGACTCTAAAACGTCGAAAAAACGGGAATGATGAAATTGAAATCATTTTGTGATCCGTTCAAGAGCCAGAAGAAATGAGCCTCTGACTCAGTAGTGACGTACGTAGAACTTACTTCTCTTACGTTCAAATTTCACTCGTTTTCTTCAGGCATCGCTGCGATAACAGTAAAGGCATCATTAAGGAAGAACAGACAGGCGTTTTGCTTTCACGGCAAACATTTCGGATTTTTATCAGACTCTCTCGACTATGAGCATTTCTCCGAGTACTAACTCGTCTGGATTTCATTGTTATACTTAGTACCTACGAGCAGTTTCACAAGGAGATGCACGTGATACCTACGCAATATAGATGACATCTCGTTGGGGTCATAGACGTCTTTATGAAGTGATAAGGGCACTTGGAATTATGGTCTATATTTGAACGAAACAAAATGAGAAAATGCGTGTTCAAGGGCATTCTCCTTAGATTCTAAAACTCTGAATTGCTTTCGAACTCCATTTAGGTGGACCAAAATCTTAAACTCAGAGATCCTATAAAAACATTTCACGCTGATCGCAAATAATATATTATACCCCATTTGAGGGGTAGCAAATAAAACCCCAAGGAGTGAGGTCAGAAAAATACCGCAAAAATTAATTTTTTAACCTGTTGATAGACGTAGGTAACTGGAAAACAAAGAGCAAAATAAAAAACAGTGGATGGATAAACAGACTAGAGGTTTACATTTGGAATTGAATCATCTCAAAAAAAAACTTTCGAAAAAAAAACTTTATGATCACTATAGTGCACATAAGTTGCCATTGGTATAGACGTGGAAGATGTGATATCCCCCCAAAAACAACTCCGTTGTAAAAACTGGCCCGCCAAAAAAAATGTGATATCCATTTTGCCCGCCAGCCACATATATAGGATGCTCGGTGCTTCGCACCTCGCTGTTGAGTGTGCATATAGAAACCTGATCCTCCTACCCCTAACCTCCACCGTCAATGTTTTCCTGTTCCCTGTCTCCTTCCCACAACCCCCTCTCACACTTAGTCACCCTCGGTTTCACCTAATATGTTTCCTCTGTTACACCAGCAGGGAGCTTTACGCTTCTTTCAATGCTGTTGGCGGGAGCTTTTTGCCACATAAACAAGCCTGAATTGAAGCATTACTTCATTATAGGTGTACCACTACTGATTACTCGTGACCACCAGTAATACTTATAATATAGTAATGCTTTAATTCAGGCTTGTTCATCTGGCAAAAAGCTCCCGCCAACAGCATTGAATCAGCTGGGCTCGTATGAACATTGACCTGACGGGCTGCCGCATGATTCACCCTCATGTTGACGACTTTCGATCTGCTCCAACTTTGAGTCCTCATTGTGAACGAACGGCTGGTCGTACAAAGCTGCGGATTGTCTTAAAATACGAGTTCGCGCTCTGGGTAAGGGGGTACTCACGGGTTCAAAAAACATCAATTTTTCGAATTTCATCGTCAACAAGTTTCATTTGAGTCCGTAGATTATTATCTTACTGACTTACGGGTCTTACATACCGAATGTATCGATTATTTGAACAACATAAATAATCTTCGTGTATTAACCTGTTCACAGCTTTCCATTTTCGGGCAGCGACAGATGAAAAATAGGGGCCGAAGGAGTTGGAAAAAATGTGGCTGAAAATATGCAAAAATTCAGTTACTCTCCGTAGTTTTCCATCGTCATTGCTCAATCATCTTCCATCTTGAGATTACACGTATTTCACGATCAGCTGACCATCGGGGGCCCTCTGATATCGTGGTCACCGGGAAACGTCCTTTTGTTTTGCTTCGGTAGTCGACGAAAACGTCAAACCCACCAAAGAAAACCCTACAGCGCAAAACAAAAACGAAAAATAACTCCCCCGGCATGTCACTGGGCCACCGTTACTTGCCCTGATAAACCCCAATGCCGGATTGTCAATAGCGTGGGTGAAAGAAGAATTAATAACACTTCGGATGGGGAGACCCCGGGGTCCGTCAGGAGGACAGTTTTCCGGAAAACGCCTAGTGTTTTTGCCCCTGAAACGCGTCGGGCCAGCACCTCCGAACTCCGGTAAAAATGTCAACCCGAAGACCATTGTTCGGGAGACTCAAACAGGGAGAAATGAAAAGGAGAAAAAAATTGAGAATGAACCGAAAAAAAAATACCTCCGCACTGCAAAGTGAGCGTGGATTTCTTTCCTTCCGCTGACGGTTCCGTCACTGCTATAACCGTAATACGCAAACGAATGCCAATCATTACGTCCAACTGTTCCCATAATGGACGTTTTGAGGTTGTCGCACTACTTCCATTTTTCCGCGATAATCCGATGTCTTCTGTCGGGGCCGAATCAAAGTGAATTCCACTTCGGGAATCGATTTTTCCTCAGTTAAGAATCGTAAAACGACGATGGAGTTTGAAATACTGTCGGACGACGCACAAGTGGCGCCAATCGACTCAAAAGCGGAAAAAATTAAATACCTACCTCGTGGCTGGACTATCGTAGCGACTTGAATTGGTCTCAAATACACGAAGTTTAACTGATTTAAATTATCAACTTGAATCATTTAAGTCCTGAGTGGTAGTAGGTAGTGACTTATGAACCACAATACGTTTAAATTAACTAACAGAGGGAAGTTACTAGATGAATGGCCTCATACAAAAAGGGTCCTTATCGCCAAATTTGGCCAAATTGAGATGGCGGTGGTTTTTACGTCTTTACCTTCGGTCCCACCGATTCATGCAAGACGGGACCTTCCCTCGGGCACTATCTCAACTAGAAAATGGAGGGCGAATTTTTTGTTTCATGCAAGAAAGGACCCTATTCTGGGAATAAGATCCCTTCCAACACATCATCGTGGCAGGTTGACGACGTAGCAAAGCTACAACTTTACATTCTAGAACAGTATCGTCCTTACTTTGCTTCCCTACTCACCTGGCCGACCTATTCAGCCAATCAAGAGGCGAATGAAGGAGAAAATTAATGACTGACCTGCAACTGAGAAAATGAGTGACCTCTCTTCACTTCACCTTCACTTTGAAAACTTGAAAACATACCTAATCTTCAATTTGACAATGAATAATTTCATGAATGATTTGATAATGAAGCCGATATCAAGAATAGGCTCAGTTTATAGGGAAAATATAGAAGATCAAGTTCAATCAGATTTGGAAGGGATCGGAAACTCCTCGTAAATTCGGTTCCAATTATCAATTTTCGGCATCTGACTCATTTAAATTGGTAGGTTTTTAGTAGGTTTCTTAAATATTGTTGTAAATATTGTTGTATTGTACTTATACTTAGGTACTTTTTCGTAATTAAGTTTACATGTGATTGTTCTTAGTAGTTTTGGGTAAAATAAGTACGAACGCAGCCTGTCCTCTTTTGCATCCTCATGTGTCCGTTTTATCAACATTGACGATTTTGAGTTTCCGCTTTTGGCACAGTTCGTTAGGTTCCGAATTTTGGGCTGTTGACCTTATAATTTAGCATATAGAAGCAATTTTGAAGTTCAGAAATATTCAGTGATACCTGAAGCACAGAATGAATGACTGGAAACCGAATTTGATGGTGAAAATCAACAGGAAGATGGAAAAATTGGGCTGATTCCTCTTAACATGTCCACTTTTGGCACATTTACCCTAGGTTAGAAAGGTCCTTGTTGTAACTGCGGAAAAAATCGCTCTGACGTATCACTTCAATTCAGTGTAGTTGATATTAAATTTCAGCCAACTTCTGCTATAACTTTTAGGAGGTACCACTCCTCATAATAAGTACCGAGATTATCGTATTGTCGTCGAAAGTTTTGGGCCGTACAAGACGTAGTTTATATATTTTTTCGGTAATTCGCTCACTACGTCACGCTGCTTGATCGGAAGTTTATTCGGCCTCCGGCGTTTGCAAGGTTGTCAGGAAATCCGAACACGTCAGATTTGTCGGTTAAATCCACTCACTCGAATGATCCTAATTGGTTTCCCTCCGGAGGATCATGTCCGCAGATCGCTTGCATGCGATACGGCCATTTTTACATGTTGATATTCCACGTCCAGAAATCATTCGACTGTACCGGACCAGCCACATACCACGAGAAGTTTACTATAAGATCTCAATGTTTGGTGGACTCATCCACGGGCCTCTCAGATAATATGACGTCGCAACACAAGCGACCAACTACGTCAAAAGATACGACGTCAAACAGGTGCCGCCAAGAACACCTCACAGGATATGACGTACGTGGACCGGCAGGGGGTGGATGACGTCAAACAAGTGGCCTTGACCTAGGGTTATGAAAAGTTTCGAGGACCATTGTGGAGTTGGCCGGAACCCATAAAAAAAATTTCGTAATTTTAACTCAACGCTAACTGGGCAAAGTGGCGCGGACGGCGGACGGCGTACGGCGGACGGACGGATTTTTTTTTATTCGATTTTCTGAATCTACGTGTCTTGAAACGTAAACCAACAAATTTTAAGGGGGGGTTAAAAATTTTTTTTCTTTGGGCGATTCCAATGGTTCATTATCGAAGATAATAAACCAAAATGGTATGCAGCCTCTATCTAACCTCAAAAATAGCCAAAATAGCCATTTTCCGTGTACATAACCTCGAATATCGCAAAATTCAGACGAGATAGGACAATTTTGAGCTTGGATTCAGATTCTGCGCAGAAAACTACTTCAGAAATGACCTCCAGCTGTTCAAAAATAAATCCTTGGAGATCTGTGTTATTATAATTTAAAGGACGCCAATTTTGTATACATAAAATTTTGTATACATACATGTATATTCGGCAGGTACGTATTAGAATAGATCGTAAAGTACCCTTGGTATCCCACCCCCCTTCTTTTTTTTGAATTTTTTTGAAGCCTACAAAAATTGAGTACATACCTACATTTACTTGCTGGACTCGCCTCGTGATGATTACGTAATTACATAATTGCGTAATTTTATCCATGTAGGTAACAATAATTGTAACAAGAATTTCATGGATATGAGTTATATTTTGGTTCTCCACACCTGATATTTTGCCTAAATATCGACCTAATTTTCGAAAATTCGCTCACAAGGTGCTCCTACATGATTGGATTCGTCAGTGACAGTGACGACGAGTTCGATTAACCACCGGTGACTTTCCCGATACGGTACAACACGACCGCGGGAGGTCCAGTCAGCGGTCACATAAATTAGTCGTAAAAGACGATTCAGCGGGAGATGAAAACGGCCGTGGCGACCGACAGACCCACATGAGTGTTCGATACCGAAACTGGAGGGGAAATGGAAGTGGTGGAGAAGGAAAGAGGGCACGAGGAGGTATCAAGTGGTCCATTGTCGAAGTGCTGGAGGCGGGAGAAGGTTTTTCCTGGCGGCCGTTACGGGGAAACGGTAACGATGACCGGAGAACCACATGGAAATCGGGTGAAAAAAAAAACACTCGAGAACGGAAAATAATTAAGAAAACATGATGCCAGGAAAATACCTCCTTTAAATAGCCGAGTGAATAACCTGGTCAACACTGGTTTTGGTTCATCTTAAATTATGAACGACTGGAATCGCCCAATAAAAATATGTAACCTCCCCTCAACATGTATTGGTTTACATTTCAAAATATGTACCTACTTAGATTCAAAAAATCGGAGAAAAAAAAATCATTTCATAACCCAAGGTCAATGAGTTAGGGTTCAAAACGAATTTTGAAAAGTTCAAAACGTCAAATCTCGAAAATTTGAAATTAAACGGACCTTTGAAATTTTCGGACCTCATTTGAATCCATCCTGAGCTTTGTTCGACGTTCGCTCACAAAGGTAGAGCCCACAAAAAACGTTAACATGGCCGTAAATCAAAATAGGGATGCAACATCGGAACCAAATAATCGATTATAACATTAAATGATTAATCGTACGTAAGCTAATAATCGACGTGACCGATTGATCAGGATTGAATAATCGATGTTCGATTAATCGAAAGCAAATAGTTTTTTTAAGTAGGTACTTATTTCAAACGCACAATTAATTGCTTTCCGATGGTTTTTTTCGTCTATAGGTGTCAACCTATTGTTAAATTACAAGGCTAATGAAGATAAAAGAATGCCAAAACGAATAAAATTGCATAAAATAGTTTTTTTTTTTTAATTATAAATTGAGGGTACCATAAATTGAACCAACAAAACGCATATTTGTGCACCGATAAAGAAGAGGAATTGTCGACTCAAATACATCGTGAAAACGAATAAAATTTGACTTCATATCGACTCGAGGTGTTTATTTGAGTTCGAATGGACCTTCAAGAAGAGGAATTGTCGACTCAAATACATCGTGAAAACGAATAAAATTTGACTTCATATCGACTCGACGTGTTTATTTGAGTTCGAATGGACCTTCAAGAAGAGGAATTGTCGACTCAAATACATCGTGAAAAAGAATAAAATTTGACTTCATATCGACTCGACGTGTTTATTTGAGTTCGAATGGACCTTCAAGAAGAGGAATTGTCGACTCAAATACATCGTGAAAACGAATAAAATTTGACTTCATATCGACTCGACGTGTTTATTTGAGTTCGAATGGACCTTCAAGAAGAGGAATTGTCGACTCAAATACATCGTGAAAACGAATAAAATTTGACTTCATATCGACTCGACGTGTTTATTTGAGTTCGAATGGACCTTCAAGAAGAGGAATTGTCGACTCAAATACATCGTGAAAAAGAATAAAATTTGACTTCATATCGACTCGACGTGTTTATTTGAGTTCGAATGGACCTTCAAGAAGAGGAATTGTCGACTCAAATACATCGTGAAAACGAATAAAATTTGACTTCATATCGACTCGACGTGTTTATTTGAGTTCGAATGGACCTTCAAGAAGAGGAATTGTCGACTCAAATACATCGTGAAAACGAATAAAATTTGACTTCATATCGACTCGAGGTGTTTATTTGAGTTCGAATGGACCTTCAAGAAGAGGAATGGTCGACTCAAATACATCGTGAAAACGAATAAAATTTGACTTCATATCGACTCGAGGTGTTTATTTGAGTT
Source organism: Stenodema calcarata (assembly GCA_963920205.1). NCBI lineage: Eukaryota > Metazoa > Arthropoda > Insecta > Hemiptera > Miridae > Stenodema > Stenodema calcarata. Next base: position 3,841,117 of record OY986056.1, on the reverse strand, counting down.
CGAATGGACCTTCAAGAAGAGGAATTGTCAACTCAAATACATCGTGAAAACGAATAAAATTTGACTTCATATCGAATCGACGTGTTTATTTGAGTTCGAATGGACCTTCAAGAAGAGGAATTGTCGACTCAAATACATCGTGAAAACGAATAAAATTTGACTTCATATCGACTCGACGTGTTTATTTGAGTTCGAATGGACCTTCAAGAAGAGGAATTGTCGACTCAAATACATCGTGAAAACGAATAAAATTTGACTTCATATCGACTCGAGGTGTTTATTTGAGTTCGAATGGACCTTCAAGAAGAGGAATTGTCGACTCAAATACATCGTGAAAACGAATAAAATTTGACTTCATATCGACTCGACGTGTTTATTTGAGTTCGAATGGATCTTCAAGAAGAGGAATTGTCGACTCAAATACATCGTGAAAACGAATAAAATTTGACTTCATATCGACTCGAGGTGTTTATTTGAGTTCGAATGGACCTTCAAGAAGAGGAATTGTCAACTCAAATACATCGTGAAAACGAATAAAATTTGACTTCATATCGAATCGACGTGTTTATTTGAGTTCGAATGGACCTTCAAGAAGAGGAATTGTCGACTCAAATACATCGTGAAAACGAATAAAATTTGACTTCATATGAACTCGACGTGTTTATTTGAGTTCGAATGGACGTTCAAGAAGAGGAATGGTCGACTCAAATACATCGTGAAAACGAATAAAATTTGACTTCATATCGAATCGACGTGTTTATTTGAGTTCGAATGGACCTTCAAGAAGAGGAATTGTCAACTCAAATACATCGTGAAAACGAATAAAATTTGACTTCATATCGACTCGACGTGTTTATTTGAGTTCGAATGGACCTTCAAGAAGAGGAATTGTCGACTCAAATACATCGTGAAAACGAATAAAATTTGACTTCATATCGACTCGACGTGTTTATTTGAGTTCGAATGGACCTTCAAGAAGAGCAATTGTCGACTCAAATACATCGTGGAAACGAATAAAATTTGACTTCATATCGAGTCGAGGTGTTTATTTGAGTTCGAATGGACCTTCAAGAAGAGGAATTGTCGACTCAAATACATCGTGAAAACGAATAAAATTTGACTTCATATCGACTCGACGTGTTTATTTGAATTCGAATGGACCTTCAAGAAGAGGAATTGTCGACTCAAATACATCGTGAAAACGAATAAAATTTGACTTCATATCGAATCGACGTGTTTATTTGAGTTCGAATGGACCTTCAAGAAGAGGAATTGTCGACTCAAATACATCGTGAAAACGAATAAAATTTGACTTCATATGAACTCGACGTGTTTATTTGAGTTCGAATGGACGTTCAAGAAGAGGAATGGTCGACTCAAATACATCGTGAAAACGAATAAAATTTGACTTCATATCGAATCGACGTGTTTATTTGAGTTCGAATGGACCTTCAAGAAGAGGAATTGTCAACTCAAATACATCGTGAAAACGAATAAAATTTGACTTCATATCGACTCGACGTGTTTATTTGAGTTCGAATGGACCTTCAAGAAGAGGAATTGTCGACTCAAATACATCGTGAAAACGAATAAAATTTGACTTCATATCGACTCGACGTGTTTATTTGAGTTCGAATGGACCTTCAAGAAGAGCAATTGTCGACTCAAATACATCGTGGAAACGAATAAAATTTGACTTCATATCGAGTCGAGGTGTTTATTTGAGTTCGAATGGACCTTCAAGAAGAGGAATTGTCGACTCAAATACATCGTGAAAACGAATAAAATTTGACTTCATATCGACTCGACGTGTTTATTTGAATTCGAATGGACCTTCAAGAAGAGGAATTGTCGACTCAAATACATCGTGAAAACGAATAAAATTTGACTTCATATCGAATCGACGTGTTTATTTGAGTTCGAATGGACCTTCAAGAAGAGGAATTGTCGACTCAAATACATCGTGAAAACGAATAAAATTTGACTTCATATCGACTCGACGTGTTTATTTGAGTTCGAATGGACCTTCAAGAAGAGGAATTGTCGACTCAAATACATCGTGAAAACGAATAAAATTTGACTTCATATCGACTCGAGGTGTTTATTTGAGTTCGAATGGACCTTCAAGAAGAGGAATTGTCGACTCAAATACATCGTGAAAACGAATAAAATTTGACTTCATATCGACTCGACGTGTTTATTTGAGTTCGAATGGATCTTCAAGAAGAGGAATTGTCGACTCAAATACATCGTGAAAACGAATAAAATTTGACTTCATATCGACTCGAGGTGTTTATTTGAGTTCGAATGGACCTTCATGAAGAGGAATTGTCAACTCAAATACATCGTGAAAACGAATAAAATTTGACTTCATATCGAATCGACGTGTTTATTTGAGTTCGAATGGACCTTCAAGAAGAGGAATTGTCGACTCAAATACATCGTGAAAACGAATAAAATTTGACTTCATATGAACTCGACGTGTTTATTTGAGTTCGAATGGACGTTCAAGAAGAGGAATGGTCGACTCAAATACATCGTGAAAACGAATAAAATTTGACTTCATATCGAATCGACGTGTTTATTTGAGTTCGAATGGACCTTCAAGAAGAGGAATTGTCAACTCAAATACATCGTGAAAACGAATAAAATTTGACTTCATATCGACTCGACGTGTTTATTTGAGTTCGAATGGACCTTCAAGAAGAGGAATTGTCGACTCAAATACATCGTGAAAACGAATAAAATTTGACTTCATATCGACTCGACGTGTTTATTTGAGTTCGAATGGACCTTCAAGAAGAGCAATTGTCGACTCAAATACATCGTGGAAACGAATAAAATTTGACTTCATATCGAGTCGAGGTGTTTATTTGAGTTCGAATGGACCTTCAAGAAGAGGAATTGTCGACTCAAATACATCGTGAAAACGAATAAAATTTGACTTCATATCGACTCGACGTGTTTATTTGAATTCGAATGGACCTTCAAGAAGAGGAATTGTCGACTCAAATACATCGTGAAAACGAATAAAATTTGACTTCATATCGAATCGACGTGTTTATTTGAGTTCGAATGGACCTTCAAGAAGAGGAATTGTCGACTCAAATACATCGTGAAAACGAATAAAATTTGACTTCATATCGACTCGACGTGTTTATTTGAGTTCGAATGGACCTTCAAGAAGAGGAATTGTCGACTCAAATACATCGTGAAAACGACTAAAATTTGACTTCATATCGACTCGAGGTGTTTATTTGAGTTCGAATGGACCTTCAAGAAGAGGAATTATCAACTCAAATACATCGTGAAAACGAATAAAATTTGACTTCATATCGAATCGACGTGTTTATTTGAGTTCGAATGGACCTTCAAGAAGAGGAATTGTCGACTCAAATACATCGTGAAAACGAATAAAATTTGACTTCATATGAACTCGACGTGTTTATTTGAGTTCGAATGGACGTTCAAGAAGAGGAATGGTCGACTCAAATACATCGTGAAAACGAATAAAATTTGACTTCATATCGAATCGACGTGTTTATTTGAGTTCGAATGGACCTTCAAGAAGAGGAATTGTCGACTCAAATACATCGTGAAAACGAATAAAATTTGACTTCATATCGAGTCGAGGTGTTTATTTGAGTTCGAATGGACCTTCAAGAAGAGGAATTGTCGACTCAAATACATCGTGAAAACGAATAAAATTTGACTTCATATCGACTCGACGTGTTTATTTGAGTTCGAATGGACCTTCAAGAAGAGGAATTGTCGACTCAAATACTTCGTGAAAACGAATAAAATTTGACTTGATATCGACTCGACGTGTTTATTTGAGTTCGAATGGACCTTCAAGAAGAGGAATTGTCGACTCAAATACATCGTGAAAACGAATAAAATTTGACTTCATATCGAATCGACGTGTTTATTTGAGTTCGAATGGACCTTCAAGAAGAGGAATTGTCTACTCAAATACATCGTGAAAACGAATAAAATTTGACTTCATATCGACTCGACGTGTTTATTTGACCCTCTAACCCCCCCCCCCACCCTCCACCCGCTTCAGTGCTCGCGACGGGTACCGGTTAACTTTCAAGTTCGACTTTTAACGTCTTTTTATCGTTTTTTCACCCCCACCCCTCCATGTACTCTCCTAGCTTCTGAAAATGATAAGTTTTGTTACCTTTCGAATAATGAATAGGGTACACGATGCTCACAATCGCCAATCTGACCCGACGCGATCGGTAACGTTAGTTTTTTTTTCCACCTGGTGCTGACCCTGATAAAACCGTTCCTGATTTTTATACCCTCATGACCCGACGCGAGTGCACTCAGTTCATATCGTCCCACCAGGTCTAACTCAGTTTTCCCAGAGAGAGACAAAAAACGGATTTTCCAACGTACTGTAGAAATTTCCAAGGTAATCACGGCTTTTCTACGTTGAAGAAGCCTCTTCTTGCATTGCAATGAAGGGCAAACCAATGACCTAGAAAGATGGACCGAGAGATTTCGCAAAGTATCCGTTCCAAAAAAAACTAAGTTAGACCCTGTGGGATCTTAAGGGACGATAATATCATCTAATCATATTAGATGATATTTAATCTAATTTATTATTCGTTTCATTTTGTCTCGAAGAAAAACCAATAGCAACCCTCAGCTGTGTCCTTCCACCTTGTGAATGACGCAGGCATAAATTTGTATCTTATTTATGAAACGAATAATAATATCACCATGACTTGAGCCTCATTCCTGAAAGAGTTAGGCCACCAACTCGTCCGAATTCATGTGCAAGATTGAACACTTAATTTTCGCCTAAAACCGAAAAATTTACGACTAAAATGTGCAACAAGAACTGTACTTACCGGGGAAATTTTAAAAACACCGATTTGACGTAGTGCAATGCTGCAAAAACCTTAAGAAATGAACATGGTTAGCTTACGGTTTTCACTACAAATGTTAGGAACAACTGACAGCACTACGTTTCGTCTCGAGAATGACTTGGAGTAAGTTACCACATGGTTATAAGTGTTACGCCACTTGGACAGCAGGATTCACTCTTTTCCTGGAATGGATGAAGAGAGTGAAAAACAAGGCTCATATCCTTGAAAAACGTGGAAATTCACAGTGTGTCCAACGACTGGCACGTGTCCAATGACTAGTGCATTTACCCAACTTATGTGAAGTTTTGTATTTTTTTTTGACATTTTATGTCTTTACTTTGCTACATAAACTCGAAAATGTAACGCGGGAATGCAACGCGGGACATGCAACGGAGAAATGTAAATGTAACGCGGGTTTCTGATGATTTTCGCTTACAACCGATTCGGTGCTACGGAACTTTATCTTCGCCAGTTATCATCGTACAAAAATCGTTCACCACTCGTTGGATAGCTCTCGATTTACCTAACCATATTACGTTAACCAATGCGGAGTGCGTGGCCGACAAGCTGCGGTATGAGCGTGATTGTTTAAATAATTGTTTACACACAGGTGATCATTCTCAATAATTTATATTGTCAACACGAATGCAAGCTTCATATAAGTTTTTGATGGGAGGGGGCGCAAAGACATAAAATGTCCCTCGTGGTTGCGTACTTGTACGAAAGCTGTACCCACCGTTTGTGTTTTTAGTGATTTTGGTTTTTACATTTCCAGTGATTCCTGGTCGTACAGCCTCTGCCACTCCTGTAGTGTAGCCCTAGTGGTAAGGAAGGGGGGTGTGCGAGTCAAATGTCAACCGAGTAGAACCATATTCTTTTTAATCAATATCTATGTGGATGTTCAACTATGAAACACCACGCATAACATCATGTCAATTTTTTCGTGTTTTCGGCTTTATTACACTAAAATGGCCATACCTCCCTTAATTTACGTAAAAATTCAAATCTAATTACGCTGTTTTATTAAAGATTATCGGTTCTTGTTGCTTGAAATGGGTTTGCTTCATTATTTCACTCCTTTATGAATTTATTATGCAATAGTTTTCATTATGGGTCACCAATGACCCGACGCGAGTACTAACGTGAGTGGAAGCTAATCAAAACTTTGTATCGGAAGCGAGTGGCGTCTGATGAATCGGCAGCTCGCGAAAGGACCTTGGGAGCGGCAAGCGGGAGGTCGTCGGGAGTGAGAAAACCCCCTTTTCGCGGGAAACGAGGGAGGGAGGAGGAGGGTGGTGGAGAAGGGCGAGTTAGGGGGGAGGTTGAATAGGGGGGAGGGAGGGAGAGATTCCTCCCCCATCCGCCGTCCCGAAAGTCGCGTCTTTCCCCCTATTTTGGCGGACCCGCCTCGCCAACAAACCCAGTCCGCCCCGAACGTCAGTTCGCAACTGTCCGCCATGTCGTCCACCACCGCCAAGTGAGTACCAGAGGCGTAAAGTTATTCACGATACACACAAATGTTGCAGGGTTGTTGCTTCGCGAGTTGTTTTCTCTCTCGACAAGTCCACTCCCTTCGCCTTCCTCCACATCATTTACGTGCGCTACGTTCTCCTCCCTCATTTACGTGCCATATCGCGTCGCGTGTGGATTTACGTGCTCGCGCCAACAACATCAACAACAACAAGACAACAACATGTCACAGATGGACCTCGATAAATCCAACGCACAAAAGACATCGAATTGTTGGATTGAAAATATTCAAAGGACAATTTTTATTGAAACACAGGAAAATAAATAAATAATAAATAAAATTCTGTGTAAAATTTTGATGGCTTAAAAAAACCGAAATGAAAAACCATTAAAACATTTGATTAACCAAAAATGCAAATCATGCAGCATGACATAATGAGCGAATTTTGGAACTTCCACTTTGGGCTGCTCATTCGAACTACCAATTCATTGCACTCAAACACCAACATTCAACTGTTATTCGCCCTAAAACGTTTTTTATTTCTAACGAAATTTGTTTATTGTACAAGAAAGTCAATTGTACGGAAGTTTGATGTTTTGAACCAATTGTAAGAAAAACTGAACCAAAACCACGAGCTACTCAGTCAACCTTTTAAATTTCAACGTATTCCACCATTTTTAACCGTTAAAAACATCACAAATCATGTATAACTTGCAGTTTAACACTGTGTATTCACAAACCACGAAAAACCCAAATTTGAACATTTTCCGACAAGCAACTCTTTTGAAAAGAGTCTTTTCTAAAATCTAACAATTTGGTACCTACGACTGCCCTCAACTTTCTACTATTTCATACAATTGGACACAATTTAACCCAAACTATTTAGCCATAAACAATTACTGTTTAGCCGTAGTAACTCAAATTTGAACGCCTTTTGGTTATTATAATTCCAATAAATATTAATTCCACACATTCACAGTTTTCATCGATTTCTCTTGATTAAATGGTAATAACATGAATTTGCGCAGTATGACAAATGCGCAAATTCTGGAATTTCTATTTTGGGCTACTCATGCATTGCACTCTCCAACACATTTCACAGTTTTTAATAATTGAAAACAACAAAATTCAACTGTTAGTCGCCCTTTACGCTTTATTTGTTTATAATGAAATAATTGTTTATAGTATAAAACCTCATATTGCATCTCAATTGTACGGAAATTATTTGTATTTAGAAACAATTTTTTGTGTAACTGAACCCAAAACCTCGGGCTACTCAGTCAACCCTTGAATTTCACTACATTGTCCAACATATTCGAGCGTTTTTAACCGTTGAAAACAACAAAAGTCAGTGTTTCGTTGTATAACTTGCAGTTTGACAGTGTGTATTCACAAGCCATGAAAATCCCAAATTCGAACACTGTCTGCCGAGTAACTCTTTTCTCAAATCCAACAATTTGGTTCATATGACTGCCCTCAACCTTCTGCTATTTCATACAATTTTACACGATTTATGCCATAGTAACTCAAACTATTTCCGCACATTCTCTCTTTTCCTCGATTTCACGGTAATAACATGAAACATATTACACAAGTTCACGTTGCGCAGTATGACCAAATGAGCGAATTGTGGAATTTATATTTTGGGCTACTCATGCATTGCACTCTCCAACACATTTCATAGTTTTTAATCATTGAAAACATTAAAATTCAAATGTGGATCGCCCATCAAACGTTATTTGTTTCTAATGAAATTGTTGAATGTATAAAACGTCTTATCGCATCTCAATTGTCGTGAATTGTACGGAAATTATTTATATTTAGAAACAATTTTCAGTAGAGCTGAACCCAAACCTACGAGCTACTCAGTCAACCCCTAGAATTTCACTACATTGTCCAACATATTCCAGCGTTTTCACCGTTGAAAACATCAAACATCAGTGTTTCATTGTATAACTCGCAGTTTAACACTGTGTATCACGAAAAGACCCAAATTTGAACACTTTTTGCCGAGTAACTCTTTTCTAAAATCTAACAATTTGGTAGCTACGACTGCCCTCAATTTTCTGCTATTTCATACAATTTTTCACGGTTTATGCCATAGTAGCATTCAAGAGCTAGTTGTTTCCCAAGCGAAAAGGGCGTATCTCAATTTTTTCGGTTAATTTTCCGAATGTCCTTTCGAAAACACATGGGCATTTGGGGAACGAGTATACCTACCTACCGTTTAATGCCTCCACATCAAAAACAAAAGTTATTAACTAAGTGCGAAAGGTGATTAACTAAAAATACTTCTACCCAAAATGTGAATTATTAGAGATACGTCTTTCTAGCTCAGGACGGCTGTGCAGGAAATGGAGTATATTCAGAATCAGCGCGAAATTTCCTATAAATACGGAGTGACGTTCATTTTCGTCCGAAAAATTGCCATTTTGGGGGCACTCAAATCAGATCGAGACGTCTCAATGATAAAACTTGAAATAATAACGAAGGTGACCACCCACTTCGGTCTGTGACTTTCGTGTTGTTCCAAGTCGCATATCACCAACGCACAGTTGAAGTAACAACTCAGCAGCAAACAGAAGAAAAAACGGACCTCACGCCATCTGAGGTGGAATTGAAATAACTGGGGTTTTTTTCTTTTTTTTTTTTCTTCACATTAACAACTGTATTTTAAATACCTCGAGCGTTTCATGAGTGTGAAATAATTTCTTACAAACAACAACGTAATCGAAGAACCGGCCGGAAGATTGAATTACAGCGGAAATCGCTTAGAACGAACATGAAGGGACTTCGAGAGGGACTTTTTGCTGTATCCAATAGATTGCTTACAATGGACTGCAGGATTTCGTACGTTGTAACCTATTTTCGGTGTATCCCAAACATCGTTTACAACGACGAACAACCCAAATGTAAATACCTACGGATTTTATGAATTTATAACTGTTGACGAGGCATCTGTCCGCTTCGAGAGGCACTAAGTTATCACTTCAGGGCACAATGGATTGGGTTGAATAGATTCTAACGTACATTGTATATAAACAGTGCCGAAGTGAAGGTGACTAACAACTACCCTCAGCCAGAATTTGCATGCGTACCTAGTACGCTACAACCGGTATTACGCATGCAAATTCTGGCTGAGGGTAGTTGTTAGTCACCTTCACTTCGGCACTGTTTATATACAATGTACGTTAGAATCTATTCAACCCAATCCATTGTGCGCTGAAGTGATAACTTAGTGCCTCTCGAAGCGGACAGATGCCTCGTCAACAGTTAAAGATTCTTAGAAAATCCTTAAAAAATTCTTAAAATTCTTAAAATTTTTTTAAAATTCTGAAAAAATTCTTAAAACTCTTAAAAAATTCTTAAAATTCTTAAAAAATTCTTTAAAAAAATTCTTTAAAATTCTTAAAATCCGTTAAAAATTCTTAAAATACAGATCTGTACGTTGTAAATGGTGTTAATGTACTTTTTCCTGTACTATTTCACGTGCCATCTACGAACTTAGCCTTTCGATTGCCAGGACTGATTTTTGTGTAAATTTGAACGTTTATCTCAATTCTATCGAGAGCTTTCGTCTGGAATGACACAGAAGTACGTAAATTTATATAGTCGAAAGGCTAAGTTCGTAGATGGGCAGAATCGGGCCACTCAAAGGGGGTTTCGGGGAGCTTTAAGGGGGGGGGGGGAAATACCCATAAATTTCCCATTTCAAAGGGTTTTATTACGCAATTCTGGGTCTTCATCGTGTTCAGCGTTAAAACTCTATAAACTGAAGTGTTACTCGGCAAAAAATGGAAACGAAATTGGTTATAAAACTATTAAAATGGAGAAACGTTACATAAAACCCGTCCTTTATTCCAAAATTTGCTCTTATAGCGATACTGCATGGCTGTGGATTTTTTTGTTTTTTTTTGTTTTAAAAACCCTACGGCAGAATTCCTCATGTACGATTCTTATTATTATTACCATGAAAACAACGGGAAGTTACTTTCATTGAGGGACACCGATGGTTACCGACATTGCCTGCACATAAGTACATCCTTTTCAATGCCAAAGCGTTCGCACTTACCACTGACGCTCTCTGATGAGTTCAATCACAACTAAACCATTCGGCTTTCAGCGGAAAAAACGAATTTTGAAAAATGTGTACTTAAGTCCATACTTTTTATTGTGAACGCCTACAGGTTTTTCAATTACTGATCGATGATCGGTGACATCGATCGGGCGAATTCATTTTGAACAAAGGTTTCGTTGTGTATTTCGGTTGATGGTCAACGGTTTTTGATTGAACTCCTCTGTAACTGTAACTGGTTGTTTCCCATTTTCAATAGAATATTTCATTCGAATCAATTCATGACGCCGTAAAATAGAAAAAAAGGTACAAGTAAATTAAACAAACAATTCGATCAACAAAACGGAAAGAGCGGATGGCAGCGTCCCACATGATCTTACGTTTCAGTTCTCAGAGGTCCGTTATGGTCTTGTAAACATGTAAACGATTTGTACGGCGGATTGAATAACGGCAGCTGCAGACTCCCTCAACTATTCACAAATAAATGTTCACATAACGGATGTTATTCAGATTTAATTGCGTTCCGATTTCGACTCCAGAGACGTTTTGAATTTCATCCAGAAATGAAGATTGTAGATATTTGGGTTGTTGGAGGAGCGTTTTTAGTGAATTTGGAAGGTCCAAAATTTTCAAAACTAGAATTTCCGAAAACGTTTCTTGCCAAAATTCGGTCCTGAATTCACTGCCAAAAGACACAACAAATCATATGTATATACATATAGATATTAATATATGTTGATGGGATTGACTAGTGTGAAGCAGGTTGTATTAAAATGACCAAGCTAGTCTTTTTTTCGTGTTTATTTTCTCACGACGTTTCGGCAATGGAACAAAGCCCTATTCATGTGAGGTTACATGTAGAAGTGAAAAGTTTTTACATTAACCTGAAGAACTCTTATTAAGATATTAATATTCCCTGGGCCAACACCAACACCACTCTTACATAGATATTAATATAGTTGTAGTGGATTTCCGTCCGGTTGTAGTGGATTTCCGTCCGGATATTAATATATTTATCTATGTGTCATTCCAGACGATAACTCTCGACAGAACTGAGGTAAAAAGTTCAAATTTGCACAAAATATCTGAGTTAGCAATCGAAAAGCTAAGTTCGTAGATGGACAGAATCGGGCCTCTCTAAAGGGGGTTTTGGGGAGTTTTAGGGGGGGGGGGGGGAATTACCCATAAATTCCAAAAATGAACCACGACACACAAGTGACACGTCATTTTAAAGGTTTTTAACGCTAAACACGATGGTGACGTCAGAATTGCAATATCTCATTCCGTTTTCAAACTGGAACACTTTGAAGGTGAAGAAAAGTAGTTGTTACTTGAGATGATCTTCACGGTTCATCTGCTCTAACCGTGCTCAGCGTTGAAAAATCTATAAACTCGGGAAAAATTAAGACGACATTTGTTATGAGATCAGTAATATGGAGACATTTTACATAAACTACACCACACCAGGACATTTTACCAGTTATTTCTTCGACGTTTAGCTCTTATAGCCATGCTGCATGACTGTGGATTTTTGTATATTTCCTACGTAAAAAGATAAATTGATTATTGCCGACAGCCCCACATGGCTATTTCCCAAAAAAAATTGAGCGCCACTGAGTGATTAAACGAAATTTCATGCTGATTTCGAATAATATTCGAAATCAGCATGAAATTTCGTTTAATCATTATATTATACTCCTACGTAGGTACCTCATGTTCCCACACATAAAATACTGATTAGCTGCCCCATCATTTTTAAAAAATCCACAATTTTGACCTACTTTGACCTACAGAGCCCATTGGAACCATCTAACAATGTTCTGGTTCACCAGCAAAGTTGTAGACAATTAAATTCTGCATTGATTGAACACCAAAAGTTGTAAAATTTGATTAAGGACGTCGGGGCATACAGATATTATCTTTGGTACAGTTCACTATTCTGTATAGGTACAATATCCTTGTGAGTTCCATAGCTGTACGAAATAATTGAACTTGTTACTTCGTACCTATATTTTTTTGCACTGAACACCTAATACCAATTAAAATAAGCGTTTCAGATGTCTTAATTGTACTACTTAGTAAAAAGTAGGGAAGAGACGAGCCTGGACGGGTCACAGGACCTTAGGCTCAGAAATCCACCTTAATTTTGGAACTTTATGTACTTAGACTGTGAAACATTTTTGTTATATGCATTGTGTACAGTTTTATAATTACGAATGTCTCATGCACATACAGGTACGTCAAGCTGTGCGATTTTAGCCTTTTTTTGTGTGTGTGGATATCGACTGACCGAAAAAGTGAAAACGCGACTTCCGGTACTTGTGAAAGACTCGGAAGTAAACAGTTGATTCACAGGCGCCCTCAAACTGATTTGAAACTCGTCGGAACCAACCGTTTTTCTCCCCGTTCATCCGAATTATTTTAAATGCCGACGACCTTTCAAATGCCGGAAACCGATTCAACCGGCGATCGTCGACTTGGACCGATTTTTCCGAAGAGTCGGTAACCACCGTCGTAATTAGCCGTAAATAGAACGTTTGACACACCCATTTTCGACTGAAGGTCCCGACGCCTGATTGTTTCGTCAGTCGATCCCCGCAGTTTCTTTGGATGGAGACCTGTTTCCACGGATTTCCTTCATTGAGCAGTAACGGGGCCTTCGTCGGAATTCGGGCAGCCACCGGCTGCGGAATCGCTCAGACGGTTTTCATTACGATTTCGATAGAATTCGTACATTTCGTGTCAAATTGCTAAAAACAACGCTCAAGCAGCAGATTCTGCACCAACGGCCCGACGCACATTGCTCCCCAAATAGGCATTTTCCGGACAGAATTGCCACCCCATCTTCTTGTAGCTAATGTACTAATTAGTTGCTAAATCATCTAAAACATCGAAAAACCATCATTTTTTTGGACACATTCTTCAACGAATAGCCCATTGGAACAGTCTAACCTCGATGCAACAAAGTAAATCTGTTTGCACTTGTGCACTTGGGTTTTTTTTTTAACGTTTGTTCGGTTATATAAATCCCTGCAACTTACATCGAGTTTCGGAAGTCGAGTTTACATATAAACTTCAAAATCACCAGTGTCCCGAATGATATTACATATTATATATTACATTATATATTATATAATGTAATATAATATATTATGTTTTGTTTACTCAGAACATGATGTTTTGACGAATTTTGGGTCGATTGACACCTGATGGCTTTCAAATATTCCAACAATAATTGGAATATCTTCGGCAAGAGTCATAGATTCGCTATGAATCTGAAGAAAACATTCAATTGGGAGAAAAAAATACCATTAAGCCAATTAGAACATTATTATGGACTCAATATCAAATTTTGAAGGATACTAATGGTGAACCATAGAATCCTCCTGTGGTAAAGTAAACCTCCTGTGAATCACACAATAAAAACACAGTAACAGGAAAACTCCTGTCAATCACACAAGCAAACCACAGTAAAACTCCTGTGAATCACACAATTGAAACACAGTAAAACTCCTGTGAATCACACAATCAAAGCAAAATAAAACTGCTGTGAATCACACAATCTAAGCACACTAAAACTCCTGTGAATCACACAATCAAAGCACACTAAAACCTCGGCGAATCACACAATCAAAGCACAGTAAAACTCCTGTAAATCACACAAACTCGTACTTTCAGTTGATTGTTTTTATTTCATATTGAAATTGTACAATTAGCTCCTTGCAGACTGATTCTTCCTCAACGGTTCATGTTTCCTGTCTAGATCACTGTTCTGATCACAATATCCTTGTGTCAAAGAACTTTATGAAATAATTAAATGACAAATTTTGTCATTTAAAGCGAAATGTTGTGTGCGCGTTTAACTGAGGGCTGAAGGGGGGAGGGGGGATCTATTTCAGTGATGGTCTCTTCAATCGCCTCATTAGAATTCCAGGCTGACGAGACTCGAAAAATTGAATCAGCTGTTCTTCCGTATGAAAATTGGCTTGAACAGATTCCACACTTTGATTCACACTCATATTGATGATGTTACGTGTTCTGTTCTACCTTCAAGCTCTCGCTGTGAACGAGCATCTGAAAGGGTGATCTTGAAAGACACTCTGAATCAAAATCTAATCGAATCGGTTGAATCCAATACTTCATTAGTGAAAATAACGAGCCAAAACGACGAAGGAAGTTTGCGGATTGTGCGCACCGCCTCCTGCAACGCGCCCTTTGACGATTGTTGTCGCAATTAGTCGTGTTACATTCGCCGTCTCGTTCCTGTGGGAAGAGAAGTGTCGTTGCCGAGAAGCTGGAGATGACGAGACGGACGGTTTCACTATTACAATTCTAACGGATTCCCTTGCTCCAACTTCTTTCGGCGATCTGCCATCCGGAACGACTCGTCATCTGTGAGCACGCACCCACAATCCTCCTGTCAACCTTCCAGTTCTCGGTGATTCTTCCACCGCCGTTTTCCGGTGGTTTAAGGCTCCTTACAATGAAACCTCACTGGGGATCCTGCGTTTACAAATCTCGGTAATGGCGATTCAAAATGAGATTTTTTTAATTTTTTCACATTATTTACCGTTTTGAGCGAATCGTGTTATAACCATCGTGTAGTTTAGCAGACCTTAGTAATATGGAGATCAAAGTAAATTGCAGAACAAATATTGCCCGTCTAAAGGCTTATGCTCGAGGCGACGCGTCAAGAGTCACTAGGTATTCAGGACACCCAGTTGAAAACGGAATCTCCATCGTTTTAAACTTGGAAAAAAATCCTCAGTCATGCAGCATGGCTATAACAGCAAGTTTTTGAAGAAATCACTGGTTTTATGTTAAATATCTCCATTTTACTGCTTTATATCAAATTTTGTTTCCTTTTTTTTTTTTGCCGGGTAACACCTCCGTTTACAGATTTTTCAACGCTGGACATGATGATGAAGTCAGCATTCCGATAGCTCAGTCCGTTATCAAATTAGAGCAGATGAACCGTGAAGAACATCTCTAGTAACAACCACGTTTCTTCATCTTCAATGTGCTCCAGTTTGAGAACGGATGAGAACACAGAATGAGAACACCTCAGAATTGCAATATCTTATTCCGTTTTCAAACTGGAACACTTTGAAGATGAAGAAACGTCGTTGATACTTGAGATGTTCTTCATGGATAATTTGCTCAAATCTGATAACGGAATGAGATATCGGAATTCTGACTTCACCGTCGTTTTCAACGTTCAAAAATCTATAAACTGAAGTGATATTCCGCAAAAAAAGGAGACAAATTTTTTACATAAAACCGGTAATTTCTTTGAAAGTTTGCTCTTATAGCTATGCTGCATGAATGTGGATTTTCATCATTTTAATATCATTTCATAATAGTTATTGTAACAACAATTTAATACATTTTTCCAAACAAAACAAAAATCACTCAATAATTGAATGGGTGTCTAGAATAAGGGTGTATATTTTTTGGCCATTTCTCAAGAGGACGAAAAAACTTTCAAAACTCACTTTTTTATGGGATCCTATCTGGGTGGTGCTGTTGGGGTATTTGCTCTAGATACAGGAATGTACACTCCTGATTTGCGGTGCATACCTACCTCTAGCAGGCTATCATTATTGACATACATACCAATTATATAAAATCAAAATACCTCCTTGAAATACGGAGTAAAAACTTTTATTTTCTGTGATTTCTTGGAAATTAAACAAAATTAAGAAACAGTCATAAACATGAAAAATGGTCAGAATGTATTTTCAAAACAACGTCAGAATAGAATGCGAAAAATTATATGATGAGGTTACTGCACGCCCTGGGCGACGGCCTGCTATCGGATAGCATAAGCCCTTTTACGCCATACTGCAATCTGTAAGGCGTAAATCTACCGGTGGTTGATGATATGAAAACCACTTCCTTCTCGTTCGTCAGTTAAAATCGGCCACTATTAGCGGGGGAAACAAATTCGAAAATTCAATTGTTTATAGGTGCCTAAGCATGTTTGTTGTTACTCTGCGGCGTTAAGGTCACTCGTACAATGTGGAGGAAGGGGAATTCAACGATCTGTTCTTCACAGAAGGTCACTGCAGCGCAAATGAGCTTGGAATGGTTTCTACCTCAGTTTTCACCTTAACAACTAACAACCCCCAAGAACAAACAGGCCAATACCCAAAGGACCGGCTCCGGAGTTCGTTTCAGACGTTTCTTTCGCTTAATTGGTAAATTATGAACTTCCAAATTAGGTTTTTCCGGCCATTGTTCGAAAAAAAAAGAATAGACGAAAATCAGGGGGAAGCCTACCCGGTTTCCGAAGTTTTGTGTCGTTTCGATTTCTAGGACTTTTCCCGGCAACAATTGGGGGTTAGAGGTTTTTACAGGACCTTTTAGATCTAATTACGATAAAAGTCATCGGCTGCTGGTTACTGGCGACCTTCCTGAGCGCAATTTCTCGGAGCCCGACCTCCGCGTTGACGGACTCGTTGCTCCCTCGATGGCTTGCGGCGGGTTAAAATCGGTGTTCGGTCTGTTGATACATCGTTCAAAACATGTGTTTTCTTTGTTCGTTCAGACCCCTCAGAAGCGATGCGGTCACGAAATTTTTCGCGTGTAACAGGCTTTTACCAGGACCTACCAGGCAAAAACCGACCACTGAAATCGTTACGAAATTTTCATACTTAATGATTTTCGATTACAAACGACCCATCGGAAATTTATCTGCCTCTTTTTTGATCTTACAAAAATCGTACACCACTCACTTAAACCTCTTGATTTATCTAAAAAATGAACTAATCTCAAGCTGCTAATTTCCTACTCCGTACACTCCTGATAAGCGCTGGTATGTCGTCAAAATCGCTGGATTATTTACCTATTACAAGCAAATCAGAAGCACAAGAGCGGCAAGGGCATGAAAATGTTGTTAAGAGTTGTTAGGAGACTCGAATCTTCTTATCTCCTAGGAATCCCAGTGAATCACACCATCAAGGCACAGTAAAACTTCTGCGAATCATATAGTCAAACCACAGTAAAACACCTCTGAATCACAAAATCAAAGCACAGTACTCCTGTGAACCGCGCTATCAAACCACAGTACTCCTGTGAAGCACAGAATCAACGCACAGGAAAACTCCTGTGAATCACACAAATCAAAGCTCAGTAAAACTCCTGCCAATCTCAAAATCAAAGCACAATAAAACTCCTGTGAATCACACAATGAAAGCACAATAAAACTCCTAAGAACCACACTATTAAACCACAGTAAAACACCTCTGAATCACAAAATCAAAGCACAGTACTCCTGTGAACCGCGCTATCAAACCACAGTACTCCTGTGAAGCACAGAATCAAAGCACAGGAAAACTCCTGTGAATCACACAATCGAAGCTCAGTAAAACTCCTGCCAATCTCACAATCAAAGCACAATAAAACTCCTGTGAATCACACAATGAAAGCACAATAAAACTCCTAAGAACCACATTATTAAACCACAGTAAAACACCTCTGAATCACAAAATCAAAGCACAGTACTCCTGTGAACCGCGCTATCAAACCACAGTACTCCTGTGAAGCACAGAATCAAAGCACAGGAAAACTCCTGTGAATCACACAATCGAAGCTCAGTAAAACTCCTGCCAATCTCACAATCAAAGCACAATAAAACTCCTGTGAATCACACAATGAAAGCACAATAAAACTCCTAAGAACCACATTATTAAACCACAGTAAAACACCTCTGAATCACAAAATCAAAGCACAGTACTCCTGTGAACCGCGCTATCAAACCACAGTACTCCTGTGAAGCACAGAATCAAAGCACAGGAAAACTCCTGTGAATCACACAATCGAAGCTCAGTAAAACTCCTGCCAATCTCACAATCAAAGCACAATAAAACTCCTGTGAATCACACAATGAAAGCACAATAAAACTCCTAAGAACCACATTATTAAACCACAGTAAAACACCTCTGAATCACAAAATCAAAGCACAGTACTCCTGTGAACCGCGCTATCAAACCACAGTACTCCTGTGAAGCACAGAATCAAAGCACAGGAAAACTCCTGTGAATCACACAATCGAAGCTCAGTAAAACGCCTGCCAATCTCACAATCAAAGCACAATAAAACTCCTGTGTTCATGTTTGTTACTGATGATGACCTAATCGTCGAAATCGATTTAACAATTGTACTCATTATTTTCGTGGAAATAGACTCTCTCACTCTATACCTCCGTTTTTTATTGAAATGGGTTTCCACAACCTCGTCGCGAGTGATCTAATTCGTAAAACTACTGTGAATCACACGATGAAACCACACTAAAACTCCTGTCAATCACTTAATCATAACACAATAAAACTCCTGTGAATCACACTATCAAACCACACTTAAAATCCTGTGAATCTCACAATCAAACCCAGGGGCGGCTCGTGGGCTCAGAAACTGGTGGGGCACCAGGGCAATATTTAGGTGCATACCTACCTATTAGGTACTCACTATTGGAACTAAACTCAAACTACCCTTACAGCTAAACTGCTTCATAATTAATGGTATGCAGCTCTTAGCAAGTCAGGAAACATCGTTCTCCAAAGAGTTCTCTTGAGGAGAGGGAAGATTACTGACCACTATCCAGGATTACCGACGAGGAGGTGGATGCAAGGCAATCCCACCTACCCACCAAAATAATTATCTTCAAAATTATAGGAAGAATAAAAGAGAAATTGTGACTGTACGAGTACTATTCAAAGAGTACATTATAAAGGTAGTCAAAAAATTATATTATTGGAGTTTCTATTACTGGGGTTTTTAAAAATTAGCAATCGCGACCATCTGCTTCCTAGCCGAGTGGTACCCTGAAAACCCCCTCTAAAAATGTCCTCTTATGCCCAGATTGCACATACGTTTTCTTATCCAATCGTATCAAAACATTTTGAACGATCACAGAACAGCAAGATTGATTTCAACTAGCTTTTAGAGTTCGTTGGTTAGCTCAAACAAAGCTCGAGTCAACGAAGTCACCATCAGTTTCAGGGATAACAAATAAAACAGTATTCTCAACGGTTGGCTGAGCTACATAATAATATTATGTATATTACTGTTATTAACGGTTATTAACTGTTATTAACTTACAGAATGTAGAAATCAACAAATGAGATTCCCTTGGGCGAATAGTGATCCACGTAGTACCTATTGTAGGGTTTTCTGTGGATCCACTTCAGTCTTGACGACTAGCAAAGCGTTCACGCGTTGCACGTGAGGTATTAAATTTCAATGTTTAGTTGATTAATATTATGGAGACAATAATTCACTTTTACTATGATGAGTAAATACGAAGCTAAAAACCACCAGTCAATGCATTCAAAATAATATTATAACGTCAGGCAACGTTTTGATATCATTCTTATCAAACATGGAAGAAAGCATGGAAGAATGAAACTCGTTCTTCCTTGACAAGGAACGATTCAACGATCGATTGTTTTCGGCGTTCAACTTGATACGATATTTTGGCCACCGCCCGGAACGCCTCCTATCTCGCAACACAGAGTGCCTTCCCCCACCCCAGGAAGCGCCTATACCTTCAACATTGAGACTGGGGCACTTCTGGTCGATCCGATAATCGACTTTTTTAATCGATAAATCGAAACAAAATGCGACTCAGTGGAAGTGGGTAGTCATGGAGGAAGGGAGATCTCCCTTCTTCCATGGTGGGTAGTAGTAGGTAAGATTTTTTTCTCCTTGTTCTATGTTTTTTCTGTTTTCCTTTGCAAATTTTTGGGTGGGGCGAGGGCCAAGGTGGCCTTATGGACGAGCCGCCACTGATCAAACCACAGTAAAACTCCTGTGAATCACACAATCAAACCACACTAAAACTCCTGTCAATCACGTAATCAAAGCACAGAAAAACTCGTGTCAATCACCCTATCAGTGGCTGGTTTAAATCGGTGTTCGGCCTGTCGGCACAACGTCCGAAATATGTGTTTTGTTTGTTCCTTTTAACCCCTTGGAAGCGATGGAGTCGAGAAATGTGCGATTCAATATTTTTCACGTGTAACACGCTCTTACCTGGACATACCAGGCAAAACTGACCCCGAAAACTGACCACTGAAATCGTTACGAAATGTTCATTTTCCGATTACAACCAAACCGTTGCTACGAAAATTTTTTTCCCCACTTTTGATCGTACAAGAATCATTCACCACTCTTGATTTATGTAGAAAATGAACTAATCTAAAGCTGCTTGCAGAATTGGGTTTAGGTGTTTCAAGTGGCGAAAGGGCGGCGTCCTTCCTCCAAATGTTTACATAGGTGATCGAGTTGAGGTCGTTCTCACTCCCCGATCTTCTGTTTTTCCGAAAAGTTTTGTAAAGACGTCGAATTATCTTGTGATTTTTATAAAGCTGCGCATTTTTTTTATTAACCTGCGATTCAGTTTGCTGCGTTTTTATAAATTACACGGCACTGAACGAAAAGATGTGGTGAAGGGTCTCATATTCTCGACAGAAGTAGAAAAACAGGCCGTTTCTTGCGATCACCCTAACGTTCTCGCGTCGACCGACCGTTACGTATGAAAAACCAACAGAAATCACGTATTCTCCGACTGATCACTCCGATGAATTCATAAGCCCCGGAATCGATCGTGTCACGTCATCATTTCGCGCGTGGTCAGTCGTAGAGCTCCTCAGACGGCGGATGAACCAATATTACGCGAGTTCTCCACGCTACGGTACCTTCAAGCTCGATAGATCACTCGTCCAGACGTGCAGTGTCGAGATGTTCCGATAATACGGCTCTTGTAATCCGTACTGCGATATACTTGTACGCCCGCCTACGGACGCTAATTCATACAGTGGTTCAATATGAGCGTCTTAATCACATTTTATAACGAGCTGCGCGAAATAACACGCAATGTTTTCATAAACTATTGGGAAATAGGAGGCAAGTACCGACTTATCCAAGTCATTTTATAATTAAATAGACAATTCGAGGCAACCCGACCAAACACTTGACTCTCTACGGCTATGCTGCCCCGTTAAGGTATTTTTCAGAAATCACCTTCAAAGTTTACCAGTGAAAGTTGTACCTTCACGAATAGAGGTGGAGTTTTGGGAAGGATTTTGATGAAAAACACTTCAACTTTTCACCAACATACTGAAATCACTTATAAGTATAAATACGCTTAGAGTATTACTTTACGTAAAACGCCACCAAGGCGCCATTTGAAAGCCAACGATGTTAAGGTAAAACTCCTTGAACAAATAAACAACTCACATAAAATGATGCTAGTCAAGGTGTTTCAAACGAAGCGTTGAGGTGTTTCTACTCAACAAACATGCAGTTGCGGCGTTCTCCCCCAACATCAACCTTATTTGAGATTTCAACCCTATTATTCAACCCCTCCCGGGTCGAATTTTGAAATTTCGACTGTACCATTAGAATTGTGAAGTTGAACTCAGGAGGGATACGTAAAAATCCAATTTTCTACAATTTTGGAATAAAGGCGTTCTTCATTAACATGGCAGTATGGAGGAGGAGTCCAAGTCAATAGTATCTACCTCGGGGGTGTCAAGAAACCCCTCCTACCTCCTCCTTACTCCGTCACTGCGGAAAACTTTACTAGAAACGACCATACTGTTCTAAGAAATACTTGGAAGTATTCCACCATTCAAACATTTACATATAATTTTGATGCATTTTTTAATGACATCCAACATTTCGTTTGGGCGGAAATGCAGGAACATAACAGTTCTTTTCAGACAATGAAGCCCTGACAGACAAATAGTAACTATTTGTCTGTCAGGGCTTCATTGTCTGAAAAGAACTTGGCTGCTTTCACACCCGACGTTAACATTGTTCAAAACATTGTTATTAGCGTGTTGCAGAAAGTTTCTTTCTACACCAACGTAACATTGTTGACAGTAATGCTGTCAATATCGACAAAGAGGAATTGTTGGTAAATTGTTAAGAAGTACGAAAAATGTTGGCAACTACTCTTCCCCCGAAATGTTACTGGATACATTGCTACTAACATTTGTTATGTTTTGTTAGTACACTGCTGCTAACATTTTGTGTGAAACGTATCATCATCACGAAAATAACAAGTTGACAGTTGATTTCTACCGATTCGCTCGCTCCGAGTCAAACAGTGTTGAATGGATATGTGATCGTACGGCGATTAAATCCATACGACGACTCCGGGAGGTCCTTCCGTCGCAGGGCATTGAAAGGCGATAAGGATCCTCCACCTCTTCATTTGCGCTGGTTTAATGTGTTTCTGCGAGCGCTGTTGCTGCGCCGGATAAACATCTTGAGGGAGCAGAGCAAGAAGGGAAGCTGACATTGAGCAGCGTCTGGAGCGTCCTTGCCTCCAAGAAGTGGAAAGGAAGGACGGGCGAATGAGCAACTAGGTAATAAACGAATCTCATTACCCGGACCTTCCGCGGGAGGCGGTGAAGAAAAAATGGGCGGCCGGACGCGCAACAGTTCAACTCTGGTTTCATTAGGTCAACTGCTTTGGAACGGGTTCAGTAGCGCGGATGACTCGCTGGAGTAGATCAGCTGAAGACGTATCCAGTCGTGAAGGGCATCGACGAATCCAATTGCCGTCGACGTTCGACGTAGGTACGTTTGGTAATTTTGCCGTAAAGATTGGCGAAATAACGTCAAGATTTCCACCTGATTTCCTAACTCTGCCAAGTAGGTTAGACATCCGAATTAACTACTGATTTGAGAAAAAGTTAGGCGACTATTCTTGATGGAAGTTTCGCAATACAATGTATGTCATGCAACTAAATAAACTACTAATAAACTAAGCGGTTCAATTTGGACATGTTGACAGACTTCGAAAATGTAGATCAGTTCCCGAATTGTTGACCATCAAAACATGAATACGATGATCGCCTGAAGCCTGCTTTAGTGGTACCCGCGGATGATCCACCTTGCCAGATTGTCCCACCAACAAGTTCTACCACATTTGTACTACCCGCCACTCCTGCATCAATGGCAGCACCTGCTCCGACTGGAATTCTCCGCCCTGAAGGTCGGACAACCACGTCTTTCGGCCGCAGGGTACATTTCCCTCGACATCTCACAGACTATGCCTGCTGATTTGGACAGCTCTTCAGGAGGGGAGTACTGTGGCGACATATTCGTAACTGGTTACAGAATTTAATTAATATGATCATGTGATTGCGTCGCCAACGGCTGATCTCGAATCATATGTTCACTGATTGTCGTACAATTTTCTAAATCTAAAAAGTTGGTTTTTTATGTTTTCCTTACGGTGAATAAAGTCAAGTATGACTTTTTGTCAAGTATGATAGTTCAATAGCGAAGTTTATTATTTGAGTGAATCTAACATTCTGCTATTGTTCAAACTTGAACTGAAATTTCAAAATTCGTTTTGAACCCCTTCCCCTTGACCTAGGGGCCATTACCAAAGATAATAAACCAAGACAGAGTTAAATGAAACATTTGCACCGTCAACGACCGTACACTTTGATACTCCTCAGTGAGATATTCTGCGTCCCACTTGTTTTTCTCGCGTTTCGGGAAGGAAAGAAGGTCCCTTTGACCCGGGGAAAACAATGGAAGAGGCCCGAAAGGCGAAAAGTATCTTCTTCCTCTGTAGATTTGATTAAGGATAACGACCATCAGTACGCGACCTCGTATGATGAACGGTCCCCCGCGACCTGCGCTGTCGCCTTGAGTTTTCCGAACATTCCGAGTAAGTTTCGAGTTTTCCCGATACGCTAACAACCACCGAAAATCGCCTGGATTGGATACTCTGTTTTTTAGCGAATTTTCGAAGAAAGGGGAAGCTATTGTTTTTGATCCAAAATCTTTAAAACTCGACATTTTCGAAATATTTTTATACCAAAGTCCGTTACAGACCATCCTTAATTCAGTATCAAAAATTACCATAGTATAAATGTATATTATATATTTATTTATGTACGAGTATGTGTCATTCCAGACGATACCTCTCGATAAAATTGAGATAAAAAGTTCAAATTTGCACAACAAATCAGTTCTGGCAATCGACAAGCTAAGTTCGTAGATGGGCAGAATCGGGCCACTGTGCTTCAGTACCTACGATGGTACGTGGGTGAAGGTATTTGTCCATTGGCAGTCCTGAATAGGTATTAATAATCAATAATTATTATTGATACTTATATCACAGTGAGTTGTATGGCCACCTTAATGAGTAGTGGATCACAGTGAGTTGTATGGCCACACAGTAGGTGGATTGTAAGAATGAAAGTAGGTATAATAAATATAAATCGATGGAATATTGCGTTTCTTGGGGACTATCAAGAAGATCTACGTTTTCTTTTGAGTCCTCTTCCAGTCTGCTGTGAATCCATCGAACGCTGGGTCAGGGTGTGTTGCGAGAGCGTTATATTGCCGTTGGAATGTCTACATTCTACAGATGAGATTACATCTTTCACTTCAGGGATGTTTAGGTCTCCATGGATGACCGAATTCCATACGTACCAGTTGGCGTTTGTGATGAGCCGTAATGCGCGGATTTGCTGTACCTGCACTCTTTTCATTTGTGCAGCACACTCCGATCTCCATGTTGTGCAATCGTACTGCCACACGGGCCTCATCATTACGACGTAATACGACAGACGTAACAAATGACTAATATACTACATTAGACTCTTGTTGCACATGGTGAGTGGAGATCTTGGTCCAATCAATGGGTTCCGGTAGTGGATATATACGGCTGCGTAATCTTTTGACTAATAATCAGTCAAATACCTTGGTATCAAACTTGAAAAAAAAATTAACGTTTAGGGATCAAATCAGTGAATCAGTGAAGTTATTCACTGAGTTGATCGCTAAACGTTAATCTTTTGTCAAGTTTGATACCAAGGTATTTGACTGCCTCGGTTTGAGGGACTATGATATTGTTAAGTGTGACAGGTAGGTACGAGTTGATCGTTTCTCTTGATTTTTGAGGATTCATGGCAGCTCGCCATTTACGATTCCAGCACTGGATCCTGGTTGCGTGCTGCTGTAGGTCCTAGTCGCTGATTGAATGAACAAGTTTTATAATGTTTTCGGTTCAACTTCACAATTCCACTTCCTTTACCTTATTATTATTTTCTTCTTCCATTTTTTTTTAGCAGAGCTAGAAGGGCCTGGGCCCAGAACCTTTGTTATACATTTTTGAGCATGAACACAACTCAACGATGTCACAAGCTATAACGATCATTTGACATAAACAGTCCAATCCATCCATGATCTTCATGTTGAGTGTATCAATTGCCTCACAAATCAACCGTATCTACGGATGTTTTATTCTGATAATGAAGACACTTTTCCCCAAACTTCCAACGTCGTCCGAGTTTAGGGAGGATGGAAGTAATAATAATTATTACTACCATCCTCCCTAAACTCGGACGATTATTAGAAATGCATCACCAATCGGTCAATTTACGTCAACCCGATAGTGATTGTCCGTTGTCAAGGATTTCCAAACGAGATTCACTGTGCAGTAGGGATGGGTATCAAAGTACAAAACATCGATTATTGGCTATCGATTAATATCTTGTCTAATTAATCGATGTAATATAAATCGACGATTATCGATTTAATACAATTTTCCAGTAACTACTTATACTCGTACACCGCATTGCTACCCACCTCCAGCACATTAAACAGAAATAAGTAGGTAGATGTTATGAAAAAAAAACAAGTATTATTGTAAAAAATGTATTCATGTATAAAAATGCAAAAATCAATTCAATCACACAAATGATGATAGCTATTGGTGATGTCCGTCTGCTTCTCCCTCATGGAGGAGGCAGAGGCGTTTTCTCGATGCGTGACTCAAGTTTCTAAAAGAATGTTTAGAGACAATAATGTTTCCATGATTTCAGTAAATATGGATCCGTCTACAGAGCAATGGAACACAAAAATACTTATTTAGAGCAGAAAAGTATAGGTTTCCGGTTCTCGAAAATCAGAATCGTATCAGTAAGTTGTAAGAATGACATGATTTTCGTGTGTGACTCAACATCCAATGCCCTACATTACTCTTACTCTTTAAAGTAAATTCCCTCGTTTAAAAGGTAATTAGGTGGTTAATTTGACGTGGAAACTATCCGTTTAGGCTCTAGGGTCTTGCTCAACATACTCGTAACAAAAGCCGAGAACTTGTTGAGGACCTCATCATTCACAAAGTTGAAAGGCTTTTATGGTGCTCGGCCTGTGAGTCCGTGAGGTGTTGCGGTCAAACATAAAACGAGACTTGAAGGGGTTTCAAAGTGTGTAACTGGACCAAATGGTGGACTCCCAAAGGACTACAAAAAAAAAAACCAAAAAACGTACTGTTGCTTTTCAGTACCAGAAATTAAGTGGATTATCTTCCTTGTGTGGCTCGTGTTGTCTTGATATTTGTGTCATTGATGTCGCACCAGTCGCTTATTGGGTTCGAAAATCTTCGTATGAAAAGTGACAAAATTCTTGACACAACGGTTTATCATCTTCTTTGTACAGATCACTGATCTGTGTAGATCACACTGATCTGCATACAATATCCGGAATTGGAGAATGGGGCCAACAAATGGTTAAAATAGGCGTAACTAGCTCAGTCTATAAATTATTTAAATAAATGATGAGTGAAATCATTATTTTGCGCAATACTCGGCTGTAAAAGAGATCGTCGAGGACCACCTTGTGGACTTGTCACTAGCCACTAGTGAATAATGTTAAAGAAAATTATTACCTAATCTATCGATCAAATTATTATTGAATATTATTTATCAATGGATGAATAAATCTAAATTGTTAATGTGATAAGAAGGATGGGGCGGATGGCGGGGGGAGGGGGGGATAATGTGTATAATAATTATTAACGTCTGTCGATCGGGAATGTGGAGCGGGACGGTGAGGAAGGTTGATGACAGGGAGCGGGGGTTGTCTCCACCCCTCTCCACCCACCGCCGCAACTGCTTAAATTTAAATTGTGGGTGAATGTGATTGTGGAAGTGGGTGAGGGAGAGGAAAGCGGACAGATCTGTGTGGTTGATGAGGGGGAGGTGGGAGTTGTCGCTTAATCATTATGTTCTCCCCCCCCCCGCCCCCATCGCCACAACTGCTTCAATTTAAATTGTGGGTGAACGTAAATGTGGAAGTGGGTGTGAAAGAGAAAACCGGGCGGATGTGGGTGGTTGTAGAGGGGGAGGTGAAACGAGGCCTTCACGACTCCCCTCCCTGTTCGCTGCTCCCACCGCTGTTAAAAGAACATTACGAATCCAACGTAATCTTGCAGATTTTCCAAAGAGCGCTACAACCCAGTTTAACTTAAAAATCGTTAGAAGTATTTTAAATTAAAGTTGAGAAAGAGTTTAAATATAAAACTTGAATGTATCGTAGGTACATTTGACGATCTCAAAGAGTAACCATTGGAATAGCCCAAGATAAAAGTAACCCCCCCCCCCCCGCCCCCCGCCCGACCAATCCTCAAAATTTGAGAGCTCACTTTTCAAGGTACGTAGATTCAGAAAACCGAATTAACAACACAACAGTTTATTATCTTCTTTATGCAGATCACCCTTCTGACTGGATCACTAAATGATGTATTAATTATTATTACGAACAATAATTAATTATCATTAATAATTATTATCAATAGGTAATTTCATCTGGTACCTAGTGAAAATTATTCATAATTTTTATTTGTTATAATTAATTATTATTATTATGATTAATTATCTCGACGTCTGAAACCATGTGCTGTCCTAATCCGCTGGATCAGTATGAATCGATCTGCTCCAACTTTGAGCCATCATTGTGAACGAACGGCTGGTCGTACAAAGCTGTGGATGGTCTTCTAAAGAATAAACTCTATCTACTCGTAAATATGAACTAAAACAAGTACCTAGTGTAAATTATTAATATTTATTGTTGGTTATTATTAATTTTTATGCTTCATTATTAATAATTAGGTATTATTAAATATTATTCATTAACTCGATATTTGAAAACCATGTGCTGTTTGAATCAGCTGGACCAGTTTGAAAATGGACCCGACAGGCCTTACGATTCACTCTCATGTTGACGATTTTCGTTCTGCTCAAACTTTGAGCCGCCATTGTGAACGAACGGCTGGTCGTACAAAGCTGCTGATGGTCTTAAAAAATTTTACGGAACAAACTCTATCTAAATATGAAATAAAAAACATACCATTTGATGAGAATATTTCGAATTTTGAAATTTTCAAAATTTCAAAATTCGTTTTGAACCCTTTCCCCTTTTTATTCGATTTTCTGAATCTACGTACATATTTTGAAACTTAAACCAACAAAATTTGTTGGTTTAAGTTTCAAAATACGTAGATTCAGAAAATCAGGTGATTTGCGTATCATAATTTTTAACCCCATGTCAAAATTTAATTGTGATTTAATTGTGACTAAGTGCCCTTGATAACTCACACAGAGGACCGACCCACGTAAATACACCACGTGTATTAGTAGTCAGATGTTATAACAATTAAACACGTGAAGCGTCCATTCCATAAAGGTAGCCATTCAGCTGATTGGCGTGTCAAAATTCGAATGTAGTGTTCCCTCAACAGTTTGAATACCGAGTATCAGCTTTCTAGGATGATCAGGGCCGAAACTGGGAAGTAATATCAAACTGTAAAGTACCTACCTAATTCCAATAACGAACAACTTCACTTCTAATTGTCATAATCATCATTGTGGCGACTTGGGACCAATTTCGTTAGCAATTTTCGTGAGCAAATTTCATGACGATTTTTTTTTTATGTGCCATATGAAAGACATGAAAATGTCAAAAAATGTTTTTCATTGGGCGATTCCAATGGTTCATTATCGAAGATAATAGGTAAACCAAAAACCCAATAATATTGTGAACATGAGCGTCATTTCGATCAAAAACTCACTTCTGGTGGAAACCGAAGCAATTTTTTTTTTTTTTTTTTTTGTGTGTTTTCAATCGCTCCGGCGGCGTCTTGAGATCTTCGCGGTTCCCATTGAAATCGAACCGCGGGTCAGTTGTGGTCAAGTCATAACAGGTCGTCGCCTCCCGCGTTTCACCTGAAAGCACATCCATTTCCATAGATCACCGCTTTCGACCTTAATAAACTCTGAGGATGACATTTGATCGGGTGTCCGGAAGAAGAGCCTAAGTCATGAGTTCTAAATTTTACAAGAGCGATAAATAACTAGGATATTGCTAATGACGACTAATAAAAGCCTGCTGGGGTGACATTGGCCTGTCTTCCATCGGGAAAATTACGAATCATCAGACACTAGTTAATACAGAAATTGGCAATGTTTTATGAATACATTGAATATTTACATTTCATTCGTGGATTTTCGAAGAAAAGGAAGCTATTAAATATTTCTATTAAAGCTATTAAATTTTGTTCTCGGTCCAAAATGTTAAGGTGATCAAACATCCGATTATTGAGTTGTTTATGTTAAGGTGAGCAAGTGGAGGCATTTTACCGAATTAAACAATCTCAAAAAGGAAGATGGAAATAATTTTATTATAATTTTAAAATTATTTAACTGCAATTAATCGATTATAAATCGAATATGTAATTTGCGAGTTTTTTTCCTTTTTTTTTAGTCGTTGAATTGGTTGAAGTCATATCGATATCTCACCAACAAAATTTGTTGGCTTTTTGTAATGAGTTGCAGTCAATTTATATCAAAGGTTTCAGTGAAAAACTTTGAGGTGAATTTCTGCAATGTTTTGAATTTTTAGTTGAGGCGTTTTACCTTTAACAGGGCAGAACTATTCTACTTCTCCACCATGGTCTGGATGTACGTTTCCCCTGTAGAATTAAAATTCACTAGTAGCATACCACTAATCATGGATTTTTTCATTGGTTCAAAAGAAAGTGTCATGGAGTGGTGCTCTTTTACTGAAGATCTGCTGCTACTTACTGTGTTCCTAATATTTACTTGCCATATTGGAAAGAAAGGAATTGTTCCAGTTCCCTCAATATCGTCTAACTGTTAAAGTAACACAAACGATATTGAGGGAACTGGAAGAATTCCTTTCGTTACTTTAGTTACTAAGAAATCTTGTTACAACTATAATCATCAAAAATTGTGTCTCCATTTTTTGCCGGGTAACACTTCAGTTTATAGGGTTTTTTCAACGCTGAACACGATGGTGAAGTCAGAATTGCAATAGCTCATTTCGTTATCAGATTAGAGCAGATGAACCGTGAAGAACATCTCAAGTAACAACCACGTTTCTTCATCTTCAAAGTGCTCCAGTTTAAGAACCACCCTTAGAATGAAGGTCACTTGTCAGACTGTTTCATTTTTGGAATTTATGGGGGACCCATACATGAATATATATGTACATATGATTGTTGGTGCCTTTTGGCAGTGAATTCGGGATAGTTTAAAAAGGATTTTGGTAATGCAAATATTGGATGCAAAAATCTCGGAAATTCGAGTTTTAAAAATTTTGGACCCAGAAAAATAGCTTCATTTTGTCGAAAATTTGCAAAGAAAGAAAACCATGAGGAGTTTTCGTCGACGCCAAACGAATGACGGTGAATCCTGATACACTCCCAAAAACACATTCGTGCTACTAATATTGCTGAACAAATTAGGTGACAGTCGAAAACGACAAGGTAAAGCGTTTTGCTACGGTCCGGAAGTGTCAATACTATCTCATATTACGAAACGATTGAGATTTCAGTTTAGTAGATGAGTTTCCCGAACACGTCTTTCCCACTTCCGTCGTACGATCCAGCGCAATCGAATTCTGGCCATAGCCCGTCTGACACGAGAAAAACGAAGGTTCGGGCTACCAAAGTAGTACAGAAACGGTACCTGTACCCACGATTCGAGTAAGGTTTTGTTCAGTGACGTGACTCGGGAATGAAAAGTGTCTAAAGAAAAAACAAGGAGGCGATTTACAAGGGGAATTTATCGAGTAAAAAGTTTCGGTAGCGGGTCAGACGTCGATTAGCGATCGAGAGGTGGACGGAAGAGAAGAGAAAAAAACAGCGATCTTCTCAAAACGGCCGGTGACAAAAGGACAATGGGGAAAGACGGTAGGAAAGAAGGAAATGAGGTTATTGGGGGAAGCAGATGAAGAAGATGAGAAGAACGCGAGCGGCGACACAAGGCGACGTACGTTCGTAGGGCGCCTGCCACGCATTTCCTCGATGGAAAATTATTCATGCATTTTTCTGGAAGAAAAAAGAAACAAAAAAAATCATATGTATAGTATACCTACATATACAAAATGAGGGTCACTTGTCAGACTGTTTCATTTATGGGTAATCCCCCCCCCCCCCCCTCACCGCTATAACTCCCCAAAACCCCCCGTAGAGCACAGATATCCAAAGCGAAGAACTATTGAAAACGCTTACCGTATCATGAAGATTTGCACGATACTGACAATTATTAATATTTACAACACAAAGTTGGCAGACGAAGAGTGGGAGAGATAAGGTAAATAAACAGTATTGCGAACATAGTCCATAAGAAGTAAACAAAAACTTACACCATTCCAGACGTTCCTCACGTTCTTTAAGGTTTCAATCACCTCCCTAGTAGATATCTTTGATATTTACATAAAAAATAAATTAAATTTATTGAAGAGAAGATCCAACAAAATAAGCATGACATCAGTTTTTTCCCCTTCCCATTCCAATTGCATTCCGAAATTGAGAGATAACTGCAGTTTTGAGTACCTACACCGTTGGAAAGGTAATTCAATTTCACAACTTTTGTGAGATTCGGCAGCTTGCAGGATTTTATTTTGGAAGAGTAGTGATCCTCGCATCTTTTCCGCTAACTACACTTTTTTTTTTTTAATTTTCATTTCTTGATATGTTATCGCGGTTTAAAAAGAAACTTGTGAACATTGTGAGTGCATTACACTTGAAGAAAATTTGAGGAGTTTTTATTTAACAGGTGTTCGCCCCTACTAGCATGAAAATGTTAAAAGAAAATTGAAGACACGAGTGGAAGAAGGTGCTATGTAACATTTTTTCGATAATTCATGTAGTAGCGCGTAGCGCACATAATCCTCAAAATATTAGGTTTATTGTCATCAGTACATGATCGACAACACCTTAGCAACACCTTGGATAAGAAAAAAAGAGAAAAATTCCGAACCAAAGAACATAGGCAAGTACGCAAACTCAATTTTCATGACATTTTACTTTTGTTACTTAGCACCTTCATCCACTTGTGTCTTCAATTATGAGGAGCATTGTTAAGTTTGGTTAGTTTCAAGATCGATTCTGAGATTCTCGGTACTTCCGATTGGGCGAGTAAACGAACTCAGTTGTGGTCGGTTCGATTGAACGAACCAACTACAGTTTATTAAATAAACTAACCAGAAACCGCCGAAGCATCGGAAACGAGCGACTAAAAAACGCCGTGAGCTGTGAGCACTGAGAAAAATCTCAAGGCAACCGATGGGTGAACAAACAGTTAGAAACTGGGTGACGCTTGTGACGCTTGTGACGCCGCCTCGTCACAAACCAGCGATCTCGTACGTCTCTTGACAACCCACAAGTACCGTAAGGCACCTTGTGTTTTGTTCTTTTTTTTTTAATATTATTTTTACCGCCGTCTCTTTTTTTTGTCGTCTTCTCATACGCAAAATTACGTCTTTTACATCCATAAATAATGGCCCGAATTATCGTCAGGGTCAACACTCGTTATACTGGCGAGCAGTTTGATGGGGAGCAGTTTGAAAGGGAAAGTCACAGTTACCTCGTGACGATCACGGTGAGTGATTATTGTTGTATTTCAGGTGTTGATTTAGTGCAAAGTACGGAAGGGCTTAATTAGCGACAGTTATTTACCCGCATACCTACGTCATAATTAGACCAGAAACTGCTGTTTTTCATCTTTCTATCCGATTGTTGTGTTTTTGGATGCGCTAAATTCGAAAATGACCACCTCCTCTTCCTGAGACGTCAGGTTAAATATTTAACACCTGGAAATCACTCGGATTCCACTTCAGTGACTGAAGTTCAGTGATCTGAATTTGACTAGGGAAGGGACATCGAAGGGTGACATCGATACATACCATCGATGGTTAGTCAACATCGGAAGTAAACCGTCGACTTCAAGTAAACTACCGATGGTACACTATCGATGAAAATCAAATGAAATGAAATGAAATTACAAAACTCTGTAAATTCTCGACAAAGCGGTGTTTTATCTTCCTCGTGCAAATCTCCCTTCTGTGTAAATCGCTGAATGGTAGATTATGAATTATCATTAATTATTTTGAAGTAGTGTACATTATTATTCATTATTAGTACCTGAATATTATCATTATTACTAATTATTATTATTACCTAATCCTTATTATTAATTGGTGATAATTCATAATAATAATGAATTCTAACATTTAGGATCTAGACATTTAGACCTAGTGATCTAGACAGAAGGGTGATCTGTACAAAGAAGATAAAGAACCGTTGAGTCAAGAATTTTTTATTCGATTTTCTGAATCTTCGTATCTTGAAACGTAAACCAAAAAATTTTGAGGGGGGTTAAAAAATGTTTTTCTTTGGGCGATTCCAATGGTTCATTATCGAAGATAACGATAACATAAGGTTGGCATATTATACGGGCAATATTATTTGAATGAGATGCTCCAAATAACCAGTTATTTCTTCAACAACTCTGCATGACAGTGGATTTTGTCCACCTGCCTTCTATCTATAGAATGCCTGGAACTCCTTCTCTCATTGTCCCCTGGATTTCTAGGAACTTCGATTGTCGAGAGTGGCAAAGGGGCGAGAAAGTTCCTGCAAAGCAAAGCCTCCTCGTCCTCAAAGCCTACATCGAAGTCAACTTATGACGTCGAAGGGAGATCGTCCAATCAGAAGGAGGTATTCGAGTGGCGACGAGGGCTCACAACGTCAGGCCTTCTCAAGTACTAACATGTTTTCCGGGAAACCCTTTCTTATTGTACAGTTCTCATTTCTCCTCCTCAAACCCACCAGCACGGTCAGTGTCTTTGGTAACTTTGCTCGGATGTGACCTACCGGTGCTATGGTGTGGCTTGTGGCTGTCTGTACTAGATCACAGCAGGATTCGACCAGCAGAACACCATCCTCAGTTCTTCCTTAGTATCTTCGTCCACCTACATCAACCTACGAGTATTATATCCTCCTAATTATCACACCCTTCAAGAAGCCATCATAACCATCACTTTTATATCACCAAAGCTTGGACCAAAAATGCATAAAATCAACCGTAACATAGTATTGTCGCGATTTTATTAATTATAAAACTCGGAAGAGTTCAATTTTGGGCTCATTGTTCAATTATGGGGCCCAATTTCAATAAATACCTAATGGCCGGTGAAATGGCCAAAGAGTAGGTACCTACATCACTTTGAAAATTCGCTCATTAGGTCATTCTGCATATTTTGTTGTTCTTCAAGTAAGTACCAAATTCGAAACGAAAATAACCGGTAAGCATTTCTTCATCGAACTGACACTTTTTAAATGGAGTCGCCCAAGAAAATAATTACTCCGTTTACCTACGTTTCAAGATAACCATCAGATAACCATGTAAGGCTTGTCTTTCCGTCCCAACACCGTCCGGCTCTAATGGGATCTTCTGGGCTCGTTATTCTGAGTTATTGGCTGATAGTTGCTGCCGCTCCCCGTCTGCGCTGTTCTACCGGCCGGTCTACACCCTCAAGCCATTTGCGCAAACTGGCTTGCACAAGCCAGTTTGTACAGTTATATCGTTGCGTGTGGACGCAGTTTGTGCAAGCCATTCGGCTTGCGCAAGCCAGATAATTTGGCTTGAGCAAAGTCAGTCTCGGACAGAAAATCGGATTGAGGTTGGAGCTTGGCATGAGTGAAGTTTGAGCGTGTGGACGAGGTTCAAGCCTCACCCACAATCTCGCGCCGGGCATAACGGTTATTTTCGAGAAACGTAAAATTACGTTCGTTATATTAAAATAACTGTCGAAAAAACTAATTACAAAAAAAACTAGTTTCTTTTCTTCTCAACCAAAAACGGGTGTTCTAATATGTTGTTAGAAATGTAGTTACTTACAAAGAAAACGAATAACTTTCTTTTCCAACTGATAGGAAAAACGAAAACTTTGTCGACACATTTGAAGATAGTTTGTTTTAAATTAGCAAGGACATTGGTTCTAATGAACGGGACTTGCAAAAAAAAAGGCTCCAAAATAGTATTAACAAAAGTAAATGATGATATCTTTGGTTAAATTTTTCTGTTTACGGTTCTTTGCATGTCATCATTTTTTGGAGAACAATCATCAAATAGGTAGAAGTAGAAAGTAATAAAAACCGATCAAACATGAGAAAACATTGGTAGGTAGGTATATAATATATACCTACCAAATATATACCTATTCAAATATTATTTGAATGAGTAGGTAATTGATCACATTTTTCTGAGAAACCACGAACGAAGGACACTAATTTTTTAGTGGAACCTATGTGACTGTTTACGTACCTAAATATTTATATTTAGAAAAAATTATAGAAGAAATAACACATTATTTATTTAACATTATTAACACTCTTTAACATTATTTTATTTTCAGTCCTATCATTTAATCGAGCCCCACGTTTTTTTTTCCTGAAGCACAACTGAGCGTGTGGACGCCACCGAGTTGTTCAGTTCAGTTTGCACAAACTGGCTTGTGCAAGCCGGTTTGCGCAAATGGCTTGAGCGTGTAGACCGGCCTTAGTCACCCTGTTTGGGTGTCCGGTATGGGCCACGCGGAGGCCGCGCAGTTGGGATTTCGGGGGAGGGTCTTATGGGCCACTGCTTTGCGCTCAAGACTTTGCTCGGGCTAGTTGCGGCATAGCTAGTTGTGGCTCGGTAATGCTCTGGGCTGCTCACGGCTCATCTCCACGTCTCTTGATCTGCTGCATTACTGTGGCCTAAGCTGGCGTGCCACCTGCGTCGTGCTGCGCTGTATTTTGAGCAGTCGAGGAATACGTGCTCCGCCGTCTCTTCGGCCCCACAATTGCACAATGGCGAGCTGACCAGGTTGAAGCCATGGAGCTTCGCCCGAAAGTCCCCATGCCCGGTGAGAAACTGCGCCGAGTAGTGATCCACGTTCAAGTGCAGCATTGCTACTCGCTCGCGCACGTCCGGCAAGCAGAAGTACGTAGTTTCAAGATAGGTACGTAGATTCCAAAAATCGGTTCGCGTTGTGCTAAAATTACGAAATTTGGTTTACAAGTTCAGACCACACCCACGATGCTCCTTAAAAATTTTCATAACCTTAGGTTGAGGGGAAGGGGTTCAAAACGAATTTTGAATTTTTAGTTCAAGTTTGAACAAAGTTTTTTTTATTCAACTTCCCGATAAGCTAGAGACTTGAAATTTTAAATATAGGTCAGAACTGTATGAAAGTGCAGAACAATATTCACTCTGTTTCTTATCTTTAAAATGTTTTAAACAATAACTATTTGTTTAATTTAATTTGAATGATGAGCTAGAGTTTCATATATCATTTCGTGAATTAGATTAGGGTGATCTGCTCGAAGATAAACCGTTGTGTCAAGAATTTGCTGAGTTATTGATTATAATATTTGATTTCTCTGGATGTTCCAGTAAATTTTTTCTAATAGGTATTGTGCGGCAATTGATTGAAATAAGAAAGATAATTGTACATGTAGCAATTTCGAGCTGACGTTGTACAGAGTTACGGGACTGTGGTACACCTGTTTAGATGATGTTGGAGGAATTCACAAAGGCACTCTTCCAGGATCTGCTTAATGTTACATAATATGTAATCTTGACTTCCATAGTCTGTGGACTAGACTATGGAAGTCAAGATTCCTTAGATTTTGACAATTTTTTATTTTTATTTTTATTTTTTTTTAATGAGTTAGGTAGTTCTTGATATTAATTGTATCAGGATTTTTTGTATTAAAAAAAATGGCTTGATTATCGACGGCTAGCCCCCCCCCCCCTCCCACGCAAATTATAAAACTTGCATGAGTGTTGGACTAAGAAAGTATTCAATCTTACAAACACGAATACCAGGTTTCTTAGCCTCCACCTGACAGAATTTGGGCCACCCATTGCATGTCCGAGTCGAATATAACGCCAAGTTTCATAGGTATCAGTGGATAATTACAGCCAGTATTTAACATGCAAGTGCAATATTTAAAGGTACGATGTTCTCTTATCGACCAAACAAAGTGGGCGAAAAATAACAACGAGCGAAAAATAAAAGCCCTTCGATCTTCCACTCTGCCGCTCATAATTATCGATTATAAGACCAACACAATTCACCCGACACATATTTCCGGAATATTTATTCCTT
This sequence comes from Stenodema calcarata, assembly GCA_963920205.1. Taxonomy (NCBI): domain Eukaryota; kingdom Metazoa; phylum Arthropoda; class Insecta; order Hemiptera; family Miridae; genus Stenodema; species Stenodema calcarata. Next base: position 3,803,409 of record OY986056.1, on the reverse strand, counting down.
AATTATAAATGTCAGTTGGGGTGATATTGACGAGATACTTGAAATGATTTGTTATACACAACTTATTTGTTCAATCTATTCCATTACTAATGATAACATCGATTTTTTCAGGCACGCATTACGGCTGCTGGTGTGCTCCGTCATCTTCTTCGAAGTGAGTATAATTTCTACTACCTACTGATAGTAAACATCTCATCTCGATGCCTAGTAATGTAAATGAACAACTCGACGGGATGTGTTTAATATAAAAAATTTTCCCCCTTTACAGCGTTAAAGTACATACTAATTTTATTTTGTCAAGAAAGGACGACGAAGACAGGGCGTGGTTCAATTTGTTCGATTGTTCTTTAAGATGAGTCTCACTCGTTTTAATCGTGTTAAATGTTGTCAACTTCGAAAAAATCGACGATATACGGATGGGCTGAATTGGACAACTCCAAGGGGGTTTTAGGGGGAGAAAAATTACCCACGAATTCCCTAAATGGACTAGTGACACCTCATTTTAAAGTTTTTTTTTTTTTACGCTGAACTCGATGGTGAAATCAGAATCGCGATATCTTATTCAAAATGGAGCACTTTGAAGATGAAGAAACGTGGTTGTTACTTGAGATTTTCTTCACGGTTCATCATCTCTATTATGATAACGGAATGAGATATCGCCACTCCAACTTCACCATCGTGTTCAGCATTGAAAAATCTATAAACTGAGGTGTCAAAAAATCGAAACAACTTTTATTATAAAACCTGTAAAATGGAGACATTTTACACAAAACTGGTAATTTCTTTAAAAATTCGCTCTTATAGCCATGCTCCATGCCTTCTTATTCTTTCCCCCATAAGTTCCTCCTACACAAAAAAAAAACCCTAAATCTGGGGGAATCTCCCGATTTTATCGAGATGTGTCTTACCGATGCAAAATATCGGACCGCCAACAGCTGAGTCGAGCAGATTTCAAGTTCAGGACGTTTCTTATGCTACCCAAATAATTAAGCACAAAATACAAAATTAAACCGAAGTTTCCCTAGGCGATTTTTGAAATCATGTTTCTAATTAGTTGAATTATACAGCCAGTAACATGAGTGCTGATTTTCACACGTCGGTAAATTTGTCTCCCCAAAAATCGAGAAATTAATTTTTGGTAGAGACGATTTTGACGAAGCCCGCATTACGTTGTAACAAAAGTTGCAGTTGTGCAGTAGAACCGAATGAGCGAATGTTTGAAGTAACTCAGGTACTCAAACTGCCCTCAACCTACAACTGTGCATCAACATTTTATACGATTAGTGAACCATTAAACCCCAGTTCAAAGATTTGTAGGTCCAATAACCTTTTTTTTTAACTTTTAACTTTTTTTCTGTACTAATTGGTTATTTGACCGGTTTTCTTCATGTTACTACATTCATTCCAATTTTCAGCAGTTTTTACTAACTACAAATTCAATTTCTAAAAGTATATAAGTCTTTAAAGTAGTAGTTACAAATGCTCATTGTTCCACACCATTTTCGGGCAATTGAAATGAATAATAAATTGATCAAAATATTATTTCCCAACAAAATCTCAAATTCGAATCATCAGTCGTATTTCATACTTGCAGGTTCTCGAACACTATTGTAATTACCACTATTGAAAGCATTATATAGAGCTTTGTCAGACAATACTCACAGCTGTCATTCTAAAGAGCGAAAATTCGTCAATGTAGTCAAGAACGGGTAGGTGATGTAGCATTGTTCGAAGGTTCTTGAATCACTTCTTTAAAGACATAAAATGTCCCAATGTGTTGCAGACTCGTATGCAAGCATTTAATTCTCGACTGTATCAACAACATGATGGAGTTGACATTCTTTTGACATTTTCATGTCTTTGCTTTGGCACATAAACTGAAACGGGAAAAATTTGTTTCCTTGATTCACCCTTTCCCTCAGATCACGTCAGAACACAAGCGACAGGCGGGCCACTACGTCATACGCACCTATGACGCACGAGAGTATGACGTCAGACGGCTGGCAGGAGGCTAACTAGTACGTCAAACCCAATGCCGTAAGAGCCTATGACGTCAGACGGCTGGCCGGAGGCCAACTAGTACGTCAGAGTCTCAGACGCACGAGCGTATGACGTCAGACGGCTGGCAGGAGGCCAACTTGTACGTAAGAGTCTATGACGCACGAGCGTATGACGTCAGACGGCTGGCAGGAGGCCAACTTGTACGTCACAGCCTATGCCGTTAAAGCCTATGACGTCAGAGGGCTGGCTAGGTGATCGGGTTTTAATAAGCCTCTGGAATTCCGCGCCTCCATTTTTATTACGGGGGTACGTGTCGACCCTGTACGATAGCTGCAATTACGACGGGTACCGAACTAAAAAAACATCGATTACTGGCAATCGATTAATATTTGCACTAATTCATCAATACTTTGATTAATCGACGTTATAGAAATCGATTAATCGACAACTTTTTGAAAAAATCAAACGTTTATAAACTCGAATTTTTTTTATTGAAATGTAGCTACTAGTTACCGAGGTCGTCGTGAAATTGGCGATTAATCGGCTACTGTAATAAAATGTCTGAAAGTCCTTTTTCTTTCAAAATGCTCCCAGACCGCACTTTTTCTTAAGCATTTTGGCACACGTTTTGGAGGCTACAACAAACAAGTTGAACAAGGCACTAACGTTAAGACCATCGCCAATCTTTAGAATACTTCCGAAATTACCCTTTTTTCAAAATGCTCCCGGATCGCACTTTTTAGAGGCATTTTGGCACACTTTTTGGAGGCAACAACAAATAAGTAAAACAGTGTGTGACATTGTGTGACTAACAAAGTGCGGAAGGCCTTAGGTAGAGGTACTAAACGTGAAGGACTTCATCAGATTATATGTTCCGCTAGGTTATAATAAATTTTATATATTGTAATGTAATGTTTAAAATTTAATATAACCCAGCGGATAATATTATTATTGATATAAATTGATTATTATTATACTAAATGTTATAATTTATAGTGTTTATACATTATGAATTTTATTAAAATGTGATTTTATATACATTTTATACGTCCTGAGAATGGGGACGGGTCATGAGTCAGTGAGATAGATTACTGACAACTGAAAACTTTGGCAACGATGTGGAATCGATTGTGGAACATTCAAACATTTGTGAATACATGAGTGAAAAGTTAGTTTCAACCTTCACGTGAGAAAAATAAATAAATAAATAAGTAATCGTGATTGAAGTATCGTTTACCAGATTAATCAAACATAGCACATATCGAATGAAAAGTACGCCAATTATTTGGGGAATTAATCGATTATTGCGATTAATCGATACCCATCCCTAGTATTGGATGCAAGTGCGTGAACCTTCGCCGGTGTTCTGAGGTACCTAACTACGACGATTCCCACGAACACAACTCGACAACCATTCGGAAAACGTCAATTTTAAGGTGTACTCACACCGAGGAGGAATAGTTTTTCTACGTCCAACTCCGTTATCTTTCGACTAGCCATCCGGAAGAGATGAGATATGGGTTTCAAACTGAAGGTGAGCACAAAAAAAAACACCCCGCCGCTCACTACCTTCTCGTCCAATAACAACCCGCACCGTCTTTTCGGAGCGAAAATGCGGTAAAAAGGTCCCTAGCGAGCGTTCCCTATACCGGGAACGGTGCGAAATGCGAGGTCCAGGAAAGCGATAACGACCTCCTGGGATCATGTCGAGTCTCCAGAGGCTTTTTCGAACCGTGAAAACCTGCGGCTTGTCAGAGTTGGGTTCAGGTGGGAAAACCGTTTCATCGCCTTCCACCGACGAGTCAAGTGTTGGGGTCACAGGGGTGTTGATCCGTGATGTCGACGGCGACGGTCAGACGGTCGCCGTAAATTACTAAAATACCAAAAATCAAAATTTGTTTATTATGCTTAAAATTACTTGTTCTTGTAAAAATAAAACATTTAAAACAAAATAAGTATGCATTAATTTAGAAAATTTGTTGATCTACAAAATTTAATTGTAGGTAGGTGGTACACATTCAATTTTTTTTCTAACCTTCAGATCTTCAAAACTCTGCAAAAAGTTAAAATTAATTCGATTTTTTGGATATTGTTGAATTATTTCCGTGTTTTAAAACCGTTACATGGAAGGTTTCTTTTATTGTGAGTACGTATACGTTTTGTTTCCCTTTAAAAAACCTTCAAAACGCTGTTTTTTGTTTATTATTATCTTCGATAATGAGCCATTGGAATCGACCAATGGACTATGGAATCGACCATTGAACCCCCCCCCCCTCCTCCTCAAAATTTGTCGGTTTACTTTTCAAGATAAGTAGGTACCTACGCAGATTCAGAAAATCTAATACAAAAAATTAAAAATCCGTTCGTCCGCCGTTGCCCAGTTTCATATCTCGATAAATTCAAATGGAACGGTATCGTTTTTAATTCAAATTTAGTTGAAGTTGATTTTTTAGTTTTTTTTTTTTGAGACCATCCGCAGCTTAATAGGACCAGCCGTTTGTTCTCAATGAGGGCTCAAAGGTTGAGCCGATATAAACTTGTCAACACGATCGTGAATCAAACGGTTGAAATACAGGCCAATGTTGATACTTAGGAACAGCTGTTTGGAACATCACATGGTTTTTGTGATGTTGATTTGTTTTGTTATGAGGTAATTTCGAATGTTTGGAAAAACTGTTGCTTCTTTTATGGAAAAACTTTTGCTGGCGTAGGTACGTGGAATTCAAAACCCCAGAATTATATCGGTACACTTTATTTGTAATTATTTCATCATCTTCATCATTTAGTTTCTGCACAAAGAAGATAATAAACCGGTTTGTCAAGAATTTGCAGAGTTTTTTTTTTATACCAATCGGTTCAGTCGATACAAAGATATTGCTGAAATACTGGTCAAGTCACACATTGTTTTGGTTTTTGGCCTTGGGGGAGGCAAAAACAATTTTACCAAAATAGGATTATTTGCTGTATTGTTGATTACCTCCTTTGGTTGAAAAACCTTTGTCTGTTTGGAGGGTTGTAGGAGGTGGTAAGAAAAGGAGAAGTTTTTCCGAGCTTTCGTCTTTAATAAGCCATCTTCATGCCTGAAGATGGCTTATTAAAGCCGAAAGCTCGGAAAAACTCCTCCTTTTCTTACCACCTCCTACAACCCTCCAAACAGACAAAATAGGATTGATTCTTGAAGCATAAAGGAAACGTTTCTAGGATATTCCAAGAGAATTTAGGCGAATAGTAGGTATAATATAATATAACTCTCCATCACGAATACGTAAAATCAGCGCGGGATATGTTCTAATATAAATTCAAGTGCCTCCACGTTCGGTGACATTTCTGGTTCCGCTCGGGCGCTTCTCAAGGAAGAAATACTGAGGCGTCATAACCAGTTACTTAGTCACCCTTTCCTCAAAGTGTGGATGCCATGTAAATTAAAGATAATCGCTATAGGAAATATTGAAAGACCTAACAAGATACAAATCGGGGCTTTCTAGGCCAAGGCATCGTGAACCCGACATCCACCCAACACCAGGACGGCCAAGGGACCGTGAAAAGTTGCTTAATAACGTACAAAGTTTTGACCTTGAGAAAGTTTTTTTTTTTCTAATAATACTTTTGATATTCGACATCATCTCCGAAGCGAATTCTTTATAACGACATTGTTAATGTCCTTTCGACGAGTTGATATGTTCATCGGTTCAACCGACCGAAACAGTTCCGCAAAGAGAAGGGTGTTCTGATACTTGGATTTGCCATGGGAAATACACTATTGACGACGATGTAGGTCTCCTTTGTGGTGCAGCATTGACGGCCTTTAGAATTCAAGTTTACACCCCGAAATACTAGTACGATTGTAATAATTACAATCAACAATTATTGTTGATCCTCAAATATCCAAGGAATGGTCCCAAATCGTGGGCTCAATGCTTCAACTAGACAACTCCAAATTCACAGTTTGAAATCATCAAAGAACTCGATTTTTATACTTACATATCGTCGGCTTGTAAGTGGTACCTCGTAAGTGACAAAAATGCGTTTTTTGGGTTTTTGGAACCGTTGAGCTCAGAAAAACTTGCTGCGTTGTTTCACAGAAGGGCTCAGGGGAAAAACGACCTCAGTCCATTAAACTGATTTTTAGAAAATCAGCAATTCATAGTTTTCCCACTCTTCCAGCGCTAGGAAATAATTACCTAAGTTTGGTTTATAATCTTCAATAATGAACCATTGGGATCGACCTAGGGAAAACAATTGACCCCCCCCCCTTAGTTTGAGGGTTTACGTTTCAGAAAATCGAATAAAACTCCTTCCATCTGTTGTACGCACCACTTTGCCCCGTTAGCGTTGTGCTGAATTTCGGACCAGCCCAAGGATGATCCTTAAAAATTTTCATAACCCTACGTTAATGGGAAGGGGTTCAAAATGAATTTTTTAATTTCGAAAACGTCATATCTCGAAAATTTGAATTGGAACGGTATAGATTTTAGTTCAAAATTGAATAGAATATAATTCAGAGAATTTTTTCAGACCATCCGGAGCTTTTTTGCGACTAGTTGAGCTGAAAGGGTGAGCCACTGAAATACCTTCAACAAGAGCGTGTGTCAAACGGCGGCTAGTCAGGTCAACGGTCTTTGTGGGGAACAGCTGATCCATACAACATTGTTTTGTCACAGTGGCTTGTTTTTAAAGTCAAAATCAGTGAGGTTTCTGTTATAAATCACAAAAGTGGACATCAATCATTTGAAGTGGAAATAAAAGTGGAAAAGAAGAATAACGGAGTTTCTTTTCGGTATTTCGCAACACGTTTTCGTGATGGCAAAAACATGTTCTTACTTTGTGTCTTCCGCTGTTTATGATGACCACGAGCTCTTTCTCAACAGCGCTCTTTCCACTGATTCTTACAACTCAGCATTTATTTTTAAGGAAGTTATTTATTGTAAACTAATTGTTGATTCTTGTTGAACATCAGGTGTCCGGCGCGTCGGAGGAGTCGACGGAAGCGGCATCGACTGATTTGTACAGCGAAGTGACGACTGAACGCGAGTCGATCGAACTCGAGGGGAACGATACGAGGGAGGCCCTCGCCCACGACAGCACGCATCACAGTTCCGTAAGTCGACATACGAGACAATTATACGATTATCCAAGAAAACGGCTGAGAAAATCGCTAAAAATTGCTAAACTATCAAATTTGCTATAATCCTACGTAATCTTGTCTATGGAAATAACTACTTATGCCAATCGACTTTATTGTAAATAAAACAAAAATAACTAGTAAATTATTTGAATCGGGGCTAGATGACACAATTCAGATATTGGGACAACCTGCCCCAGAGCTGTGAGACTTGTTGCCCTATTTCGCCTTTTTTAGTGTCTTGGCTTCCTAGGGTGATGGCCGGAAGATTTCTTTAGATTGAATAAATGGTCTCTTGGATAAAATTACTCCCGATAATTTAGAACCACCACTAAGAAAGTAAGAGATGCGAGAAAAAAGAGTAAATAGTTTTTTTTTTAATTTTTTTATTCAACTTTCAGCAATACAATACTTTGTGTTGTGCTTATTTTACAGATAAATAATATTCCTGGTACATAGGTACTGGTACTAGGTACTGACGTGAGGGGTACTGTCCAGTGACAGTGAGTCAGGGGTACTGTCCAGTGACAGTCCCTGCTAATCTTTTTTTTTTTTTTTTTTTAAATAGGTAGATTGACAATTAGATTGACAATTAGATGATATTGATTTTAAGAAGATAGATAATTGATTATGAGTAGATAATATGTTGGTATGCGATAAATAAGTAAGTAATATGTATATACTAAATACCTAATTAATAAATAAGTGTTAAATAATTTGGTATTTACAATCAGGTACTATGTGGTCCTATCACTTGAGTCCAATATGTCTGGTGCTCTTTTTCTTTTGAGGCGTCTGGGTTGGTGCATCCCCCATAGTGACAGCAGGTGTTCAAATATAGCGGGCGATGGATGGTTGCGCACACTAACATGTAGGCGGTTGGCGGTGGATCGAATAACTTCTTCAACCACTGGGATATCGAGATCTCTGTGAATGACGTCGTTCCTCACGTACCATGGTGCGTCAGCTATGGTTCTTACGACTCTGTTTTGTTGGGTTTGGATTCTTTTTATTTGTGTCTTGCTGGCCAATCCCCAGATAGAGCAGCCATATTGCCATAGAAGTATTGCCATATTAGTATTGCCATAGAAATATTGCCATATTAGTATTGCCATAGTATTGCCATATTAGTATTGCCATAGTATTGCCATATTAGTATTGCCATAGAAGTATTTTTTTTAACTCACCAAAATTAAAAATGAAGCAAAGTCAAGGAAGACTTATCCACTTTATCCAGTCATCATTACTGAGACTTGTTACCTCTTGGACATCTAGCCCCGGTCTCTCCTATTTCGTTGTAAATAAACTAGAACTGCATTTAGAATTGTATTCATCAACGTCGTACAGCACTTGGAGTGTTTTTCAGGCGGATCAGAATATTTGTAGTTCCTTAGAGTAGCAAGCAAGTTTTTTTTGTAGTTAAAATGCTCTTGTGGAAAATTAGGAAAAGCTGCGATGAATCGTTCGTCCCGTGTGGTCTTCATTTTACTTATAATTAAACCGTGAGAAGCACTCGGCCTGCTATGAAGTCACTCGGTGAACCAGGCGCCGCGGCGGTCGAGAACTCCAATTTTTCGAGAAAAAAAATGCCAGGAAAAGTCCAAGGAAAAGAAAAGTCCTTTGAAAAGAAACGAAAGGAGAGAGAAAGGATCACGATAACGCGGATAAGCCGAGATCGCAGGGAAATCGCTTTGAGGAAGATGGTCAGCAGAGGAGGCGCCGGACTACGTGAATCAAGTGGAGCTTGAAGTGACCTGAATAAACACGAATTGTCGTACAATCGTCACCGGCGAGGGAATTGTTACGAGTATTTTCTTCTTTTCGTGTTTGCGAAACAGTCTGAAGGGCGGAGGAACGTGGGGTTGAATCAAGTCGGTCGGATTTCAGTTTAAGGCGAACGAGGCCGGTGGACAAAGTGACCGAGAAGAAGAATTAGATCGGTCATCCTCGAGTGAACAGAGTCTCCCGATACTGAGGTGAAAAATTATGATGTCTGCCGTGAAATGTTTGGAGCGCTTCGTGTTTTCAATTATGAACCTTTGGAATCGTCCAAGAGACTTCAGCTGTTCTTCACGGATCATCTGCTCTAATCTGATAACGGAATAAGATATCACAACTCTGACTTCGTGTTCAGCGTTGAAAATTCTATAAAACTGAGGTTTTACAGTTATTTTTTCGATCAGCAAAGAGTTGATAGCAAAAAATCAGTTAATTCTTCGAGAATTCGATCTTACAGCCATGCTGCATGGCTGTGGATTTGTGGATATTTTTTTTCGTAAGAAGTGAAATTGATTATTGCCAACACTCCCAAATTGCCATTATCCGAAAAAATTGAACGTCACTCAGTGTTTAACGGAAATTGCATGCTGATTTCAAATGTACCCCATGTTCCCATAACTGAATTACTCATTAGCTGCCAAATCATAAAAAAAAAACCTCAAAATCCACGTTTTCCGACATATTTTTCATCGCAGAGCCAATTGGAACCATCTAAAAATGGTCCGGTTCAACAGTAAAGTTGTTTTTTTTTTTTTTTTAATCCTACGCCCGTCTCGTTCATCAGACGTCTCGCTGCCCAATACCTCTCAGTCGCCGTTTCTTCTGGGGATTCCCCGCTTATCCCTTCCAGTGCAGGGCACTCCATGATATGGCGGGCGTCCATGTCTCCTATGCTGCACAAAGGACATATTGGCGAGTCGACTACTCCTATCCTGTGCAGGTGCTTTTGTAGGTAGTCGTGGCCGGTGATCATCCTAAACAGGGCTACCGATATTCGCCGTGGTAGAAGAGAAAAGAAATATGGTCTTCCTCTGTTGCAAGTGCCTCCCAGTCCTTCCCATCGCTCGCCGCTTCCATTTTTTGTTTATTGCGACGTTTTTTCTGATATACCCTCACTGCTGTCGTTAAATATAGCTTTTCCGAGTCAAATTAAAGGTTTTCCGACAAAAATTAAGGTTTTCCGAAACAAAATAAAGGTTTTCCATTTCAAAATAAAGATCGTTAAGATACGTTCACTGTAGCGGACTGAAACACTTAATGAAAACAAGACAATGACAGCCTGCTTGTCCATTCTCTATCGAGTTTCATATGGACTATTCCTTATGAATGATCAGGGAGATTTCTGCCGCGTGCGTGCATCCCTTCTTTATGTAGCGTATCCATCATGCTCGTTCACTCCAACAGCGAATGGATGAACTCGGACTTCATACTCTTACTCGCCTCAACTGAATCCTGCAGAAAAGGTGTTTTCTAAAGTGAAGCTTCATGCAAGAAATATGTTCAGGGAGCCATGTGAAAATCATGACTTAGTTTCAGTGATCGTTGTGTAGCCACTGTTACCTCAACAGATTGTTTGAACTATGTGATGGACATGATGCTACGGCTTCCTGCAGCAGCAGCTGAGAATGATCTTTAACATTATTAGTTTTGTTTTGTTCAATTTTGATCAAGTTCCGTCTTGTTCTGTTCAATTTTGTCAAGAAACCAACAAAAAAAATCAATTGAAAAATGTAAAAAATGTTAACAGTGTACATATACAGTACTTTTATTTTATTTCGGAAAACGTTTATTTTGTTTCGGAAAACCTTTAATTTGATTCGGAAAACCTATAGGTGATAAATTGAGAGAAAAGCAATTGTCAACGCATATAGGTCGTGAAACTAAAAAAAAGTTGACTTTATATCGTCTCCAGGTGTTCATTTGACTTCGAATGGACCTTCAAATTTCCCCTGTGAATCCTCACATGGCTAGCCTTTGGGTTTGGAAGCCGAATCGGCTAAAACCCTGCACCTTAGTTCCTGTGGGGTATTTCAGAGTCCTGGGGTTTAATCTTTTAAATTAGTACTATCTAAGATAAACGCTTGCATACGAGTCTGCAACACATTGGGACATTTTATGTCTTTAGTCCCCACCACCATCACCCCCCCATTTCCTCCCTCATTACCCTAATATACACCCTAATAAACCATGGTACATTAAACACACATGTTGTGATACTACAACTGTTTCGGTTATCCTGTGAATTAAGGTTTACTTTCAAAATTCACTTCAAATGAACTCGAAAACACCTCTAACACCCAACTACAATTTCACGTAGCATTCCTATATATACACCCTAATAAACCATGGTACATTAAACACACATGTTGTGATACTACAACTGTTTCGGTTGTAGTATCATTGTCTTCTGTTTAACTCAGCTTTCCGTGCATCCACGGTCGTGTGCAGGGCGTGGAAATATTCGATAAATTGAGTGCTTTCCAACGAGTGGTGAACGATTTTCATGGGTTGGAAAATGAGGAAGTTACTTTTCGTCAACAGTTTTCGTGACGATTTTTTTGTTTGTGTGCCATAAAAAAGGCATGAAATGTCAAAAAACAGATGACGATCATTTTCTTTCGACATTTGAAATCGGGACAATACTGAAAGTACCGCTAGTACTTCACTAGTCAATTGTGTTGTTTGAATGCCATATGTGTGTCGCCAAGTGGTTTCAGGCTCCGAAAGAAGGCGTAATTATAGTTCTCCACAGAACACACCAACTTCAAATGAGCAAGCACTAGTTGGAAAGTAGCCGTACGCTCGACGGCGCGTTACAAATTGTTTCAAATCTTTCTTTCGAGCGTACCTACGTCCGATTTTTTTTCTTGCGCTCGTCCAAGTAGATTTTTGAGGAACAAAGAGGTGTCAAAGGGCTCTTACCTCGAGGATCTGTTTTCCTGCCAAAAATATCGACTTTTTTCTCTCCTCCTCTGCCCTCCAACCGCCTCCTTCAATACTGGATACCCCGTTAGGGCCTGCAGTTCGGATGAGTGGTTGGGAGAAGACCTCCCTTCCTGATCGAAAGAAAAACTTTCCTCGTCCCGATTTACAATTAGTCTCACGTTAAAGGAGCCTGTGGAGCGGGGCGCAGAAAACGAAACAATACGCCGAAAGAGAGAAAAAAAATACGTTTTTTTCGATGGTCGAACTCTTATTTCCTGAGGTCGAAGGGGACGGTATTTTTATTTAAGTGTTTTCAACGAGGCTGGCACACCTTCTTAGGACACATCAGTGGTTTTCCCACGAGGGTTGATCTTTTGGCAAGTTATTCACTCTTCACTGGTGATTTTGAATTATGACAAAAAGGGTAGACGCCTGGAGCACCTTATCAATCAGGTGTTTGGCAGATCCTGCACTGCCTCGCTGAAGTGGAGGATCTGCACTCCCAACGAGAAGCTGGTGACTTACCAGTAATTGATCATAAATTGGAACTATTTACAAACATACCAATACATTGTAAAGGGGTCGGTCGTCTAGATCAGAAATCGGCAATGTGTGGCTCTTTGTCCTCTTGAGTGCGGCTCTTCACAAAATTTAATATCCTACGGGCTTCAATGTACTATGTCTAAATGTCTAAATAAATAATATTAGATAAAATGTCCTTTAATAGTTCAAAAAAGCGAGAGGAAGGGTCATCAAGGCGGCGAGCTTAGTTAAAAACTACGGCTTTCCGGAGGAATACAGTTAAGAAAAGTAAAGAATCAGAAATGTGAAAAGAAGACAAAATAAACAAGTTCGGGTTGTAGTTTTATGGGTGCTAAGGGGAAACAGCAGCTTTTAATGAATGTCAAAAATCATAATAAAAGTTTAAAAGCAAATCTGTTTATAACGGTTATAAACAGATTTTTTTAATGCATTTTATAAACAGATTTGTTTATAAATTGTTTTAATTGGCATATTTGGTTCTTTGGCACATAAGTTTGCCGACTACTCGTCTAGATTTTTGGGATCTCTCTTTGCCGACTACTCGTCTAGATTTTTGGGATCTTAAAGTTTTCATTTTTAAATAAATCTACAGCAAAAGTTAAAATACTTGTGGCATTTTCCATTCAAATTTAGTCTTTTCGCAACCAAATTTAGTTTTTCCCAATCAAATTTAGTTCTTTCTAATTCAAATTAATTTGTTATTAATCAAATTTTGTTTTTTCCCAATCAAAATCAAGGTTTATTCACGGTTTAGCAACCGCATCAACATGTCTAAATCTTCTTAAATCGACTAAACACTAACTCGAGAAGTTCAAACTGAGGGGTTGGAATAAAACCTGTTCCTGGAAATAACAACACCAGTCAATTTTATTGATACTAACACAACACACCTGTAAAGAATAGAACAAATAACACATGTTTGTAAAGAACTCAATATTGAGTTCTTCGGCGTGAGCGATTGTTGAACCATGAATAAACCTTAATGAAACGTGAAGAACATGTCAAGTAACAGTTCCACGTTCCTTCATCTTCAAAGTGCTCCAGTTTGAGAGCGGAATCCTTTAAAATGAGGTGTCACTAGTCACCCCCACCCCCTAAAACTCCCCAAAACCCCCCTTAGTGTGGCCCCATTCTGTCCATCCTCAGCCCATTTGAACTGGAGTATTAACTAGTATTTTGGTCAAGAAAGAAACAACACTCGAATGGCAGACGAACTATGAGGCTTCATCACTAGAGAAGGGATACTACCACTACCAGGTACAGCCACTCGTGTCATGGAAACCCTGGTTTAAAGGGGAACCCTACACAGAAATGAGATAGTCCAGCTAGTAAGGATGAGGACTGGACACGGCCAAACCAATAGATCACTGTACAAAATACATGTAGCCGACTCACCTGAATGCGACCACTGCAACGGGGTAGAAGATGACGTCGAGCACAGGATTGTCGAATGCCCATTTTACGAGGAAGAAAGGAGGACCTACAGCGAATTCTTTGGCGAAAGTGGTCTCAAACACATACTGAAGAAAGGAACAACAGAACAACTTAAAAAAATACTGAAATTTATGAGAGAAGCGGGGATTCATTTATAAGATCTTTGAATTTTCATTTTATCTATTATCAATTTTATATATTATTCAATTATAACATTATTCAACAAATAATTTAACTGGCGATATGTATTCATGACATATGTAATACACAGTCTATAAATAAATAAATAAATAAATAAAAAAATTAAAAAAAAAACTAGTATTTTGGCCCTCCTGAAGATAGCTGGTGATGCCCCTCAAGCAACGATGGGTTGTTACTGAAATAACCGGTTCAATATTTGTTTTTCTTGTATTTTCCTAAGTGAGTAATAAAAATTTCACTTTGTGTCATCAACTGCCGCATCTTGGACCATAAAGCTTCGAGAAACCACTTAGTCAGAGGCGTCTCCAATCGTCGCCAACTAGTTCAGGGCGTTCGATTGACAAGCGGCTCCTTTGTTCGTCAGGCCCATTCCATTCTAATTCGGGTGGAGAGGAAGCGCTGTGCACACCTCGGAAAAACCTCAGTGCGAAAAACGGCAACCGGGCATAGCGCCGGTAGATGAGACGTGAAGGAGGTAGTTACTCGGTTGGGATGATCCCTCAGGAGTCACACAGAGGTTTTCCTTCGGCCGTTTGATGCGAGAATGGTGAGAAAAGGCTGGTCGACCGTGTCCAAACTCTTTTGTCGGTCGTTGGGGTCGATCGCTTGTCACCACTCTTCAGTCAGGACAATGAAGTGGTGTCCCTTGCCATCCATACAGGGCACGATATCGGATCGCGGTTCTAATTCGTTAAATAGGGACATCGCTCGTCGCGTTGAACGGACTTGAGATCTCTCTTAGTCCACATCGATCTACCTCGTGATTCGTACCACATGAAGACTCTTTGAAGTCAAGATAGAACAATGAGCAATCAAAAGTGTCACAACTCAAAAATTGCTTTCATCAATTGGTTCAGAAAATCCGCTGTATCGGTCTGTCCGAAAAAACGGTTCTCCAGTAGCTACCCAGCAGTAGTTCTCCAGCAGTTCAATCCGTGTCGAAGTCCAGCTGCGAACCCCTCCAAAACTGTTGGAACTCGAAAAGCACGCCTTTTTTGGCAACTTTTCGTGTAAATCGGGAGTTTCTATCACAAAATTTAACGACAACTCATATCAAATAAACCTTAAATTCTATTGGGAAAAAACTTAATTTGGTTGGGAAAAACTCCTCTTATTTCTCGTTCTACAATGCCTGGATTTGAACCATAAGCTGAAAACTATTTCTGCTTACCTTTTCAAAACACCTCAATTTCTTTAAGAATTTAGCTCTATCAAGGGTCCCAACGTCCTGAGAAGACCAGGCCGTACCCTCACCATACTTGGAAAAGATGGCAGCCATTTAAGAGGCATGGTAAAATCAATAAAAGCAACAAAATTTGATACCTTTCTTTTAATGGTAATCAAACTTTGCAGTGTAATGATGTTGTCCACACATCCACGACCCTTGTGAAATCCATTCTGGTTCTCTAGTTCACAGCAAAGCCAAGCAACCTGTTCAGCAAAACAGTGACTGCGGTAATGAAGAAATAGCCCAGGCTTCAAATCCCATCGTTTTTCAACTCACTTTCGTGTTCTGTCCCTGTACCAGAGACACAAGCTGCAAAACGTCCATACTTCGTACGACGACAAAATCCCACCCAGTGCAGAGGAAAGTCAAAAACCTGTCGTGAAGTGACACTCGCAAGTGATGCGAACTGGTGGTACAGTGCCACCTCTAATCAGGTTCAGGAAAATACAGCAGCTCCAACACTTCCAACTCCAGAACCTGACAAGATATTGGAATGCAGTTACACTAGTTTGCTCTATCATACGTCGATCATGAGGATCTATACGTGTATTTTGACATGTGCCTCTGTCCAAGACGTCGATAGTGCCTTCAGCGGGCCAAAGGATTTCACATGTTCCCACACTAAAATTGAATAACAATTGGGCCATCAACTGTCAGACTTATAAAGACGATGAAATATCTATTTGTGATGGCGATCAAAAATTGATCCCAAACCCCTGTGGGTAACGGTTATGCGCTGATTCCCACGAAACCCAAATTATTAATAAAAACGGAAGAAGGACCACCGGACAAAATGTCCAGAACAATAATAAGGTCTTACCTCGAATTTCGGCGCGATCTCGAATTCCCAGGTGGTTGCAGCGCACTATGGGAGAAACAGGGTGGGTTTTGGGGCAGTGAAGGATGTTGAGGATGGGCAAGCCTACCTACAAATACGCGCGAATAGTAAGTGATGCGAATTGGCGACAAACTACCCCAAAACTCTCGATCACTTCAACTTTTTCGGCACAGGTCGGTTATTGGATATAGACTTGGAAGATTCTCACGGTACAATGATATTTGGTTCGACTATGTCCAAGGTCAGATGGCAACTAACTAACTTCCGATCTTGAGCCACTCTCTGGCCCAATAATCTGATAGGCCTTTTCTGTCAATAATCAAGGTGGAGGCCTTCTAGTGGAATTTCCCTAAGTTACACCGCAGTTAGCGAAACTATGATGATCGATTGGTTACCTAAATTTTGACGTCTCTTGTTGTTGGACTTAATTTTGTTTGTTCTACGCTGCCATCAATATTGACAATGCATCGTTTTGCAGCATACCTAACAATAGAGCTTTGTGTTCACTTTGGCAACCATGCGACAACTGAGAGGGTGGCACTTTACAAACGATAACTCCAATAATTTATCAGCTATTGACTTGTTAATTGGGAATACGGCTACATTGTGTGACTTCCCTCACGTTGAACCGGTCTTAGTACAAATCACTCCAAGGAGGGTGATTACCACTGCAATTGGCTCAGGATGACAAGCAGCCCAAGACTACACTAAGTGACACTCAATGAATCGAAACTTCCGCGGGTCACACTTACAAGACTGTAACTATTCGTCAGGAACCCACGAATAACAAGTGTATTCAAGCTGAAATGGGCACCTCGAGAAAAATTGACCGCCGCTCACCCGGTAAGCATTTCTCCCGATAAAAAAAAAACGAAGAAAACTGATACAGACGAGTATAGTTAGTGGAAAATGAAATGCGACGAAAGTGTTATGACCGGAGGTTTGGTGAAGGTTTTCGGTCTGTTTAGGATGACTAGCGGGAAGAGCCTTTTCCTTTTCCTGACTCCTGGGTCTTGTGGTGAACAGTAACTGATTAGCCCCGTTTCCATGGGAAGTCGAACAGTTCTTCAGATGGTCCTTCCATCGACTAACTGTTCGGTGACACCTTCCCTTATTTTCCACTTGGTTTTTCTTTCTATTCTTCGTTGGATTGTCTTCTTGTCATCGTCGACAACGAGACGACCTTTGGGTACGACATTTTCCGTTGATCATCAAGAGAGGAAATAGATTCGGATTGATCATCAAACCATCTATATAATTAATTGTGTAAGTCGGTCAAAAAACTCGTTGGTGATTTTTTGGAAAGTATTGGTTAAGTTTTTAACATAAAGACTTGTACCTAAAATGTAGGCGTGTCAACAACAAAATACTTACGCTCAAAGCAAGAGTAGCTCCAAGTCTAAATGGAACTACTCATCTCATCAACTAACCAAATTTCTCAAGTTGTGATTTCACTAAAAACTGAAAGACTTCAATGACATTCGAGGTTTCTGTCCCACGAGCGACATGCGGTTGGGCGGTTGAGTGACAAAATTTACAACTTTATAAAACCAATCTATTTGTAAATTTTTAAAATTAAACATTTAAATTAGGTCTAAACATTGAAAAGAGGACTTTCACGTAGGTACATGAGAACAATGAAATACTACATATTTCGTGTTTTCTCTCGTTTAAGCAAAATCGTTACGCCCACAATTATGAGAATGCTGTACTACTCCGCGGTTCAATAGATCATCTTGTACCGCTTGTATTCATCTTAAACTAAACCTATCTTCGTTACATAAAAAAAATCGAGGTACGTGTTATTGAAAGATGTAAATTTGTTGAACATACAGACACTCCTTGTATCGAACATCCAGCACATTAAAGCAGGTTTTGCAGGTTGAAGCAGGTTTTGAGGGAGCAACTGCATGTTTGAGGGAGCAACATGTTTACTTTTCCTAATAATGTTGTTTCAATTTCCCACACGTATTTCCACTCCAAACGAATTTTTCAAAAGGTATAAAAAGGCATACCTTTTGAAAAATTATGAATTTGCCCCTGCCCTCCGTAGGAAGTTGTTGGAAATTGAGCACTGAGAGAATAAGTCTAATTTTGAAAAAGCATTTTCTGGATGTCCAGAATGGTATTCCTACGCAATAATTTATAATTATTTTTTCAATTTATTGTGTAATAATTATTGCTTTTGGCGAATTATTGCAATTTTCGCTTTTTAGAGATCGGCATTTTCAATTCTGCCTCTTAGCGCTCAGTACCATTTTAGTTGAATGACCTTAATACCTAATAATTCATAATAATAATTCATCTATCATTCAGTAATCTAGACAGAAGGGTGATCTGTACAAAGAAGATAATGAACCGTTGTGTCAAGAATTTCTACATACCTTCTTCTAACGACTTTTATGGTAAAACAGGGTTGTACCTAGCGCTTTTTGGGAAATCTTCAAGATTACGTTGGATTCGTAATATTCGTGTAACTGCAGTGGGAGTGGCGAAAAGGGAGGGAAGTCGTGGAGTTCTCTTTCTACGCCATCTCTACATACAGTGGCGGCTCGTCCATAAGGCCACCTTGGCCCTCGCCCCACCCAAAAATTTGCAAAGGAAAACAGAAAAAACATAGAACAAGGAGAAAAAAATCTTACCTACTACTACCCACCATGGAAGAAGGGAGATCTCCCTTCCTCCATGACTACCCACTTCCACTGAGTCGCATTTTGTTTCGATTTATCGATTAAAAAAGTCGATTAGCGGATCGACCAGAAGTGCCCCAGTCTCAATGTTGAAGGTATAGGCGCTTCCTGGGGTGGGGGAAGGCACTCTGTGTTGCGAGATAGGAGGCGTTCCGGGCGGTGGCCAAAATATCGTATCAAGTTGAACGCCGAAAACAATCGATCGTTGAATCGTTCCTTGTCAAGGAAGAACGAGTTTCATTCTTCCATGCTTTCTTCCATGTTTGATAAGAATGATATCAAAACGTTGCCTGACGTTATAATATTATTTTGAATGCATTGACTGGTGGTTTTTAGCTTCGTATTTACTCATCATAGTAAAAGTGAATTATTGTCTCCATAATATTAATCAACTAAACATTGAAATTTAATACCTCACGTGCAACGCGTGAACGCTTTGCTAGTCGTCAAGACTGAAGTGGATCCACAGAAAACCGTACTATACTACGTGGATCACTATTCGCCCAAAAGAATCTCATTTGTTGATTTCTACATTCTGTAAGTTAATAACCGTTAATAACAGTAATATACATAATATTATTATGTAGCTCAGCCAACCGTTGAGAATACTGTTTTATTTGTTATCCCTGAAACTGATGGTGACTTCGTTGACTCGAGCTTTGTTTGAGCTAACCAACGAACTCTAAAAGCTAGTTGAAATCAATCTTGCTGTTCTGTGATCGCTTAAAATGTTTTGATACGATTGGATAAGAAAACGTATGTGCAATCTGGGCATAAGAGGACATTTTTAGAGGGGGTTTTCAAGGTACCACTCGGCTAGGAAGCAGATGGTCGCGATTGCTAATTTTTAAAAACCCCAGTAATAGAAACTCCAATAATATAATTTTTTGACTACCTTTATAATGTACTCTTTGAATAGTACTCGTACAGTCACAATTTCTCTTTTATTCTTCCTATAATTTTGAAGATAATTATTTTGGTGGGTAGGTGGGATTGCCTTGCAGCCACCTCCTCGTCGGTAATCCTGGATAGTGGTCAGTAATCTTCCCTCTCCTCAAGAGAACTCTTTGGAGAACGATGTTTCCTGACTTGCTAAGAGCTGCATACCATTAATTATGAAGCAGTTTAGCTGTAAGGGTAGTTTGAGTTTAGTTCCAATAGTGAAAATATTGCTAAATATTGCCCTGGTGCCCCACCAGTTTCTGAGCCCACGAGCCGCCCCTGTCTACATACACCCACAATATAAATTTTATGTACCTATGAGTGGGTTGGAGTGGAGAGAGGGTGTAACGATTACAGTAGTTATGGCGTGGGAGTGGGGAGAGGGTGTAACGATTACAGTAGTTGTGGAGTTGGAGTGGAGAGAGGGTTTAACGATTACAGTAGTTGTGGCGTGGGCGTGGAGAGAGGGTGTAACGAGATTACAGTAGTTATGGTGGGTGAGGGGGAGGGAGAGCGTAAGAATTGAGGGACAACTCCCCCCCCCCCCTCATCTGCCCGACTTCCTCCTTTTCACCCACCTCTACATTTACATTCACCTATACCTAGTTTAAATTTAATTATTTGTTGCAAGGGTGGAGAGGGGGGAGAGAGGGCGACAGAATTAAGGGACAACTCTCACCTCCCCCTCATAAACCACCTACACGTGCCCACAAAATAAAGGGTTTCACTCATAATTTAAGTATATAAATAATTTATAGACCATGCCTGAGCTAGTGACGCCTATTCAAACCATTTGTTGGCCCATTCTTCCAATTCTGGATATTGTATGCAGATCAGTGTGATCTACACAGAAAGGTGATCTGTACAAAGAAGATAATAAACCGTTGTGTCAAGAATTTGCAGAGTTTTTGAACTAAGTTTGATTTAGTACATTAAAATTTAATGTACTAAAAAAGTCCCGCGGAATGCGATTCGTCTCAAAATGACTCAGAAAATGACCTAATTCAATGCCAACAGAAAGGCATGATATGGGCAGATCTTTGTAGTAAAACACCAACTTCTTCAAGACTTGAAGAAGTACTTAGTACTCCACGTCAAATTTTCCATTAAATTTCAATGGAGCTTTTTTTTTTTTTTTTTTTTTTTTTTGAAAACTGATATCCGCCATTGTGACGTCCCGCGGAGAAGGATTCGCCTTGAAACGACTCAAGAAATGGCCGAATCCCGGTAAAGTCGTTCAGGACGCCAACACTACTTGGGCTTCACGATGTCGCACTCGCACACATTTCCACCGTGAAATCGATTGTCTGAACCCTGTCGGACTCGATTCACCCGTGCAAAATCGCTTCCTGGTAAAAACTCCGCGGTCAATTTTTTGTTTTCTTTCCTTTCTCACCTCCTCCGATCTTATTCTTACTTTCTACACTCTCCTTGTCAATAATCTCTAGCGAAATGAAAACAATTCGCCTGACCTGAATAAAGTTGGGTCATCAAAGGGTGGTGCAGGGCACGGAGATTCTGGAGGATTGAAGACTGGATTTTGTTCCGCATTGATGTTGATTACTGTTCAACAAACGAAGTGTTTAATTTGGTTACGACCGGATCGTTAGAACGTTAGAACTCGTACGATCACGATCACGGCCCATAGTAACCGTAGCCTGATAAAGGGCTGCAAATAAATCCACTTTCGACCAAAATGAGTTTTTGGTGAATTCTCCAAGTTCTGTCTCCCTCACATATTGTGTGAAAATTAAATTAAATATAACAAGGGTTTTCAAGATCACTGAATCAAATGTTTGAAATCAGAAGGTCAAAAGGCGAAGATCAATTGAATCACCCTCCTAAAAATTAGCGACAAGATGAAGGATTTTTCAACGTGAAGATGTAAATGAATGCAAAATGAAGGCGCGGAATTCCAGAGGCTTGTTAAAACCCGATCACCTAGCCAGCCAGCCCTCTGACGTCATACGCGCGTGCGTCATAGGCTCTGACGTACTAGTTGGCCTCCAGCCAGCCGTCTGACGTCATAGGCTCTTACGGCATAGGCTGTGACGTACTAGTTGACCTCCTGCCAGCCGTCTGACGTCATACGCTCGTGCGTCATAGGCTCTGACGTACTAGTTGGCCTCATTCCAGCCGTCTGACGTCATAGGCTCTTACGGCATAGGCTGTGACGTACTAGTTGACCTCCTGCCAGCCGTCTGACGTCATACGCTCGTGCGTCATAGGTGCGTCTGACGTAGTGGCCCGCCTGTCGCTTGTGTTCTGACGTGATCTGAGGGAAAGGGTGAATCAAGGAAACACTTTTTTCCCGTTTCAGTTTATGTGCCAAAGCAAAGACATGAAAATGTCAAAAGAATGTCAACTCCATCCTGTTGTTGATACAGTCGAGAATTAAATGCTTGCATACGAGTCTGCAACACATTGGGACATTTCATGTCTTTAAAGAAATGATTCAAGAACCTTCGAACAATGCTACATCACCTACCCCAGTAGCGTAGTTGTTATACTTAATTGTAGGGTTCATCATAAATTATGAAGCTTGCATTCGTATAGACAATATAAATTATTGAGAATGATCACCTGTGTGTAAACAATTATTTAAACAATCACGCTCATACCGCAGCTTGTCGGCCACGCACTCCGCAGTGGTTAACGTAATATGGTTAGGTAAATCGAGAGCTATCCAACGAGTGGTGAACGATTTTTGTACGATGATAACTGGCGAAGATAAAGTTCCGTAGCAACGAATCGGTTGTAAGCGAAAATCATCAGAAATTTTCGTGACGATTTCGTGTAACGCTTTTGTGTAACGTTTTTCGAGTTATGTGCCAGAGTAAAGACATAAAATGTCAATATCATGAGTCAAAAATCAACAATTCCCATCGAAACTTGATCTGTAAATCTCGTTTCCCTGACAAAACTCGATCAATCCTTTCAATAATATATGCTTCTAATTCAGTTTTTTTTTTGTAAACAAAAACTCAACATCTGAACTCAACATGTCAGTGCGACTGAACATTTTAGGACCATTGTGAAACGTAGCAGAAACGATCTTCCCAAATCCCACTTTCAAATGCCCTAAACAAAGTCAAAAAGAAAACTGTTCTTCCCCTCCTGAGGACCCACTTTGGGAAAAATTGAAAAAAGTAGCCTGAACTTAATTGGCGTATTGATGTCCTGGGAAATATTTCTGCCAACAATGAGCTCATTGTAACTGCTTGGATGAAGATCCTGACATTTTATACATTCAAGTTAATTAAACAGGGGACAAATATTTATAAGAACCCGTCTCACTTGTTAACACAAGTGGACGTATGTGCCAGTACCAGTTTATTTTTACATTGGAATTTTACCTTTGATTTTGTAATCCATTGTACCATTATAGTGAGTTGACATTTGCATCTCGAAGATTTTGTTCATTTTACAAGATTTTATATTGGAGATTCCTTTTGTAAAAAAAAAGTCAACATCTCCATCAGAACTTCTTAATATATAATTTTAATGAAGTAGTAATAAAATGTTTCTGAAAAATGGTATTATTCCTTGACGTCAAACATGGATAAGGTAGCATTTTTGGAAATCTACATATATCAACTACAACAGCAGGAGTGGTTTTTCTTGACCCCTCCAAATTTTGAAGAAAAAAAAGTACAGCGTTCCTCTATTATTGTGATTTTACGGTTGTGTCTTACTGTCGTTTGCTCTTTTCAGTTTAACGACGAAAATGCGTCAAGTTCTACCGGTCTCGTTCGTACCTACGGGGATTCCGTTGTGCCCTCGTCTTCAACGTCATCAAAGCACGTCATTGTTCCTCCGAAAAAATATGAAATCGTAATTAATGGTGTTACCTACTCGCAAAAAATAAGAGACGATCGTGAAACCGGTCTAAGAACAGTGAGGAAATGATTACACC
Source organism: Stenodema calcarata (assembly GCA_963920205.1). Lineage (NCBI taxonomy): Eukaryota > Metazoa > Arthropoda > Insecta > Hemiptera > Miridae > Stenodema > Stenodema calcarata. The sequence goes on along the minus strand of OY986056.1, from coordinate 3,779,790 downwards.
AGAGGTCTGTAGAGGTTTCCAAAACGCGTATCAGAGGGAGAAAAATGGCTTTGTATCTCCAGTCAAGAGTTTACTGAGATCCACTGAGATTTAACAATATTTTCTTGTACCTACAGGTTTCAATTCTCCGTTACTTTTCATTAAGAAAGCGCATAAAAACTTTGAAGCATCTGGAAACTGTCCTTAGGTTAATCAGTGTGGTTAGAAAACCTGATTAATATGAACACCTCTAATTTGAACTAATTAACTGCAGGTGGTGTACATCGGGGAAGGTTATGTGCCAATCAACACTCAGCTGCGGTCGAGGCCGTTGGAACACGCTTTGCTGGATTGGAGAGCGCAGCAGGGTCTGGAAACGTGGGACTCGAGGCGGTACGTCAACAACAAAACCAGAGTCCAACGTAAGTATGATATTGATATTGATTGATATTGATTTTATTTAAACACCAGGATACAAATAGAGCCCTCTCTTAATATGTCCCTGTAAGAGACAGTACACTTTATCCTCTTGGCGTCGACAATAGGTACATTCATAATAAATCATAATTTTATCTACATAAAAATAACGAAATTAAAATAATACTTCATACAGTATGAAGTAACAGTAACTGTGAATTCTAAGCTCACAAAATACTTAACAACAACATACCTTAACAAAGCTCTATTATACCAAAAATTGAAAACTTCTCTACTGACAAATTAATTTTCTTTTACTTTTTGTCCAACTTCTCAGTCATTTGGTTCTGTAAACTTAGAAAACAAGAGTTCCTTATTTTTGAAAGCCTTCATAAAAGGTTGGTATCGAATATTTCGGGATTGTCATTGTATATCCGAATACTAGAAGCAGTAAAATTTACTGTCATTTAATGACTTATTGAATATGCTGGTGCGATGTAGTGAAACTGCAAATTTGCCTGTGTGCACTGGAGATGAACATCACTCATCGATACATATTTTTCTCTTAAATAAGCGGGCGTGGAGAATTTAAGGACTTTAAACAAGAGTGTCGCATTAGCCAGCTTGATGCGTTCCGGAATCTTCAGCCATTTCAGCTTTATACAATAGGGGGTGCCATGCTCATCTAATTTAAGGGGAAAGTGGACGACAAGTGTGCGAGAGAGAGAGAAGACACCAAAAGTTTATGCAAAATATTTCAACAGCCGGATGAGCGATTTTCAATCTGAAAAAAGTTATGTTCATATTTTTCCTAAACAAAATGCTGCATCAAAAAAAAATTTGAAAAAAATTTCAAATTCAAATTTTAGAAAAAGAATTTTGGACAATTTTAAATTTAAAAAAAAAACTTGGTTCCAGCCCCATTTTTGAGAATTTCCTGATTTCAAATTGCCAAGAACCAAAATTCTGCGATGAATAGCACGATCGTAAAACGAAAAATAAGAGTCAGTGATAGCAGCTTTCATCTCCCCTTTTAGACAGTGGATCTGCTGCGTCAATCATTCATAGGAAAGGTGATAAGTCCGAGATTTGACAGGGAGCACTTCTGACAGTAATGAAGGTGAGTGAGCTGAATCTATTCCCATTCGTCCAACATTGTAGACATTTCCAATGGAACCTTTGAGGTAGAGGAGACTGTTATTAGAACAGTCAAATCTTACACAAAAGAGGCCTAAAATCGCAAATGCACGGCTAGTTCTGATTTTTTGGTATGTTGTTCGGGACTGTTAGGGAAATCTAAATCTAATTTCGCAGGAATGAAAACCTTGCGCTTCTTTCGTAGCACTCGAAAAACCTCGAAATGGTTGCCCTTACTCTGGGTTTTTCGCTATAACTTTGAAACGATGCGTTTTTCGCGAATTGATACTACGGACTTATTTACAGGAGATAAGATTTGCTACACAATGAGACCAAGTGCAGCTCTGTTGGGTCAATAGTTACTGAGATACAGCCTTTCAAAAATGGCTTATTTTTCAAAAAAGTGAAATTTCAAGTTTTGGTCAACTTCCGACCTAAAAATCATTGAAAATACGTATTGTACGAAGGACGTTAAACCGATAGATGTTGTAGCAAATTTAATTAGCTTTGAGTAAAAATAGTTAAGAAGTACAACGCCTTCCCATGACCCTTATGGATTCGCCTGCGTCCGTGCTTTTTCCCGTTCTATTCGTTATAGCTCATCAGCCACTGACCCTACGCTTTCGAGATGGTCATTTTCGGATTCCCCATAAAATTTGGCTTCAGAATAACCTGGCATGTCCAGTTTGCACCCCACATGAGGCCCTAGCAGGGAGGGGAATGTCAAGTCAGTGGACACGTCACTTTAGGCAAATGAGGAAATTAGTCCTAACTTTGACGGCGTGTAGCTCCGAAACGAATCGTCGCACGGAGTAGCGGTTTGTTTTGCTGGTTTCAGCGCATTCTTCTCGACGACTTTGAACCAACAAAATACCCCTAAAAAAAATTGTTCCCCAGTTTCCCCAAGATTTGAATATTTGGTGACGAATTTCGGTTGTTTTTGGATGTTATCTAGAAACCTTTTGTTTTAGCTCAAATTGGAGGCCATATTCGTGTTCCTTGATAAATGTTCCCCCCGAAACCAATTTTCAGCCAAAAACTACAAATAGTTGCTGAGAAATCAATCATTTCCCACAAATAGCCCCAAAAAGTTTGGTTTCCCCTAGCTCGGCCAATAATTTTTTTGGGATCTAATATTTGGGCTTTTCACTCATAGATGAAGTCTGATAGTAAATTTATCCAGCTTGAGAAAAAGCAATTTAGGATCGGACCAATAATTTCGGAATTACGGCAAAAAATGTACCAAAAAAACTTGGATTTTACAATAGTACGCGGTATTTAGCGTACTGGCATGAGCATATTACGGGACTTGATCAAAATGTCATATATGAGGTTTGATGGTAAATTTAAAAAGCTTATAGATGGAAAAAAGAAATTGTGAATCGGACAAACTTTTAGCGTTATAGCGAAAAATAGGGAAAACGGGGTGAAGAACAGGAAGAAATTTATTACAAGACAATGGCATATTACAGGTATCACATTATAATTATGCCCTCGCACCTAGCATTCCCTTTTGAGGACACACGATACATTTCAACACAGACGCGATGGCACCGCGGGCTCGAATATAGAAAAATAGAATGTAGAAAACGAATAATAATAATAATAAACGAATGTAGAAAAAATGAGGCGCTAGTACGAGCGATGCAAGCTGAAATGAATGTATGAGCAAACCTACCGAAGATCGGAGATGGGAGGTTCGAGACCGCGAAGGGTGGGGGGCGACTTAGTGTACATACGCGAGGACTTTGCCCATTTGATGCTATTGTAGGGTTATCGTTTCCACGGAGAGAGACGGATGGAGAGAGGAGTGGTTCAAGAGAACGGATTGACAGAATGGCTACCGAGGAAAGCGAGCGTGGTGACCTTGAGAGCCGAACTGGGGTCTGCAGTCATTCTATTTTCCTTCAAAACCAACATTACCATTTTTCGTTTTACGTCTTGTATATTTACTCAATCATTGAAATGATGCTCTCAAAACCGATCCAGTCACATTGGGAAGGGGGCTTGCACCGGCTTTTTCCAAATTTCAACCTCTAAACCTCAAAATTTTCAAATTTTCCAATTTTAAATTTGTATAAAAATTAAATGAATTGATGCAGCAACTTGTAGGGGCGTATGAAGGCAAACTGCGTTTCCCAAACTGTTATAAATTGGATGGTTCCAAAATGAGACTGCAAAAACTTTTGATGCGTCAGTAACGCCATCTCTTATCCCAGAATCACACTAAGGGCCCGTCCACTTCCCCCTTAAAGCAAAATACAAACCTGATCATTGCGTTTTGCGCTTTTTGCAATAACTTAATCATTGTTTCATCATTGATTTTCTGCAAATCGCAGCGATTGCACAGTCAAAATTATGCATTACCAAGCCCTCCACAAACTGTATGAGTAGTTTCTAATTGATTAGCTTAAATACTCATATTATTTGACTGGGTGCCCGAAAGAAGGGCCTATGTCACGATTTCTAAATTTTAGAGGAGCGCTAAAAAAGTGGGATATTGCTAATGACCACTAATAAAAGTCACCTGAAGTGACATAGGCCCTTCTTCCATAGGGGAAATTAGCAGAAAAATTATCTATAACAAAAAGGCAATGTTTTATTGCTCTGAATAATAACATTTAATTTTTCTCTGAATATTAACATTGACTTATTACATTTTAGTTTTCTCGGAATATTTACATTGAAGGCAGTGACTTTTAAAATAGCACATGTATTGGGTCAGCCATAAAAGTCATGTGAAGAAGGTCCTTCTTCCTTTTTGATAGTTTTTATGGTGGAAGCGCTGAGTTTGTGGAACTCCATTATCATGTGAGTAGGTTGAAAAAGGACTTCAGTTCCACAATCTTTGTACTTTAAATCACAATATAATATATTATATTTCAGGCACTTTATGCCCATCATCAGGTGTTCTGAAACAAAAACAGTCAACCAAAACGCTTAGACTTATTCTTATAACCCAAGTACATTATACTTTTCTTATATAAATTGCAGCTCATCCCCTCAAAGACCATAGAGACTCTGCAGGCTCTTGCACATAAACATAACTTGAAACTAGACATAGACCAGTCAATAAAAAAGAAATAAGTCTTTTAGGATACATTCAGGATACATACTTTGGCTGTTTTAATTTTTATGTTTTCCCTTGTGTTTCAACTGTTTTAAGAACTATAATAATGTAAGTATTTCTGCTTTACTGAATTTATCCTAAAAGTATGTGTCCTGAATGTATCCTAAAAGACTTATTTCTTTTTTATTGACTGGTCTATGTCTAGTTTCAAGTTATGTTTGTGTGCATTAGCCTGCAGAGTCTCTATGGTCTTTGAGGGGATTTATTAGCTGCAATTTATATAAGAAAAGTATAATGTACTTGGGTTATAAGAATAAGTCTAAGCGTTTTGGTTGACTGTTTTTGTTTCAGAACACCTGATGATGGGCATAAAGTGCCTGGAATATATATTGTGACTTGAAGTACAAAGACTGTGGAACTGAAGTCCTTTTTCAACCTACTCACATGACTTCTTCTTTTCCTTGCTTATGGGCAACAGGCTTGTGTAAAGAAGAGCTAGACGCTGAGGTTCTGGAATGCTGACAGCTGGGTCAAAAATCTTGAACGTTTTCCAGGGTCTTAATACGTTATTAATACGAATAATACCGACTACCAAACAATACTGTTGCACTCTGATAACGAACTGATAACATAGGCCCCTCTTCCGCTTCAATGTCTTTCACTTCTCAATGTAAATGCGATTTTCCTGACCTCTTTCGGTCTAGTTTACAACTGAAAACCATGGGAACTCTTAGTACACATGACATTGGCCTTTATTCAACGTAGGGTTGGGCAATCGAAGCCAAAAGTCGATTTTCGAATAATCGACTTTTCGATTGCTCGTATTTCGATGCCATGTCGAAAATCGTCGAAATCTTTCGATTTCCATCGATTATAATCGAAAAATCGAACTTTTTTATAAAAAAATGCCTTAAATCTTTTGACCATTAGGTACTGATAATTGATAATTAATAAATAATAATATTATTATTATACACAGTATAATAATAGTATATTATACACAGTTTATCTCACGAGAAAGTTCTGTATTTCACGCGACGAGGAACTAAGTCATACTATAAAACTAAGTAGGGTAGCCGGGAAGCGAGCTGACGGAAGGCGAGCCAGTAGAAGAGTCGAGAGTCGAGGCTTAGGTCGAGGGGAGCGCTTCCTCAGATACTAAACGACTTTCGTTGCTTTATCTTGAGGGTTTGGGCCATTTTTTCAAGAAAACTGCTACCTTCCCGGTACGATCGAAAATCGACGATTAATTTCGAAAAGATCGAAATATTCGAACGCTCATTTCGATATCGATTATCCAAAGAGTCGAACCCCATTTTTCGATACAATCGAAATTTCGACTTCGATCTTTCCAACCCTAATTCAACGAAAAACTGGGTTTTGAAAAAATCGTGATATAGGCCCTTCTTCCGGGCACCCATTCATTTTTAGCTGATTGTGTGATCAGACACGTCGTCTAGCCTCCAAATTCAACTACTAATGAAGAGCGTGATTTGTGCTCCTCAACTTTTAATGGAAGTGGGCAGTGAAAATAGTTGACATAGAAAACTGCACGGTGTGACGAGTGTGGTCACTTCTCTTCATCACTATCTTCTGATCATTATTTAGTAGAAACAAAAAAACTGGGCGAGCAATGAAGTCGCAAAATTGGGACAAGAACAAATTATATAGTCTGGCGAAGTCTATTGAGTGTCGAAAGGAAAACTTTGGAGGGTGCAGCGGATAAAAAAAATTCCTTAAACATCGGGACATTGTGGGAGACAACCGCGGGTGTAATGAAGCGTGGCCTGGAATGTCGAGATCTTCACAGGAGGTTGTTGGGCCCTCGCTGCATAGTGGCCTGCAGATAGTAACCCACAGCTCATCACTTTTTGCCAATTTCATCCTCAACAATGCGTTCTCTTCAATCTCACTCATTCGCGGTCTTACAACACGTATTCGTTTTATTATACGAAGAAGCACCTGGTTGAATGGCGCCTCGTCAAAACGCTCTTCGGGAATCTATTTCCTATACTGCAAACAAACAACTTCGTTCCGCTGAAGTGGGCTGTTACTTGGCAGTAAGTTGTCCTCCAGGAAACGAGCGTGACAAATTAGTTCTACGGAAAATGGTAGTTTTTTGGCGAAAGTGAAGAGTTAAATGATTGTTTGAAAGTGAAATTTTAACCACAACATTCAACGAACTATCACTGACAACTTTTTTTCTGTTATTCAATGTGTAGAAAAATTAAAACTTCTCCGAAAATATGTGTGGATTATTCGGTTACATGTCTTCCTCTTGAAAGACTATAACGATTATAAGACTATAAGACTAAGATAGAACGGGCCTAAGACTGCATAGATATCTAGGAGTTAGGATAAAAGACAGATTGAATTAAAGTGCACATGGTGTTTTCTTCATGTTAACATGGAACATGTTTAGCCTTCACATAACTGGCTGAAACTGTCCGTCCTTTACGCCAATCTATTTCTATGCTAGTTTCGATCCAATTCACACTACGAAGCTGTAATTTGGTTAGGGCTTTAACTTTGGGCTGCCGAGGCCCTGGGTCAGCTGAGTGGATCTTAAAGCTAATTTCTGTGCTATTCACTCTATGAAGCTGTAATTTGGTATGTAACCTCCTTATGGACGTCAACTTTGGGCTGCCGAGGCCCTGGGTCTGTTGAGTGGCTCCTAAAGCTAATTTCTGTGCTATTCACTCTATGAAGCTGTAATTTGGTGTAGCCTCCGTATGGACGTTAACTTTGGGCTGCCGAGGCCCTGGGTCTGTTGAGTGGCTCCTAAAGCTAATTTCTGTGCTATCCACTCTATGAAGCTGTAATTTGGTATGTAGCCTCCTTATGGACGTTAACTTTGGGCTGCCGAGGCCCTGGGTCAGCTGAGTGGCTCCTAAAGCTAATTTCTGTGCTATTCACTCTATGAAGATGTAGTTTGGTGTGGAGCTTCCTTAGGACGTTAACTTTGGGCTGCCGAGGCCCTGGGTCTGTTGAGTGGCTCCTAAAGCTAATTTCTGTGCTATTCACTCTATGAAGCTGTAATTTGGTATGTAGCCTCCTTAGGACGTTAACTTTGGGCAGAATGGGCCCTGCAGTGGCTAAAACATGTTCCATGCTTGTTGAAATTTAGCAGTAAGGCTCAAAGCGAAAGGGGAAGGAGGTGAGGGTCCGTAGGGCCAAGTTGTATAAGAATCTGTGTAGGTCCAATCGATCGTACAGTATGGAATTGTAGTATGCGGTGAAGGTACCTATCCTACTCATCTAGAAAAAAATGAACGTCGTACAACGCATGCTAATCAAAGTCCGCATTCATGCATCATGGCTATAAGATCGAATTTTCGATGAAATAACTGGTTTTATGTCAAATGTCTCCATTTTACGGGTTTTATTACAAATTTTGTCAATATTTTTCGCACTATAAAACAATAGCTTCCAAAAGCCGCAAGATTATCTGACGGATCGAATTTACTGTGATTTCATAAAAGCGCTCCTCTTGGCATGTCATAGGAATCCCTCTCTTGTTGATACTGAACTCAATAGTCATGAATGAACGACTAGGTTTAGATTAGATGGAAATGGTGTAAATCCGAAAACCAACTTGTCTCTTACAACTAGGAAGCCTGTAACTAGAATTTTAGCGTGTAATTTCAGTTTGATCACCTCCATCAGAATCATTGTGATTATATGCAATCTTGACAGCCCATTCCTTGATTCACCCAATCATCATCTCACGCGATTTTGAATTGCATCCATAACCAAAATACGACTGCACTGTTTGATATCGTCGGTAGGGAATCTACCTACTTGAAAACCCCTACAAATCGTATCTTCCAACACGATAATAGAATCTTAACAATTGACAAACGTTCAGAAATATTCACGCAAAATGATCTACTTCCCTCCATTTCAATGTAAAGTAATCGTAAACACTACGCAGTGCTGTGAGAGTCGAAGTGTTTACAAACTGGGATCTTGAAACGGTCGTATTCGAGGGTTAAGATCCGCGGTCGGTTCTCAAGGCGAACTCAAAGGGAAAGCTCCCACTCAAACGGAAAGATCATCCGATATGAGGAATGCTGGGGTCCACTCGGCTTCTGAGGAAGTAGAAAATATCGTTCGCTATCATCAAAACTCGCGCAAATTATTATTTTATAATAATAATAATTATTGCACTGGGCGTCTCAGCAAATTTGAGAACTAACTTGTGTTTAGAACAAAATATCAAACGATCGATTTACGTGTCGAGTCTAGGGGATGGGTAAGTACCGGTTGGTAAAACATCGATGTTTTCAAACATTGTATAAAAACCGAAGTTTTTTTCCGAAAATACCATAACTACTGTAGCCCTACCTAAGTACTAGTACCTACCTAGCTGACAATTTTGGTTTATTATATTCGATGATGAACTATTGGAATCACCTAAGAATGAGAACCCCCCCCCCCCCTCCGCCCACAAAACTTCAGGGTTTACGTTCGCAGATACGTTGATTCGGAAAATTTTCAACATTACTCGAATACCTACCTATGTTTTAATATTCGCTCAATTTCATGTTAGTACTTTATGCGATATTGCTGGAAGTAAGTACTCAACACCTGCATATCATGGAAGTCTTCGTTGTCATGATTGGACTATGAATAATACTAGAGGTAACTATGAGACACAAATCGAGGGTCTCACGGTAACTTCCCACATCGTCATTTTTGGCCTAAATGAGTTATGCATAGGTACCATTCGAAGCGTCTTCTCCCGGCGGATATATTACGAGATATATTACGGATATATTACTCGTATATCAGTTATAACTCCCGTCGTTTTAAAACGCTATGTCATTACTTATATTAAGTCAAATAAGGCCTTAGGCCGGTGTTGATGAAATCATTTTAAGATTTACTTGTATTGTTTGTGAATTATGCCGATAAACGTTCTGTATTCTGTATTCTTGAACGGGGGACCAACGTTCCGCACCCAGACCCGTGAAAATGTTACTCCGGGCACCCGCTCTGGTCGAAACGAGTTTCACGTTCGGCACCCTCAGTTCGTGACGGCACCCTACGTTCGGCACCCTACGGTTGGGTACCCGACACCATCGATGTGTTTACAGATATAATGCGAAAACGAACTGTTACGTTGGGCACCCGCTTGGGTGGATCTACGTTGGGCATCCGGCGTACCCTACATTACCTTACGTTAGTACCTGAACATATAATTGAAGTGTCATGTGAGCTCTTAGCGTTACCCAGGGGACACCGCGAGGAGGTGGCTCACGTTGTCCCCCAATATCAGTGGCATGAGTAAAGTGGCCAACCGTACTTAGCCTTGGACTAAATGTCACGCGGAAGTGTCACTAAATTTTAACGATGATTTTCACGTACAACCGAGTTGTTGCTAGGGAAATGAAACTTCTTTCATTTTCATCGGACTAAAACTGTTTTCCATTCGTTGGAAAGCTCTTGATTTATACTATAACTATATAAATTGATACTATAACTATATAATTGGTTTATAACTATATAAATGTTAACATAATTTAATTTAATTTATGTTAATAATAGATGTAGTAAACAATGCCGCTTTTTTAGTAGTATTTTACTTCTTTTTGATGATTTGTACTTTGTACGTTAAAAAAGGACGCTAAAATACTTTTTTTCTCATCATCGGGCTCATTTATTGTCTTAAAACTGAAATTAGTAATGTTTATTTCCCTAACTAGCAACTAGCGACCGAGAGGAGGTCGTTACAACACTAGGATTTCAGTGTCCGCCACTGAAGATACGAGTAAATAAATATATATGCATTTGTTGCAATAAAAATGTGTTTTTATGAAATCGATGTATCGAGTTTTTTTTACTAATAACCAAGTATGGAAACTAAGTTATAGAAATTGTTGTTGAGCAGTAGGTATTCTAGGTACCTAATAAGGTGCTGCTCATTCTGCTCATTTCCGCATATAGAGGTGGTATATGATGAACCGAGGAATTCAAAATTTTATTTTGGACCGTGCTTTTTTTTCTTTAAGAAAATACTTTTTTTTTTCAATAATTTTCTGATAAGTACCTACTTCTTTTCTCCGAATAAAAGTTGGCAATCCTAGGCATGAGTCACCTCGTCAAATGAAGTTAAAAGTGCATCAAAAACATTGAATTAAATACCTGTATAAGATTACCTACCTAGTAAATAAATGAAGTTAAAAAGTAAATAAACTAATCATCGAAGTGAGACCGGAGTTTTGTGGGTAACGTTTTTGCATAGTTATAAGATGGTAGAAGTCCATCTTCCTTCATTTCAATGCATTTATCCATCCACCTTTGGCGTGCAATCCTTGCTGGTTTTGACTGCCTTGTTTTATTCATCTCCACGGATTTGATTTTCGAATAAATGTGAACTTGGAGCTCTAGTGTGTTCATCTTGGGCGAACACAACCTCGCCATAGATCTGTTCTCAAGTAGCACTTGAACTTCCAATTTTTCCTCCCGGGACATATCCACCGGAGTTCACCGTATTTTAATGTTTTTTTATAGGTGTACCTAAATTTCTTATGAAAAAACACATCCTTTCCACTTCGAGATTAGGCATGGCTCTTTCAAAAGTTTCATTTAGCACTAGGGAAGTTAACGTTCTTTCCAACGGTATAAGCACATTTGAATTTTGTCTGAAAAATGAGGGACATGGGGTCGTAAACACGAAAAAATCTTAAAAGTGAAAAAAGTCTTTTCATCAGAAATTAGTTGTAGAATCGATCCCTCGCCGGTGGTACGACTTTAACGCTTAGATACAAAAGCTTATTACAAAGTTTAATACCAACTTGAAGAGACTCTGCAAAAAAATGAAGACTCTAAGCATATTGTGTTCATCACTCTTCACATTTATTGTTGGTGGAACAAAATCAAACTATTCTTATGGAGATTTGCAGAGTTTTCACTCTGCAGTTCACTCTGACTCTTCAATCAATCTGACTTTGCAATATGGTGGAACAATAACTCTGCGGAAGAGTGAAGAGTTAGGGAGTGTAGAGTTGCAGAGTACCTAATGTAACTACCTAACTTCAGTGTATTCGACTATATGTTATTATTGCCCTGGTTGTTGTTACAATAATACTCTGTTGGCCTGTGGCTTACCGGCCTCTGACCTGTGGCCTATTCCACCAACATAGTATACCACAGGTCACAGTAGGCCACAGGTCACGATCGTTAGGTGTAGATAGTACGCCTCTACTGGTTCATTCTCGATATTCTCCTGTTTTTGGATTGTGCTATTGAGCCCGCTGTTATCGTCGGTGTCAACGGACAAAACATAGTTTTGATTGTTTTCCGGCAATTCGCTGCCACTAGTCCCGAACCAATGGAACCTTGACCGCTACAATGGTTTCTTTCACAGTCCGTCCTCCCCCTAGACGGCCCATTAATTTACAATGCCGGACGATAATAACAACAAAAATACTCGTATAAAACGGTTGCTTAAACCGGTAGACGAGTTTCGGGGCAGACTTTTATCAGTTTATGCTGTGAACCTGCCCGTGTCGGTCTGTCGGTGCTGAGGCTGGACCTCTCATTGTTACACCGAGGAAACGTTGCGTGGACGGTTGGAGTGAAACTATCAGCTCTTTCGACCATTTTACGTCATCGCAAGAGATAAAGTCGAGAGCCTGGTCGGGCATCTGAAATCTGGTCCTGCGACGAGGGTTGCCATCTTTTATTCGGGAAAAAAGAAGTACTTTTCAGAACATCATTGAAAAAAAGTATTTTCTTAAAAAAAAAGTAAGTTCCTACGGTCTAAAAGAAAATATTGAATTCCTCGGTTCATCATCACCACCTCAACACGCGGAAATGAGCAGAATGAGCTGCACCTTATTAGGAACCTAGAATACCTACTGCTCAACAACAATTTCTATAACTTAGTTTACTATTAGTAAAAAAAAACTCTTTTGGGGTCGCTACAGAGGAGTGAATATTGGCGAAATAGTTGGAATCCTGGCGGCCAATGAACAGTCGAAAGGTGGTAGTAAAAATGTACGAGTATCATATCGTCGCTTGAGAGGCAACACCACGTATCTAACAATTTGTCAAAAATGAGATTTTCACACCAGTTGATTCAACATTTCGCGCCTTGGAGCGCGAAAATCGCTTAGATGTGAACACCATTTATCTACATTGATAAACCTATACCACGTGTCTAACAATCCCGCCCTGTCATCTGCCTCCACCCGCTTCGCCGTTCATCCAAGTCGAGTGGAGGAAATTATCGAATACTGCTTCAAAACACTATACTACGGTATATGAAACACTCACTATACAGGGTGTATCGCAAGTAGATGACAATACGCAAGATGGAGAAACTGGATCAAAAATTTAGTTAGACGCCGCCAACTTTTTATTTCTTGATCTGTTATCGCGGTTTAAAAAGAAACTTGTGAACAATGTACATCAAAGTGTTTGCCATGGTCACTGGAGGGAACTTGTCGACTATGCCTGTAGGTGAACCGTACCAAACCATTACACTACAGAAATTATGGGACAAACTCAAGGAATCAATTCTACAGCTAATTTGCAACAAAAAGTGCCTCATAGAGTTTTTTTCATTACTCAACTAAAAAAACCCGACTTTTTCACTTTTAAGATTTGTTTTGTGTTTCTGACCTTGTCTCAGTAAAACGGCTCTAACTCCGTTGAATTGATAGGTATGTAAAATGAACGTTGGGGAAACCATTGTAAAGAGCGTTAAATCCCCTCTCTCCCTAGGGAATAGGGAGAAACTCATTTTTAGGCATCTCATTTTTATTAAATTGTTGAGTCTTTAAAAAATAACCTAATCCTTGTTTAAAAATGAACAGGTCTTTAAAAAATGAGTTCTCCCTCATCAGGAAGGCATGGAAGTGTCACCATTCGTTTCAGCGTCAAAAATGCCAAAATTGCGATACCAAACCCACTTCCAAGAAGCAAGTTGGCTTTTGGTGGAAAACGTTGATTTTCACCTAAAAGCACACGTTTTTCAGGGCTCAAACGTAATTTTCTCCACCAAAGTACACTGTGAAAAACATATTTTTTTAAAATATTTTTTATACCATTGGGATTGGAGATTCTGGGCAAGTTTCCCTCCGAAAAGTCCACGCCGAACAAACCCAGTACTAATAGCGCAAAATACGAAAGACGAAACCGTGATTTTTTTTAAATTTTCCAATTTTGGACTTTGGCCATTTTGTTCATCAATTAGGACGGTCTTAATCGGATTTTGATAGAATAAATTGATAAATCGGATTTTATATCAAGAAGAAGAAGAAGAAGAAATATATTCAGATAAACAAATGAAACACACTTTCAAGCAACATACATGATTGAATATATGATTGTCTGGCAGGGAGATAGGAAATTTAACGCTCTTTCCAAGGGTATTCTCAACTTTTATTTTACATATCAATTTGAGGGAGTTAAAGCCGTTTTACTGAGACAAGGTCGGAAACACAAAACAAATCTTAAAAGTGAAAAAAGTCGGTTTTTCAGTTGAGCAATAAAAAAACTCTATGAGGCACTTTTTGTTGCAAATTAGCTGTAGAATTGATTCCTTGAGTTTGTCCCATGATTTCTGTAGTCACCCTGTATAAAACTGAATTTTTTTCTCGGGAAGCCAATGCTCGCATAGGGCTGTATTAGCGGTCATATTGGGAAAACAGGAAGACTCTGGTCCTTTTATGAAACTCGGTTAATAGGACGACCTTTTCACAAGGTCCTTTTTTTCAAAATCGATAATTTTTTTCTTCTTCTTCTTCTTTTTGTCCCGTGTGTCACATCTCTTCACGGACGTTGGCATGTGAACGGGTGAATTAATGACGGGCGAGTCAGTACGAAGAGAAGAGAAGTAGAGAAAAAAAGGTAGCGACTCAGTGATGTGGAACAGCGGGAAATATGTGGCGTCACGAAGCCTCATTTCTCCGGTCAGCTTAGTGTAGAAGTAAACCTACTCGTACTATAGTCAAAGCGGGAATTACGGGGGCGTGTTCGGGACTAAAACTAACAAATGGTTATTTATTAACACTGGGGCATTTCTTTTCGATTTTTCAATCGTTTTTAACTATTTTTAAAAAAATACTAGTTCTCTCGCGAGGATCTTCCATATATGGAGGAAAATATAAGAAACGTGTCCAACATGAACCTTCGGCAAGACTAATTCACAAGCGCTGCTAATTCGTCCGTAACGGTTTATTACGTACTGTCTGCGCACTTTAGGTCACGATTCCGTACGCTCGATACTCTTGAAAAACGCGTGTAGCTGTAGTACGTACGAAAGGTCTCGGTGGATGAAAATAATCGAAGTGAGCGGGAAAAGGGGTATCCGGCGCAGGGGCCAAACACGGGGCAGGGTGTGCTAAACCCGCACGACACGAACCTATCAGTTTTCATACCAAATGAAATACTGAGTATTTCCATTACGGAGTCTCCGTTCAAAACGAGATCGACGTTTTCGCTTTTTTCGAGTCGACCCTTCGAGAGGAACAATTCAGTTCGTATCGAGAAAACCGAGAAATTCGCTCCTCACAAACATTTCCTCAGGGGCGGATCCAGACTTTAATTACCGGGGGGGGGGGGGGGGGGGGGTGTCATAACTTAACCTAAATTTTTTAACGATTTAATTATGTCTATTACATACCATAGGAGTTTTCTTTTCTATTATTTCTAGAGCGTTCAGGAAATCAGTGACAATACCTAACTGAATTTCTCCCTAACTCCTACTATTGCATGGCCAAATTAATATTTTTGAGCGATTTTGATTTTTGCTTTTTAGTGAATCTATCGAGAGTTATCGGCTACAATGACCGATTTTGAAAATTATAAACTTTTTTGAAATTTATTTGTGCCTACTTTGTCATGTCTATCTGATTTCAGAAATAATTGCGATTTAATTTCATTCACTGAGTATAAATTTCACTTTGTCTTGTCCGTCTGATTTCTAGAATAATTGCGTATTAATTTAATTGAAATTTGAATCATTTGAAAGAACGTCCCTAACAAAATTATTTCGAGGTGTTTTATTTTCCTGAATCACATCGATGTTTCAGACGGAACCCATCGATACCCATCCCTTGAATCATCATTATACATAGTATGTACAGGTAGTATGTAGTAGGTCTACTAGCTGACGGGCAGAACTCGGGATGGATCCATCTGCCACTCTTACAAACTGTCGCTTTACGGATTATACCTCTTACATGTCCCTTTACAAACCTTATATATATTATATATTTGTTAATAAACCGTCAGCGTATCAAAAGGAATTGTATTTAGGAATAGGATCAAAAGGAATTTAGGATTTTTACATTTCGGCTTCCGTATAAACCCCGACCCCTGCATCGGATCCGGAAGTGAACCACCCTGTGTCCTTCCCCGATCACGGAAACATTTAAATACGGGAGAAAAGTTCGATCCATTGGGCCGTTTTTGTGTAATTGCAGGGCAGACAAACAGACAGACACCAAATTCAAAATCGGCATGGTTCGACTCCATTTCACGCGAAAGAGGTAACTGTAGTGAAATTTTTCGAAAATACCCAAGGAACACGAAAACCGTCTTTAAATTTAGTTATATAGATAATACGATTATCTATACCTCGCTTTCTGCAACGTAAACATCTAGTGTGTTTGTATAGTAGGTGAATGACTGAATGAATGATGAATGAATGAGGAATTTATTCCGAAGCAAAACATAAACATACAATGCAAATTATACAATACTACACGACACTACAAGCCATATCAAGTAACACATTACAAACACTACACAACATATAATATATATCGTGTGGTATCTGCAACGCATTACCTACACTACAATATTATACTACAATAATAATAATAATAATAATAATAATAATAACTTTATTTCCAAAATAGGAACAATGTTCCCGCCTAGCTTTGGATACTACACTACAATACTACATTATATTATTAATATTACATTATATATTACAATACTACAATTACAATACTACATTACAACATTACTACATTACAATATCATGCAACACTATACATTCCACTGCACACACTATATAATATATTATACACACTATATATACCACAAATCACATAACTATATCACAATACAACTGCAAATCAGTGGAATATACCCCGAAGCCACAGGGCAGGCCCTGTGCGGCTTGGGGGGAGTTGCTTATTTATAACATACTTATATTCTTCTTGTAAAATACAACATACAAATAATTACAAAATTATTTTACATAAATACTGGAGAGAACATCTATGCAGTTCTCAACTCCGCGGGAAATCAACCAGGTGAAAATTTTCTTTTTATAATTGGATCGTGAAAAATTTGATGGGGATTTCATGTCGTCAGGCAATGAGCGTATTAAGTATGGCATACTGTAGAAAATGTGTCTGGATGTACTCCATAAACGGGTTTTAGGTGACGGCACTACGGCTTGGGTGGTGAGACGAAGTGGGTACGGAGTATTCTTGGGGATATTGAAAAATTCAGGATGCTTGTGATAAAATGAAAGAGACGCCTTTATATACAGTTGATATACAGGTAATTGAGTTGATTTAGATTTGTTGGTTTTTTTTTTTTTTTTGGTTGTGGTTTGTTTGGGGGTGTATAACGCAATGCGCCTCCCCGGACAGACCTCATGTCCAAAACAGGCGAGCTCACTCATAGCCGAACGTCCGATCTTAGTGATCATGTTCATCCAAACGCGCAAAGCATTGCGTGCTACAGTTTTAAATTGACGGGCGTTCATTAGGATGTAGATCTTATGGAACATGATCACCTCGATCCGACGTTACAGCATCCTCAAGATAAGCTTCTGGTTATGAACGTGAGTTAGCCTGGAAAGTACAGATTGAATGTCACTGGGGTCGGTGTGTACTCAGTTGCGTAGATCCGATGCATTGAGAATGAACGGTGTGGGGCTACGAGCGAATCAAGCGAAAATGATTTGCGCGTATGAAAGCTAGATGTCGTCGTTTGTCTGTCATCTTCAAGGTTCCGTGGCCGCAGCCACGTCAGGCAGAGTTGATAACTTGACGTAGAGATCAGTCCGCGTTATTGGCGATAGTGAAATACAAACGAATCGATTTCAACGAATTTTGTGACGCGATTGGCGAGCCTCAAAAATCCAATTCATTTGCTAAAATCTATAACTGTCTTACATTTGAAACTGTCTTAACGTGTGAAGTCCATGAATAGGGGAATAATAATACGAAAAATCTAATAATTAGCAGGTTTACGCCACTCCTAGCGGATAATTATTATCGGCTAGGAGTGGCGTAAACCTGCTAATAGATGTATTTTAAATCATTTAGGAAACCATTTAAGTATAGATATAGCAATATAGGATGTAAAATTTAAATTTATTTGCCTTTTTTTTTTAAATTTAATAATCAATGTACATTACATAGAATTTAAATCAATTACAGAAATAAAATAAGTCATAATTTATAAAAATTCATAAAAGTAATTAAGCACAGGTAGATAAATAAAGTGCTGAGCAGCGAAAGTCAATTTTTCACAGTCTACCTTCAATAACTCGCTGACTTCTCACTGGAATATTTGAAAGATTTTTCAGGACGTCCTGAGCGTTTTCAAGTAGGTTGGACAACTGAAATACGAAAATCCAAGCCTTCTGAATCAAGCCAGAGTATTTATTTTAAAAAATCTTCCAGTTTTCTGTGATATTTGTCCCACCTTTCCGAATTTTAGTCTGAAAGACGGGAAATTCCAATCTTCAAAGGCCCAATCTCCATATCTTCTTGATTATTAATTTAGGCGGAAGTAAGAATAAATTTCAGAAAATGCTCTTGGGGTTTTTTTTGGAAACTTAACACACTCTTCAAAGAATGTCCTCCTCGTGATTCGGAGAGTTGAGTCTGAAAAACTCTGCAAATTCTTGACACAACTGTTTATTATCTTCCTTGTGCAGATCACCCTTCTGTCTATACCAGACTGTGTTGCAAATCGGCACCATACCATATTCTCACCGTACTCATACCATACCATACGAATTTCTTTTCTATCATACTGTACTAAATCATACATACAATAATATACCATACCATACTCATACCATGTCATACAAACCGAGTGAATATTGAAATGTCATCCATTTCTGACCTATATTTAAAATTTCAAGTCTGTAGCTCATCATCAAAATTTAATTTGTTTAAACAAATAGGTATTATTTAAACAGTTTTACAGACAAGAAACTGAGTGAATATTGCATTGTGATCCAGTTCTGACCTATTTTTAAAATTTCAAGTCAATAGCTCATTATCAAAATTTAATTTGTATTATTACAAGAAGGTATTATTTAAACAATTTTACAGATGACAAACCGAGTGAATATTGCAATGTGGTCTATCCCCGACTCACGGTTAAAATTTCTAGACTGTAGTTTACCGAAAAGATAAAAAAAGGTAGTTTTATTCTGGGCGTCTGGAGGTTCACCCACCTAACGGGCGTTTTCGACGCGAAGTTTAGTGTTTTTAATAAAACCTTTGCGCGCTCACTGTGAACGAACGGCTGGTCGCACAAAAATCCAATTGGTCTTAAAAGATTCGTAATTTTTCAGGTCATTCAAAAGTGAACTAAACATTGCACGGTTCAGTTAAATATTTTGTGATATGACATTCTCGAAATTTTAAATTTCATTTTGAACCCCTTCCCATTGACCTAGGGTTATGAAAAGTTTCGAGGATCATTGTGGGGCTGGTCCAAACCCAGAAACCGAATTTTGTAATTTTAGCTCAACGCTAACTGGGCAAAGTGGCGCGGACGGCGGACGGACGGATTTTTGGTTTATTATCTTCGATAATGAACCATTGGAATCGCCCAAAGAAAAATTTTTTTTAACCCCCCCTCAAAATTTGTTGGTTTACGTTTCAAGATACGTAGATTCAGAAAATCGAATAAAAAAAAAATCCGTCCGTCCGCCGTACGCCGTCCGCGCCACTTTGCCCAGTTAGCGTTGAGTTAAATTACGAAATTTGGTTTCTGGGTTTGGACCAGCCCCACAATGATCCTCGAAACTTTTCATAACCCTAGGTCAACGGGAAGGGGTTCAAAACGAAATTTAAAATTTCGACAATGTCATATCTCGAAATATTCAACTTTAACGTGTAATTTTCAGTTCACTTTTGAATGACCTGAAAAATTACGAATCTTTTAAGACCAATTGGATGTTTTGTGCGACCAGCCGTTCGTTCACAGTGAGCGCGCAAAGGTTTAGGAAAAACACTAATCTTTCGCGTCGAAAGCGGCCGTTATGTGACCCAACCCTCAGACGCCCAGAATAAAACTACCTTTTGTCATCTTCCCGGTAAACTACAGTCTAGAAATTTTAACCGTGAGTCGGGGATAGACCACATTACAATATTCACTCGGTTTCTCATCTGTAAAATTGTTTAAATAATACCTTTTTGTAATAATACAAATTAAATTTTGATGATGAGCCAGTACTTGAAATTTTAAATATAGGTCAGAAATGGATGACATTTCAATATTCACTCGGTTTGTATGACATGGGATGAGTATGGTATGGTATATTATTGTATGTATGATTTGGTATAATACAGTATGGTATGATAGGAAAGAAATTCGTATGGTATGAGTACGGTGAGAATATGGTATGGTGCCGATTTGCAACACAGTCTGGTATAGACAGAAGGGTGATCTGCACAAGGAAGATAATAAACCGTTGTGTCAAGAATTTGCAGAGTTTTTTTTTTTTTTTCGATTTTCTGAATCTACGTGTCTTGAAACGTAAACCAACAAATTTTGAGGGGGGTTAAATTTTTTTTTCTTTGGGCGATTCCAATGGTTCATTATCGAAGATAATAAACCAAAATGAAGTACGAGGTACGCGGTGTGGGAGGGGGCACAGAGACATAAAAGGTCTCGTCGTATGACGCACTAGTTAGCCTCCTGCCAGCCGTCTTACGTCATACGCTCGTGCGTCATAGGCTCTGACGTACTTGTTGGCCTCCTGCCAGCCGTCTTACGTCATACGCATGTGCGTTATAGGCTCTGACGTACTTGTTGGCCTCCTGCCAGCCGTCTTACGTCATACGCTCGTGCGTCATAGGCTCTGACGTACTTGTTGGCCTCCTGCCAGCCGTCTTACGTCATACGCTCGTGCGTCATAGGCTCTGACGTACTAGTAGGCCTCCTGCCAGCCGTCTGACGTCATACGCTCATGCGTCATAGGCTCTGACGTAATGGCCCGCCGGTCGCTTGTGTTCTGACGTGATCTGAGGGAAAGGGTGAATCAAGGGAACAAATTTTTCCCGTTTCAGTTTATGCGCCAAAGCAAAGACATGAAAATGTCAAAAAAATATGGAAATAGGTACCTAAGCCCAACTGTAATGTCAATTTCCTGACAATGAGTTTTCGACTATAGTTTTCATACCTTTTTACTTAAGTACTTATTGCAATTTGAGACTGATAATGAGCTGTTTGCAAATAAAAAGTCTGATAACTACTTTATTACATCTTATTAATCTATTTTCAAGTTCCGATTCACAGTTGAATGTATTTTATTTAGATGTCGTAAAATTCGAAAACGATGGAATGACGAAACCTGTCGACTACTGACTCAAGTGATACTGTCGACTTCTAACACATGTAGGTCGACTACTAGTGCAAAACCATGTCGACTACTGAAGAAAATGTTGGTCACTGGTATCGACTACTACCTAGAGCATTGGGATTTTTGACAAAACTTGTTTTTCCCTTTTCAAACCATGTTCCACCGGCGATTCCAATGGTTCATTATCGAAGATAATAAACCAAAAATTATGTATCACCCAAAACCCAAAAAATCGCAAAAATGGAATGACATGTAAACACGGTATGGCGGGAAATATTAGTATTAAGCGTCTTATCAACTAAAAATCAAAAGGTCAAGTACTCAGAAATTCTAAACTTTTGACTTGACTTTTGTCCACTAAATTGGTGGTTGTTACAGGATTTTGCCCACTGTGCGGCGTTTCAATTTGAATCAGAAAATGTGATAAACTTGTGACTCAAACTGTGATTAAATACAATAAAGTTCTGATACCGCATAATCCACATTTTTGCCAAAATGAGTTTATCACATTTTCTGATTCAAATTGAAATGCCAAATTCGAATGAATTCAGTTCAATTTAGGATTTAATACAGGCTAAAACTCAGCAAAAGCCTGAAACTAACCTGTTTTGGAAGGTACAAGTGAAGGTTTTTGGAAATTATCAGTTTTTTATGCCACCTGAAAAAATGAGGAATTGTGGATAAGGCTGTATTCGAACTCAAGTGAAAACTTTTGTCCATCGTCTCAATACGTTTAGACTAATACGAGACACTTCAATTGCTCCTGATCCTCCAACTTCCTAAGTGTTCCGATTCCTAGTCGGTCAATTGTCTTAGGTACTAATTACTCGATCACTGCTTTTACAGACATCGAAGCCGAGTGTCAGGACGACTACATGAAAATACGAATCGGTTTCAACGGCTCCTTCGGCGGCCTGCTGTACTCCTCAGGGTACTCGTACGACCCTGATTGCGTCTACATCAACGGCACTGGGCGTGAATACTACGAGTTCTACATACAGCTCAACAGGTGTGGAACCCTCGGGAAGAACTCGAGGCAAGAGGACGCCAGGAAAAATCCAGCGGTGAGTAGAGTAACAGCATTTTGGTTCGTTCAAATTGATAACAATACGAGCCGTTGCTGTCTTCAATCTCGAAACCTCTAGATTTGCTTCCGATCATTCCTGAGCTAAAGGATCCGTGACAGAAACGCACTTGTCAAGAGATATTTAAACTTTAATAAAACGAGTGTAGACAAACGATTTATGCAACAATATACCTACTGCTGGTATTACGACGCCATAAAAGAATAAAAGGGAAAGGGACTAGTTGTCCAACATAACAACACCAAAAGACAGCTGGGTGCATCACTGAACAAAATGAGTACCTAATGTGGAGTAAACCACTTCTCTGGCTTGTAGCCTTGAATTGCTACTTACATTTTGGTTCGTTCAAATTGATGAGCAACAAGTGAAAATTGCTTTGCTCACCTCAATTCGAAAGGTCCGTAATAATTTTGTATAGTACATGTACTAGACGTTTAGAAACGTCTAGTACGTAGAACTACGTAGTAGATTGCAATCAGTTCAGTGATTGAAATAAAAGACGAAGATTCGAAGACGAAAAAGTATATTTTCACAATCATAAGTAATACAACACAGAATGAATATGAAGTGAATGGACTTAAGTTTATCTTTTTTTTTTTTTTTTGTATTTTATTGAGACCATTTAGAAATCTAGGAACGCGGTAGCGATCCGCCCCGCCAAGCAAAGAAGTTGAGAAAACGAACGATGCCGAGTCCATGTTTACCGGACGTCACGAAACGCGTTTTCGAGGTATCCATATCTCGGCTCCTATTTGACCGATCAACTTGAAATTTGGTGTGGGTCTTCTTTGAGTGTATATTAGAAAGCCCTGAAAGTTTCAAATCGATAGGTCTAAAGGGAGCCGAGCTACATAACTTCAAAAACCCGGTTTTGCGGCCTTAGATTGTTCTTCTCCTTCTTCTCCTTGTTCAGACAGGCAAGGCTGGAGCCTCTCCACGTTGACCGATTGACTTGAAATTTTGCACAGAGCTTCATTTAACCTTGAGACAGAGCCTTATATAAGATTTGACCCATTATCTCAACCCAAAAAAGTTTTAGAAACAAAAGAACACAAACCTTAGGAAAATTCTGTCCACTTTGACGAGTCTACAGCCTGGGTAAAAGGACCAATCGACTTGAATTTTTTTTACATACCTTCTTTATAGCATAGCTCAGTGCCATTTGAACGAAATAAGCAATTATCTCAACCCAAAAAAAAATTAGGGACAAAAAAACTGAAATTTAGGGTAATTTAGGCTAATTATGGCCATATCTTGGCTCCTAGTTGACCGATCAACTTGAAATTTGGTATGGATCTTTTTGGTGTGGATAATAGAAAGCCCTGAAAGTTTCAAGTCGCTAGGTCTAAAGGGAGCCGAGTTATATAACTTCAAAAACCAATTACCATGTTTTTCTACTTTTTGCAGTCGGTCAAGGCTACAGCCTCTCCACCTTCATGGATTGACTTGAAATTTTGCACAGAGCTTCGTTTCAACATCAGACAGTGCCTTTTGAAAGGTTTAACCCATTATCTCAACCCAAAAACTTTTAGAATCAAAAAACTGAAATTTAGGCTAATTTTGGCAACTTTGACGAGTCTACAGCCTGGGTAACCGGACCAATTGACTTGAAATTTTGCATAGACCTTCTTTATAAAATGACCCACTTCAACAACAAAAAGATGTGATATCCCCCCAAAAAACACTCCGTGTAAAAATCACCCCGCCTCGCAAATATCATTCTTCAGAGGCCGGAAAAAGTTATGATATCCACTTTCCCCGCCCGCCCTTTTCCTCATTAAGGAGCTAAGTATAATGAAAAGCTTAACCACTTCACAAGCACCGTACCCCTTTCGAAATCTCCCCTTGGCGCTATTGCGAGACGTTTTTATTACTTCCACAAACTAATACTTGATGGTGGTTAACGTTTTATACAAGTATTAGTTGCTTGTGGAAGTAATAAAAACGTCCCGCAATAGCGCCAAGGGGAGATTTCGAAAGGGGTACGGTGCTTGTGAAGTGGTTAAGCTTTTCATTATAATTAGCTCCTTAATGAGGAAAAGGGCGGGCGGGGAAAGTGGATATCATAACTTTTTCCGGCCGCTGAAGAATGATATTTGCGAGGCGGGGTGATTTTTACACGGAGTGTTTTTTGGGGGGATTAAATATACCTCATTGACAAGGGGTTCACGATAGATTTATAAACACACGTACTTTTAGGCATGGAAAAGTACGTAAATAACGGTTTGGTCAAACAGAAAAACTACGTTTTAAATCAACACTTCACATTTCAATTATGTCCAAAATATGGCGAGGTCGTTGCAGCCGAGGATTGAGAAATTGGATGAAGCCTTCATTTGCTAGATTGTTGTAATGCCCAGCATTGTGAGTGGCGAATCTGCGCATTGAAGCTTCACGGCATTCCTGCGGAGTTTCAAGCTTGAAGTCGTGATAAATAGTAGAATTTCAGACGAAGGGTGGAGCATGTATAATTTTCTTCTCGATTAATCGAAATTGTTGCTGTTCCAATCGTCGAAACTGCGAGGAGGAACATGTACCACATATCGGTAAAGCATAAGTCCAGAGAGGCTTGATGAAAACATTGTATATTAGCATTTTATTTTCAATTGGCAGGTCTTTATTATCCAGCAGGTATTTCATCTGGGATGTTCTAAGGGTACATCGCTGCAAGAGATCAGAAATGTGTCCAGCAAAGGTCAGCTTTCTGTCCAGTGTGACTCCCAAATATTTGTGGGATTCTACTGACGGAATTGCTTCCCCCCTAAAATTGAGAGGCACGTCGACATAATATTATCTTCTTTTGTACGTAAAAGACTTCGCTGGATTTATTTTCAGTCGCCAACGATTGCACCATAGTCCAAGTTCGGTGATGAACGTTTGCAGTTTATTGGCTGCCAGATTACAATCAGTACCTCTTACTGCATAAATGAGGTCATCAGCAAATAGCCCTGAGAAATCTGGTGTGGATGGAAGGGGGAGATCATGACAGTAAAATATGTACAAGTACGGTCCCAGCACACTACCCAGCGGTACTCCAGCTTTGATTTCGCGTCGAGTTGATAGTTCATTCTGGACAGTCACCTCGAAAGTCCTATTATCAAGGTACTGACGAATAATGCCAAAAAGGTTATTAGGGAGATGCGGTTGGATCTTCTGTAGATGGATCTTAAGTTTATCTGAGAATCAAAAGTGAAAGGTGCCTCCTGACTGGCTAAGGCGAGAAGGATCAGTTACAGGAGTAGGTAATCTAAGGGGACTGCCTAATTGTACTTATATAATTTACAGAAACGTCCAAATGGTGAATCCTGTGAATTTCTAAAGTCTCCAATGATCCAGTTTCGGACCCTTACTACAAGTATGTCCACTCACTTCATCGGAATTCTGTGTTGTTTTGAATATGAAGCGTGCTGGGTCCATAACCTTTTGGATATGAAGGAAAGTTATATGAATTAGGAGTTAAACTCGGCCTCGGGAGCTTTGTTTTGGAAAGTTTGAATGTGTTTGATTGGATTTTTTAGAGCAGCCCCTAATTTGTATGGCATACGTCCAGACTGGTTTTAGAATTAAACTCTAAAAAGAAAATTTTGCTTGTACAGCAGTATCTTGTTGTGAACCTCGAGTTCTGAGTGCCTCCCCAGTAACGGACTTCCCCCCCCCCCCCTTTTTTTTAAATTTTGATGTGCTCTTTCCATTTTAGTTTGACATCTAGCGTCAACCCTAGATATTTAGCTGTGTTTGTTGCAAGTATGAGTTGGGAGTTGATCATTAGTGGCCACGGTTTATCTTATACGTAAATTCACGTATGCAGATTTGATTTCGTTGAGTTTGATTCTCCATTGACTTTATCAAGGTGATGTTGCAGTCTGTGAGCAGGTTCTTCTGCTGTAGGAAATCATTATAAAATTGGAAATAGATTAACGTAATGGACGGACGGACGCTTGTTTTTTGCCAAAATGTGAGGGCTGAAGCGCAGATGAAGCTCATAACACAATCAAGAACATAATATTATTGTAACATAAATATTATTTTACGATTTGAATCATTTAACTTTTCAATGACTCAGAAAAAGAGAGAGAGAGAGAGAGAAAGAGCTTTATTGGATCAGTTTCTCAGACAAAATTTTACATTATAAAACTTATATGATACATTACATTATTATTGTCTACATTATTATTAACTAAGATAAATAATAACACAATTATGGTGTAATAGTAGGCATCTGCCCGTTAGAATTACACCAGAGTTGCAAATATCTTTTTCTTTTCTTATTTACAATGTATTCTTTTATTTATTTTACTTTCTATTTACTATTAACATCGTTGTTTTCTTTATTTAACATATACACTCTTTATTATCGTTCCAGCTTTTTCGTAACCTAATTTAATGAGCCAGGTGAAAATTTCTTTTTTATATGTCGATCTGGTGAATGTCTAGGGAAACTTCAGCCTTACAGGTAGAGCTCTGTGGATCACATATAATAATATTATATAATTTGGACTGTTGGTCATCAACACTGAGTTCGGTTTAGGATTTACAACATTTCCCTCCATTTTATATCTGGTAGGATAATTATGCAAATTTATATAATTAATTATGGTAGGGTTTATATAATTGCCGTACAGTAAAGACTTTTGAAAGATCAAATACTTCTTTAGAAGGAAGTCTTCGAGGTTTGGAGAGCCTAAATTTTAATACCGCTTTCTGGAGATTGTTCAGTTTAGTTAAATTTGTAGCATAGGACCCTCCCCAGACCAATATACCATGTTGCAAGGCTGATTGAAACATTCCCATATAAATTAATTTAGTTATTTCTTCTAGGATTGTAAATTTCAAATTGTAAAATGCGTAAATGAATTTCTTGAGTTAAGGTGATGGCAGAGGGACACAGAAAAAGAGGGTCTAGATTGATTAGTTGTTCTTACGTCGGATGCCTTACGTACTTTAACTCAATTATTACAGGTCAATTGGGTAATCGTAGAAAGGAAAAAGATCTTCCGGGGAGCGAGAGAATTCGGAAGCACGTTGTTTCGTCGACCTGAATCCAGTTGTTAAGAATGAGCCTGAGTGGAGATGAGAAATAAAAAATGCCTTGACAATGCCGCGATTGTTGTTCTTCAGATGAGCGGTGGGGAGTTTGATTGAAGCTGAGACCGTCTGTCTCTCTGAAGGTACAACATCGCAATGGAGTAAGACGAGGTGAGGTGACACTGCTGGAAGTCTGGAACGGTTTGGTGATCTTTTACGTTCCAGTTGGCTCTAACTGGACCCAGTGGATAGCGGCTGGCAAGTAGAGTTGCGTTCCGTTTCACTTGGCAAAGGGGAGTTTTCGGGAGAAGACGTCTTGCCCCCAATATCCCTAACAAAGAGACAGAAAAGCGAAAATTGATTACAGTCCTCCGCGAGGCCGCTGCTCACCTTCTCAGCCTCCGGACGATGTTTAGGTCTGATAACTTGGATGGCGTTCCCGGTACCGCGAGTCCTGGTCTAATTGACCAATTACAAGGAAGCTGTCGATAGGCCGACAAATCTGTTCCGGGTGGCTATTGGTGTCTGTATCGGTTATAAACATTTTCTCATGTCTGGAAGACCCGTACGTTGCTCGAGATTGTTGAGCAAGTCGTCGTCAGCCCTGTAAGTGACAATAATGCCTTTTTGGAACCGGTGGATTCAGAAAAACTGGCCGCGTCGATCTAATGAGACCTCGTAACTGTGAAAAATGCCTCGTCTTGAAAAGATTTTGTAGCTCCAAGACTCATTTATTTATTTATTTATTTAAATCTTTTATTGAGCAATGGATTGGTATATGGACATTGGGCATTTCCAATTATACAAACGGAATAACCGAGTAGGTACCTATACTATTATTTTAAAGTCCAAAAGTGAGGGCCGCTCTGAAAGGCATAAGGGAAGATTATTTATACAAGTACATACTAACAAAATTGAAATAAAGAGAAGTAAAGAAAAAAATTATAATCATACAAAAAATAAAAATATGCGCTCTATTCCTTGTGCCTGAAGAATTCGACAACTCCTGTCTTGAATCTTCCAATGGTCTTCCTTATGTGACAATCTAACTAGTTGACTTGTGTTTCCTCATAAATGAACGTGTTTTGCCTTCATCTGTGTTTCCTCGTAGTATTACTAGTCTGTCGTAAAGAATATCAATAAATCAGATTATTACACATTTTTGTGATAATTACAAATAAGGAACTAGTGGTAAATCAGAGCTGAAACTACTACAGTCATGACAAGTCAAGTTTGCAACTAGGCACAATGTGAAAAAAATCCACAGTCATGCAGCATGGCTATAAGAGCAAATTTTCGAAGAAATAAATGGTTTTATGTCAAATGTCTCCATTGAAGAACATGATGTCCAAGAAGTATCATCCACGTTTCTTCACCTTCAAAGTGCCCCAGTTTGAGAACTGAATAGGATATCGCAATTCTGATTCCACCATCGTGTTCAGCGTAAAAAATCCTTTAAAATGAGGGGTTGCATGACAGACTGTTTCATTTTGGAAATTTATGGGGAATATTTCTCCCCTAAAACTCTGGGGTCTTCAGTTTTTTAAAGTAATTTCTCAGGATTTAAAATCGAATATTAAAGCTCTATTAGGGGTTTGGTTCCTTTCTAACAAATACGTTGAAGTTCCTCTAATGATGCTTAGTGTTATTTCGAAATCTTATCCCTCTGAAATTTGGAACAATTTGGTTTGTAAATCTGCATTTCAACAGAATAAGGAATTGAAGGAAAAAAAATGCAATTTACTAGTGAGAGCAGTTTTGTTACCAAAAGCTGAAAATTTATGTCCAACACCACCTAGCAATTCTCAATGGGGAAACACAAGTTCTTATAAGCAAGGATACGAATTTGTTTCTCGATATTCTATCCACATTTAAGTTTTATTGCTCCTCCTGAAAAGTGCGGTTTCTTCACTTACGATGAACCATATCAAAGCCGACGTAGTTCGGTTTGTGTTTAGGGTTGCCGAACAAATAAACTTCTGAAATCCATTAATCGTCTGAAATCATAGCGATTGACTTTCTAAAATCGATATGATTAAAGTTGTCAACATGACCCTGAAAATCAAATATAACAGCGTATCTATTACGACTTATCCAAATTCCAAGTCCTCAAAGCGAACGAATTATTGTGTGCGAAAAATGGAAAAGGGCGTAAGAGCCTCAAACTAGAATTGTCAGTATTCAAATAAGTGTGTCTTGATTATTGGATTATTATAATAATTTATATTTATTCGATTAATTTTATGAAAAAAAAAACTCTGCAAATTCTTGACACAACGGTTTATCATCTTCTTTGTACAGATCACTGATCTGTGTAGATCACACTGATCTGCATAAAATATCCAGAATTGGAGAATGGGCCAACAAATGGTTAAAATAGGCGTAACTAGCTCAGTCTATAAATTATTTAAATAACTGATGAGTGAAATAATTATTTCGCGCAATACTCGGCTGTAAAAGAGATCGTCGAGGACCACCTTGAAAATAGATCAAATTATTATTGTATATTTTTTATCAATGGATAAATAAATCTAAATTGTTAATGTGATAAGAAGGATGGGGTGGATGGCGGGGGGAGGGGGATAATGCGTATTATTAACGTCTGTCGATCATGAGGTGAATTAGCCCCACATTAATTGGAATTGTGAGTGGGTGATGAAGAGGAAAGCGAGGAGTGGAGCGGGACGATGGAGAAGGTTGATGACAGGAAGCGAGGGTTGTCTTCACCCCTCTCCATCCATCGCCACAACTGCTTAAATTTAAATTGTGGGTGAATGTGGAAGTGGTTGAGAGTGAGGAAAGCGGCAGATGTGGATGATTGATGAAGGGGGAAGGCGGGAGTTGTCTCTTAATCATTCCGCTCTCTCCCCCGCCCCTCTCCACCCACTACCACTACTGCTAAACATAAATTGTGGGTGAATGTGTAAGTGGGTGAGAGTCAGGAAAGCGGGCAGATGTGGGTGAGAGAGAGGAAAGCGGCAGATGTGGGTGGTTGATGAGGGGGAAGGCGGGAGATGTCTCTTAATCATTACGCTCTCCCCCACCCCTCTCCACCCACCACCACTACTGCTTAAATCTAAATTGTGGGTGAATGTGGAAGTGGGTGAGAGTCAGGAAAGCGGGCAGATGTGGGTGAGAGAGAGGAAAGCGGCAGATGTGGGTGGTTGATGAGGGGGAAGGCGGGAGTAGTCTCTTAATCATTACGCTCTCCCCCACCCCTCTCCACCCACCACCACTACTGCTTAAATCTAAATTGTGGGTGAATGTGGAAGTGGGTGAGAGTCAGGAAAGCGGGCATTATGCTCTCTCTCTGTCTCAATTCGAAGGGATGAACATGTGACTCCATTGTACAAGAAGCTGGAATGGTTGAAAATTATGCAAAGAAGGGATTACAGAATCGCAATTATGATGCTATAATCGCACACATGAATGCTAGATATAGCACTTTCCAGTTGAATTTTCCTCAGACAGTGTTAAACATGCAATTAATGAAATCTATTCGAACGCAATGGGGCCTGATAACTTGTGTTCTAATTAAAATACTTGCTACAAAAATTGCAGAACTGCTTGTCCATATTTCAACTGCTCAATAGAGAAACATCTGTACCCAACCCAATGGAAAAAATCAGCTGAGTCAGTTTGAAAATTGCCGTGACAGGCTGCCTCAAGATTCACTCTCATGTTGCCGGTTTTCGATCCGCTCCAACTTTGAGCCGTCATTGTGAACGAACGGCTGGTCGTACAAAGCTGTGGATGGTCTTACAAAATTCTAAGGAATAAACTCTATCTAAATATGAAATATAATACATACCGTTACATCTTAATTTTTCGAGTTTTGATTTAATTAATTAATTGTTGATATAAAGCGAACGAAATGTATATGGTAAAAGAACTAAGTGCCGTCCTTTCGTTTTCTGGAAAAAATGCCTTACGAAGTTTTTGAAAGGATGTATGGGTTTATATTGACCTTGTATCACATTAGAAATGGTTCGTTCCACTCCTGGAACGGAACAGTGACAACTTGTGCAGATAATCCGTTCCGGCCGTAACACTTATGTTGGCTCACGCAGATTTTTTTCTCGGATTTCAACTGTAAAGGATTTTTCAGACACCCAAACCCAAAAGGCATTTTTGTATTTTTTGGCACATACCTAGGTACCTCCTATTCCATTTTTGTACTCAATTGACCTTCTGTGCAGAACTGCCACCTAATTTCTTTACTCTGATCCTGCAGACCGTATACTGTTCATATTGGACGTCCTTCCTTGATTGAGTATTCATACCAATTCCTTTTATTTTTGTATTTTATTTAATTTATTTATTCATTTTTTTGCAGAAGAACCTAATGTGGAATACTGTAACGGTCCAATACAACCCTCTGATCGAAGAAGAGTGGGATGAACACTTCAAAGTGACTTGTGAATACGGATATGATTTCTGGAAAACTGTCACTTTCCCGTTCCTTGATGTCGAGTAAGATTTGTGTATTTCGTGAATCCAGTGCAGAATCCTTGTTGGTTTAATGTATTACAGTAAACAGTTGAGTTCTGATAGGGAGGAAGGTTTCAAATGCTGTTACAGTACAGTACGTGAATGTATCTTTTATTTTGCAGAGTCGCTACCGGAAATCCAGTCGTGTTTACGTTGTCACCGCCGGAATGCTACATGGAAATCAGGTAATTTATCGTTTTCTACGATGAATTGAGTAAATGACGCTCAGCTTCCTGTTTGGCTCAGGAAAGACCGACTTTTGACGACAGAATCCGAAGAGTAAAGTTGGGTGCAGGTTCGGTAATGCGTTCGTCGCGAATTTTTTATATCTTGTTCGGACTCAAATGAATATTAAGAATCCAGAAAAGCAGCTCCGAAAATTCTGTGTGACTGGAATTAGCCCCAACAAAACCACTAATAATATTTATGTTCGCACCTTTTTCGGTTTTTGCTCAACACCTATCTCATTAAAGGAAGGGTCTGACGAGTATGGTCAATAAGTCTTATACACTCTTAAACTATACTAGGTACATTTCCTACAATTTGAGATAATTATGGAGTCTGTTTGTACAATTTTTATAAAAATTACTATTAGCCAAAAATCATCGTCTGAAAAAGGTGTAGGGTTTTCGTTTCATGTAGACGTTTGTTCACGAAAAATTTGAATCGTTTGACTTTTTGAAAAATTATTAAACTCTATAATTGAACATTCTATTTTGATGTATTATCGAGGATCGTTATCTTGAAATATATCCCAAACTCACAAAATTTGTGATCCTCAATCCTCACCCAAATGAACAAAGTGAACGTATCAGATGAAAATTTACCAGCGGCTTATTTCATAGATTTGACAAATAAAAGAAAGAAATTTTTACAGGATTTTACATGCTGAATCCGGATTTGGAAAAAGATTTTTTCCATCTGCCGTAGTTATTTCGAAAAATGCATTTACAAAAGTACAAACCAGTATTTTTGGGGATTTTAGTGTGTACATTGTCAACTTTACAGCTGTTTTCCGTGGAATGGAGGAAGATGACTAAAATCGCATTTCAAATTTGGATTCTGCACCTCAAAAACCATCGAAAAAGTGATTAAAAGAGAAAAATAACAAGGATCCCCCACACAGAAAACAGACGTCTAATAGGCATCTATTGGTATACGTAAACACGTCTAGTAGACGTCTGTGGTAGATGATCTACCTGACGTCTAAATAGTCGTTTGTTCATCTAAATATCTACAGGCGTAGATGAACATGCGACGTCCGGACGGCGTCTATTGACGTTTATCCATGTCTAACGGCGTCTATATTAGTCTAAAGGGCGTCTATCGACGTGTAGACGGCGTCCATCGACTTCTAGACCGCCTCTATTGACGTCTAGACGGCGGCTATCGACGTCTATCATCGTCTAGACGCCATCAATAGAGAGTTCCAGGTTACCACGGTGGCTGTTAGTACGGTACCGTAGTGGGCGTTCCAGTAGTGTCATCTGATCCGAAGTGGGCGTTCCAGTAGTGTCATCTGATCCGAAGTGGGCGTTCCAGTAGTGTCACCTGATCCGAAGTCGACCGTAAGTTCACGAATTTTAACGAAGATCATGGGTATGTCGAGCAACCGCGGATGGACAACCGCAAGAGCGTCGCTTAATGGCCTCGCTTCTCATACGGTACCGTGGTAACCTGGAACTCTCTAATGTCTAGACGACTTCGACGTCTAGACGGCGTCTATCAATTAATTCATGCAATTATCAGTTGAGGTCCAATCACCCACTGGACCAATATTCTTGGCGGCAAATTCAAATTTAGCAAACCAAAGTAAAAGGTCCACATAATCATAGAATTTTTTTAAGTAATCACCCGAAAATTACCTGGTTTTTGGATTACCCCACCGTGGTCTGTATAACCCGCTCATCGGGTAGAATTACTCGAATCTGCAACACTGATCGGTCGCTAAGGCTAACTCTTCTGTATGGAAGAGCGTATGTCTCCTGAGTGATTGTCAGCTATTCCGACTTTATTTGACTATCTTGTGTCTACACGCTCAAGCCATTTGCGCAAACCGGCTTGCACAAGCCAGTTTGTGCAAATTGAACTGAACAACTCGGTGGCGTCCACACGCTCAGTTGTGCTTCAGGAAAAAAAACGTGGCGCTCATTTAAATGATTAAATAATAGGACTGAAAATAAAATAATGTTGAAGAAATCCTATTTCTTCTATAGTTTTTTCTAAATATAAATATAATATATTTATTAGTGGAACCTATGTGACTGTTTACGTACCTACCTTACCGAGAAATGTGACTCGCACTCGAGAAGAGAACGAATGCGCCGGCGCGAGATTGTGGGTGCGGCTTGAACCTCGTCCACACGCTCAAACTTCACTCATGCCAAGCTCCAACCTCAAGCCGATTTTCTGTCCGAGACTGACTTTGCTCAAGCCAAATTTTCTGGCTTGCGCAAGCCAAATGGCTTGCACAAACTGCGTCCACACGCAACGATATAACTGTACAAACTGGCTTGTGCAAGCTTACACGCTCAAGCCGATTGCGCAAACTGAACTGAATGTGTAGACGGAGTTTGTGCAAACCGTTCGGCTTGCACAAACCAAAAATTTTGGCTTGTGTGAAATCTGTCACGGACAGAAAATCGGCTTGAGCTTGGCTTGAGTCATGTTTGAGCGTGTAGACACGGTTTGCATCATATGCGTCATATGTTGCCTCGTCCATTCTTCAATAATTCCGGAAATCATTTGGTTCCCCCTCTCAATTCATGATTAAATTGGTAAGTATGGGAAAGGCTGTCCCTCTTGAGCAATCAATCCTTGCTCCATTTCCGACCTTCAGCACTTTTTGATCCCAATTTTTTCCCGGATTAAACAAACCGCCGTCGCATGAGCAACCATTATTTTTAAAAATAGTTTTTTTTTTTTTATATATATAAAAAATGTTTAAGAACGACCAAACCGACGTTTGCACAAGCACAACTGATCGTGTAGGACCTCTTGTAGGAGCTTGTGCAAACCAGTTTGTGCAATCGCCTTGAGCGTGTAAATGGACCTTTTTGGTGGGCAGGACTTACCTTGCGGGTGTAAAAATAATTGTTATGTTTATAGCAATAATGATTATTATGTTGTCAACACAACGAACGCAGCTAATTTCACCCGTTCTCTCTTTGTGAACCCTGTGCCTGTGTCATGATTCCGATCTCTTCTCCGTGTTTCTCAACCCTAATTTCCTTAACCCTAATCTTATTTTGTCTTCGCAGGTACGGATACGGCACTAATGGAAACAGAGTGGCAGGTCCCGTCCGTGTTGGTGATCCACTCACGTTAATTATCTACATGAGGAGTAAATACGGTATGTCGTCATGTCAAGGGTGAAAATGTATCCGCCCAAAATGATTTCGATCTATTACTTGAAATTTCTGTTTGTATCTTGTACATTTTGTAACATTTCCGCCAAACTTTGAATTACTCAGTGATAACTGTTCGTCTGTCGTTACAGATGGATTTGACATCGTCGTGAACGACTGCTACGCTCACAATGGGGCGAATAAGAAAATTCAACTGATTGATCAGTACGGGTGAGTGTAAACATGTAATTTACTTCTTTGAACACATCTAGGGATCTTGAGGGAAATAAAAACACAAGAGTAGTCGAAACAACGGTATATTTCCAATAAACTCTAAGTATCAGTCTATCAGTGTTAGACCGGTTTTGATGATTAACCCTCGAACGATCCAAGTCACCTACAGGCGACACTACTTTGAAGGGCCTCCGAAAATTCACAGATCTATTTGGGGACCTTCACTCACGCTGACGTCCTCGTGTAGCAGAGGGCTAGATATCTGTTCCAGGTAAATTAAGACAGTGTAAGCTAGAAATTGGGACTTATTGGGACAGCCCCAAAAGAAATCGGGACGAAAATCGGGATGAGATGTAATTAAACGAACGCTTCACCAAAATACAATATTTTGGAAAATAGGTAATATATTTAGTATCATAATATGAACCATCGAAGACAAGTAGGTGCCTATATAAAGAAGAAGAGGTACATTATATTAATTCCTTTCTAATGGAGTATAACCAAAAAAAGTCATTTCATGTACAGATACAATAGATAAAAGATAAATAGGCAAAAGATAAGTAAAAGTAAAATAAAGTAAAAGATAAGACAGGTAAAAGATGAATAGGTCAATTTATCTTTTCCACCGACTGAGTGAAGGACATGTCATAGAGCCATTTAGGTGTCAAGCCATCTGCAATCGAGGACATCTGTAGGTACATGTGAGGTTTTTTCCAGTTTTCATCTTCGCCTTACAAAATCGTTTGAAGATTCGACTTCTTCAAAAATCGGAACAAGATCGGGTCGGCAAAAAAATCGGGTCACTTCGAAAATCATCACGCGACGCCCGGGACACCTCGAAAATTGGGACATGTCCCGCTAAATCGGGACGGATGGCAGCTGGTAAATTCATGATCCACTATAGGAATGTGTCGGTCAGGAGTGAACGTATCAAAAAGACCTTGTCTAAACTGAACGGTAAGAAAAACTGTACGCGTTCATTACGTTCAGTTCAGACGTTCATCTTCACCAATCCTATTTACATGTCCGTAGGGTTGTTTGTAGCTCATTATGAAAGAAAGAGCTAATTCCTATACATGCCAAATAATAAATTACTAAATTAGACCTCTGCCAAATTGTAAATTATATATTGTAACAACTTTCGGTTTTTGATTTTTTTTTATGGTCACATTTTTCAAGTCATTATTCTATGTCAAAATAATTCCCATCATGCCAATAAATAACAAATCACTAAAGATAGTAATAATGAACTAATAAATACCTACATATGCCAAATAATAAATTGTACATTTATAATAATTATAAATATACCATAATCATTATTGTAAATATGTTTATTACAAAATATCAAGCAAAGTTATAAATTAGTAAATTGTGAACATTTTTGTAAAGATATAAGAACCGCCTGACGCGTAACATCCTCTGGAGGAAACCAGAAGTGAACGTAATGAACGCTATAGGCGTAGAGAACTCCTCATCAGGGGTGTTAGGTCTCCTCACAGGGGTGTTAGGTCTCCTCATCAGGGGTGTTAGGTCTCCTCATCAGGGGTGTTAGGTCTCCTCATCAGGGGTGTTAGGTCTCCTCATCAGGGGTGATAGGTATCTTCATCAGGGGTGATTTGAGGGGAGGGGGCGATATCGGGGTCTGTGAGAGATGGAAGGGGGGGAAAGCGACTGTTATGGGGGATGATGAGGGGGCGGCCGATGGGGGGGGGGGCAATCGGGAAGCGTCTGATGAGGGGGACGATCGAGAGGCGGCCGATGGGGTGTAACAGGGTGAGGACGTGTTGTAGAGGGGGGGGGGGGAGAGGTTGATGGCGGTAGCGGCACTACGATCACTGGCGGCTCAAAACCGCTTATTTGCTGGACAAAACCCATAACTTCTTCGAAATGTGTGTAAACCGGACTCAAATGCGTTTGTGATGGTATTAGGGGTGGTACAGGTACCAATGAGATTTTTTCCAAACTTTTAGCTTTATTAGGCCATCTTCAGGGGTTGGTTGATATTTTCTTGGCCCGGGACGTACATTGCTTCCCTCTTCCCGCTCAATACGACTTCAAACCTCTCCAGAAAAATAAGTAGGTACTTCTTTTAAAAACCTTTTACCATAGTCTTAATTATTCTGAAGGTGAGTTCTTCTCAGGGAAGAAAAAAAAATCACTGTACTTCCCTATTGTACCAACAGATCACAAAGCCCTATAATCTATTGATTTTGTTCGATACCATCATGTATTTATCCACTAAGTAATTGGTCTCAATTCCATTGTAGGTGCCCGGTAGACGACAAGCTGATATCCAGATTCAGGGGTTCTTGGTCCGAAGCCGGTGTCTTCGAAACTCAAGTGTTCGCTTATATGAAGACGTTTAGATTCACCGGCTCTCCAGCTCTCTACATTGAATGTGACGTCAGGATGTGTCACGGGAGATGCCCCGTAAGTTTTTCGTTTTTACCCCCCCCCCCCTCAAAATTTGAGGGTTTACGTTCCAAGATTTTTTGTTTGTGATTTTTCCTCTGCAAACCCCCTGGTGTGACGTCTATCAGTTCTTACGTCTATCGTGTGTTTCTCTGTAGAGTCAACCGTGCCATTGGAGGAACGCCAAAGAACTGAGGAAAAGGTCCATCGACGAGGTGCTTAGTACGCTAGCGCCCGCTGCTAACATTTCCCAGAACATTTCCCTCTTCCAGAGCTTACGGGTGCTGCAAGAAGGACCCGAAGAGCCTCTTCTCACCAACAGTAAGTTATCGTAATTGGCATAAAATCTGTCTTTTCATTGAATAATTTGGTCACTTTCAATAAACTTAAATCAAGGTGAGACACAAGGCTCCCGTGTATTCATAACATGAACTGTAAGAGATGAGTTAAACCATCTAAGATTTAATAATGTAGTTGTCTGAAAATACGGGAAGGAATTTAAACAATAATGAGAAAAAGAAACGAATCTAATTCTTATTAATGGAAAAAAAAATGAAATGGGAGCTCCTTTCTGAATAGAGTGAATATACAAGATTTTAGCTTCCAGGCAAATACTGCAAACTGTCTCCAATACAGGCCTGACGAGAGGGAAGGGCCACTGGATACGGAGAAGCAAAAGATAAATAAATAAATACTAAGAAATTATTAGTAAATTTTGACTTTTTACATAAGTTCACAGTGATGTGATTCTCAGTTGGTGCCTTTGCGCTATATTCACAAGAGTGATAACAGTCAGGAGTGAATAACAGCCAATCGAGTTGAGTGATATAATAAGACGTTTGCTCTGAGTGGGGAAAAGGATGTAGTCTAAACAGTCCAAATCCAAGCTCTGAAAAACCACTAACTAGGCAGGGGCCTGAGGGTGTGACACCGCCTACTTCTGCTGAGCCTCCAGAGGAGCTGGATTCACAAAATGAACCGCAGTTTCAGTCAAAAGTACCTTCTGAAACTGATTTCAATATTCCAACTCGTATTTCTTTATCTCCAACATATGCCCGCTACCCCAACTAAACCATGTGATCACTCAGCCCACTAATTCTGAAATTATTCTGAAAGTCAAGCATGTTTTCGTCTACAAATTGGAACAGTAAAATCGGAATTTTTTCACACTTGGCCACCCCCAAAGAAAAGGGGCAGAAACTGGAAGAGAATTATTACAAAATCAAAAATTAAATTCACTCACAAATAATTTTCTATACCGCCACGCTAATTTGCAACAAACTATCAATTCTTCCCACCCCTCGCCATTCAGCAGAGCCAATGCCTCATCACGCTCAAGCCTCTGAAAGCTGTCCTTCTAAATTCTCTGGTGTGTGTGTTGCACAAGGAACACTCCTCACATTGGTCGGTGGCAGATGTAGCAGCTCCCCTCTGAGCTTGGAACTACTACAGCCATCTACTGCACACAAGATCTATTGTCGGATCCTCGATCAAGCTAGAAGACTTTACTAAGGAATCCAGTTCTCTGTAGAGCGTTGATCCTTCAGAATCTAAGGCTCTCTGCCAGAACTGCTTAGATTATTTAAATTTCTCTAAAAGGCTACCAGCCTGCGCCTTAATCAAGTCGCCTCTCAAAGAAACAAATTCGTTTTGAACGTGAAACTCAATGGGAAGACGATTCAAGTGTAGAACCCAAGAGTATGTCTCTCCAATAATCTCACCCAAGAATATGACTGACCAATATGTCCTTTGTGCAACATAGAAGTTATGGACGCCAGCCATATCATGGAGTGCCCTGCACTGGAAGATATAGGCGGAACAACGCCAGAAGAAACAGCGTGAGAAAGGTATTGGGCAGCGAGACGTGAAATGAACGAGACGGGCGTAGGTTAACCCTTAAAAAAAAGTGTAGCATACCAGTGTCGTTCTCTTACTGAAGCAATGAAGTTAGCTAAAGAAGTTTTCCAATGGAGCCACGCCTGTTTTGCAGTGGCAGATGTTCAGTCCTCCATTATTAACATGAAAGTGGCCATGAGATTTTTTCCGAATAAATTTTAATGATTAGCAAAGACAGGCCCAGAAGTAGGCTTTGGACTAGCAATTACTGTAGGAGGTTGAACTTGGGATAACATTGCAGATTCAAAGATAAGCTGATGTGTTTTTTACAGAAATACTTCTTTGGTTTGTACGAGTAGGTTATATTGAAAATTCCCTCATTAGGGTACGCAGCGCTGCATGCCTAGAATTTTATAACGAAGCATTCTTACAATTTTTACGATTCCATTTCAGATACTGGCGCGAGAACGTTAGGCAACTCCGTGTGCCTGCGAAGTGGTCTGGTCGCCTCTCTGTCAGCCGCTTTCGCCACTGTCATCACCATCCTCAGCGTCGCCCTGGCCGCCATGTGCTGTCGACTCAAAAGGCTGTCCAAACAGCCCCTTCTCTCGCCGTCGCCACAGCTCACCACCAGCCCGAGGTGTTTCATGAATCTGAAATAAGAACTGACCTTTTTACTGTAGGAACAACGAAGTTCTGGATCGAAGAAAAGCGTTCGGAAGGCGCGGGCTTGTTAGCCACTGGTTTGGGACGTTCTTAGATGAAATCGGAGGATCTTTTCGAATGATCTGATTTAACGCCAACGTACTATAAACCCTTCCTCTCGTTTGGTTCCGAACTTAACAGCCTGCTCCACCAGCGTACGTAGTGGAATCTGGGAAACATTCGACCACCTGACCCCCAATTGTGTGACTCCATATTGTTTTATGCCCTCCCACAATTTATTTGCAATATTCCATATCATAAAGACCCGAATAAGTGCTTTATTCCCATTTAAAATTGTAAATCCCACAGATTGTACAAGTTGTCAATGCAGACGCAGGCACCATTGCCACAGAGGGCAATCATTCAAGCTCCTCCTTTTCCATTGTCTTTGTGACCAATTTAGTTGTTTTCATCATTAAACAACAATTCATGGTGTAAACATACATCCTCACCAAGTAAACAGTTCAATCCTAAAGGTCTTCCGACCAAACTTCCATTTAGAGCAAAAGCCCACTCTTTGGTTCTGTTCCACATGTTCGCTTCACTCAGTGAAAAAGACAAATGTTTTTAGGAAAATTTAATGGTTGTATTCTTTTAAGTGGAGGTTCTAGGGCAGCTAAAAATGCTATGAATTATCCTATTGATAGTGTTGTAATAATTTTTACAGGCAACAGGTGATTTGACGTCACACCAAACGAATGTTTCCCACTTAACCCTATTCAATAAATTTAAAACCGACTGATAACCAAAAC
The DNA here is from genome assembly GCA_963920205.1 of Stenodema calcarata. Lineage (NCBI taxonomy): Eukaryota > Metazoa > Arthropoda > Insecta > Hemiptera > Miridae > Stenodema > Stenodema calcarata. The sequence goes on along the minus strand of OY986056.1, from coordinate 3,738,712 downwards.
TGCCTTAATTCGAAAATGCCAACTTTCAATGCTATAAAATTATTGTCACTCACTGTAAACGTGGGTATCTCATTGGGAACGCCAAACGATATGAATAGTTTCAGGTAGGAAAGACATGTCAGTTCAAGATGGTACTTGAATGATGACTAAACGCTAGCTTCACATAGAGACGCAATTCGAAAATGGCAACGCATTCTTGCAAAATGGACTATTGTCACGCAATATCATGTATACTACATCAAAATCAGTTGTTACACCTGCTCTTTGGTATTTAAGCCATATTGGAATTCGACGTTTCGAGTTTTTGTATTTTGTCTGACGTTGGACGAGGCCGAAAGTGAACTATTGATAATCACGAGAAATTTCTGAATGATGCAAGCAAGCAGGACAGATGAAGAGTAGGAAACAATTGCTAAAGAAGGAGAAAATTATGATTCCGTTGCCATGTTAACGCCTCTGCTAGAAAGAATTCTAGCAAACGCATTACAGTACCAGCTTTAACCCAGAATTACGTCTCCATGTGAACCAAGCTTTTTGGTTAAAAGGAGGTCAGTTTATTTATTTTTTTCATTTTTTATACTATAAATAGTACCTAGTGAATGTATTCAATTTTGTAGAGTCTTTTGGGTCTGGTATAAGTCGAAAGTTGGTAGGACCTAAATAATTTTAAAAATTATCGATTTACACGCTGCTTTAAAAATGAAAACCTCCTAACTGGGAATTAATCAGTTGTTTGGTTCTTCTGTGAAATTACCCAATTTTGAGTTATGCGGTTGTCGAGTGCGAAGACAGCAACTGAATGGAAGTTTTAATAATTAAAGAACAATTATTGTTCTTTGTTTTCTTGGCCTTCTTGAAGAACCTGTGGTCTTCAGCAGGTTGAAGTACCCCAGGGTTCTTACTGGTGGTTGGTACTACCCCCCCCCCTCCCTGCCACCCACTACTAGAGGAACCAACATTAACAAAAATGATGATCGTGATGATACAAACAAACAAATTAAACTTGAAATAACTTAAAGTTGAATTTGCAATTATTGCAATCAGTTCGATGGAAAGTGTAAAATATGAATATTGGTTGAAATGATATTGTACATCGATTATGACTATGATGACCAATTGTAAGACTTTTCGACTTCTACCAGCCCCTAAAAGACAATACGAGTGCCCAAATAGTGGGCCACACACCTGTCGTTGCACCGTATTAAAAATCAGGTATCAACTTGTGTTTTTCTCGAGGGTAAAAAAAAATGTATGTCTTCATCAACTCGGCCATAACATATTATTATAACACATCATCGCTTAAGAACAATAATGGGCTATCTCAAACACCATCACTTTTCACGGACAGCAAACCATAGGTTTCCCATTTGTCATGTTAATTCATTGTTTTTCAGGGATGGCCAACAAAATTGACTTCTCCATAGGTCCTCATTTATAATTTCACTAAAGTAGTTACTATAGAAAAATCGTAGTTAGGCCTTGATAATGGTAGAATGTGTTGAGATAGGCCATTATTGAATTATTATGGCCTATTCCTTGAGAAAAATATTATGCTATTATGGCCCATCTCAACTACCCATTGGAAAAACGTTTCTGAAATAAATTAAAATAGGTACTTTTCATTATTTTAATGGTCCCCATAGGTAGTACTAAATTCCTAGGTATAACTCCAACATTATTGATTTATTGTGTGTGATTTGTTGACCTTCAGTAAGAATAAGGTTGAGGGATGTCGAGGGTCGGTCAAATGAGAGATGTTTTATGTGCCAACGTTTCGAAGAATTTATTTCTTCATCCTCAGGGCAGTAGTGTACAGATGGAGTTGGACTCGAACGGGGGAAGCTCGTGCCTGTAGATCACAGATGCAACTACTTGTGAATGAAGTAGTTGCATCTGTGATCTAGAGGCTTCCACTACTGCCCTGAAGATGGAGAAATACATTCTTCGAAACGTAGGCACATAAAACATCTCTCATTTGACCGACCCTCGACATCCCCCAACCTAATTGAAAAGCAACCTATAATCAGTAACAAAACAAATGAAACTACGAGTAGATAGGCTATTATCAATAACTGATACTTTGGAATGTGGCAATGACAGCCAAAAGGGGTACCAACGCACGGGGAATGAAAATACAGTATCGAATACACTATTAGATCAAAACCCACTTTTTTGAGATTGGTCATTATTGTTCTAGAGCGACGACATATTTCTTAGTTATGATATTTGTACTCAAACTCACCGTGGTGCTTGTTGCCCTCTCCCCTCACTCATACGAAGTAGTAACTCACTTCTCATCCTTACTACCTCTTGTAGGTAACGTATTCCCAATGTAAATTCCACTCCCTTCATATTCATTCAATCTCTTCTTTTACCCTCGAAGAAAGACAACAGTATAAAGTTGTAAATGAACGCCTCATCCTCCGAACATCCACTCGAGACATTTTCGTCCCTTGTACTCCCTTCAAACTAGGTAATTATTAGTGTCTTTCTTGTAAATATTTATCACTCTTTGATTTTCGTTTCGTACAACGTCCTTCTTTCAGGTATCCGCTGGGAATGAGTTGATTATGTGATGCGAATAAATGTTAATCTTGACAATCTATTGAAGAAACTATACGCGCGCTGTTTTATAAGAAAATTCGTTTTTTTGTTTGTTTTTTTAAATATTAACAGTACGTTAACTTCATGAGTCTGAGCTTCACTTAATTGAATAGTAATAATGATAATGATATTCACCCAGTATTGACATTTAAAATGAATGCTCTACAAGCGCGCGTAACTGTAATAGCGGTGACCGGATTTACTTCACTCAACGAAGCTCCCACCAAATTTCGATTATCTCACCCTGATTTCAGTGTTTAAGACTTATTTAAACGTCTCTAGTTTTATGTTGAGTTTTTAAATCAGGTCACTGACAAAAATAATTAAGCTGTTGTATAAAATTATTTATTTATTTATTAAGGTTATTTATAAAATATAAGTATTAAGAAAAAAAGTTCAACTTTTTTTTGTTCATATACGTTTTTTAGTGGGTGAATATCTATGTAATGAAAGAGAGGAAAACACGAAGAAGTAGAAAACTCAAGTCCTTATATAGACGTTCACCAGCGTACCTCTGAAAAATGTAAACTGTTCATGGATTCCTAAAGTATTTGTTAGTTTGTAGGTACTACATAGTTTCAGTCATTCTATTGACTAATAATTTTTATAAGAAATAAAGATCGCATTAAAAAATTCTTGTATTTTATTTACGTGTTCGTATACCCCACACATCCCTGGCTCAAGTTCACTTGAAATGGGCCATTCTTCGTAAGATTTCGAAGTCTATTTCGACAATGTCAATGGCATCACATGATAACCTCGTATCTCATCCTGTGGTTCGAATTTTGGCAGGAAATGAATTTTCTGCCCTCTACAGAACTAAATGAAAACCTCGTTTAGTATCAAGTACACTGATAACTTCGTGGATACTCCAAAGATACTAGGCTAGTTTTTGTTTCTCCTGTAAAATTTGGTTTGTTTAAGATACTGCCAAATCCTCTCACATTTTTCGCTCCACATCTTCCAAACTCACAATTCAGCTTCAAGATACAACACCCATGCCGTCAGCAGCTGCATTGAATAATTTTGGACGCTTACGAAAAAAAAAATGTCTTGGAGTGTTCCTGGACACAGAAAAGTCATAGTACAGGTGCTGTAACTTTAGCTCAATTTCAAGACCAGTTCTCTCCTGTGCCCCTTAGGGAAGTGTGTTAGGCCCCTTTCTATACCTGGTCTACACTTCCAATTTCCCCTCTTTGGAAGAAGTAGTAACAGCGCAGTTTGCTGACGATATAGCCGTACTTTCAGTCGCCAGAGCTACGGAAGGAGCACAAATCCCCCTACAAGACTTCATTGAGAGGGTAGAAACCTGGAGACAACACTGGCGATTGAACATTATCACCAACAAGTCTGCAATGTTCAAGTTTACATTACAAACATCAGCATACATACCAAGTACACATCTTACCATCCCATTGCTTCATACACAGTAGTAAAAACAATGCCAAAATACGTGCGGGTTCCGAGTGGGGCAAATTGCTGCACCCCTCGAGCGCACAGCTGCAAGAGGCTTGCAGTCACAACCTGCAGGGACTTGCTCAACATGACACATTTGGAAATAGCCCTTTGATATAGTCAGGAGAAGTGAAGGGAAGAAATGGTTCCCCTGAAAGTTTTCAGAAAATTACATAAAACATGTGGAAAACAAACTCACTGCGTTGTCTCAGTCTGCTGCCTCCAGACACGCCATTACTTTTCATAAAACACACGTGTTGCAGAACCCCAACTGCTGCCTGGTGGACAGTTCCCAAATCATTGATAGTCTTTGAGTAGGTTCAAATTGTGATGGTCAGAAATTAAGCAAGACATTTAATTCATATCACATGGATAAAAAGAGGACGTCCCTTTAGACGATTTTGGATGTTATTGAGGTTTTTCTTCCGCGGGCACTGGTTCATCCAATTTCTTCTTTGGAGGTTTAGGTTTTCTCTTCAGCAGCCAGTACTCTGGGTAAGGGGGAGCTTCGTATACCTGAGGCAGCATCTTCCTTTTGTCATCACATCTACGGTAGGAAGAATACTTTGTACAAGCCAGCATAAGTACACTTAGGTACAAGTTGTTCTACCCGCATCAGCACTGTGCAGTGGTGCAATAACGTCGCTTGACTCAGAATCCTTGCTGCCCCACAGCTTTCCACGTAGCACATGTGGTAGTATGTATACTGAATTGAGAACACGATTGAATGACGTCAACAGATTGTGTTGGCATTGTTTAGGCATCAAGCCCGCAAAAGTTTGATACATGCAAGTTCTGCCTATGTCAGTAGACAAATGCTTGAAACCAAAAACTCCTCAACAGACTGACCCTCAGTTCCTCCCTACAGTTTGGACAGGGATAAAGAATCCCGATGAACTATTATACAAAGGTAATAACTTGACCTAATGCAAGTTTCCTACCGTTTATCATGATACCCAGAGTGCAATCTGTCTCTCCTCATCGGAGGCACCTCATACTTTGGTTGCTCGTACGTTTTCTCATCTCCTGTAGTAACATAGTCGCTGTAGTGCAATCGCATACGCTTCAGAAAATGTTCTAACCTGCAAGCAAAAAGCATGATTCGTCTGACTCGTGAGGTTCGTTCCAGCTCGTAAAAGTTCAAAAAAAGTTTGGCGCAGTCGCCACGCGCTGGATTCCAGCGTCACCCAGTTCATGCACTCTGTTTGAACTGGCAAAACTGGGTGCGCGTTGAGTGCACCACTGAGTTCATGAGCTGCCTGCACTCCCTGAGAGTTTTGAACAGAACTGAAAAGATAACCTTGCAATACTGTGTAAAATCTCCCAAAATTGCATTCGGTTGTTTTTCTGCTGTTTGTTTTGGTGGAGTTCTCCTTCTTCACTGCCACGTAAATCTAGGGTTTTTTTCGCATTTTTAGCCTGTTTTTGATTACAGGTAACACCTGGAACCATTTAATAAACACTTTCAGTGAAGTTGAGGTATTTGGTGTTCCAGCAGCTCAGTTGGTGAACTAAAAAGTTAATGAACTCTCCCTCACTCAACCCCACCACTTTCAGTCCATACACTGAACTAGTGCATGAACTCTTGGCCAGGCTGAAATGAACTTAAAATGTCAGATTGTGTGACAAATATCTACTTTCGAATCCCTAATGCAAGTTTTATATTCTAGTCCAGTACCTTTATTGGGTTGGTGGACAAACCTGAAACGAACTTCGTCCTCCGAATTCAATGTTGCCCAGGAGTCGTCGGGTTCCTCCGCTTGCTCCAAAATGTCATCGAAAAGATTGAGTGCGGGCATCATCAATGCATTGTCCAGGACTTCCATTCCCTCGTCCACTGCCTTCTTGCCTCGTGCTTTCTCGTCTTCAGTCACCGTCATTTGATGCTCCAGGAGGTATTTGGTTTTCAATGGTGACTGGAATAATGAGGTGGTTCTTTTACGAGTACTAATGTGATAACGGATTCATATCCAGTACAAGGATCGTGTGTGAAGCAGCATGCAGTAGGAATGAGGAGCCACTATCGTGTTTCAGAATACCTACCCCAGTTATTCAAATTCTAACAAATCTACTAGTGACTAATTCACGCGTGTCAGTCACGCTAACGGTTACATTGACATCTGGCCGTTGCTTACCCCCAGCACTCGACATGCTGGTAAACACAGATTCCCTGTAAGGGCCTCTTTGCATATATGCTTTTGTATATCACTGTTTCCTAAATGAATTCTGTCTGATTGAGGGAATACTCACGAGGGGCATGAGGATCGTTATTCCCAATGAGTAACGCAGCGTGACGCAAACGTCATGAAGGCCACATAACAAAACTAGACGATGTCCTATTTGCATCCAAAATGCATCAAATCATCGCGAACCTCTTTTGCCATCAACCTTGCATGATTTCCCATGGCAGGTGGTCTCGATGAATTTGTTCAAATTCAAGGGGGCAATGGTATTTGGTAGTGGTGGATCACTTCTCGAGATACTTTGAGGTGGCTCACCTTCAAAGGAGAGCATGCGACATCATTAAGATCTGCAAGGACTTATTTTCTCGCTACGGAATACCTAGGTACCCGTAAAAGTTTCCTCTCTCAGTTCCAACTGCTCCAATCATCTGAGTTTCAAACGTTTGCTCGTGAGTGGGGATGAGAAGCCAGAAGAGCTTTCTCATTCTTTTTTAGAAGTGAAGTCAGCAAAATCTCTTCGAAAAAAGAACGAGAAAGCTCTTCTGGCCTACAGGAATACTCCTCTGGAAACAGGCTTTAGTCCTGCTGAGCTCCTTTATGGTCAAAGGCTTTGCGACACTACCATTCACCCAACTAGCAATGAATGCTAAGACCAATATGACCAACTTCGCAGAAGTCAAAGAACAATGTTGAGCCAAGTACAAAAATCACTATGATAAGCGCCACAGGTCCCACGACCGTGAATTCGTCTGGATTACTGACCTGAACAGACATGGACGGATCGTAGAGGCTTTAAATGGGCCAAGAACCTATCTTGTGAGGACGCAGAAGCAGACCGTCTGGAGGAACCGCTACCACCTCATTCAGGCACCATACGATTGGTCTTTAACCCCAGTTGCCCTTTGGCAATCCCCCTTTAGCTCCGCCTTAGCTTTGCCCTTTAGCTCCTTCGGAAAACTACCAGAATGTTAACTTAACATCACTAACCAGTTACGAAACTTGTCTTCATGAGGTTCGTTTTCGCCAAGTGTAATGGGAAATAGGTACGCTTCTGGGAGGGCTACATTTTTCCCATACCGATCCCTGAGAAATAACCACCAGATTGTGTATTCATACCACTGATAATAACAAGACACAATATGAATGTATAAAAACTCACGTGCAACCATTTGATTTGTTCCGCCTCCTCGGAATACACCAAGGGCACAGCTTGTGGCAGATGGGCCCCGTGCCCTTGGACGTCCAAATCGCTCAAAGTGCGAACATGTACGACATTCATTGGCCACGGCTCCAGCACGTCTTCCAACTCTTCCCTCAGCTTGTACGAGGTGCACTCAATCAGTCGGTTCATTTTCAAATCTTGAATTTACCTAAACAAATCAGATCTTTCATGAACAGTCTTTCAAACTAGAAAATGTGCCTAATCTATTTACAAGCATTTGACGACGTTAAGACATTTTAGACAGTTGCCTATCAGCGAACCATCACTAAAATTGTAGATACCAATCAACGTATCAACAATGTTCATATGAATTCAAGGGCTAAAGGACTGCCAATCACGTCCACAAAGGCGACATTCAGCTGAATGTGAAACTCCTGCATCAAATGCATGGCGATTGTAAGAGAAAGTGGACGATCATCATGAGGATCTATCTTATCATAACAGGTCTTGATCAGGGCAAGTGTAAGAGAATTGTACAATCACCATGAGGCTCTCTCATTATTGGGCCCCCTCATTTAAAAACAGTTGGTTTATTTCTAGTAACGTTCTTTTCCTGGATGGATCCCATTCGCTTTGGCTGCTACCCTTCTTTCACTTTAACAGCCAATGATGAGACTGATCCCCTTCCGCTGCACTGAAACCTAGGCTTATTGTGAGGGAAGTTGCCCTGTAGGCACCTATGGGCTCTAGGTCCAGTCCAATCCACCAGACTGATGACCCCCCCCCCTACCAGGTTGTTTGCCGCCACGATCTCTTCTGATACAAGTGACCTGAAGATTCTGTATCGGCGGGCTTCAAGCGCTTGGCGCTCATAAGGAAAAGAGGAGCCAAACAAGGGCAATATTATAGTAGTTGGCTGGGCCTTATTGCCCAATGTAGACCTTCAAGATAGATTTTCAACCTCCCAAATTTTGAGGGTTTGCTCAATAGGTCCATACAAAGACTGAGTTCCAACATGGACGTCTTTAGCGCGTGCAAAAAGTGTCTTAAAAAAATGCACAAGGAAAAATCGCTTTAAAAAAACGGGGAGTCCCTCGTGAGAGTCTCGACCTTTGACATGAAAATGTCTTTGCTTGACACGCTAGTTTTTGTGTAATTTTTTAAGTTTTCCGTTTCTTCTTGTTCCCGTGCACGCAGCGCATGCAAGACGTCTTGACTGTGATAGTGGATGACATTATCACTAAACTTTGCAAGTCCGAGATTTGTTCCACCAAACTGCTACTTTAATAGAATCAAATCAGAATCAAATTTCAAAAGGTTATGGGCCCCGCATGCTTTCACTGCAGTAATATAATACCCAATTAATATTATAATCTTATAATACTATAATATAGTATTATATTATTATACTTTATATTATATTATTAAGTATAATATTATTATACTTTTTCAAGTGGGTAGGTATCATTATATTCTTTTGTATTGGGCTTGCCCGTATTGAATAAATAAATAAATAAAAATACTTGTACTCCTTCTGAAGTAGCACCAAAACCGCTCTTCATCCTTTCGCAGGTGACGGTACAAATCGAGGGTCTCACGGCAACTTCCCACATCGTCATTTGGGCAGAGCCAAATAACTATCTGCCTATGACTATGTTTACTGAGTAATTCAGTAAAATAAATCGTGAGATGTAGTGTTACCTAACTTATACTTAGTTAGGTCGATCCGCCGGAAGAAGACGCTTCGAATGGTATGCGTAACTCATTTTGGCCAAAAGTGACGATGTGGGGTGTTGCGTGAGACCCTCAAAATGGTGACATTTTCCTACCAACCAACGTAGGAAACCTAGTGAGCATTGCATTGTCATCCATCCTTGATCTATAATATTATTTAAAATTTCAAGTCTCTAGCTCGTTGTACTATTACATTTTAGTTACAGATTGGTTGTACGTGAAAATCATGCTAAAAGGATGTCACAAAATCGTTACAGGATATCGGGAGGAGGTCAGAGCAAAGACATTTTCATTTAAAAAAAATAAAATAAAAAAACTGATTTGGCCAAGTACAAGTTCATAGTAGTATGTTCACTAGTGGGCAACATTCTAGATTTAGGAAATCCCTAATCTGAAATGGTAGTTTGGCACGAATCACAGTTTATCACTGTATTGAGAAGTGGTGGTATTGCTAATCTTACCATTTGTATTTATAAATCAAGTTACAATGATTCAAAGGGATCAAAGTAAACAAAAATGTCTCAGTATCCACAACAGACATGTTCAGTTGTCGTCAGGGTAGTGATATCCATGACGTTGATGTTTTCTATCTAGGTACTGACGATCTTGTATGAATACTCTAGGGATTATTCAGACCATTCTGCCCTTCTAGCGTATTCATAATATCCCATTTGTCATCGTACATCATTCAACAAACATGGCGGATCATTTATTCCCAGAATCGACGACCTACGTCCACAGCTACCAGCCTCATGAGATTCTCACGACTCCTCAGCGACACGTCTCAGCAGAGACGAGCATCTTCGAGTACCTCCCGCCCGCTCCAATAAAGAAAACTCCACCTAAGACCGAAACCTGGACAAAACTCGCTGGGTTAGTGGCTTGACGTACCTGTTAGTTATTTAGAGGTCCTAAGGTTGGTATGTACTTGTCACAAGTTGGTTGGTAGGTATGTTACATTCGTAATCAGGGTGAAATATCATATTGAGGGAAATTAGGATGAAGATCTGATCAGGTTCACCTTCTGTACTCGATGCAACCAGTGCATCAAATTCATGCCAGAGCACCAACTTGAAAGAACCAAGTGAGGTTGTCTTTCATAATATTGACACCTTTATGTCTATTGTTTGGTAGGGATTCGTTTGTACCCCCTAAAGAAGCTTTGGGGAAGAAGATGAATGGAAAAGTTCAAGCGACCACTGGAAACGTGGATATAAACGACCTGACGGACGATGAAAGAGCTTTTTTCTTATCCAAAACATACCGAAAGACGTACGACGATTACACGAAGACCGTGGCTCTTACAGTCGTGAATCAAACCTCGTTGAAAAAACCATTTGATCGTTTCGATGACCAAATGCTGCGGGTGGGATGCTAGATGTTCATGGAAGTTGTAAATCATTGACTACAGCATATTTTTCTAAGTTCTGAATGGGTATTGTAAAAGTCATGCACATGATGTTGAGTACGTCGTACATTCCATCAACACTACTCAGTCCAGTAAAAATAGACCTCGAAGTGACCTGGGAAAAGATGGAAATCGTTCTAAAACCTTAAGATAGAGTATATCTCAATATAATCAATCCATAATCAAACATGGTGTAATGAGCACTACCTCTCACATTTAGGGTACGTCACATAGCGAGTCAGCCTCATCATGGTGTACATCTCTATAGCGGGGTTACTTTCAAAATTAGCACTGCCGTTAGGGGCTAGACTGCACGTCAAACTACAATTAGGTCCTTCAGAAATTTGTTGAAAATGATTATTTTGATGGAACCAGGTCGTTCATTGATTTAGTGTAGGTATGCAACCTGTGGCAAGGAGGTGGTAACTAGCCAGCACCAGCCTGTAGCCAGGATTTTTTCACGAGGGGGGTGGGAGGCAGATTCTTGAATAAGGGCAGTTTTTTAAAGCCAGTTTTAGTTTTAAAAAAAATTAAAAATAATATTAGCACATTGCTTAAATAATAACAATAAAACAAAGCTTTAATTGTACAATATAGAATTGTAAGTTCCATTAGATTATCTACTGTAAAATGTTTATGGAACCAGGTACTGAACGCCACTAAGCCGGATTTGGCCTACTACGGTTTTGGGCTACCAAACAAATGTTGCGTCGCTTGGGGAACCGCTCAGTCGCGAACTCTTCCGTCAGAGGATCGCAAACGCCTCGTTGAGAAACGAACAACGACGGCTCCCTTCCCTGGATATCCGGAGAAGATGTACCCTTACATAGCGACGGGCGAGTTGTCTCCGCACTACGACGGATCCTTCCCCTTCGGGTAAAATACGAAAATATCTGTGGGTAAACGAGGACGGGAGCTCCTGTCTTTACGAGGTCTGTCTAAAAAGTATCCAACATGCGTTCATATCTCAGCATTGGTGATCCTTCGTATCTCAGCATTCCAGCAAATGACATCCTTCAAAGTAGTCACCATTTTATTGAACCACACGCTCCCAGCAGTGCTTCCACATCTTAAAGCAGTCGAAATGTAGAGCCATTTTCAAGCATCAATGTCCTTAAGAAGGTTATTACTGGTCATGAATCGTGGGTCTAAGGCAAGAGCGTAGCATGGCTCTGGACATGGGGGTACCGCACTTATTTTAACCCTCCTAAGCACCCACAAACACACTTCCTAATTCTCTCGCCCTAAAAATGAAAAAGTAAAGCAGTTCTTAGCAAGCTGTTTCTACAAAGGAATTGTATGATATTATTTATGTTAGAGATAGGTAATTCATGAAATTCCTTTGCAAACAGCCAGTATCCAGGACTTGCCAACGGGGAGGCGACTGCTGTCAAGTCCTCCCAGTCCGCCCAACAGGTGGCGAACTGGCTTCTGTAAAAGTAGGAGGAAATAGCAAGGAAAGCAAGTAAACATAAATGAAAAACACTTGGAACACAACATACTCATCTAAAATTATATACATTGTACAAGAGCAAAAGAATACACAGGGGAGTCGGGTGAAACCCTTGTAAAGGTGGGCAAAAATGAAGAAAATATTTGGAACATTTCTTTATTTATAATACTGGTCGAGCCCAATACAACATAGGGTAGATCAAGATAATCAATTGAACAATGATCAATTGAACGTTATTATGCAGCAAGAGCAAAATAGATGAGTAGGAGGGGAGGGGGGGGGCAGTCAGATCTTCAGGAGGCGCTGTAGGAGAAGACCATGCAGGCTTGACTTTACAAAATGGAGAGGCTGGTGGAACATGTCGATGGCGGGGAAGTTCAGAGCAAGGAAGTTAGAGAGGGTGAGGTAGTTTGTGGCTGAGAAAGGTACGGCAAACGGTTCCACAGAACGAGAGCCCTTGACGAATGGGGCGCAGGCCAATGCCAAGCAGGGGCGCATCCAGGCGACCAGACAAGAGACCATGGAGGGTAGAGATGTCAGCAATGAAGCGCTGATCCGAGGGCCATATGAGCTCCAGCCGAATACGTAGCACCGACCTCATCCCACGGAATATGTCCAGAACCGCAGAAAGGTCCAATGCACACGCTCCAGTCGGTCGGCATGGCATTGGTAGAAGGGGCTCCAAACCGCTGATGAGAACTCCATAATTGGAAGCACAAGTGCGCTGTTTGGATCTCAAATATGTTTTAATGCGTTCAGAGGTGAAAATGAGCGCTCTACAGACTCAATGGTGCTTGGAATAATTATTGTGATGTGGAAGTTATTGTTCAACTGACTTTTGTCTTGCCCATCATCAGGGCGAGGGAAAACTATCTACTTTCTAGCAAGTTCACGAACACCACGAATCTAACCTCAGTTGGAGGGCAGGCCAGTGGAGCTTTGCCCAGAGGGTGTTGCTCAGGTGGCCTGGGGCTTGGAATTGTCAATTTGACTATTTCTCTTATAGTTTTACTATGCCTTACTACACCCTGCTGAAGGGAATTCCAAAATCTGCTTTAAGATGTGGAAGCACTGCTGGGAGGGTTTGGTTCAATCAAAGCGGGACTACTACAAAGGATGCCACGGCCCGCATGACGAATAATAGCCCCAATGCGGAGATATGAACGAAAGTTTTTTTTAGACATTGACACCATCCATTGAGCTCCATTCAGCGTACAGTATTGAGGTCTCAGCAGCATAAACACTAACTTCTACGGATACCTTCTACCTAGAATATCTGGGATACCAAGCCAGCATCCCTGTGATTCTCTCAAGTTCTCTCGTAGCAGTGCTTTATGGAAACCAATAGCGTAACATATCAACCATTTACAGCAGATCATTACTTCTGCGGATTGTGTTGAAATTTGAGGAGTAGATCTCACGTGTAAACACATGAAGCTTAAAATGTCCAAAAATATAACGTTTTCGTATTTTTCTTTTGGCTTCTGCCAACAGGTACACTGGGCATCAGCGTAATTTCCTCGAGTACCCCGACGACGTTGGTTGTCTCCTTAGGAGAGATTTCCCTAAATACATCCCGAGGAATCTAACAACGAATCAAGCGACTCTCAGTCACATGCCCGTCCCCAAATGTGAGAACAGGCGTTCAAATGAGTCCGGCATAAAGTGAAAAAGAATATTCGCTATATGAATAGCTTTCAATCGGCAACATGAATAATAAAATCCAAAGTGTAATTCAGAAAATCATTCCCCAAAAACGTCGTGGACATCTGGTCTCATTTCCCTTTTGTGAAACTTGAATTAAATCGACCACAAACATATCCGGTCTGCCTTAAAAAATCGATAAAACTAAATTACTGGTAGTTCAGTGAATAAAACTGTATTTACTCGTTACGATGGATCTAATAGATTATAGTGAATTTCTTCGAAGATGAGACTTTCATCAGGTTTTGACTGAACGCATCCTGATCTTGATCCCCTGTTTTCTTCATCCTTCGCTTTTTGTGCTTACTAGCAATAGTTTTAGCCGTACACAGGCAAGATCTGTTCACAGGAAATAATAACAACGGGGTGAATCCTTTTTTCTGAACCACATTTTTAAATTAAATAAAATGAAAGGAAAAATAAATTTATTCCGTAATAAATGACACAGTGTATCACATGAAAAGCATAGGTACTAAATATCTTGATAATATAATAATAATATTAAATATCAACATAATATCTTGATTTGTTGACCATATTATGATTCATATTAAGATCCACATACAACTCAACATAATACCTTGATTTGATGATAATATTGTGATTCAGCTATGTAGCATACAAGCAGGAGAACAGCTTCTAGCAACTTGCATAGCCTTCGGTAATTAGTCGTGTAACGATTTGTTTCTTATATTGATGTCGAGGTAGAGCAGAAAGCTGCGTCAAGACCTTAGGCAGTTCTCGTAAGTATTCAGGTTCTTTGAAGTTACCTACCTCCACCTACAGTTACAGACCTGTTTATATCCAGTTCGTCCCACAGGTACAATCTCTTCTTTATGAACCTCCTCGCACGTTCGCTCGTCAAGGGCTGAAGCGGAGGTGCTTCTTCAGCCGAAGTCAAGAAAGACTCGGGAACCGGAGCAGTCATGAAGGAGACCTTCGGCTCCGTTTTCCCAGTCCCGCGGAATATCCTGAGCCCCCGGTCCGTCCTCCATTCAGAATAGTAGACCTCAAACTCTGTTTTACCTCCGAACTGTTTCATGTAATATTGATCTTTGTACATCGTGAAAGCTCCAGCCACTCGCCAAATTTTGAATAACGAGCATATTTTCAGAGCCGCTGTAATCAATGCTTTTTCTACACCTGCAGACAGAAAATCACCTTTTGGACGATGGGGTGGATGGAATGAAGAGAAAACGAAAATCCTGAAACCCACATACTGCAGCCCTATACAAACCAACTTGTGGGTAAAACTCGGCCAAATGGAAACCAGTTGGCTGCCAGGAAACGTGTTCTATTATGTGAGCACACAGAGATTATCTGATTTCGAGAACTTATGAGATACAAGTACGAGGGATATCCAGAACTTGAGGTTACAAGCGCCCCGGAGAGCCCAGGAGTTTTCATATCGATGTTTGGCATCCTGTGTGTAGGGCATTTCCAAACGGTCAAAATAAATGAAATGTAGAAATGTCACCACGGCAAGCGATTCCGTCAGCCTCTGCAAGCGCCATTCGCTCCACCTACTGCAGATGCGAAATTCGTTGAGTCATCAAGTTCCTCACTTTGCGTCACAAATACGCGTTCCTTGACTCTGTCGTGACTAGGGACGGAAATTGGGTAGGTCATTTTGCCCTTGAGTCTAACAGGGAGTCCCAACAATGACGACATACCCATTCTCCATCAGCAAACTAACACTCAAAGTCCAGATTTCAGAGCGTTAAGATTATAGCATCCGTACTTTGGGACAGAAAAGGGGTTTTTGGTGGATTTCATGGCCAAAGGGACCACCATTAACTCGGACGCATATCTATTGCGGGACCTTAAAAACAAAACTTAAGACAAGATGAGGGGAATAATGACTTGTGTCCCTCCTTGACGACAACGCCAGACCCCATGCAGATCGTGTGGCTCAAGACCTCTTTGTGTACTTATTCCCTCGACATAACGCCCTCGCTATATTTCACCAAATTCAAGGAATTCTTGAGAGGGAAACGCTTTTCCAACAATGAGAAGGTGAAAGATACCAGAGATAGATCCAGACTTTGGCTGTCGGGGGGGGGGGGGGGTGCCATGAGGTTCTTAACCTAACTTTACCTAACGTAACATGACCTAACGTAACATGACCTAACGTAACATGCGCACTAGACGAGTGAAAGGATGTTAAACTTACATACTTCTTGATCGTAGTTGACGAACACAAACTTCTTAGTTGACCCTCGAAATTTGGGAGGTGTCAATATCTTGAGATATCCTGCCAAAACGTTTGTGGGCTTTGGGCAATAGGTAAGGCTGGGCTAGGCCCAGACAACTACTACAATATTACCGATTTTTGGTTCATAACCCCACCCCGTATCCTGCCCCTAAGGAGACAGTGGAGAAGTAGCTTTTGGAGGTGGAACGGAACGTATACTACGAGGGTATAAAAAAGCTGGTGCTCAGGCTGGAGATGTGCATCAAACGATTTTGTGGCAAAATAAACACATTTCAGAACACACCCTAAAAATTAAAATAAATTAATGTTTTGATTTTCAACAGCTTTTGTAACCTTATTTTCTGGATATCCCTCGTACGTTTGAGCTTGTAGGATTATACTTGCATTCAAACCCGTACAATTTACCTTTGTTCTGCCACTGCTTGTGGACGGCAATGACATAAATCCTGAAATAAACTTTGCAATTGTACTTCTCATGCATGTTGACCGTTTTTGTCATAAATGCTAATAGATTGAAGATTGTTTGAAGCCTTTTGCTCGAAAAAATCTGAAATAGTTCCAGTGGTTTAGCGATTCATTTTTGTACATTTAACGTCGTATTCTACTTTGAACAGAGGCCACGGCTGGTGTGTCCACAACCTACCGTTTTATGGATCGCCTTTTCTGTGCAATCGTCAACATCTTCAATTTTCCCAACGAGAACACCGATTAACGTCTTTTGGTTGTCGACAGCGGCCAAGCTGGTCGCCCCTTTGACATAGTATAGCAACTGGCGGACGTATTCTCTGATACCTTCTTCGTCATCTAATAGACGCATCGCTTTGCACAGCGGTTCAGCCGGTAGATAGTGCTCCTGGTAATGGGCAAAAGAAACTTTGAGTGATCGAACTTGCTTTTGGCCTTCAGGAAGCAGACATCCTAAACGTTCCAAGTAACATCCTAGTAACAGAGTGGAACTTTAATTAAATCACTCTGGAAAGTCGTAGAAGTACGATCGAGCTATGGCCAGTGTCCCTTGGAGGTTTTAGAGAGTTGGAGAGTTGGACAAAGAAAGAGAACATTTTCATAATAATCACGATTGCAGTTACTCGTAGGATGTGACTCAAATTTAGGGTTAGTTTCTTGGAACCTGTGAAATTCGGGCTATTTTTCGGTATCCCCTCTCCCTCTCCACCCAACGCACATTGTAAATTCCCACGACGAAGTGATTTTTGAATTGGTTGAGAATTGGGGCCTGGGCAACTCACTTGAGATTTTTTCAGACGTCCTACACCACACAACTGTCTGAAATAGCTACTGGAACCTCAAACCAAACCCCAATCAGTTTGGTGATCATAACAGTGTACAAATTTGCCATTTTACACGTGATAATCGCCACATTTACGCACTAAGATAATATCTTCAGCGACAGTTCGCACAACCACAGGTTTTACCATTAAAAGGTCGATTATGGAAGGATAATCCTCCAACACCACGTCTCGGATCTGTACGACAGCGTCGTTCCTCGCAGGCAATTCGAACCAGACGTGAGGCGGTAGATGAACTTTGGGAAACACCACGGCTTCGGGGCTCTCGGGTATTTTCTTCTTCTCGCTTTTGATCCTCGTGTCAAGTTCTTCGTCGTCCCGAATGACTTCGTCGAGCGGCTTGGGGCGCATCCTGGGGGGCAGCAACGTCAGCTGAACCCCTTCGCATACAGCGAACTCCGGGTACTTCCTCAGGAATTGTATATCGAACATGTTCTATGACTGGTTCCTCAAACAATTTGAACTGCAAGCGTTATCTTGGGCACTTGATCGCGTCAGAGCTCATACAACCACAATTTAGAAGTGATTTCGCGTACCTAAATTGTGATGAAAAAATCGAATCGCACAGCAATTTCCGTACAACTAGCTTGATGTTCCCCTGGGGCTATGTATGTAGCTACAGCAAACTAAAATCATTGCAGATAGGATTCTAATTTGACGAACGTATTCTTAATTAGGTATCTAATCTACAAAAATGAGTGTGTTGTGGTGACCAAGGCAAACCATTCAGGGGTGATGGAAAATGTAGAATCGTGTAATTCAAATTGAGAGATGCACCATATCGAAATGTCTGTTGGTTCAGACTAACTAGTGTGACAGAAGTACCAAAATACAAACAAGCCTAAAGCATTCCAACAAGCCATGAACCATTCATCGAACTGCGCGACAAGCCAATAATCTTAAAGTTGCTGTTAGCCTTTCGAGTGCTGATATTGCTGTTCTCATACAAGTATTATCTTTGTTGATATGCGGTGTCACCAATTCCAATAAATAAGTATAGGTGTCAACGTCTATCAGGTAGTTCTGCTTTTTTTAGACAAGACACAACGCGAAAATTGACCAGAGTAGAACCTCCTCACGATCTCACACAAAACTGACCAAAATATTCAGATATCTCTAAAAATTGCAACGTTTTCATTCCGTCTTAAGACTGCGCCAAGAAGTTGTGCAAATTGGAGCGTCTGTATTTGCCTTGACACATCGCAAGGATAATTATTTGTGCTGCACAAGGACCCATCACAAAGTGCCTCTTGGTCCATAGATGGGACGCTGAGATATTGCACTACATATTTTTCAGTTGCTTACTGTGCAAGGTTATTGTAATGGCTTTTATGCCTGCTGCCTTCCAAGCAGAAAGCCATTTACGACACCTTGAGGACCATGACCGCGAAGTGTGAAGAACAAGCCATAGGCACGTTGCAGCCACCCACTGTATGCGTGGATTTCGAAAGATCCACGCATCAGGCAGTGACTTTGGTATGGCCTGATGCTAACGTTGTTGGATGCAGGTTCCACTTAATACAAAGCAGAATTGATTTTACGAACTGGCACTTGTCACTGATTCGGGCGACTGCGTGAGCGACCTGGTGTCCAAGAGTTATGCAAATCGCTCGCATCCTTGAGGAGCGTAGTGGCATCCCAGATTTCATTACCGCGGACTGGGTGGGAGGTATGTTTTGTAATGGCTGGACTCGATATTTCCTGAACTCATTTGTAAGTGCACTCAACCGTGGGAGCACCCCTGAGATTCCCAGGGAGTGAACTCTACTTCCAGTTAAGGGTCCATTCCCACAGTCCACTCTGTGTAAAAGGAATGCGAACCTACTCTAATCAGTGGCTGCCATGGGGTAGAGTGGTATGTCAGGAGTGTAGTTATGAACAGCGATGTATGAAGTTTATACAAATTTTAATAAATAAAAAGCTTATAAAAAAAGTTACTTGATGAGCTAAACCAAAATCTTATTGCTGTTGCATATTCATTCCGGGCTGAGGTTGTTGCTGAGGCATTCCCCGAGGCATGTTGGTCGTGTGTCTCGATTTCAGCCTTTCCAGCTCATTCACTCGGCTTCTGGCGTGTTCCAAACGGTGCCAAGCCATTTGAAGGACTTTCTGTGACGCGTAACCACTCCCTTCATGCGGCTGACCTACAGAAATGGAACAGAAAACACAAAACTTGACAAAGTTCTACGCAAATGTAGCACCACAATAGAACAGAAATTCGCCTTAGAGATGCCCTAAGGTTGAAAGCAGATACTTTGGACTGATTGAGGAACACTGTATGAAAATCACTGAGGTCATAACAGAGCAATGTATCATTATAATCGAGAAAACAAAACGAGTTTTATTTTACGGAGGTTGATAATTTAACCACTTGAAGCAAGAGGAGGATTCAGACATTGCGGTCCAATTTCACTCATGAGTTATCAATAAAGCATGTCAGGATGGCGGACGACATTTGGCGATATTTGGACACGCCTGAAGTGAACGATGCTAGTCAATAAGAACACAAGACTGCCCTGAGTTGCATTATCTTGTAAATTCCAATCTTCCTTTTGAAACTAACGCAGATGTCAAAGATCCAACAACGCCCTACAAACTCTAATAATAATATAACTAACAATAATTCATAATAATTTACACTAGGAGATAATAATTATTAATAATTAATGATAATTCGTAATAATTAATCTGTCATTTAGTGATCTAGACAGAAGGGTGATCTGTACAAAGAAGTTGACCCAGGGCCTCAATACTGCTCATTTTGGCTAAAACGAACTAATTTTACACAGTAGGTACATGCAAATTTCTTTTATCGAGTCTCGTCTGTAAAATAATATGTATTTATAATTGTATTCAATTTCTGACTGGTTAACGCTAACATTGCAGCATACAGGTTAATTGATGTTCATGAGGTACTTTGCACTCACACGTCTTTGGCAAATGTTTGTTTCAACTTTGTTCAATTTCCCTGTAAATTTTATGCAAAAAGAAAACATATTTACCTGTTGATACTTGAGTCAAATAGTTTATTTGCTCCGTGAGTTTGGACTCCACTTGGCCCAATGTTTTCAAAAAGAGGTGTGTTTGACTTTCGGCTTGTTTAAGGCTTGATTTTTCTTTGCTGAGCTCCAACAGCGCGGATCCTGAAAAATAAGAAGCAATTGCCAGTATGAGTATCGAAAATAAATGTTAACGTGTTGTACATTTCTTCCTTGGCGTATTGACCGTTTTTTTTTAATTTTATTTGGAGGGTTATGGTAAAGAGACATACCTCTCTTTACCATACCGCGAGAGGTATGGTAAAGAGACGACTTTTGATCTGCTCCAACTTTGAGCCCTCATTGTGAACGAACGGCTGGTCGTACAAAGCTGTGGATGGTCTTAGAAAATTCTAAAAAATAAACTCTACCTATCTAAATATGAAATAAAAAATACACGGTTCCGTCTGAATTTATCGAGTTTTGAAATTTTCAATCTACGTATCTTGAAACGTACCTAAACCAACAAATTTTGTTTGTTTGGTCGATACCAATGGTTCATTATCGAAGATAATAAACCAAAATATATTACCAATCCCTCTGGTACTAAATCGAAATACCATACCATATGCGAATTCTGCGAAATACCTGGACATGACATTAGGTGCCAAGTTAAAATGGACAGAGCACGTAAAGAAATAAAATCCACAGCCAGGCAGCATGGCTATAAGAGTGAATTTTCGAAGAACATCTCATGTATAGACCACGTTTCTTTATCTTCAAAGTGCTTCAGTTTTGGAACGGAAAAAGATATCCCATTCTGATTTCACCATTGGGTTCAGCGTAAAAAGTCCTTTAAAATGAGGTGCCACTTGTGAGACTGTTTCATTTTGGGAATTTATGGGTACCTAATTTTCTCCCCCTTAAACTCCCCGAGCCCCCCCCCCCCCCTTAGATTGGCCCGATTCTGTCCATCTAGGAACTTAGCCTTAGCGGATGTCGGTATGAAAATCTTCCGGAAATTCGAGTTTTACAAATTTTGGACCTAGAACAATAGCTACATTTCGAAAATTCGCTAAAAGGAAGAACTATCCATCAAGTTCTGGAAACTGTACTGGCTCATGGGACGATGGATGTTCACAACTCAATATCCATTAAAAAAAGTGCTCCTGTACAAAACAGTGATAATGCCCATTTGGACCTATGGCATCCAGGTCCAGCTGTGGGGTACGAATATCAAAAGACGAATACCAAAATTATACAAACATTTCAGAATAAGGTTCTGATGAGCATAGAAAACGCTCCTTGGTATGTAAGGAATGATGACCTTCACAAAGACCTCAAAGGGGAGACAGTCACCGATGTCATTAAAAAGCTATGAGATATGAGCACAGGCTTCTTTAACATCCAAATCCAGCTGCTATCCAGCTACCTGACAACTCTCATCAAATTCGACGCCTGAAGAGAACCAAGCCCCTAGGGACCTTCTGTGCTGACAATTAGTGACGTGCAGTTCATGTACCGTAGAAGTTAATGGGTTAATTTGTGAACTAAATAACTAGATAGTTACCTGACTGTAACTGTTGTAACTAGTTGTTATATTATCTGAATGAACGCAATAAAAAATAAATAAATAATATCCTCCGAGTACAGACAATCCAGCGGAGTTCATTATCATGTAACGAACAGAAACGTGTACGAATGGAAATTGTCCACAGTCGGCTCGAAAGCCTCCAGTCAATCTCAACTGAAATTTTAATTAGGTAGGGATACACAATACTTGACATACCTGCACTATGTAAACAAGTCACGATGTCTTTCTCTATAGAATCCAGGATTTGTATCTTTTCCATTGGAGCTGCCATGACGAACGTGTAAATCACCTGTTGAGGCAAAAAATCCAAAAATTATACAAGAATAACACTACAGATTTTCGTACTGTGTTTAGAGATGATCCTCGCCATGTACGAGGATTTTTATTCCCACATTTTGACCATACAAAGATATTTTGCAAACATGCACCTAACAGTGCAACAGTGGAATTGGAAGTGGTCTTGGTCCTCACTTAGCTTACTCCTCCAACTCAACTCGGCATACAGTCCTTTCCCGCGCCAACTTCAGGGGAATTTCGATCAACCACTCTCTTTTTTGTGTAAATGTGTAAACATTACGCACTATTAAGCTTAAGGCTAAAGGGGACGACAAGTGTGCGAGTGAGAGGGAAGATGGTGAAAAGTTTTCCCAGTTTTTCTCGAAAAGTACTTAACATTTTTTGAATCTGAAAACGGCTATATTCTCAATATAAGTATTTGAACGCCGGTATCATTGAGTTTCAGCGATTTTTTTTTTAATTCAAAAGTTAAATTTTCTAAATTTCCCCCCCTACTTTTTTTTGAAAAAATTGCGTACAAGCCCTTAGCGTCATGTAATATGAAGAACATTGACACCAGTTGGGATCAAATATGTTCATTATTAGTGACGGAAAGCGAAATTTAGAGCGAACAATGTGGATGTGACCTTGGATTGACATTGCGATCCCCTCCGCGTGAAGGGGTGATCTGAGTCTCAGAACGAGGACGGAATGAGACCATCCCTTGCTACCTGCCTTGTTCAATTCATTTTCACTGGCGCTCTGATTTCGTTTCCACTTTCGGCCAAAACTAGTCAATGTAAAGGGATTCTCATGGTTTTATTGTTTTTAGGATACCTACACTAATATGGTCTGTACTTTGTTTGGTCAAAAACTCAATTAACTAAAGATAATTAATTAATAATTATTTAATTAATTATTTTACTTCAAATGTCCCATGATACCGGCGTAGTAAACTCTGAAAGAAAAACAAAATCATTTTGGTTTATTATCTTTGATAACGAACCATTGGAATCGCCCACAGAAAAAAATTTTTGTAACCCGCCCTCAAAATTTGTTTGTTTACGTTTCAAGATACGTAGATTCAGAAAATCGAATAAAAAACCGAGTGAATATTGAAATCTCGTCCATTTCGGACCTATATATAAAATTTCAAGTGTCTAGCTCATCATCAAAATTTAATTTGTTTTAACAAATAGGTATTATTTAGACAATATTGACTTGAAATTTTGAAAATAGGTCAGAACTGGAAGACAATGCGATATTCACTCGGTTTCTTGTCTGTAAAATAATTTATCGCATTGTCATCCAGTTCTGACCTATTTTCAAAATTTCAAGTCAATAGCTCATCATCAAAATTTAATTTGTATTATTACAAAAAGGTATTATTTAAACAATTTTACAGATGAGAAACCGAGTGAATATTGCAATGTGGTCTATCCCCGACTGACGGTTAAAATTTCTAGACTGTAGTTTACCTGGAAGATGAAAAAAGGCAGTTTTATTCTGGGCGTCTGGGGGTTGGGTCACATAACGGCCGTTTTCGACGCGAAAGTTTAGTGTTTTTCCTAAACCTTTGCGCGCTCACTGTGAACGAACAGCTGGTCGCACAAAAATCCAGTTGGTCTTAAAAAATTCGTAATTTTTCAGGTCATTCAAAAGTGAACTAAAAATTACACGGTTCATTTTTTGAGATATGACATTGTCGAAATTTTAAATTTCGTTTTGAACCCCTTTCCCTTGACCTAGGGTTATGAAAAGTTTCGAGGATCATTGTGGGGTTGGTCGGAACCCATAAAAAAAAATTTCGTAATTTTAACTCAACGCTAACTGGGCAAAGTGCGGACGGGGGACGGCGTACGGTGGACGGACGGATTTTCTTTTATTCGATTTTCTGAATCTACGTATCTTGAAACGGAAACCCACAAATTTTTAGGGGGGGTTAAAAAATTTTTTTCTTTGGGCGATTCCAATGGTTCATTATCGAAGATAATAAACCAAAATTCGTCCGTCCGCCGTATGCCGTCCGCCGTCCGCGCCACTTTGCCCAGTTAGCGTTGAGTTAAAATTACGAAATTTTTTTTTATGGGTTCCGACCAACCCCACAATGGTCCTCGAAACTTTTCATAACCCTAGGTCAAGGGAAAGGGGTTCAAAACGTATTTTGAAATGTTGAAAATTCCAAAACTCGGAAAATTCCCATCAAATGGTATGCTTTTTATTTCATATTTAGATAGAGTTTATTCCTTAGAATTTTTCAAGACCATCCACAGCTTTGTACGACCAGCCGTTCGTTCACAATGACGGCTCAAAGGTTGAGCCTGTCAACACGATCGTGAATCAAACGGTTGAAATACAGGTCAATTTTCATACTAACGAGCTGTTTGGAACATCATATGGTTTTAGTGATGTCGAATTTTTTGTTCTGAGGTACGTTTCGTGCTACGGAAATGAAGGTAATTTCGAATGTTTGTTGGTAGGTACTTCTTTTATAGAAAAATTATTACCGACGTAGTATTAAAAACCCCAGAATTATATCGTATTAATTAATCATAATTAATAATAATTATTATTAATAATAATTACGAATTATTAATACCTAAAAATAAATTATAATAATTTTCACTAGGTACCTACTTGATAAAATTGATAATAATTAGTGATAATTGATAATAATAATTAATCTAACATTTAGGATCTAGACATTTAGACCTAGTGATCTAGACAGAAGGGTGATCTGTACAAAGAAGATAATGAACCGTTGTGTCAAGAATTTGCAGAGTTTTTATACAAAAATCTCCAACCTCTGTGCTTCATGACATGATAACCTCCAAAACCTAGTGCCCAAGGGCGACATCTGAGTGAGAGGAATATATTCTAGTTCTATAGGTTTCCAACGAATGGTGAACGGTTTTTGTCCGATGACAAATGACGAAGTACTATACCCCTATCAACGACTCGGTTGTACGCGGAAATCTTCAAAAACTCATTTGGGACAATTTTCGTAGTCAATATTCGTAACGGTTTTTGAGTTATGTGCCATATGAGAGACATGAAAATGTCAAAACATTTTTTAACCCCCCCTCAAAATTTGTTGGTTTACGTTTCAAGATACGTAGATTCAGAAAATCGAATTAAAAAAAACTCTGCAAATTCTTGACACAATGGTTCATTATCTTCTTTGTACAGATCTCCCTTCTGTCTAGATCACTAGGTCTAAAATGTCTAGATCCTAAATGTTAGATTAATTATTATTATGAATTATCACTAATTATTAATAATTTTATCAAGTACCCAGTGAAAATTATTATAATTTTTGTTAGGTTTTAATAATTTGTATTTATTATCAATAATAACTATTATTAGGTAATTATGATTTATTCATACAATATCCGGCTGTTGGAATCGACTGGGTTCCATTGTGCAGAACCTGAATGATAGAGATGATGAATTAATTACAAATAAAATGTACCGATATAATTCTGGGGTTTTTAATACTACGTCGGTAATAATTTTTCTATAAAAGAAGTACCTACCAACAAACATTCGAAATTACCTTCATTTCCGTAGCACGAAACGTACCTCAGAACAAAATACTCGACATCACTAAAACCATGTGATGTTCCAAACAGCCTGTTAGTATGAAAATGGACCTGTATTTCAACCGTTCAAGAGAGGTTACGGATGTCTGACCATATTTGACTATCTCGGAGGTCTGAAAATGAAATGGGCCCCGTGCAGGTGCCACTTTCCGCTTCTCAATGTCAATCCAAGGTCACATCCACATTGTTCGCTCTAAATTTCGCTTTCCGTCACTAATAATGAACATATTTGATCCCAACTGGTGTCAATGTTCTTCATATTACATGACGCTAAGGGCTTGTACGCAATTTTTTCAAAAAAAAGTAGGGGGGAAATTTAGAAAATTTAACTTTTGAATTAAAAAAAAAATCGCTGAAACTCAATGATACCGGCGTTCAAATACTTATATTGAGAATATAGCCGTTTTCAGATTCAAAAAATGTTAAGTACTTTTCGAGAAAAACTGGGAAAACTTTTCACGCGATTGCAGCGCCATCTCTTATCACAGAATCTCACTAATGCCCCGTCCCCTTTAGCCTTAACGCCTTCCCAGAAACCTCAACCTTACACTTTTTCCCGACATTTTCACATCGGTTCCAATATCGACAGTGAAGAATTGAGACTTCGTATCTCACATTTTGCATACTTTACAGGAGAGCGAAAAAACGTTCTTATTTCTTTGACGTATTCCGTCAATTTGAAATTCCTTTCACAACTATGTTTCACTTTTGAGCCGACATACTTCAAAATTCCACCAAATGAGCGCTAAAATCGGTAAAACCCACGGAACGTACCTACTACAAACCAAATTACGAGGTCTCAATACGAGTAGTTTTGGCCGGTTTTTCAGACCTCGGTTAACCTAGACAGCGGTCAAAGCCAATAATGTGATCCAACGGTGTGAACAGTCACAAGTTTCATCTTATCAGTTTCAACTGATATAATATATAATATTATTTTGCAAATTTCAGAGTACAAGCATTCGTTCATCTATTCAAACAACAACTCTGGTAGTCACCAGCCCTGTTCTGAGGTTAGCAGCTGCTGCAATGTTCTGAGATTTCGAATTCACCAGCCCCAAGTGCCAGGTTACAGCTGTATATCTGTAACTACCTACTAAGCTAAATTAGTAACAGAAATGAAGTAGAACAACTCACCCGATGTATCAGTAGGTATGAAATTTACGAATATCAGATGATTCGTAGGTTTTACAATGAATTGTGGTCACCTGAAAACTATTGAGAAGCCTATTGTTGTCAAACTAACATCTAAACTTTAGATTCTAAAGTAAAATCGCTTACGAATTATCTAGAAAATGAAAAAAACACCACCATGAGTATCAACTTCACAACTTCAACTATCAACTTCACGAATTATCTAGAAAATGAAAAAAAAAAAAAACACCAACAAGAGTCACAACCACCACAAGAGATACATGGATACTATAAATTTAGTAGGAAAGTAATATCCATACCGATGTTCAATGTTTTCACGATCCATGGTTGAGCACCCGTCCTCAGGATTGAATGTTTGTTTGAACAGACCTTTGATCATTATTAACCATGTTTGTCAAATTTTGACTGTTTTACGTTTTACTCTCTTTTACGTTATGTAGACTGCACAGCCATTATAGAGGAATTTTGAAGGGTTGTATTTCTGCCATCGAGGTTCTCCATCCTTATGCCTGGGAATCCCAGATATTCGCGGATATACGGAGAGGGGTGGGGGGGGGGCTATAGGTCTCCCCCCCCCCCCCATTGGGTCTAAACTTACACTGGATAAAACGGGAAATTTCTGAGAATATAAAAAATGTACTTAACTTGTAATTTATAGGAGTTTGAAATAAACAAACATATAAGCTCAGGATTACAGACGAGATCCAATGTTTGAACCTACCTAGTTTATATTTCAGGTAACCAAAGAAAACAAAATGTAATTTATTTAAAATAATTGCTAGCCCGGAGACGCGCGCAAGAGGCGGGAGGGCTGAATCCCGCGCCACTCTCTTCTGTTTACATTAAATTCATGAAATGTAACAGTCTGACAAGCGACACCTCATTTTAAAGGTTCATTTTAGGTTGAACGCGAAGGTGAAGTCAGAATTGCAATGTCTTTTTCCGTTCTCAAACTGGAGCACTTTGAAGATGAAGAAACGTAGTTGTTACTTCAGATGTTCTTCACGGTTCATCTGTTCGAATCTGATAATGGAATGAAATATCGCAATTTTGACATCACCATCGTGGTCAGAATTGAAAAATCTATAACCTGAGGTGTTACTCGGCAAAAAAAGGAGACCAAAATTTGTTATGAAACCAGTGTAGGTACCTAATGGAGAAATTTTTCATAAAACCAGCTATTTCGTCGAAAATTCGCTCTTATAGCCATGCTCCATAACATTGGAATGTTTTATTTTTCAAATTACTTATATTTACTTATAGTCCAGTAGTTAGAGGAATTTATCTTGCAAAATGTGGTGTAAAAGATTTCATTGTTTTAATTGGTCTATTTGGGAAAAACAAGAGTATTTGAAAAATTGTCTATTTCCACTGAAATATGAGTACCTACTTACACTGTTAGACCGGTTTCAGCAATTAATCGTCAGTAACCAAACAATAGGTACTGCCTCTACTGAGTATTGTTTTGTTACTGACGATGGTTTAATCGCCGAAACCGGTCTAACAGTGTACAGGTACAGGTAGGTCTACTCATATTTCAGTGGAAATAGACGATTTCTTCAAATAGGTAGGTACTTACTCTTGTTTTTCTTAACATGGGTTTTAACGATTTCGTCGCGAGTAATTTTGTTCGTGGTCTATTTGGGACCCAATCACATGAATTCAGAGTTTGCACACAAAATGTCGAACGGCAATTCTTTGGTAGCCAAAAAACTTTTGGTATATAAAACAAAAGCTGATAAAATTCCGCGTCGATTAAAAAAAAAGTCATAAATCGGTCGAATAGAAAATGTCTTACGATTGATCAAATAATAGCGAGTTTTACCAATTTTTGCAAAAACTGGCACTGAAACTTCAATGTGCGGTACTGCTACAACATCAAACTCAATCGCCAACACTAGGCCCTAAAATTTGAAGAACATCAATCGGAGAGTTCAAAATCATCAACATTTTAAAATTGGTGGAAGTATTAGGCACAGGGGAACGGAGGGCTGGACAGTGTCTTGCGCTTGCAAGAGTGGTTGCACCACAGCAGCTGCAACAAAGCAGTTTTGTACTTCTCCGCTTTCTGCAAGCACTGCTCAGGAATCTCCTGGGAGAACGTCAACTCCCCATCCCAACATGAAACCGAAGAGGAGGACTTACCTTGTGACACTCTTGACACTCTCGAATGGATAACATCCCCCGATGAAGACGACGCCCCTGGTCCTTCCAAAAGACAAATAAGTTCTCACAAAAATATATCTTTTCTACTCATCCTTTGCATTGGAGCTGTAATGAACACTTGCATAGTCATTATTTTCATCTAATTATTACGACTTGGTAATACGTTAAATAATGATCTGAGATTGATGTCAAGGGAGATTTTGAGTAATGGTATCACTGAGAGTGGTTTTCTCCTTGCAACGCCGATAAAACTATGAGTACCTAAAATGTGCCTAAAACATTGACCAATTTTAAAACGGTCGTGATTTTTGAACTCTCCGATTGATGCTCTTCAAATTTTAGGGCCTAGTGTTGGCAATTGGGTTTGATGTAGCAGTACAGCACATTGACAATCGAATAGCGTCAGTTTTTGCAAAGATTGGGAAAAACCGCCATTGTTTTATCAATCGTAAAACATTTTCCATTCGACCAATTTCCGACTTTTTTGTCAATCGACGCGGAATTTTATCAACTTTCACGCCAAAAGTGTTTTGGCTACCAAAACTTTTGCCATTCGAAATGTTATGTGCAACCCCTGATTGGGACCCAAATAGACCAATTTAAAACAAAAACCAATTTCTGAAATTTTTTTCTATCAACGTAGAATTTTATTAACTTTAGTTTTGTAAATAGTGACTTTCGG
Source organism: Stenodema calcarata (assembly GCA_963920205.1). Taxonomy (NCBI): domain Eukaryota; kingdom Metazoa; phylum Arthropoda; class Insecta; order Hemiptera; family Miridae; genus Stenodema; species Stenodema calcarata. The sequence goes on along the minus strand of OY986056.1, from coordinate 3,709,034 downwards.
CGTAAAATTGACAGTTGTGGAGCCATAAGTCAAAACCCGAAGAAAGTCCGACAATTCCGAGGTGTTTGAGTTACCTACCAAAACTTTTGCCATTCGAAAGTTATGTGCAAACCCTGATTTCATGTGATTGGGACCCAAATAGACCGATTAAAACAGAAAATCTTTTACAACACGTTTTGCAAGATAAATTCCTCTGACTACTGGTCTGTAGAGCAGATGAACCGTGAAGAACATCTGAAGTAACCACTACATTTTTTCACATTCAAAGTGCTCCAGTTTGAGAACCGAATAAGATATCGCCATTCTTACTTCACCATCGTGTTTAGCGTTGAAACATCTATAAATCGAGGTGTTACTCGGCCAAAAACAGACAAAATGTTTTATAAATCCAGTAAAATACTGTACCCCCCCTCCACAAAGACACCCGGTTACCTCCCCCCCCCCCCCCCCCGGTACAGTTCTACAGATCCGCCACTGTCTGGGATCCATGCAAGATCACAACCTCCGCCCAGTGCATGTTCCATGTTTGTTCGGGTCTCCAGTTTGTTGGCTATGGTGAGACACTTCAATAATTGAATTTATTTTCTATTCCTTATGAAACGATAAAACGACGCTACAACGATAATAGAAGATGAAAATTTCTTCTGTCACGAAAAAAACTTCCGTTGTTGGATGGCAAACCACACCTTGTAAAAGATCCATGACATACGACTCGGTGTTTTCTACCTCCATGACGTCAGCCCATTCTGAGGCCCAGACACAACAGAAGACAAGAGAACAAGGTGAACGAAAAGGAGAAAAAGAACAAGGTGGCTAGCGTTTGTTGATTGTTGTTTTAAATTTGGCTGTTCATGATGGAGCTGTTTGATCTAAGCTTGAATAATATTACGTTTATTAATGCCTGATTAATTATTAATTGTTTTCGTCATTTCAATAATTAACTGTGTTGGAAACTGGAGAGAATACTCGGCAACGATATGTCCTCAAAAAAGTTGCTCAACAAACCCAAAGTGACCAAATGCTGTCCCTTCTGCGAACTTCAGGTGAGTCCAATTCGTAATTTTATTGCTTCGCTCATTATATTTCCTTTTACGGATATAGAAGTATTCCAATTGTATAATGGGGTTCAGTGGCATCATTTTGTTGTGGTTCTAGTTGTCTGGGAGTACTCAGAAGGATTGAACTATTTCATGTCGAAAGCTATTGGGCATTTATTTTGATTAAACATTGTCCTTCAAGATTGAAAATTGTTTTAAAGTATGAGTAAATACGTAAGATTATAGTGGTGATTAATCCATTATCACTTAATGAATGCATTAAATATGTAATATTATTACATATTCTTGTTATTGACAAGAATGAGATATGGCTGAACGTGGTTCTCAAACATTCTTTGTTTCATCATTCAATTTGACAATACGGAATTTCTAGCGAGTAGAGAAGGCAGGATTGCCTGAATTACTCGCCCTAAAGAAAAGTAACTTGAGTAGTAAGTAAAGTTGAGTGCATAGAGTTTAGATCTAAATATGTATGATATTCTGTATTACCAACGATCGCTTGGTAATATCGATATTAGGTAAATATTAATACAAATTTTGTGTTTTTATCTTTCGGTTCTGTCCTTTTGGCCAAGCTACGCTACCATTTTGCTATAACAAAATGCTTGCGCTTTTGTGATTTGTGTTTTTTGCCATTACTACAATCGATATAGGTACTTGACTACATCCTACAAGGGAATAAATTATTATAATAATTGTTGTTTGTGTAGGTTGCTGTCGCCTGCAAGTCCTGCCCAGGGTGTCAGCACTCTTTTTATAACGCCAAAAAAATGTCGCTCGCTCAATCGGCCATTATTGAAAACAGCGGAAGGCGAACGCAACGAGTGAAAAGGGAGAAACCGAATTACTACGATGCATCTGAATTTGAAAAAAAGACGAAACGAGTAAGTAACAATAATTGTTACTGACGAGTAAGTAACAATTATTGACGCTCTACTACGATTTGTTTTCACGTAGAGGTTCGTAGAACAGTGGTGGATTCAAGGGGGGGTTCATGAGCCAAAACTCGGCAATATGATAGTAGGTACCTAGTTTTCAAGGCGAAGCCCAGCCTTGTTGCCCAATGACCACTAATGTTTCGCCAGGATATCTCGATTTTTCAAGATATTGACTCCTTCCAGATTTCGAGGGGTTGCTCAATAGGTCCACACTAAGGCTGAATTCGAACATGGACGTCTTTGGCGTTCAGAAAGGGTTTTCTCGGAAAAAAATGCATGAAGCAAAATCATTTCAAAAATTGATTTGGTCATGTACAAGTAGGAGTTAGGTAGAAATTTAGTTATTGTCGTTGGTTCCCTATACTCTACATGCAATAAAAATAATTAAATCGCTAAAAAAAACTTAGGTTAGGTTATGAACCAATGCCCCTGTCGTCGCCATGGGGACTGGTGTGGCCATATTTGAATTGTTCGATTCAAATGCTATACCGGTATTAAGTTGTGCTACTAGCCAGAATTCTAAAAAGTTCACATTACCAATTCTAGAGATTGGATAGAAGACAAGCAGCACCCCTCGAGTCCCCCAGAGAGAGAACTGTTGGTCGCCCAAGTACTTCCAATTTGAATAAGAAGAAGAAAAAGAAGAAAAGTGGTAAGTCTTGAGTCCTTGTAGATTGGTAAATTATTGTGGTAAAAACCAGCTCCTTCACAAGAGTTCGCGTGCACAAGTTCAATTCAGACGTAGAAAACCTTCATTTATAGTAAATGCCCGTTGACGTAAAAGTGTTTTCAGAAATCCTACTAATTTTCCAACTTCCATCCTACCATTGCACAGTAAAACGGGGTCATTGAGGAGGGATCCTCCGAAATATTTGGATCGCTCGAACAATATACTTTGCGTATCAATGCTGGCAGCATTACATATGGTACAACTTGTGGAGCTGTTAAAGCGATTGGCTATTCCGTTAGCACTTCGCCAGTCGCACCATTTTCATAACACGAGCGGTCTCATGGCGAATGTTTGTAGTTATTCATACGTGTCCAAACATCAATAATAGTTTTGCTAAGTCAAGATAATGATGGGAAAGATGTTTAAGAACCGAATAATGGTGATCCACTTGCTGTTATTCAAAAAGGAATTCAATATTTTTTTTCATGGCATGGCCGGTCGCGTGGCCCATTTTTTGCGCCACTCAATTTGTTAGTCATTTACCCCCAGTAAAAGTACCTAAGCTCTCTTCATTTCTTACCAATCATCGGGATATGTTCTAACCGTATACGACTTGTATGTGGGCCCGACATGCTACTGATTTAACACGACCGGTCGCGTGACACAGAGTAGACGCCACCAATGTTCAACATCCAACACAAGTCTCTAGTAGAATAAATAGAAGAATAGAAAATGGGTTTTCCCCAAGAGGTAGTCCCCTGTGTCAGAGGTCACTTCGAACGTCTACCTGGCGCAATTTTGGCGCCAACGCGACCGCTCGTGTGTTAAGGATCGATCAGCAAAAAGAAGGGTTTGCACATCTTATTTGGCACAGCAGTCTTTTAGTTAAAAGGCGCGGAATTCCAGAGGCTTATTAAAACCCGATCACCAAGCCAGCCAGCCCTCTGACGTCATAGGCGCTTACGGCATAGGCTGTGACGTACTAGTTAGCCTCCTGCCAGCCGTCTGACGTCATACGCTCGTGCGTCATAGGCTCTGACGTACAAGTTGACCTCCAGCCAGCCGTCTGACGTCATAGGCTCTTACGTACTGGTTGGCCTCCTGCCAGCCGTCTGACGTCATACGCTCGTGCGTCATAGGTGCGTCTGACGTAGTGGCCCGCCTGTCGCTGTGTTCTGACGTGATCTGAGGGAAAGGGTGAATCAAGGAAACAAATTTTTACCGTTTCAGTTTATGTGCCAAAGCAAAGACATGAAAATGTCAAAAGAATGTCAACTCCATCCTGTTGTTGATACAGTCGAGAATTAAATGCTTGCATACGAGTCTGCAACACATTGGGACATTTTATGTCTTTAAAAAAGTGATTCAAGAACCTTCGAATGCTACATCACCTACCCCAGTAGCGTAGTTGTTATACTTAATTGTAGGGTTCATCATAAATTATGAAGCTTGCATTCGTATAGACAATATAAATTATTGAGAATGATCACCTGTGTGTAAACAATTATTTAAACAATCACGCTCATACCGCAGCTTGTTGGCCACGCACTCCGCAGTGGTTTACGTAATATGGTTAGGTAAATCGAGAGCTATCCAACGAGTGGTGAACGATTTTTGTACGATGATAACTGGCGAAGATAAAGTTCCGTAGCAACGAATCGGTTGTAAGCGAAAATCATCAGAAATTTTCGTGACGATTTCGTGTAACGCTTTTGTGTAACGTTTTATGTGCCAGAGTAAAGACATAAAATGTCAAAACGAGTAGTCTTTTTCCAGATACAAAGTACTCTGCCGCCGGCCAAAGGGAGAATTTCGTGGGCAATAATTGTCTTGGGATGAAACTTATCCACATCCCTGAGGTACAGGTTATTGAGTGAGGAATCCAAAACCTCCTGCTTTTCCCCCTCAATCATGGAGAGATCTTTGGATGTCCACAAATTTCAAGGCATGCCTCCTTGAGGAGGCTTTTCAGTTGAATTTCGAGTCAGAAAAATTTTTGGTGCGGGACAACAATCTTTCTAAGCAAATTCTGGGTTGCGGCATGGCAAGTCTGCTCCATCAGCCAAACATCGACTTGGCTTTCAGAAATTTTAATTTAGCGCTCAACTGTAATGTACCTTGTACAATAAAGTTTAAAATTTAAAAAAAAAAAAAAAGAAATTTTAAGTGACTAAGGCCCAGCTCTGATCTAACAAATTAATCTGGCGTGTTAAGCGCTAAACCCATTAGGGACTTGAATATCTTAACCTGAACTCGTTCCAAGGTCTCTGCGCATTGAGAGGCCCACACTTCAGAGCCATAGAGCATAGTACTTACTATCGTCCCGAGAAGAACCCTTGCCAAGCAGATTGAGCCTTGAAAATAACTGGCCTGACAGCGAATTGAGCCTGCTGGACACGGAGAAGAGAGGTTAATGAGATTTTATATGAGTCAGCGTGAAATGTTGAGTTAGTTGAGTATAGGTTAGGTATGTTGTTTGGTAGCATCATCTGAGTCGTAGATACATTTCTGTGATCTAAGATCACTTCATCATCAATGAAGCAATTTCAATTCATGACAAGCAATTGCCAAGTTAAGCCATGTTATGTTTTCATTTATATCTCCTGGTCTTACAAAATCTCATACTTAATTTCCAGCTAAAGCCAAAGACACCGAAGAGGAAGAGCCCCCGCCCGTATTGTCGAACGACAGGTTACGACAATGCTCCATAATTTTAGCGGAATTGAACAGGAAATTCATGACCACAGCTGTGAGACTGTAATCAAGTTTTGCAGTCAATGTTAAGGCGCATGTGACGCCTCGCAGGAGCCCACGTTTTCATCAAAGCCCTCATCGACATTCGCATCAGTGTTTGTGGAAAATGGTGGTATAGTTCCTCGGCAATACACCCCAGTCTCGAAGGCGTTGTTTGTAAATATTATTAATGCTGTGTAATTATTAGAATTATATAACAGAAGGGCTGACTGACACGTCATGTTCCCACATCCCTGTTAAATAATACCTCAAATGATTGTAATTGTGAATTTATTTACATACCCTTTTCGTACTTTCCATCAATCGAAGAGGTAAATAACGTTTCTGTTTGATTCAATGTAGAATACAATTTTATTCAATGGCACAAATAACATGCAAGATCAGACAACAATTAAAATTCAGCGCAATATTATAAACTCTTCATTAAAGAGCATTGGTAGAAAATGTGCTCACACTGTTGAAACAGAGTGGAGTTTTGAAAATAAGCTATTTTCATGACTAGAATCAAGTACTATTAAAGTAATTACCTAGTTATCATGACGTGAAAACAAAATGGTCATTCGTACATTCAGATCAAGGGCTTGAAATCTGTGTTGCAAGGGTAATTTGAGCTGCCACAGACTAAGATTTACGTTGAAGCTGGCAATCCCCTATTGGGTTTATTATAATACATAGGGGAGACTTGGGGAATGGGGGTTTGATGGATCGAGATGGTGTTGGTAGGTTCAAAGATGTACAGGAGGTCAGTATGAGGATGTGGCCGGAATTTTAACTCCAGTTTCACAGGTGGGAGCGACGGTTAATGTCAGCTGACCAGAGTGCAGCGGAACAAATCCCAACTTGGACTAGAGGAAAACGATGATGATGGAAGTGAATTTGTGAGTCAATTGATGAACACATTCACTGCAGCAGACTCTCAAACTCCCACCAGTTTCAAAATTCTTTTTGTCTCAAATTGGAGACAACCCCCGGGATATTTTCACCCAAAACGTACGTGTACGTGGTGAAAAACTCGGGAAGATAGAGCTAAATTTGGAAATTCGCTCATGTGTTCATCAATGATTGGAGACAACCCCCATAAAAAGCTCTCTCTGCTCTATCGTTCGTGTTTGATGACACCATATTTATTTTAGATGGAATTCGAAAGATACGACAAACAGTATTTCGACAAAAAGAACATAGAATATGAGGCAACAGTAAAACGGACGCAGCCATATTATTGGGGACTGTTTTGGCGAAGTCAGATCAAGAGAGAAATGACCCAAAAAAGTTGAAAAATAGTCTTCAACAGAAGACGACATCCGTTTCAGCCGCAGTGAACGTGTTAGGGGTAAGCGATTATAACAAGGTGGCAACAGAACGCAGTTCAGGATCAAAATGTGCGAACTGCATTCACGCTCTTACAAAGGGTGAAGACAGCAATAACGAGCTAAATCGAAAAGTTGACGGTTTGGAGTTTTTCGCGTTTTCAACGTAAGCAGAATCGCTTTATTTAGTGGCAGTGAAAGAATCGCATTGCTAGCAATTCCGCTAGGCAAGCCACCAACTCCATTCACTCAGTTGGAACCAAAACGAGACAGCTCCTGGAGTTGGCTCAGCTGATGCCCCAAACCTTGGCCGCACAACCGCATTGTGGTTTTGATAATAGAGACTGCGCCCGCCTCCTGCTTACATACGTATATGTAGCTCATCCAGACCCAGGTCATCAGAAGAAGGCCAAATAATGGTCGTGGGTTGGCCAGGAATGAGTGTGAACATTTTCAAAGTCCAGGAAAACAAGTGTATTTGAAAAAATCTTCTATTTACAGGGTTCGTGCCGATTTTCAATTTCCCTGACTTTTCCCTGATTTCCAGACCAAAAATTTCGATTTTTCCCTGACTTTTCACAACGTTTCAGGATCCTTTAAACAGTAACGTTTTGCATGAATCGAAAATTTTAGATGCGCAAATGAAGAAAAACAATATAAGGAACAAGTTTTTTAGTCATAAAAAAACGAAGTTTACTTAAAACAAAGTAAGAGATAGAATCACAAGATAAAACACATAAAAGTTTTTAGTACGTAGTTTACATAAACCATACCTTACAAAGGTAAAGGGGTTTTCGACGCGTATCATGGATTTTTCGCAATTCTGCACCCGATTTGAGATTTTTCCCTGACCAAAATCCAATATCCCTGACTTTTCCATGACTTCCAGTGCCCATTTATATTTCCCTGACTTTTCCATGACTTCCCTGACCGGCACGAACCCTGATTTACAATGAAATATGAGTACTCTGTTGGACAATACTCATAGTAGTTTAATCACCGAAAGTGTCTAACAGTGTACTCATACTTCAATGGAAATAGACGATTTTTTCAAATACTCTTGTTTTCCACGATTTCATCGCAAGTGATTTAGTTCGTTCAACGCCCAGGATGACAACAGCAACTTTTTTTCGATTTCCCAAAAGTTTAAAATGTGCAGTTAGCTCGTAATTACTGCAAGGTCCTAAATTTATATTAAATGTAAATATTATATTGAATTTTACAAAATTAAAAACAACTTGAACGTGAGACTCCTGTGCCCTATGCAGAATCTACGAACGACTTACAGGATGTTTATAAACAACTACCAAACAAAATAGTTGAGTATCAAAACAAAACCTGTTGGTACACACTTACAGTTGCCATGGTATGACTGGCGTGGGAATACAAAAATGCACACTGGTATTTTCAGCTTTGTCATCTGGTTTAACAATCATCAAAGTACCAGAATGACATGGTTCCGAGTGGAAGAGTAAACTAAACTTTTGACTAGTACAGGTAAAAATTCAGGTTCGCGGTTTCACAAACTAGATGTAGAATATACATACACTTATTAAAACTTAACTCTAGTTAGTGATCAAAAATATGTATGTACAGCACACAAAACGAAAAATTATGATGTACAAAGAAAAAAATTATTCAAATCAGAGATGGTGTCATTTCTTTGGGTTATTTTAAGGATGAGATCCTTCAATGGCAGATTGGCTGATGACAAGACTAATCATCACTCATATGGCACCTCTCGTACAATAATGAGAAGACGGCGGTTTTGAAATTCTGCACGATATTGTCGTTGGAGAGACAACAATCACAAGTACAAGATTGCGTAATTGCTAAGAGGATGCAAATTGTCCATCTTTGGGAAAAAAGGGAGATGGAACGTGTGGTAAGTGGGCATTTTGCAATGAGAAGGCATCACACAGTGGCGGAAATTCAAAAATTGTAAATCTCATCTAGTCGATTGATGTTTTTGTGGATGTGTAGTTCCACATGTAGGTACCTATGTGAACACGGAGCAAGGATTGATTTTAGACTTTTAAAGGAAGGAGAAGGTCTGGAGAGACGATGAAAGTTGGGGTTTAGGCATTTTTGCAAGAATTTGAGTTTCTGCGCTTTCGTTCGGGAGAGCTGTGTGTAATAGATAATGTATAAAACAACGACTGAACCTCATTCATACTAATGTACTAGGCAAGACGGGAAAATTTGCTTTCACAATGTTAATTCGTTCATTTCAAATCTTTGATAACTCTTAAGCAGTGAAATTGGAAACAGCTGTCAAAATAGTGCGTGGTTATAAGTCGGATTCCAGTTGGGGGGTGTTCTGTGGGTTCCTAGAATACGATTTTTTTAATCGTGCGCATATCAAGAATTTTTATGTTTTTTACGTGATGCAGGCGTAAAATAATTTAAAGAAATAAGCATTATATGACTTTTAATGGCGTGATCATAATCTATCATCCTGTTGGTAATCGGCAAGTTCCGGGATCTTGTCAATTTAGCATATGAAAACCTTGACAAGGCCTCAGCAGGCGTTCATTTGATAGACATGCCGAAGAACTTACCAACAGGATGATGGATTATGATCACGCCATTAAAAGTCATAGAATGCTTATTTCTTTAAATTATTTTACGCTGGCATCGCATAAAAAAACATGAAAATTCTCAATATGCGCACGATGTGTTTTTACAATCGTATTCTAGGGAACCCGCAGAACACCCCCAATTGCATCACGCACAGCTTTTGACAGCTTTTTCCAATTTCACTGCTTAAAAGGTCTACAAGAGTTATCAAATATACTTGTACATTAAAACTCAAATTCTTGCAAAAATGCCAAAACCATCATCTCTCCAGACCTTCTCCTTCCTATAAAAGTCTAAATTAGGGATGGGTCGGTTGCACTTTTTACCGGTTCGGTTTCGGTTCGGTTTTTTTTAAAATCGGTTCTCGGTTTTTTCGGTTTTTTTTACAGTTGCGCTTAGAACCGGTTTTTGGGCCAAAGCAACTCTAATTGGAACTTCAATTAGTATACAATTAATAAAATAAAATACAAAAAATTACTAAGTCAAGTAGGTAATAAAAAATCACAAAATGTACCTATTGAATATTGTTTACTATAAAATACATCCAACAGCATACATTTAATAAGATAAATCATGATCCTCTTCTTTCATTGTGTTGTAATCGTAATGCAACACTCGATGCTGATGCCGAGTATTTGTAAAAACAAAAATTATTACTAAAACCTGTGAATCTCATAAATTGAACTGTAAATGTTAAAAGCAGAAAGGAATAACATCTGAAACCGTTAGTTATAACTAATTGTGTGCTTTGATTTACAACGTAGACGATCAATAAAGATAAATTTATTAATGTCGATCGGACAAAAAACCGAAAAAACCGACTTTGGACGATCGGTTCTCGGTTTCGGGTTTTTCCCAAAAACCGGTAAAACCGACAACCGAAAACCGTAACCGACTCATCCCTAGTCTAAATCAATTATTGCTCCGTATTCACATTCATGTGGACTAACACATCCACAAAAAATCAATCGACTAGATTCGATTTACAATTTTGGAATTTCCGCCACGTTTTGAGCACTTTGGCCCACTGTGCGTCATCCGCACACGTGTCGACGGGCGATTCCCTGCACAACGTCATGTGTGTCCGCATACGGGACGATCAGTGGTCGACTTCAATCTCCTCGTTTGGAATCGCGTGCGACTGGGAAGGGACGTCGAGGGTGTTTTCAACAGCTTCGCAGAGGAAACTACATTTCGAATGACCCGAGTGAATCCATCACCTTTGCCATCCACTCTTTCTATTCAAAAACAAATAATTGAGACCTTCCAGCAGGCGTCGGAAAACAAAATTTAGGTTATAAATTGAAGAAAAAAATATAACTTTTCTGTCTGCAATTTGAGGCCGGTGAGGGAGATTGATATTATGAGTTTAAATGTAGGCCTATAAAAATTTATACTGAGATTAAAATCCTTGAACAAGCTGAAGTTACCTATTAACCATTGGATGCAATTGAATTATTGAAAATTTCACAAAGATTCTATGTTTTCAGTGGGATGTAAATTTGTATGTATTTGGAGGATGACCGTGAGATTTGCTGAATGTAGGGATACCACAAATAAAATTGGACGTCCTCCTCACCACTCAATGGTCCTGGTCATCTTCCTTTCTGTCGTGAGGGCGGAAACTGACTGGTGAATCGACTCCGTGTGCGGAGACCAGGCGCAAGAATTGGTCAGATCATGCAAGACCGTCGACCTGTGTGCGGACGGCCTAGCTCTTCTCAAAGACCTTCAATTTCAACCCAACTACAGTAACTGACCTACCGTCGACTGCGCTAAAAATTCTAGCCGTAGGTATTTCAGTAGGTTTGTATAGGGTGGGGCAAAAGATATCACCTGGTTTTGAAGGGCCAGGGCTTGGCCTGTGACAGTAGGAGAGATCTCAGAAGCCAACATGGTTTGGACATTGTGGATTTGGCCGATCTGAGAACCAGGCGCATAGGACTTTCTGACTGCACTTCATCTTTTCTCGTACTGGAAGCGTCAGACTGTCTCGTGCAATGGAATTCACAGGTTCCACAGCAATTCCCGGGGCAATTGAACGACCTCCAACAGTGAGAACACAACGGTAACTGCAGAGCGCTATGTTTTGGTGCTGGAGACCGTTTTTGAACTAAGCGAAGAAACTAATCTGGGAGACATCCGCCAACAAACTTGGACAAGTGCAGTTTTTTTGCAAACAAGTATGGAAGGCAAATCCACGATTTCCAAACCATATTGGCTACTGAGATCTCTCCTATTGTCCTATCCCCACCAGACCGAGCCTTGGCCCTTCAGGTGATATCTTTTGCACCACCCTTTCTAGATAATCAAATGAACAATTTTTCAGGTGCCCTCTCCAGTGACAAAAGAAATCAACAACCCAATTGTATCACTAATAGTTAAAATAAATATACGTTGGTACTGTGGTAAACAATTAGTAATAGAACAAACAACATCAAAACCTGGTCGAGCGTGACAACAGGGGTTATCATGCAGAATGTTCATGACAAAGATGCCTGGTTGAAATTGCTGCGTGTATCATGGATGTACTCATGAAACTAGAAACCGTATTTTGTCAAAATGTATAATTACATCATGATCTAAAGGCTGTGGAGGTTAAGGTGCCTGTGATTGATAAAATCAAGATTGGCACTTGAAAGGGACTTACAGGTTCCCCAACTGTAGTAGATGGTTTGAGAACCAACTAAGTCGTTCAACTAAACAACATTGGAATTGTCACCAGCTCTCGACCCCCACCCTGGGCAGGTCCATGAATAACATGAAATACACAAGTCTGGTAGGGACTGACAGATCACAAGAACCGAGACAGGAGGTATTCAGACCTCTAAAGGGAACCTTCTCCAGGTTTCTGTTTCCCTGTGAGTGGACCGTAGATTCAGGCAACACAGTGAGACAACTTAGTCATGCTCACTCCACAAGATCACTGCCAGCATCCCCGCATGTTCATAGCACTTTCTACAGCAGAAAACTAAACAAACTAATTAGTCGAAATGTACATACGACACATTGAACTGCAAATATATTCAGGTAGGTATTCAAACACCTACAGGTTGTTTGGCAGCAATTAAATCGCCAACTGAATGGTACTAGGTGTCATTCAACAAGGGATTATCTACTAGGACCATCTCCAGGGGGTTTGGAATTATGTCGTAAACTGACTGACTAGACGATTTTGGAAACTAGACGATATTTACGTGACTAATGTAGCATCTTCAGGTTTGAGTTTCTTGGTTTTGTTTTCGCCTTCATCTTCAGAATCGGACGCCGGCGGAGGTGACATCTCTTCCTCCTCGTCATCTTTCTTTTTGTTGTCCTGAACAATAATTCAAGTTTGTTAAATGTGGAAATCGCTTTGTACGGTGATTATTGAGGGGGTTTCGCCTGCGGCTATCTGTAGCCTGAGTGTAATTCATGCGTCATGTAATGAGAACCTTTTGTAAATTAGGTTTTATTGTTCACATGCAGAGTTGGAGTTAACAATGCCAGAGGATTCAAGAAAATGAAAGTGGGGAAATGGAAATACAATTCATGTGTATCATCCACAGACCAAGAGTCCATTTATTTGGAAGTGATTTTGAACTATCCACACGATTTAAGCGACTGCTCCTTGATATTCGAGGGAAAATGCTGGCACAAAGATTCGCCCTGACAACATTCCAACACGGACCTCCTCATGCTCAACCTGACAGACAGGTATTGAGCCAAAAAGCCTAGTCCACCCTTATGCGAAGCCTTTCATGTGACTTCAGAGTACCTTCCCATCCATCGCACGTTTACCTAAAGCCGTAAGGTATGACCTGAAGTACAAGAGCTTAAGAGCCACTCCAATCACTATGTCAACCCAAGCTCGAACCTAAGCTTTCTAGAAAGTGAAATAATTTCACTGATAATTATTATCAAGTCTCGTGGGACTACACGCCTTAGGGCAGAAATTCAGACTGATTTGGAGGGAAAGCCACTGTGGTATAGTTGGCAAAACAGGCCACAAAACGTCCAACGATAGATGTGCAAGGTCCAGTGTACACCCCAACGGAAGTCCAAAGAAAATTCAAAATGATGATGATAAAAAACATTTTGAAAGTTATCAATCTGGAGAAAACTACAACTCACGACACTGTCGTCTCTCGACCGTTTTCGAGGCGTACCCTGGCATACTGTGCTTTGACGTCAAGGATGTTCGATTTGCTCCTTTGCACATGAACCTTCATTAGCACTTTCTTTGAAGGCAAAAGCCCAGTCGATCCTCTCATGAGGCGTCTCGATGGTATACACAACAGGGATCGTATAGAGTGGAATGCACCAGGGAGCACTGATTTCCAATCCAATGGATCCGATTTTCTGTTTTGGGGAGCAAGAGATACAAATGCGCCAAATTGTGCCGTTTTCTCGTTTGATTTGGTCGTTCCCGGTGGGATTACAAGGATGTGGACCAGAAGAGATTTGATTGGCAAACAACCTGATCAGTCTGGTGTAGGGAGTGCAATGGACCTATAGGTTGGTCTGCCTACCAACGCCCCGCACAATAAGCCCAGTTTTCAGTGCAGCGGGTGGGCATAGGACCCATCCCTGAGTCCCTGATACAATCTATGTATCTACGAGTAATTATGAAACTGGATGGAATCATCACACGTCACTCACCACTTTAGCGGCATTGTACACGTTGTTTCTCCGCCTCCTGAATTTGGGGATGTACTTTTCAGTTGGAGGTTGCACCCTCCGGATATCGAAATCTTGGTCGACCCTGGTAACGGTTTGTAGTCTGAAATGCGAAAATTGGTTGAGCGCCCAAATCGAAAAAAAACATAATTATCCTACTTGCCCATCCAGTAATTTTTGCTCAGGAAGGTTTAAGCACAGTTCAAGTTTGTGTAACCCAACAATAAGCATAGCCTGTATTATTTTTTATTTTATTTATTGTGTTCACACAGCATAGGACCAAGGCTTAGGAATTGAATGGACTGAGGCAATTACAAATATACAGACAGTAGATATAGGAAAGAATTTATAACATTACAATAATTCCAATTATTGGAACTCCGGTTATGAAGCAAACTAACACTCTAAGACGGGGGTGAATCTTACCTCTGCTCTTCACTGGTAACATAGAGATCATCAGGCCTGTGGTAGATGTTGTGGTTCTGATAAGCCTTCTGGTTGTAGAACAGGGCGTCACAGGTATTACATTTGTAGAGATCCGGAGGGACATTCCCTCGTTCCTGGAGCGAGTGCTGTCTCTCCAAATGTTTTTGGAGGTTGAATTTGACAATGTACTCAATACCGCACAGGTGACAGTAGTAAACGCTTTGAGGCTCGCCAGCGTTATTGTACCGGATTTTCTTTGAAGGAGGAGGCGTCTCAATTTGTTTGTATAACGTTACAACTCTGAAAATTATGACAGGAAACATGATTATTCATTTGTCCAGAAAGAAATCTTGGGCTTACACTAGAGAAGTTTTCATGAAGGTTAGAGACTCCACGTTAGATGTCCTGAGTATTCAGTAACTTCCAGGTTCCGCCAGGAACCTTATTATAAGGAATCACAAAACCTTTGCGTCGAAAATTTGTGAGTTTTTATTTCTCAAGTAAACTACCTAAATAAAAATGATCAATCTTCAATGCCGCAATGCTTGGAGAAACTTGTAAAAACTTGGAAGGTCCATATAAAAAATACACTTCTGGGTTATGGACCCTTCTTCCATCTACGGCCTCAATCGCAGCTGTCAGGACCGCAATCGACTTGAAAAATTTCTACCACCTGCGAACTCACGGAAAAAGTACAATTTGTGGATCCACAAGTCACCCAGTTGGTCCGCACCACAGATAAAAGGTTGAACATAAACAATTCGAGGATGAAGTGGCAACATGACATCTCATTTTTGGCTAAATTGAGTTAGCGGTGGTTCTATACAGCGAATTTATGGCCGAATCGATTGGCGACATATTATGTTTTAGCGTTTCCTCGTCAGAAAAACGTGGCAAACGAGTTGCAGCAACACTGCACATCTTGAACGTAATATCAACATGAAACGTCTCAGCTGTTTCATAATTTACTATACTTATCATAGTAAATTCAACCTGCTGCAGCGTCTTGCAAAAACGAGTAATCAGCTTTTTGTATCTCCTGAAAAATCAGGGAAAATGAGTTGTGTCATGTTGACACTTCACCCTCGAATTACAAGGCTTTGATTCTTGTCATTACGATCCATTAGTCTCACCTATGATGGGCTGACTTGTGGTGGTATTCGTGAGCTGATTTATTGTAAAATACTGCACCGCATTGGTAACATGGATAGGGATTCTTTGGTACGATGTCAGTCTCGTGTTGTTCTTTGAGATGTTTGTCCCGATGACCCTAGGACAGGGATAACACAATTAGTATAACAACGAATGACATCACAAACTCGTCAAACATCTGGGGCTAACTGAAGTCATAACTTGTTCAGATTAGTCTGGTTTTCATGTGTCAATAGTAATGCCCAATAGTAATAGTTACCCAATAGTAATGCACGGATACTATATCCAAATCTGTAGTTCTAACTGCACGATGTTTAGAGGTGTTGACTAGGTATTTGTGAGATGAGTACTCTTCTATGACACTCTTAATGAGCTGTATATATTTTTTGGTCGAAAGGATGAAGAGCCACGCAACAGAATGTGGCCCACAGTAAGTATATCTGCTGTCTTATAGGTCAAAATCTTTAAAACTCGAATATCCGAAAAATTTGCATACCAAAATCCGTTAGCATTAGCATACCAAATTCATCCTGAATTCACTGCTGAAAAACACCAAAAATCATATGTATATGTGAGTGTGTGTGTCATTCCAGAAGATAAGTCTCGATAGGATTGAGATAAAAAGTTCAATCCGTCCTGGCAATCGAAAGGCTAAGCTGTAAATGGGCAGTATCAGCCACTCCAAGGGGGGTTTAGGGGAATTTTAAGGGGGAGAAATTACCCATAAATTCCAAAAATGAAACAGTCTGACAAGTGACACCTCATTTTGAAGAGTTTTCATCGCTGAACACGATGGCGAAGTCAGAATTGCGATATCTTATTCCGTTCTCAAACTTGAGTACTTTGAAGATGAAGAAACGTGGTTGATACCTAGGTACTTGAGATTTTCTTCATGAACATCAAGTCCTTCAATGGAGACCTTTTACATAAAATCCGCTATTTCTTCAAACATTCGCTCTTATAGACATGCTGCATGAGTTTGGAACATTGCCCCAACCGGCTGCCTCATGATTCACCCTCATGTTGACGACTTTCGGTCTGCTCAACATTGGGCCCTCATTGAGAACGAGCGGCTGATCTTACAAACCTCCGGATGATCTTGAAAATTTTTATGTTTAATGTTTAAAAATTGAACTCTATTTGAATGTGAACTGAAAACTACTTATACCATTTCATTTGAATTTTTTGAGTTATTAATTTTTCAAAATTTGGATCATTGAGGGGGTTGCGTCCGCGGACGGACGGATTTTTTTAATTATTCGATTTTCTGAATCTAAGTATCCTGAAATGTAAGCCAACAAATTTTGACAACTCAAATTTGTCCGCACATTGTAATGTTACGTTTGGATGGAGATTGTGGATTTACACATTGGCTGACTGACAGGGTGCGATAATAAATTTATTGAAAAAATGTACCTTCAGCGGGAACTGCATGCCGCACTGTGGGCAATAGTGTTTGGCGGCGTTGAATGGATGCTTCTTGAATTTGTGCTGAATTGCTTTGGTGTTGCAAGTGAACTCTTCACCGCAGACATCACAAACTACATGAGTGTTCACTTGAGACCCCGTTCCTTTTATGTAGCCCTGCGCCCCCGAGTTGGCTTCTTGCAGTTCTCCTCCTGGACCTAGGGGTCTGCCCTTCGAATCTATCTCTTTATTGGCATGTTTCCTGTAATCATGAGAAAGAACCTGTTTGATGATTCACAAATTATGAAGTTAAGATGGAAGAAACAGTGTCATTTTGATGCCACTGTCTAGTAGCGTCTACAATATCCATATATCTAGTAGTTGCTTTCACAGTAAATGATTGCGATAAACACAGTATAGTAAGAAAAATCGTACACTATTCGGACAATAAAACACCTTTCAGAATATACGAGCTATGAATACATCAACCAACCACCTACTAATGAAAAATTCTTAAGCAAACTCTAGTTGAACGTATTTCCGAAGGTAACTCTACACAAGACTTGTATTCAACAAGACTCCCAAGTTTCCTAGCTACTTCATGGCATGCCACTGGGCTGTTTTTTGAAGGGATCAAAATCAAATTTTGATATTTAATAGCCAGGAAATTCTGGACGGATTTCAATTGAACAAAATACACGTACTGGAGCCTTCTTGATACCAAGGATGTGCTCACTCGCCCCTAAACCCTACCATGATTATTACTCCAGACATTATTGCAATAAACATTTAATCACCTCACAGGAAAGTATCTGTAACCATAAATCACCTGAAATGAGCCTGTAGCGCTTCCTTTGATTCCATTTCACCATTGCACATAACACAAACATGTTTGCCATTTTGCCTGGACATGATTACCAAAGGGATGAAGGCGCCTGAGATCCCCGATCAATTCATTCCGAAATTCAGCTTATCCTTCCCAACAGCCCAATTCTCTGACCTACACGAACACATGAATATTAAAGAAAACTACTACATTAATAAGAATTATGGCACTTTTAATCACTAAATAAAGCACTTGGCAAGGAGTTGTTGAAGACCAGAAAAGACTATCATCGATTTTTGAACACTAGCGCTCTCAGTAGAAGTTTGTAAGCAAATTCATTTCCCGCGCTAACTACTGCTATCACTTGACCCCCCCTTCGACGTGGTAAACTAGAATTTAAAGCCTTCTAACTGTATATTGTTTTGTATGACTGAGCGAAAACACTATTCAGAATTTATTTACAATATACAGACTTCAATTACACGGAAACCTTGGGATTTTGAAGAATCTTTACACGTACTACACAGAGAAGTTATAGGTGCATGGAACCATTATCATGGACACATCATCGCGCGAGAGAGGTAACAGCTGGTTTCTGTCTTGATGTGATGCAAGTATTCACTGATCAGATACGGTGGCGATTGTAGATTTGTGAAAGGCGACGAGTTTAAATTGAAGAGATAAATTGTTTATCAATTTCCGCGTTCGATTTGATCGTGGAACTGAACGGGATTGAAAAGTATTCCGTCAGTAGTTTAATCCGATTGTCATTCGGAGTTCGACGTTTGAAACAAGGCTGATCTGTCAAGTGGACACTGGGCAGGTTGGTATTGTTTTATTGTAAATCATGACTAATACTTCACAAGGGTACATAAAGGGAAACGTCGAATCCTCTTTGCTGTCCGAATGAGTAGCGAAGATTCCTACAAAACAAGTTGTTCATTCCGCCTTCTTGTCCGGTTTCAATGATAATTTGATGGTAGGTAGGTATATGCGTTCAACTCGAGTAAGTACTGCTAGTTCAACTCAGTGGTTCTGGTTTGTATTTTTTATTCAGCAATCGCTCATATGGGAGGAAATACGAGGACTCGTTTCAGGATTTAAGTTGAACGTTGATTTTTATGAAATGATTTTCGACTATTTTTGTGTTTTCAGATCGAGATTGAACGAGTAGGCTCATTCTCAAGAGAAACTTGACTTGAATCTTGAAGTTTTCTTGCCTATCTCCAGCGCGTTGCTATCATGTCTGGATATGGTAAGTTAGCTCAACTACACTAAACTGTGCATATCCACTACTGAACACGAATAAGACTTGGTCTTTATTTTGAATATCTAGATTACGGATTACATGACCAGCCACTCGTTTTGAGGAAAAATATGCAGCATTAGCCTAGTTCACAAAGGTTTTCATTACAGGCTTGAAGAGCATAGGAAAATTGAGCTCTTCGGTTTGATTTGAAATGTACCATTACAACAGAATTGTTGAGAATGAATGAGCGCCTAGTGTTTTTCCATCATTACATGAAACGTTTTTTAAATGAAGCAATGTTTAGTGTAAAAAAGAAGAAACGATCGACTTGAAGAGAGTACATGCCAATGTTTTAATGGATACTCTGAGTGAAATGAATAAAATACTTATTTTTTCAGTGGTTCTGGTTTGAATTTTTTATTTGAAACTTGGGTAAAAAAAAAGGCTAATTCTGATTTTGTTATTGCATATTTAAGCACATATTTCGGATTTTTCTACCGCAAATTTTATGACATACCTAATACGGGTTTTTTTAGTGCATAAGAATCCGCCTTCAAAGTTTTAGCCCAAAATTAACATTTGGGAAGGTTATTCTGCCATTGCCCAGACATGAAATGGAAAAACTGGTTGGCATTCTTTCAACTTGATAAACGTGATTAATAATGTTGTGATTTTCAGACTCAAATCGTCCAGAGCTCTATGAGGAAGTGAAATTGTTCAGGAATGCTCGTGAAAGAGAAAAGTATGTTGGTGTGCGATATTGTTTCTAATTTATATTACGAAACTAGCAGTAAATAATTGTAATAATTTTTAAACCAATAATTAAAATTATTGTAATTAATAACAATTCTAGGTATGATAACATGGCCGACTTGTTCGCTGTTATCAACACCTTACAAAATCTGGAAAAGGCTTACATTCGGGATTGCGTGACGGCTAAAGAATACACTGCGGCTTGTTCTAAGTTGCTCGTACAGTACAAAGCAGCATTTAAACAAGTCCAAAACGACGAATTCCCCACTATCGAGTCTTTTGTATCAAAGTACAGGGTGAGTACTATATGGAACTATTGCTGATTTGTGTCTGCGAATGTCTTATTGTTCCTGTATTGAACTCATTGAAATGAGATGTGTAATAACGAATAAGAGAACCCCGGTCGAATGAACACTTGAAATTTGGAATACTACACCTGAACTAGCGGTATTCTTGGAGTGGCAAATGAGAGCGTCGTATGACGTCAAAGTGATCATGGATAACTTGAACACAGTAGTGGACAAGGCTGGCAGCACTTTATTCCCTGTATACATTTTTCTAGTTGTTTAGAAAGAGAAAGATGAGAAACCGAAAAAAAACTGGCTGTTGGAATCGACTGGGTTCCTTTGTGCAGAACCTGAATGATAGAGATGATGAATTAATTAGAAATAAAATGTACCGATATAATTCTGGGGTTTTTAATACTATGTCAGCAATAATGTTTCTATAAAAGAAGTACCTACCAACAAACATTCGAAATTACCTTCATTCCGTAGCACATTGGACCTTGTCATGACTCACTAGTGTGGAGTGATGTGTAGTGGATGTAGGCACCACAAAAACGCTCTAATGTATTAGAAAAACGTTGCTAGATGTTGTAAAACAGTTGTAATATAAATAAATAAATGATTTAAAAAAAATTCCGTAGCACGAAACGTACCTCAGAACAAGAAACTCGACATCACTACAAATTCTACGGAATAAACTCTATCTAAACATGGAATAAAAAACATACAGTTTGATGGGAATTTTTCGAGTTTTGAACTTTCAAAATTCGTTTTGAACCCCTTCCCCTTGACCTAGGGTTATGAAAAGTTTCGAGGATCATTGTGGGGTGGGTCGGAACCCGTAACAAAAATTTCGAAATTTTAGCTCAAAGCTAACTGGGCAAAATGCCGCGAACGGCGCGCCGCGGCGTAGGTCAGACGGAAGGAATACGTCCGACGAATTTTTTTAATTCGATTTTCTGAATCTACGTATCTTGAAACGTAAACCAACAAATTTTGACATGGGGTTAAAACATTTTTTTCTTTTGGCGATTCCAATGGTTCATTATCGACGATAATAAACCAAAAGTTGGAACCCTTCATTATCGACCTGGAGTGGGACGCTGTATGTACTTATTTATTGCGCGATATTGAACGAAGATTGTGTACTAAAATTAACTCTTCGATATTTGGAGTTATTACCAGATGTAATGATGTCAAAAAATTTGGGATCCTGTCTGTCTTGAGTGGAAATCCGGAAACAGCACCCTCTCGTACATGGAGGGGCTTTGAACTGGGGAACGCGACGGTTGCCCCGAAATACCCGCTGGGTGACACCAAGCCCAGCGGTTCGACAAGTCCAATGGGTTGCCCATATGTAGCTAACCCCGTAAACGCCGCACTATGCGCACGTTGGACACAACGCAGTTAATTAGAACGTTACTCTAATTACCCTGCAACGATAATTTTCCACAAGCCATCCTCGGATACCGACCTCCGTGTAGCCGGATTACAGGAGCCCGCCACAGCCCCCAGTCGTCTACTGTTCGTGTGAAACGAAGACTCAACCGGTATAATATTATTTAACAGGGCATAGTAGGAGTTGAGGTTGGTGTAGTGAAAAGCCATTTTGTTTATTTTGGCTATTCCAGGGATACGAATCACTCATTACAAACATAAACTCCGGATATATCCACGTTCATACAACCTGGTTTTTGACATTTTATGTCTTTGCTTTGGCACATTAAAATAAAAGTGTCCTCGAAAAGCGTTACCTACATTTCACGATAATTTTCACTTACAACCAAGCCGTTGCTAGGGAAATTAAACTTCTGTAGTTTTCATCGGACGAAAATCGTTCTCCATTCGATCGAATGCTCTCGAATTATAACGCATTTCTTTCGTATTTGTTCTTGGTATTTATGTCAGACTTATATATATTTTTATGTTACAAATAGATATAGTGAATACTGCTGCTTGTTTTGTGATCAATTGCTTGAGGTTGAGGTTACCTAGGTACATTTCTGTTTTCATTAAAATAATACCAGCTACATAGGTCGGAGCACCGTCCTGTCATTCGCATCAACACGCGGACGCACCTGCTCTCGAATTATAATAATTATAATTAATATTATAAAATGTCCCAATGTGTTGCAGACTCGTATTTAGATATGATTCACTAACTTGCCCTCACCGATCGTTGAATCATGAAGGAGTAATTTATTTTCTTATTCTTGGAACAACTTTTTGCTAGACTTTATTCCCAGTTCGTACAACTGGGCCTTACTCAATTAGGTATTGGCATGACATCACCCCTGATGGATGACAAGTAGTCGGATATCGATTCCTTGCCTGTCCGAATTGTGTCAAGATTCTTTCCACTTATCATATTTTCAACCAAAAATAGGTCTACCTCCGTCTCCTGTTGAATAAAATTGGGTACCATTCTGCTCTCTAATAATTGAATTATTCAATCATTTCGCACGTCATTTCAGTTGGACTGCCCTGCTGCTATGGAGAGGATTAAGGAGGATCGACCAATCACTATCAAAGATGACAAAGGAAACACAAGTAAATGCATTGCAGATATCGTTTCAGTGAGTCAAACATATTCATCAAAGTTTATTAGATTAATTTGAGGTATCTGCTATTGTAACCAAAACTTTATTGGAGTGTTGGAAAAACGCTGCAAACCCTTTGAACAAAAAGAACTTGTCTATCAACAAATATTCAAAGTTACTCTCTTTTCGTCTTTGGAAATTCAGGGGATTCACAATTTGGGCGAATCGGTCAATTGTACAGGTAAAATTAGGCAGTCCCCTTGTTTATCCTATTTCTGTATCTGATTCTTTCTTCTCGTTAGCCAATCAAGAAGGCACTTGTCACGTTCACAGCGAGTTGCCTTTCCCTTCGCTCTTAGCTAATCAGGAGGCACCTTTTACTTTCGTCTCCCATTGTAACAGTTTTTGCAAAAATGGACAGTTCCATTTTGCCACTCGTCGACAAAATATTCCTTCTATCGAGACTTGCTCAAAATGTTATTTAAAGAAAACAATTTTTTTTAAACGGGAGTGAAAAACAAAAAATGAAAGAAAAAAGTTAATAAAGGTTAATACTTGATAGTTTTTTTTTTAAAGGAATATTGAATCAATTTTTCTTTGCGCGTCTGGAGTAGCTCCTTTTTGCTGGAGAAGGGGTCGATGGAGGTTCTACCTCATCTTCAGTTGACGCTTTAGCAACGTCCACCAACTGGGGCTTTGGGCCAACAACATGTGCCTTGTTTCTTCGAGTAATCGATTCGAAAAACTGATAATCAGATTCAGAAACTACGTTAGATTTCCTATAAGTACGAATCGATAATAACCCAAAATGTCTATTTTTCGACCCTGAATTCTTTTTTTCGTTCTGCTGAAAAATGTGCTTCCGGAAGCTAAGGTACGTTTTCCTGTGGACGGTCACATTTACCTATCATTTTTAGGTCTAACATCAGATCAGAGGTCTAGACAGAAGGGTAATCTGCACAAAAAATATAATAAACCGTTGTCAAGAATTTGCAGAGTTTTTTCTTTGTGTTTTCCACATGTCTGGGGAGCCTTGTGAGCTACTTCTTCAAAAGGGCTCATATAGTTAAATATCTGCTCATTGCGTACTTCAATTCAACCTTAGCATTTGTCTAGTTGAATGGATCGTAATTTGTGACCCTTCTGACGGGACAACTGATTAATTTGTACTGCAATATGAACCACGAATATGAAATAATGCCTCGTTTCTTTCAGTTGTTCATCACACTTATGGACAAACTCAGGTTAGAAATCAAGGCCATGGACGAGCTGCACCCCGACCTGAGGGATCTCGTCGACACGATGAATCGTCTCAGTATTCTCCCATCGGATTTCGAAGGGAAAGGAAAAGTGGCTGAATGGCTCGGGACCCTCGACTCGATGCAAGCGTCTGACGAACTGACGGAGCAGCAGGTCCGCCAACTCATTTTCGACCTCGAGTCGTCTTACAACGCCTTCAACAAACTCCTCCACAATAGTTGAACGCATGAACGGTTGATACACCTCACCAATTTATATTATTCAATATTTGCATATGCCTTGTAATCTTTGAGGAACACATCATGAACGCAGCAGTTTCGACCTGCGACGGCTGAATCCAAGTCTGTGCAGCTCGGATAGTATTTGACTACATGAATAAGTGTTGGGATACGGTATCTTTCGAGGGCTATTTGTGAAAACACTGCAACTTCTCTCTGAAATTGATTTTCCACAACCTTCCACAGCGTGTCTGGAACTCCCCGATTACAGCTATACAACCTACGAGAATATCTTATATATCTTACTAAAAGTCCTTCTCAACTTACACGTATCAATGGAAGTTCATATAAACACTCAATATTCATTCAATCTCCCATAATACATGAATAAAATTGGCTGAAAAAAAAAGTTCTGGGATAGGTAAACTCTGTGATAAGCAATTTTTTTGAAGAGAGTGCAGAGAGTCGACTTGCATATTTCATAGGAACGTATTAGAATAATGTAATAAACCAACGTATAATTTAATAATTAAGCTACGCCGATCTCCCAAAATTCACTGTAATGATACATGAATCCATGGCACAGTGGGGTTATATTACCCTCTGTCCCCATCACATAATCGCTGTATGAATTATGATAATAATTTCACGAAAGCGTGTGCTTTGTATTACAATAAATTATAATTTTGCAATTGTGTGATTCGTACTGCAACCCTCTCCTTTCGATCATTCGAATACTACATATTAGAAAATATCCAACTTTTCAGGGGAGCAAAAAAAAAAAAAAGTTCAAGTCCGGGTTTATTACCGAATCCGTAAAATAATAGTGGTGTACTTACAATGTAAATAACATGAAAAATTCCAATGAAACTGGAAAGTCTGAGTAAATTGAAATTTAACTTGAGGACAGTGTGCCCTTGTGGTACTCTTCATTCTTCGTCTTAGAAGACATCTTCTTTCCTTTCGTACCCTCAGCAGGTAGTACGAAGTATTCGAACGCCAAAATGAAGTTAATTCTGATACGCGGTATTGGATACTGGCTATTTCTCCCATAAGCTACTTTTCTAGAGACTTGGCGACAGCACCATTCGATCGGGCGTTAGGAAATGTTGTAGGGTTTATTAAAAACAGAATTTGGTCAAAATTGGTGACACATCGCTGTTTCCCAAAAACGTGACACTTTTTGCCAGTTAGCTCAAGGCTAAAGCATGTTCCATGCTAAAAAATGAATTCCACGAAGTGAGACAAATTTTATATTAGTTTCAAAATTGTTGTGTGCCAAACGATATTTTAAGTGAATGGCATATTTGTATTAACCCAGTAATGCTCAACGTAACACATATGTCACGGGTAGAGGCGTCCAATCAAAGCGAGCTGACATGTAAACAACAGTAGACTTTGATCTTCTAGACTTCTCTCGTACTCCACGAAGCAGTCATGTTTCAGTTTCTATCGAGCAGTTGCCCCGTGCATCGGTCCTTTTACCTTCATTCTTCACTGTTTTATACCTTTCGTCCAAGGATATCATGAAAATGGATCTCGTCGATAAAGAGTGAGTATTTCTCCTACTACAAACTTTATTTTGTTATAAGTCAGCTAATTTTAGTATCTATACATATGGAATGATCGAATTAATGTGAAATATGAGTATACATTAGGCTACTGGTGAAAATATCACGTTATTTACCCAAGTGTGACATATATGTTACGCTAAGCACTAGTCTGACTATATGAGGTAGGCAGCAATAATATTGGTTTTTTATTGTTTCAGAGCACTTGGGAGGATTGTTCGCCCTGGTTTATCCGTTCAGGAGGCAATCGACCTTCTTCTTGATGATGCCGACGAGTTTTTTGAGAGGGACATTCTCATTGCGCCTCCCGATATCAATGTTTTGAGTGACGAAGATTCTGGTGATGAAGATGGTGGGGAGTTAGGAAACCTCAGTCGAAGACAGTTGCAAGCCGATGATGAAGTGAGAACCAAGGACGGACAACTGTACACAGGTGATGTTTGCAATACTCTTAGCAATGATGATAGTCAATCCGTGATATTTCCGGATCTGCAGAACCCCTCACAGTTACCATCCACGTCACTCCTTGTACTCCTTTGTAAGTGGAGAGACAATTCGGTGGTCGCTGTTGCCTCTAATACTCATGGAGTTGCTCCGATAACCAACGTAAAAAGATATTCTTTTGCAGAAAAGAAAGAAATACAAGTTCCTCGTCCATTTGTTTTCGCAGAGTATAATAAAGGAATGGGAGGTACTGATCGGATGGATCAGAACCTAAATCATTACAGGATCCGCATTCGCAACCGGAAATGGTATTGACCATTGATTGCATGGCATCTGAATGTTTTACTCCAGAACGCATGGGTGCTGTATCGCAAGATGGGACATACAGTCTCTCACCTTGAATCCAGAAGAACAATAGTTTTGACCTACTTGAAGCAGTACCTTCATGTGGGTTTATGCTTCGATTGCTTTGGTCCGTACCACACTCGGTAAAAGTTCAGTGCTATTCGACTGATTGGTACCTAATTAGCAAATATTGATAAATAATTTTTTTGAAATAACATTAAATGTTCAATAAAAATTTTTTTTTATTGAGTAACGTTTTTTGGAAATATATATTGGTCATCTGAAGTTTTCTCCACGCCTCTTTTCTTTTTCCCTCGTATCTTCCTGACGAAAAAGACTCCTAATGCAGTGCTCAACGTGACATATATGTCACATGCCATAAAAAAGCTACCAATGGTATTATGAAGTTTTTATATACCTGTATTGCATCAAGAGTCTCAACTAAAACAAATGCAAACGGAATTTCACGAAAAAACAATGTTTTTTCTGAAACCTGAAAGAAATTGAAGGTACTTTTTTCTGAAAACTGTTTTAATTTACCATGTTGTGTCAATAAACGTTTTATGATTCAATTTTAATGTTACCTACCAAGTATTTCATAGTGGTCATCCGTTTATAATTAGTGGTCATCCATATTATGGTTGAACAAAAAATAAATTTGAACACTTGAGTTGGTACTCACCTAAACTCAAGTTTACGGTAAGTAAACTGAGGATACGAGTTGCTTGCTTAGTAAATTATCCCCAATTCTAGTCCACAATACGAGAATGTAATTCGTATGGCGTTTTTTGGTATCTTTGGATGGAAAAACTCAATTTCTGATATCGCCATTCGATCCAGCAAGAAATTGTCTACTAGGAGAATGTTTATTAAGATTATTTTGGAAACTAACGCCAATATCGGCGAATTTCAACGCAAAACCTATTTGGCCGATTTCCCAAAAGTAAGATTTCTGCATATGCTCCAAACTGTCTGAAAAAAATAGGTACACTTAGGTAACCATAAGTAATGATTATTCATGCCTATCCACTCACGAATACTATTTATGTTGAAGAAAAAAAAATGCAAGGTAGGTAGGTACTTAACATTCATTTTGGAATCACATTTTCGATACAAAGAGTTAAATTTTCCCTTTTCAAATTTTCACTTTCAGTCAAGTAGGAGGGTAGTTGGGAAGGTCGAGCCTGGACACGGACGGAGAATGACGAATTGACTATTTAAACTTTTTTCTTTTGAATGAACTCATTAATCGTAAAAATGAGAAAAGTGGTTCTAGATAAAGTCAAATACAATAATTAAAAAAAAAAGTCAACTCAAAAAATGATCCGGACATCAAAATGTCGCTTTCTGGGAGAATGGCCCATATACGACTTTTTCGCTAAGGACAGCAGTACAGTTTTATTCCTCACCAGTTATTTTGAGCAAGTTCCCCAGACTGCATGGATACAAGTGGACTGCAACGAAAGGGCCCACCCACCTAACTTCGTGTCTGCTACTACAGGATAGTAACACCTCATACCCTACTGTGTGATAGAAACACCTCATACCCTACTGTGTGATAGAAACACCTCATACCCTACCATGTGATAGAAACACTCGAACATGCAAGGGGAACATGAAAGAAACAGCCTAAGATTAATAAATTCCTTTATTCATCAATAGGTTTCCTATTTCAAAATATTCTCTGCACATTTCGTAAAAACATACAATTTCAATTCAGCCTTTCGAGTGGATTCAACATTTCATTCGTTCGATTCTCACTTAAATAAAATACATTCTAATAATTAGGGACGTTCGAAACCGATTGATACCAGTAATGTATCGAATATTTCCTTTTGATACCAAGTATTTTTGGTATCGAATCTCATCAATTTGAGTATGAGTACTCATATCGATACTTTGATCCGTATCGAAAGAAATACTCAACTACCGAATTGAGAAATTTCCATTAAATGACCAAAAAGAAACAGTAATACAAAAATTTATATTTCAACAAAATCGGTGATATTCTATTCCAGGAACAATTTTTCCTGGTGTCATTCATGTCTGAACCTTGAGGCCAGGACAGTAAAGAGAGAAGTTAATTTTTGGTGTCCTCAATTCTGACCTATTTCTCTTAGTTTTCAGTCTGTTTATGTTTTTCCATTCAGTCTTCAGTTTGAGTTGGAAGTTTTTGTTTTTCTCCTTCTGTCTAATTCATCATCCAAATTTAATTTTCTTAAACAAATACCTAGGTATTGTTCAAACAATTCTGCAGACAAGAACCCCACTGAATATTGCATTGTCAACCATCCTTAACCCCTGCTTAAAATTTCATCCAAATTTAATTTGTTTGAACCAAGTGAATATTACATTGACATCCATCCTCGACCCATGTTTAAAATTTCAAGACTCTAGCTATCATCCAAATTTAATTTGTTGAAACAAAATTTGTTTAGGTTGTTTACCTAATAGGTATTGTTTAAACAATTTTGCAAACAAGAAACCGAGTGAATAACATTGCATTGTCATCCATCCTCGACATGTAGTGATCAAGACAGAATGGTGATCTGAACAACGAAGATAATAAACAGTTGTGTCAAGAATTTGCAGAGTTTTTCTAATGAGTAATTTTTGCGAGTGCTCATGTATATCGATACTTTTCATTCGATATTTGAGTAGTGTCGAATATGCTTATCCAAGTACATATATGAGTACTGGTATCGATACATTGGAAGTATCGAACGTCCCTACTAATAATAATTTGAATTTTACAATACATATCGCGTTGAATTTCTTTCTTGAAAATCATAATTCATCATAAAAGTCAAATAATAAATTTTTATTTTTTCATTGATTGACGTCCTAGATTGACCAGTAGAAAACCTAGGGAGATTCGTTGGAGGTTGAAGATTCTTACAACATACCTCAAGACCAAAGATGTATTTACGTACACATACACATCATTACAATAAGAAAGGCTACAGACGTAACATTGGAAAATATCATTTTTATTCCAAATCCAGATCGAACACTTAAGATGGAATGTACACTGATACTTGATACGAAACCGGTACATTAATGACGACCACCATGAGGTAAAAACATACCAAATGTGGTATTTGTCAAGAAAAACTCAAATAAGAAAAGCCTCAATTATGTAATGATAAAAATGAGCGAAAAATGTGAGCAAAGTTCAACTAGTTGTTACGTTGGCTATGAGAGCTGAACTTCAAATTGTTTTCATCCAACGAATTAACGGTAATATTTTGTTTTTTTACGATCTAAAATCGCAACAAAAAAATAAGCATTGAAAAAACATTGGAAGTCGGCTCTCTCAAGTGTGCGCTTATGTTTTGGTTGTCGAACTGACAGATAAGTGCCCCGTTGAGTCGATCATGTTCTCCAAACTGCTCGCCTCACCGTCTGTAAAAAGTTCGTTTTGAGGGTTCAAGACAAAATAACCAGAATGGGAAACTAGTCCAGCATGCACATCTCCTGAGTCATCCGAATCTGCATGAAACAAAAAGGATGTCAAAATGTCGTTATTATAGATAGGATTGAGAGCCCCCCCCCCCCATCACAACTCAACCCAAAGAGTAATGAGACGTATTAGGTTCGTTTTCTATTTCAGTGCGAGGAGGCTTTAAACCAGCCTAACTGACAGTACAGGTTAGTTTACCGCCTCCACCATCAAACAAAACGTTTCACTCACCTGACGAAAAAAAACGTTTCACTCACCTGACGAATCGTCGCCGTCAGAGAGATCTCTCGGGGAAAGACGGCAGCCCCGTGCGAGGTAGTTGACGAGCCGGCCACCGGATGCGAGCACTAGTCCGAGGAAGGGCGGTGAAGGAGTCAGCGGCCTCGAGAGATATTCAGGGTGAAACTGCACGGCAACAAAATACGGATGCCCTTCAAGTTCCACCATTTCCATTCGTTTCCCTTCTTCGCAGGTTCCTGAAAGAGTACCAGTAGGTTATTATACTCTGATCGACATACTCAATGTAACGCTTGGATCATCTTTTCGCTCTTAAATTGAATAGGTGCAGTTTAAATGCCAAAAAGCGCAAAAAGGCTCAAAGCATGGTCAGCATGGCACTGGTAGAACGGGCTCCAAATCAAGGACGAGATCTTCATAATCGGAAGCACGAGGGCCTTATAAATGGTGATTGTTAATAGTGGGCGTAAAGAAATAATAAAAACGGATGTTTTAAGATGAACAGAACAGAACACTTTTATTAGGTTAATCGACGACGACATGTTGGAATAATAATGAGGAGCTGCGAGTCGAGAGGGCACAGCCTCTTACATCGATTATTTAATCAGATGATTCTTATTATTTAAATGGCCATGGCTCCATAGTAATTAATCAAAATATTTATTTAGTTCTTTTAAATAATATTATTTAATTATCTATGATAATTAAAATAACATTTATTTACAACAGTGATCATGGCAGGGACGCAGTCAAACCGCGCCTCAAAAAGCCAAAAGCACAAGATGCCTGCGCAGCCACCCCAGCTACGTGGTCGTTGAAGGTGAGATGAGATCTAGGACATTCTCCAATCGGAACCGTTCTGAACTGGCAGAACGCACACTTAAAAAGAAGCTTAATCTCTCGATTGTCTGCCGCGGGTCCCAGGTTCGGCTCAAACACGGTTGCCAAGTCAGGGATTTTCCGCCTAGATTTAGGCTTCTTTCGCTGACAGGGATTATTTGGGGGGAAGGAATGTATATGGTTTTCCTTAATGGTTATTTTTCCTAGTCAGGGTTTTTTTAGGGGGTGAATTTCACTGATGAATTAAAGGTAGCGACACTGAAACACATAACACTAATCAAAGGAAATTGAAAGAGGGTCGCTTGGCCATTGGTGCTAGTTCCAACTTGCCCTCGAAGCGGGACAATAAAATTGAAACCAACCTGCCCCACCGGCACCAGGCCGCCGATTCTTGTTGGTTATCAGTGATAATAACACTGACATCAAATCCAGAATATACTCTTATAATATAAGAATATATTATATAATCTTATATGATAAATAAGATTATATTATAATGTTTAAACTCTTGAATGAACAATTTCTATGATTCTATCGTCTGTACCTACCTCTCTGTGGGTAATCCATAATATTTTGTTATATTATTTCTTTCAATATACACTGGAGTTTTTTTGCCAGTCCTAATGTGCAGGGATTCACATCAAGAGGGATTTAGACATTTTGTAGGGGTTTTTTTTAAGTATAAGTCAGGGGGTTTTGAGGAAAAGAGGTTGGCAACCGTGTGATCAAGCATCAAACTAGATTGATGCTCCCACACACTGTCCTACTTGGTCCGCCGAACATTTGTTGGTCGCGTGTTTACCGCCTGGTTGGGAAACCTGAGATTCGTCCAACCCGGTGCGGTGCGGTTCCGACCAAGTTGGAAGAACTGACGGACCGGGGTGAATACTGTACGGGGGGGGGGGGGGGGGGGGCTTTAAACAAAATACAGAAATATGACAAAAGGACCAAGTTGAAGTTATTACACCGACTGCTTTTGGTACTATGAACATTAAATACATTTCATTGCACCGTGACACTTACCAACGAATTTCAAGCCAGCAGCTTCGAATTTCTCCACATACTCTGGATTCACTTCATACCGATGTCGATGCCTCTCTTCAACTGAATCTTTCTTTCCGTACAGTTGTTCTGAGGATAGTTTCAAAAACACGGTCAAATTATAATTAAATCGTACCAATGAAAAGATGAAAAAGCTAGTAGAAATCAAAATACACTGGAGGCCAAAAAAACCGGCGCAGTTGAATTGTTGTCGAAGAGTCAAGTTTAAATCGATAACAGTTGCGTTAGAGTCAATAGTAAGGTCAATAACAAGGTTAACAGAGATTACGTGCAGAGGAACATCCCTGTTTTTCCTTAACTATCCAGTTTTTTCCTGCAATGCTCTTATGAATTCACGATAGAAACCTACAGGAAACCGTGAAACTGGTAGCTACACCAGAAGGCCGGCATCAGGGCGTCCAAGTGCGACGGATCCTGCTGCAAACCCAAGCAGCGTGATCTCCAGCAAATTGAAGACGAGCCGTTCGGTGTGCTGGGGTGAGTAGAGGACCTAAAG
Source organism: Stenodema calcarata (assembly GCA_963920205.1). Classification (NCBI taxonomy): domain Eukaryota; kingdom Metazoa; phylum Arthropoda; class Insecta; order Hemiptera; family Miridae; genus Stenodema; species Stenodema calcarata. The sequence continues at coordinate 3,676,492 of OY986056.1, read as the reverse complement.
CACGGACTATCAGCAGGCTTCTGTAGGCTTCTATCGTGAAATCAAGAGAGCATTACAGGAAAAAACTGGATAGTTAAGGAAAAACAGGAATGGACCTCTGCACGTAATCTCTCTTAACCTTGTTATTGACCTTACTATTGACTCAAACCTAACTGTTATCGATTTAAACTTGACTCTTCGACAACAATTCAACTGCGCCGGTTTTTTTGGTCTCCAGTGTATCTCAACACATCTCTTGACTGTATTTCATTAGAAAGAAAGGAACTCACTGAGAATAGTTGAAGTAGGTTTGATGAGGGTGGTGCGACGTCCAAGCCTCATAGTCCCGCCCATTACTCCCGTGTGGTGTTCAGGCATTTCAATGACTACTGGGTGAGTGGCACTCGGATTAATTTCTGACGTGTTGGCATCAGGAAGGTTCAACACGTTCCTGATGAAAATGCATAAATTCATACTATCATACTAGGATCAATAGAATTAGAATTACAGAAATAAAAGGGGAGTTTGATGAAACGAAAAAGTCTATTTTCACAAAAAATAAGTCATTCACATTATATCGACTTGACGTGTTTATTTGAGTTCGAATGGACCTTCAACAAGAGCAATTGTCTACTCAAATACTTCGTGAAAACGAAAAAAAGTTGACTTCATATCGACTCGACGTGTTTATTTGAGTTCGAATGGACCTTCAAGAAGTGCAATTGTCTACTCAAATACTTCGTGAAAACGAAAAAAAGTTGACTTCATATCGAATCGAGGTGCTCATTTGAGTTCGAATGGACCTTCAAGAAGAGCAATTGTCTACTCAAATACTTCGTGAAAACGAAAAAAAGTTGACTTCATATCGACTCGAGGTGCTTATTTGAGTTCGAATGGACCTTCAAGAGGAGCAATTGTCTACTCAAATACTTCGTGAAAACGAAAAAAAGTTGACTTCATATCGACTCGACGTGTTTATTTGAGTTCGAATGGACCTTCAAGAAGTGCAATTGTCGACTCAAATACTTCGTGAAAACGAAAAAAAAGTTGACTTCATATCGACACGACGTGTTTATTTGAGTTCGAATGGACCTTCAAGAAGAGCAATTGTCGACTCAAATACTTCGTGAAAACGAAAAAAAGTTGACTTCATATCGACTCGAGGTGCTTATTTGAGTTCGAATGGACCTTCAAGAAGAGCAATTGTCGACTCAAATACTTCGTGAAAACGAAAAAAAGTTGACTTCATATCAACTCGAGGTGTTTATTTGAGTTCGAATGGACCTTCAAGAAGAGCAATTGTCGACTCAAATACTTCGTGAAAACGAAAAAAAGTTGACTTCATATCGACTCGAGGTTTTTATTTGAGTTCGAATGGACCTTCAAGAAGAGCAATTGTCGACTCAAATACTTCGTGAAAACGAAAAAAAGTTGACTTCATATCGACTCGACGTGTTTGTTTGAGTTCGAATCGACCTTCAAGAAGAGCAATTGTCGACTCAAATACTTCGTGAAAACGAAAAAAAGTTGACTTCATATCGACTCGAGATGTATGTTTGAGTTCGAATCGACCTTCATGAAGAGCAATTGTCGACTCAAATACTTCGTGAAAACGAAAAAAGTTGACTTCATATCGACTCGAGGTGCTTATTTGAGTTCGAATGGACCTTCAAGAAGAGCAATTGTCGACTCAAATACTTCGTGAAAACGAAAAAAAGTTGACTTCATATCGACTCGACGTGTTTGTTTGAGTTCGAATCGACCTTCAAGAAGAGCAATTGTCGACTCAAATACTTCGTGAAAACGAAAAAAAGTTGACTTCATATCGACTCGAGGTGCTTATTTGAGTTCGAATGGACCTTCAAGAAGAGCAATCGTCGACTCAAATACTTCGTGAAAACGAAAAAAAGTTGTCTTCATATCGACTCGAGGTGCTTATTTGAGTTCGAATGGACCTTCAAGAAGAGCAATTGTCGACTCAAATACTTCGTGAAAACGAAAAAAAGTTGACTTCATATCGACTCGAGGTGCTTATTTGAGTTCGAATGGACCTTCAAGAAGAGCAATTGTCGACTCAAATACTTCGTGAAAACGAAAAAAAGTTGACTTCATATCGACTCGACTTGTTTGTTTGAGTTCGAATCGACCTTCAAGAAGAGCAATTGTCGACTCAAATACTTCGTGAAAACGAAAAAAAGTTGACGTCATATCGACTCGACGTGTTTATTTGAGTTCGAATGGACCTTCAAGAAGAGCAATTGTCGACTCAAATACTTCGTGAAAACGAAAAAAAGTTGACTTCATATCGACTCGAGGTGTATGTTTGAGTTCGAATCGACCTTCAAGAAGAGCAATTGTCGACTCAAATACTTCGTGAAAACGAAAAAAAGTTGACTTCATATCGACTCGAGGTGTTTATTTGAGTTCGAATGGACCTTCAAGAAGAGCAATTGTCGACTCAAATACTTCGTGAAAACGAAAAAAAGTTGACTTCATATCGACTCGAGGTGCTTATTTGAGTTCGAATGGACCTTCAAGAAGAGCAATTGTCGACTCAAATACTTCGTGAAAACGAAAAAAAGTTGACTTCATATCGACTCGAGGTGTATGTTTGAGTTCGAATCGACCTTCAAGAAGAGCAATTGTCGACTCAAATACTTCGTGAAAACGAAAAAAAGTTGACTTCATATCGACTCGAGGTGTTTATTTGAGTTCGAATGGACCTTCAAGAAGACCAATTGTCGACTCAAATACTTCGTGAAAACGAAAAAAAGTTGACTTCATATCGACTCGAGGTGCTTATTTGAGTTCGAATGGACCTTCAAGAAGAGCAATTGTCGACTCAAATACTTCGTGAAAACGAAAAAAAGTTGACTTCATATCGACTCGAGGTGTATGTTTGAGTTCGAATCGACCTTCAAAAAGAGCAATTGTCGACTCAAATACTTCGTGAAAACGAAAAAAAGTTGACTTCATATCGACTCGAGGTGTTTATTTGAGTTCGAATGGACCTTCAAGAAGAGCAATTGTCGACTCAAATACTTCGTGAAAACGAAAAAAAGTTGACTTCATATCGACTCGACGTGTTTGTTTGAGTTCGAATCGACCTTCAAGAAGAGCAATTGTCGACTCAAATACTTCGTGAAAACGAAAAAAAGTTGACTTCATATCGACTCGAGGTGCTTATTTGAGTTCGAATGGACCTTCAAGAAGAGCAATTGTCGACTCAAATACTTCGTGAAAACGAAAAAAAGTTGACTTCATATCGACTCGACGTGTTTGTTTGAGTCCGAATCGACCTTCAAGAAGAGCAATTGTCGACTCAAATACTTCGTGAAAACGAAAAAAAGTTGACTTCATATCGACTCGACGTGTTTATTTGAGTTCGAATGGACCTTCAAGAAGAGCAATTGTCGACTCAAATACTTCGTGAAAACGAAAAAAAGTTGACTTCATGTCGACTCGAGGTGCTTCTTTGAGTTCGAATGGACCTTCAAGAAGAGCAATTGTCTACTCAAATACTTCGTGAAAACGAAAAAAAGTTGACTTCATATCGACTCGACGTGTTTATTTGAGTTCGAATGGACCTTCAAGAAGAGCAATTGTCGACTCAAATACTTCGTGAAAACGAAAAAAGTTGACTTCATATCGACTCTCCATAAGAAAGACAACGGAGTTGCGAATCAACAAACGATGCCATAACTTACTTGGGAACTGGTGCCTAAACACGATATCCAATGCTGAGCGTTTCAGAAGCACTGACCAAACTCCAATCAAACTGACAAATAAGAAAAGGAAATCGAGTTGGATTGGTACTGTTTAAAGGAAACCGGACGAAGCCATAGAAAAAACGACATTGTAGTGGAACCCACAGGGCGAAGGAAGAAGGAAAGACCTGGAGATGATTTGCTAAAAAGAACTGCACCGGAATGGGACGAGGCGGATCACAACCTACAGATCGGACTGGAGAGATTTTGTTTCTGCCCACTGGCAACACAATTGTAGGTATAAAACGAATATTTGAACAATCATACCATTAAAATAAGAGAACAGATAAGAAATTTTTCTTTTTATGTCGGTACCTGGCAAAATCGATGACGGCTGCTTGTAACCCTAAACATATGCCCAAGTAGGGTTTATTTGTTTCTCTACACCATCGGCTAGCTTCGATTTTCCCTTCAACACCTCTCGTGCCAAAACCTCCAGGGACGACAACACCACTGAAAATCAAAAATGAAATCCACTGTTATGAGCAGTAGGGACTACGGTTATGTATACTATACACGTGAATTCAAATAAACATACTCGCTCTTGCAAAGCTGCTGCCAGGCCTCGTGGAACTGGACGGGGTTGGTTACTTGGTAACTTTTCTCCAAATGCACTGACTCAATGTACTGTAAACACAATTCTGAGCGTTATACAAGGGAAAAAGTCACCGACATTAGTTTGAAATCGTAATTATTTATTCAGTACAGTGATGACTGTAAACTTACAATAATGTTGACTTTGAAACCAGCAGTCACAGCAGCGTGTTGTAACGCTTTGGCAACTGATGCGTAGGAGTCTTCAAGCAACGTATATTTTCCCACTAGAGCGACGTTCAACTCTTTGCGCAATGTGTCAACTCTGAATAAGAAAAATAATAACTTTGCGTAATTCAAAATTAAAACATGAAGTATAAACAGACGAGGTGTGACTACTGGTTGACTTGTCCAGTTGACCTTTTGCCTTCCTGCAGAGTGTTGTTGGGAGACCAACCAACCAAGAAAATCTTGGAAAATCAACAGCCATGCAACATGGCTATAAGAGCGAATTTTCAAAAAATAACTGGTTTTATGTCAATAGCCTCCATTGAAGGACTTCTTGAAGAACATCTCAAGTATCATCCGAGTTTGTTCCTCTGCAAAGTTCTCCAGTTTGAGAACGGAATAGGATACCGCAACTCTGATTCCATCATCATGTTCAGCGGAAAAAAACCTTTAAAATGAGGTATCACTTGTCGGACTGTTTCGTTTTGGGAATTTGTGGGTAATCCCCCCCCCTCCCCAATCCCCTCAGCTTATAGGTTTTTTAACACAGCGTGAAAAATAACCACAAAGATGACTCAAAACTCACTAGTTCATGAAGGGTACATTAAATGTTTAAAACTCGTCCTAAATGTTAAAAAGGTCCTAAATGTTTAAAACTCGTATTTCCGATAATAATAATTTCGGGCTAAATCTTAGGTTTTTCATGACAAATTTTGTCATGAAAAACCTAAGATTTAGCCCGAAATTATTATTATCGGAAATACGAGTTTTAAACATTTAAACATTAGGACCGAATTCTTCGAAACTTCGCTAAAATGCCAACTAAAGCGAGCCCACCTGTCAGCAATCGATTTCCATTTCTGCATGTATTTCCGAGGGCGAGGGGTCGGTATGTCAAGCTGAAGCCGCTCTTTGAAGAATTCGACGATTCCCTGTTTGTCCATGAGGAGAGGAACTCTGTAGATTGAGGACACGTCGTGGACACATAGTACCTGGAGGCGGAATGTGTTTGTAAATATAGCGTAACATGCTTATTGTCAAGGGGAACTTTTCCGTCCAACAGAATTAGCGAGAACTTCTTGTCTAACAATTGATGACGATTAATCAACTCGCATCTAAGTGGATAATCATTGTCACTTTGATAAACCTTGAAAATCACCTTGTACATCACATTTCAAGAATGGAATGAGCACATGCCATGTCGTTTCATGTAGTTGAATGTTTTATAACGAAAGACTACACATTTGAATAGGGTCACGAATATACTAAACAACTATGAACTCGATTAAGGGTAAAATAATAATATATCAACCAAATTGTGACTCAGATGACACAACAAAATCCTCTCAGAACAATGCATAAGACTACACAAATGGATTACTTTACAATTGTATAAAGCCTGTATGGAACCTACCATCCATTCAGAAGATAATTTCGCCGTTCGGGTTTTCGCCTCCAAAGGCCTACAACCAATTCTTAACAGACTCGGAGCTTCAACCGAATAACACTCTCATTTTTGGACTTTCAGAGTTTATTTCGTTTCAGAGATATTCCCACCATTTTATGCCAATCTTCTTCATGTAGAGCCTTCTCCGCTAGCCAAGGGTGGATGACCAAAGCGAATTTTTCTTGGTTCTGAGCCACATGAGACAGCTTCACTGCTGATTCCTGTTCAACTCATGACACGCTTTTCCGGCCCACTCCTCTCCTTCCTGGTATTCTTCCCATAACAATTATCGTCTGGAGGAGTTCGTATTTTGGCCCAAGTATGCAACTTTCCGTTTGTCAGAGCTCAGCAATTCACGATACAGATTGTTATGCCGGACGATGAAATCACTCCTCGTGCAGGCCAGGGTATCGGTAGGGCATCCACCATACCCCCAAAAAGTATGGATGGATTACTACAGTATTTACGAGTACAAGCAACTCAGCGTCTTCAAGATCAGCCCGCGAGGGGGGAGGCGAGAGCGCTCTGCTTTCCAAAGAAAACCGATGACTCTCACAACAATTTCCCCTCTGTAATCTATCCTACTGAGCAAGACCATCAATTTCGGTGATTCCTCAAAACTAAAAGAGCGTGCTTTTTCAAGGCATTCTACTCCGATCCGAGGCACGCTCTATCCCTGCTAAAGCTCAAGGACAGGAAGAATCAGCCCAGGAGACTGATCAATGGAGACCTGGTTCAGCTATCGGCCTAGCCAACCGAACTTCAAGCTGCCGCATCTTAGAAGCCAGGAGGAATTAAGGTAGGAGATTTTGCAATATCTTTCCCCGCTAAAACAATATCTCAACCCCTCAAGAACCCATAGTCGAACCCCCATTAGCCTCAAATAATTAATTAGTCACATCAATTTTTGTACTTGCATCTATCTGAATAAATATTATTGAAGTAGGGTTTGAGCGTGTCCTTCCTTCACCTAGCTGCCTTCTGGAAAGATTCTAGGTAAGTCCTCGCAGGAAGCCTCGAAGGTATCGAGGGTAAACTAATAGCCTTTTCCAGCGGTCAGGGTAAAGTAATTAACCCTGAGATGGTATAACAAACCCTACAGTATCTTTAGCGTACGGTCCACATCTCGAATGCCTCTAACCGATTCATATGGGCTGTCTTGAGTGTCCACGACTCCACTCCGTACAATAGGATGGACATCACTGAAGGAGGACACTTGCTCAACAGGTTCAGCTCCCTCTGTCAATTGAAATTGAGGTCCCTTATTTCCTTATTATCATGCTTTCCTTATTAACATGGTTTTCATATTTTTAATTCATTCAGAGCCTATACTCCAGAACTATACTCATGCAGACCAACAATTGGACGTCTCCTGGAGAATTGGCCGAGAGGACAGACATACTTCTAGTTTAGTTTTGTTTATGTCAATACACAGACATAATTCAAGTTTCTTTAGCAAAATGAATACCTACTTTCGTTAGCAGCTGAAAAATACACATGTACACAGCCGTTTGGCTTCATGCTCACCTGTTCAGGAGGTACGTGACAGAACATGGAAATCTTCGATTTGACCGTTTCAGCGATAGCACATTCACTACGACACACAATGAGATCTGGTGACAACCCCAGACCGCGAAGTTCACGTACGCTGGCTTGAGTCGGCTTTGTTTTGGGCTCCCCGGTGGCTTTTGGCTGAAAGCAAAACAAAAGATGAATCAGCTGTGCGGATTTGAGACATTTTCACCATTTTTATACCCATCAGGAGCTGTTTGATCTTTTAGGTTGATGCCTAGTGGGTAGAAGCGACAACCCAAACTACGGTTTCCTACCATTTACATGATTCTGCGTTCATTCATTTCGATTTTGGGCCAAGTTCCACATCTTCCTTAACAAAATATCAATATCATGTAAGTATAAATAATTTATTGAGGACAATTATCTAATTCAAGCTCACAATTCTCTTTCTCAAGTATCATACAATTAAAAGTTTATTCATCACTACATTTTGTGAGACAAAAAAAGAATGAGAAGGAAAAAAATCTAATGTCATTCCACACCGTCAAGATTTAAGCTATTAACTTGGCTATATAACAGCGTATAATGAAATATAAATAATGTACACTTCAGAAGAAGCATGAAGGTAAACTGGTGAGATATGGAGTGATGATGCAACTGAGTGGTTTATTTCAGTTGGGCATAAGTTATGTGTGATTTCATTCCCAAAGCAGCTATTCAAAACGAATGAGCTAATATACTCACCACTAGACCAGTCAGCTAGAAAGAAACGCATGAGCCAGATTCATCAGCAAACTTCACACGAATACTTGTGGATTGAAAAAATAAACTTGGGATTATAGTCCAGTCAAAAGGTGCATTCGTGCTTGTAAAAGGTCAGGTCATTATGAATTGTTTACATATTGTTGGGAACTATGTGAATAGTAAGAATCCACAAAAGCAGCTTCCTTAAACTTGTACGAACCACTTCATTTCCGCAATTTTTTCTTCTTTTTGCTCAATATTTCGTCGAAGGAAGAGTCTGGCGGGTATGGTCACTACATACACTCTCAAACTAAACTACATTAAGTGTCTACTGTAAATTTTGCCACAATTTGAGACCATAGCGAGCTCTGTACAATCTGTACAACTATTAGTTCCCGAGATATAAAGTGCTTCTTCAAAAACAGGCCTAATTTTCCAAAAGGTGAAAAACTTTCGAATTGCTCACTTATTTTGTGAAATGTCCTCCTTCAAATGTCATGTAGAAAGAAGTTGCAGTTGATTTACACGAGTAGAGTAAACGGTAGAGTAGAGTGGTAGAGTAGAGTGTCCTACTTGCACTCTACTCGTGTAAATGTTTTCAGTAGAGTAGAGTTCACTCTACTGACTAGTAAACGGTAGAGTAGAGTACTCTACCACTGTGGTAGAGTGACTCTACTCTACCATCTCCCCCACCACCAGAAATTGGACTCTCCTGTTAACAGCATCCCTCATTACAGTGTCCTGACGTCGGATCAAGGGCGAAACAAGTTCCAGCAGCTGTTTGAAAGCCTGGGGAGGCATCCTCATTGCAAGAGTGTACTCCTGTGGGTCTTCAAACAAGTGTTCTTTCAGCAGAGTGGCTGATGCTCTGTGGGTTTCTCTCCGACGGATCCAATTCCTCACCCACTCCCTTTTTTCTCTCCTTTCCTCCTCCCTCAACATCTCTTCCAACTCATCCACCAACAAACCCGACACATTCAATAAACTTTTCCTCACTTTTCTGATGTTCCTGTTTCTGTTCGCCATTTTTCCTTTCAAATACCAGATAACGACAGAATTGAGTTGAAAAAACTACCTCTACGCAGCTCTCGGCGACTCGCACTCTACTGACGTGTGAACGACCCAAGGTGAGGACGCGGTAGAGTAGAGTATATGGTAGAGTGGTCGGTAGAGTGAAGAGGACTCTACTCTACCGTTTACTCTACTCGTGTAATTAACTATAACTTGAGACCGCACGGGTATCTGTAGGCCCAGCGGTTCTCCCGAAATGGGCAGATGACCAAAAATGTAGGTTTTAGTAAGAAATGATCATTAAAATTTAATTTATGACCTATGACTTTATGACCTACTTATGACCGTTTTTGGTTATTTTGTTTATTTATTAATTTTTTCTATAACTCCAGCCGCACAAGTCTTCAGAAAATGATTTTTTGGTTTCTTACTATGAGTATTCATTTGGGTATCAACAACATACAAAAAATGGATAATGACATGAACTGTTGCAAGCACGACCTCCATTTAGCGAATTTCTGAAAAAAAGTAAGCTGTTGTTCTCGGTCCAAAATTGTTAAAACTTGTTCTCCACGGTTCATCTGCTTTAGTCTTATAACGGAATGGGATATCGCAATTCTGACTTCACCATCGTGTTCAGCGTTGAAAATGCTATAAAGTGAGGTGTTACTCGGCAAAAAGGAGACAAAATTCGTTATAAAAACCAGTGAAATGGCGCGGATTTGTAACTTTCGGATGCTCCATCAAACATGTTGGCTTATTGATATGTGTCTAGAAAGGCCCCCTTGAATTGGAACAAGTCCCTATGCACTTTTAATCGAAATGAAGGTTAACGCGAATGGTCGAGCTGTTGATTTACGTGGATATCACCAATCACAGATTATATTCAAATTATATTAGGGGTGAAAGTTGACTTACTCGAGGTACGAGTGACACGTGGGCTACACAGAAGTTCTCCCGCTTTACACGGAATTGGAATTGTCTGAAGGCTTCAACAAAAGGCATTCCTTCAATGTCGCCGATAGTTCCGCCCAGCTCGATGACACATACCTAGAAACCGACACATAAACATCAGTATCAGACAAAATTATTGAAGAAAACTACATTTATTCGCAACTTGAGAGTACATACTATGTACTACATAGTATCAAAGCTGGGTGACTAAAAACCTCCAACTCCCTACGAGGAACATAAAATCTGTGATAATCTCACATTGACCAGGGATTGAGAAGTGGAGTTGAGTTAGTATGGATGGAACTGTAGATCAGTCATCTACAGCAGTGAAAACCTTCTCTCCACTACTGATGGTCAAGCACCACACCTCTCATTTGTTGTAATCGAGAAAAGACGAACAATTCGGTTTTACAGGTTGATTCAGAGGTTCTTGTATTCAGAGACTCGAGTTATTAGAGTGTTTTTGAGGAAAGGACTTGTCTCGTCTTTCACCTGTCCACACCTCATACTACGTACTATGAAGTAGATACTGCATATTTAAGAGCGCGCCGTAAGAGTGGCGCCTGCTACTGCAGTGGATTCCGAGAGAACTATGTTTCTGACATGAACAAGGTTCAAGTTTGGAAAATCCCCGGCAGGTACAGCTACTTGTCGTAGCTCTACCTACCGTTAGGGACTGCCCAGGGAACATGTTGACAAAGCGATGACGTACTTGAGATGGCTTACCTCCTTTTCATTCACCCTGCGATTGCAACAAAGGAAAGGGTAAAACCACCACCTACCGACCTCCTTGCCTTGACGCTGGGCCACAACGGGAGCCGGGATATCAGAACTGAACTGCCGACAGACACTTTTTCAATAATATTTTTAAATATTGGTCTAAAATGAAAACGATCATTTCCCTCAAAATTTAGAGCTGTTTTTAAGATGAATAATTTAGTCGTTACCCGTTTCTTGTTTTTTTTAGAATCATCATTGAAATCAAAAACATTTTTGTTAGGAAACCATTCAAATAGTATTTTGGTTTATTATCTTCGATAATGAACCATTGGAATCGCCCAAAGAAAATTTTTAACCCCCCCCCCCCCTCAAAATTTGTTGGCTCAAACTGACCCAGCTGATTCAAACAGCACATGGTTTTCAAATACCGAGTTAATAAATACTATTTATCTGGATAATTACCGTCCCTTGGGAAAAACGTACTTTCAAAATCTGATATTCTCCCGTTATCCCGTCAAAACCTAAATCCTACCTGTCACTAACTGGCTTTCTAATCTCCTAGGGTATCACCTTGGGAAAAACACATCTGGGTCTCTTGGGAAAAAAACACTTTCAAAATCAATTTTTGGGTGCAACACCTGACGGTCTCATTGGCGATGACGGCATCGTAGAAATAAAATGTCCATCCTCGTGTGCCAGTACGACAATAGAAGAAGGATTGAAGACGAAAAAAATAAATTATTGGATAAGTGATAAGAAAGGAGGATGGGTTTTTAATAAAAAACACAAATATTACTACCAAATGCAGGGCCAGCTGGCAATTGCCAGCAGGTCATATTGCATTTTCTGTGCCTGGACCCCACAAGCGATTAGGGTAGAGCGTATTGAGAGGGACCAAAGATTTTGGGATACAATGGTGCCTATCCTTGAAAACTTTTATTTTAATTGTGTCCTACCTGAAATTTTTGATCCCAGAGTATCAAGGAACATGCCAATTAGAGAATCCCCTGATTCCGTAGGTGCAAAACAATGTACAAAAAAAGAGTGTGTGTGATTTAGTTTGACCGTCAGTAAGAATGATGTTGAGGGATGACATCCCTCAACATCAATGTACAAAAAGATATAAATGCATAATTTATAAGTAGGTACGTATCGTGATAATGTGAAATTGAATCTATGAAGATAATATATTATGTCAATTATATCAATATTTTTCAGTAAATTGTAGCACTGTTTTTTTTAATGAATAATCTCCACGACTTGGCTACCTTTGTATGTACCTACTTTTGCGATTCCTAGTAGTAGCCTAAAACGACAAGCAAGTTCTGGAGGAGTAAAAAGTTACCTACAACACATATAACATTGGGAAAAAAGTTAATGTGAATTCCAGAAAAATTGCAAATTGCATAGTTGGATGAAGAATAAAAAAAAACTCTGCAAATTCTTGACACAACGGTTTATTATCTTCTTTGTACAGATCACCCTTCACATTATTATTATTATATTATTTTTACATTGGACATGAAATTCTAACTTTGACTTGTGTATTTTATAATATTATTTCATGTCCATATATTTCATGTCCAATGTAAAAAGAATATAATAATAATAATGTGAAGGGTGATCTGTACAAAGAAGATAATAAACCATGAAATTCTAACTTTGACTTGTGTATTTTATAATATTATTATAAAATACACAAGTCAAAGTTAGAATTTCATGTCCAATGTAAAAAGAATATAATAATAATAATGTGAAGGGTGATCTGTACAAAGAAGATAATAAACCATGAAATTCTAACTTTGACTTGTGTATTTTATAATATTATTATAAAATACACAAGTCAAAGTTAGAATTTCATGTCCAATGTAAAAAGAATATAATAATAATAATGTAAAGGGTGATCTGTACAAAGAAGATAATAAACCGTTGTGTCAAGAATTTGCAGAGTTTTTTTTTATTCCGCATCCAACTATGCAATTTGCAATTTTTCTGGAATTCACATTAACTTTTTTCCCAATGGGCCCTCTTTTCTATTGTGTAGGCGGATTTGACGCAAAATGTCAAAAAACTATCATATTTTCGGGCATGTTGGCTGTAGTAAACTCAACTGTAATGACTCATTTATTAATTTATCTTCCCTCGCCCTTTCACAACAGAGAGTAGGGACCGGCCAAGTCATGAATTACGTGGCCCTTTTTCCCAATAATGACTTCAACTCTTCCAGATAACCCCCACAACGCTATTGGGATTTGGGAAACCCATGCAGAACAACTTTTGCTTTCAGAAGAGTCTGCACCTCTGTTTGACTGGTAGGTATGTATAGGGATTATGGGACCGCAGGTAGCCCTTTCTCACATTCCTCAGTCAGCGGGATCTAGCGGTAAAGGGCTGAACTACTGGCGTTCCCGCCTGTGTTCGCCATTCAAACTGCTTCAATATCAGATGTCAATTTTTCCCGGGACACCACATCCCCCAAAATGAACCGTTTTTATCGCTTGAGCACTCAAATTGAAGCTTAGGATCTGAAAAAGAGATCCTACGGAGCATAATTTCCATGTCACTTCATATAAGGAAGAAACAACCATCCAACTGGGGCAACCTCCCATCTCTCTCGGAATACCAACTTCATGAGAGGATGGCTGTCTTCAGGGACGTCATATCAAAAATCGCAAAAGTAGGATCACTAGGACTTGATCTAACTTGAAAAAGAAAAAAAAAATCAAGGAAATCGGTGCAGTTTTGGCAGAGTTACATGGCGGGACAGATACATTGATTTCTTATGGGAGCTGTCACGTACGGCGCCCTCTTAAGGCCAATTCTACATGTGAACACAGAGCTCAACAACAGCCTTCCCCGATATCCTGCCAAACGTAAGTACTACAGCCGAGTGAAGTCACGCATATGACAGAAAATATCTCTCTCAACGATGGAGAAAAACTATCATAGATTGTTCAGAACTCACTTCGGGTTGGGCTCCATCATCAGTAACAGGTTGACGAGCTACTCTCTCCACCCACTCTTGAATTGTATCAGTTATGTGTGGAACGACTGGAATTGTACGGAAACAACAATTAATATCAATAGTGAGTGATTATTAATGTGTAACGTATTCCAAGGCTGTAATCATGAAATTAAAAATTGATTTCGAGAGAAACGACATGCCTTGAACTGTTTTTCCTAAGTAGTGGCCTTTCCTCTCGTTGGAAATTACATGCTGGTATATTTTCCCTGTGGTTATGTTGTTGTCTCGATGGAGAGTGACGTCTAAGAATCTCTCGTAGTTTCCTAAATCCAAATCTACTTCCCCACCATCGTCCAGGACGTACGTTTCACCTGTAGAATTAAAAATCACTAGTAGCATAGGTACTAGAAATGGAATTTGTCATTGATTCAAAACAAATATTCAAAGTGCCGGGTTTATACTGAAGTCGTGCTTACATAGCATGACAGAACCAATTAATCGTATAAACAATTTTAAAAAAAATACAGTCATGCAGCCTGGCTATAAAAGCGAATTTACGAAGAAATAACTAGATTTATGTGAAATGTCTCCATTTTTTGCCGAGTAACACCTCAGTTTATAAATTTATCAACGCTGAACACGATGGTGAAGTCAGAATTGCGATATCTCATTCCGTTATCAGATTAGAACAGATGAAACGAGAAGAACATCTCAAGTAACAACCACGTTTCTTCAGCTTCAGAGTGTTTCCCAGTTTGAGAAGGGAATAAGTTATCGCAATTTCGACTTCACCATCGTGTTCAGCAAAAACAACCCTTTAAAATTAGGTGTCACTTGTCACATTGTTTCCTCTTCACCCCCCCCCCCCCATCCTCTCCAGAACGGCCCTCTTCTGCCCATCTACCAACTTTCGATTGCCAGGGCAGAGTTTTTGTGCAAATTTGATAATAGATTTTTTTGCTTTCTCACTATCTAAAAATCCGATGGTTTTGTTCATCTGTAGCTAACGACCTATTGTTAAATTTTAAGGCTAATAAAGATAAGGGACTGCCAAACGAATACAATTGCACAAAATAGTTTTGACGTAAACCTTATGGGTCAATGGCCAATGAAATTTGCGTGATACAGAAAAAATGCGACGTTTTTTTGGCGCAATTCTTGTAGAGGTAGAGACTTGAAATTTGGCATGTACTTAGCTTCTTTAGGATTTACACTTTAAGCTGCATTTGGCCCGAATCAGCTGAGTGGCTCCTACAGGTAATTTCTATGCAATTCACTCTATGAAGCTGTCCTTACGAATGAAACTTTAAGCAGAATAGGCCCAGGATCAGCTTAGGGGCTCCTAAAGCTAAGAGACATATCCATGATCAGATGTTTTCCCCAGTAAGTAAGGGAGGTACTTTATTATGAATTTAAGGTACCTATAAATAAAACCGATAAAAGTATCAAGTATGATGTAGAAGACAAATGACAAAGACATGATTGAAGACAAGTCGTTGTTATTGTTACTACCTCCATGGCAGTGAATTCAGGATGGTCTGAAACGCATTTCTATTTACAATTTGTTCGAAAATGTTGTTTTAAAAATTTTGAACCGGGAACAGCTGCCTACTGTTCGAAACTTCGCCCAACTTAACTATTTGACTTTAGATACAGAGAAAAAGAAGGAATGACATCTCAAGTGAGATTCGTGGGGAAGTTTATATTAATAAGGCCTGTGTAGCGGGGGCAAGGTCCACGAGATTGAAAACTCATGTTGAACCATGTCATTTAAATAGGATGATACTGCATGTAGGAATGAATGTGTAGAAGGCGGTATAATAGTCACACATAACGTAGTCTAGTTACTCCTCCGTTTCTCTTGACTTACAAAATCCTCACGGGCGGACTAGGACCAGATCCTGTAGGATCAGATTACAATAACTCGCCACCATTCTCCAGTTTTCCACAACATTCAACGGAAATGAAGGGATGACGTATACTTCGAGGATGGCAGTGACAATCCGGGAAAAAGGAACTCTATGTTTCTGGTTTATGTCTGATAATCTTTCTACGTGCGACTAATATATCTATGAAGCTCACGTATAAATCGAATCAACCATCAGTGGATTAGTTCAACTCGCGAGTGGAGAAACGTGGGAGCTGCGGTCGAACTATGTATTGACCGCCGAACTCGAGGTCACCTGATCTCTAAATTTACAACTAGACAGTAAAAATGAATCCTTTAAAGAATGAGCTATTTGAAGCTTCAATACTCACAACTCGCCACTTAGCAAGATTCATACCATGTTCGTAAGGTGAAAACGTCCCGGCGTCGATATTGATGTAGGGGTCTATCTTGATGGAAGTAACGTGAATGCCACATGATTTCAGAATGGTTCCGAATGAACTGGCAATGACTCCTTTGCCGACGCCACTTATAACACCGCCGGTCACCAATATGTACTTCATTCTGCAGACGAGGGGCCCAGCGAGGTGAATTATGTGGGCAGAAAACGGAAACGCGAGTTACCAAGATCACTACCGCCAAATTACAACCACACCACGAGACAGTTCAGTGACAGTGCGGAGTTTCTCAATGCTCAAAACCGCCAGAAGAGCCAATAATTACAGGTTGCCAAACTGATAGCGACTAAAACTGTAGGTTTAGTCAATAATTTGATATCGCCAACTCTCAACATTGTCGTTGCAGATGGGCAAAGGAAATTTCATATTAACCGGAGCAGAATTTAAAAATGATGAATTGAATAACACAGAAGAACAAATCCACGAGAAACATACACGGCGAGACCACCACCTAACATATAATCAGCAAATCTACCACAAAATCGGCAAAACTGGTCACATTGATTTTGATGAGTAGGTTATAGTATGGTTAGGAGCACAGAGAAGACTTACAATATGGGGCGATATTGTTGAAGGGGCTAAAACATGGAACAAGTTTTGGGTTTATTATCATGGAAGAAGGAATTCATTCTTGCATGGGTTTATTATTGTGGATAATGAACCATTGGAATCCCACAAGAAAAAAATTATACCCCCCTCAAAATTTGAGGCTTTACGTTTCAAGATACGACGATTCCAAAAGTCGAATTAAAAAAAATCTTTTCCCACGCCGTCTGCGGTACTTTTCCCAGCGTCCTGCTAAAATTACGAAATTTCGTTTACAGGTTTGGACCAACACCACAATGAACCTTGAAACTTTTCATAACCCTAGGACCTAGACGAATTTTGAAATCATTGTATTCATTGTGCCGACGATCTCCCCAATTTTTACCAACCTGTTTGAGTTAATCGATTATTAAGGTCCCGTTAATCGGTGAATCGATTAATCCATATGAAATAGTAGGATAAGGATATCGGTTAGAGATTCCATTCCTGTGGTCGACGTCATGGAGGAAGACCGTCATCATCACATTTACTTCTTATTTTTTGTAAGAACCCCTTTGTATAATTTATTGATTTTTTCATTTAAATTCATATTTGTGCTTTTTACGGCGTGTAAACAATAATTTCACGCATACCCAAAGAAAGGTAAACCAACTCGTGAAGCAGTGAGCAACGATTCATGAATGGTGTGAATGAAAGGATATGGTTCAATTCATCCTACTTGCAAGTGTGCCACTTTTCATCGGCGCTTCAATTCAGCGAAAATACTACCTACCGTAACAAGTTTATAGAAAATTCAAATTGTCATTCAACCCGTTATTCAAATAAAATAATTTGCACCTATAAAACCAATATGAAATAAAACCAAATCGCCAGCCCAAACTGCGCAGCTGCCGTATCTCAGCAATGGGCGTTTAGACATAGACATGTCAGCCATCTTCCTCGGGTTGTGTGATATTTTATCTTAAAAGGTTTTCCATTCCGTATTCCCTCAATTTAATTTATCCGCTTTTCTTGAACATCTACTTATCTCTTGTATTTCGATCTTTTTGTATCAATCCTACTTTATATTTACTTCCTCGTCCGACAAGACAGTTTCGACGCCAAGAAAACCAACTCAACGATGGGAACCCGCGATGACGAATACGATTACTTGTTCAAAGGTAAAGACAAAATTCCTTCATTAATTGCATTACACGTTGCATTTTTGACACTATTTGTTTCCTTCGTGTATTGTTGAGTCTAGTGTTGCGTTGTGCCCACTAAATTCGGGGAATACTTATTTTCTAATATTTCATTGTTATCGCTCGTTTTGAGGACGAATAAAAAAAAGATGAACGATTGCGTTTAGAACGAAATTGGTGATACTCCCATCAGCTAACACCCCTCCCTTAGAATGCACACAGTTTCTCTAATGAACTGAACTTTTCTCATTTCTGAATTACGCCTTGACAGAGCCTTGACATGAACTCTTGTATTTTTATGAGTCTCGCTGAACTGGTGTAAGTAGGACGTGTTTAAAATGTTACTCATCGTGGCAGTCTTTCGATATCACAATAAACTACATTATTATCAGGCGATAAGGCTTCCGGTATTGATTCATCCGAGTAGTTCTTTCTCTATGTTCAATCAATAGCGAATGTCATCGGCCGGGTTGCCGTCTTTTGTTGATGATTTGGCAAGCCCTGATTGCCAGTGAAGTGAAGATGTCCAAACCCATTGTGTAAATATAGTAGATTATCTATCACCATAAAACTAAGTGTAGTCCTGTACTCTACCCGGGAGTCATCTAGCTAATCGACACTTGAAACTTCACTGTGGATTTATCGACTGACTGATATTCCTACGTTCATTTTTTCGAGTTGTATAATCAAACGCGCGATTTTGATCTCTGTGAGTTGTTCGTCAGTTTCAAACGGTTGGTTTTGAAGTTTGTCGAGATGTACCTACGTCATTGGTGCCCACGTACGTCAGTCATCCGTGAAGAGCATAATACACTAACTTCCCTACCACAAGCTTGATAGTACCTAACGATTATGTATTTATACATAATAATGAAGACTATTTTGAAGAGGGATTGTTTGTCACCGCTGTTTTACTCGTAATCAACGGCATTGTATAAATGATTGTACAAGACGAAACACAAAAATACAAATTTTGATGTCGACTTATGCATTGAGATATATCTAACATAGTATGTTATATGTATATTACAAGAATACAAGAATATAACAAGAAAAATCCAGTCATGCAGTATGGCTATAAGACCAATTTTTGAAGAAATAACTAGTTTAATGTAAAATGTCTCCATTTAACGGTTTTGTAACACCTCAGTTTATAGGATTTTCAACGGTGAACACAATGGTGAAGTCAGAATTGCGATATCTCATTCCGTTATCAGATCAGATGAACTGTGAATAACAACTAGGTACAACAACATTCTTCATGTTCAAAGTACTACAGTTTGAGAAGGGAATAAGATATACCTAGCAATTCTCATTTCACCATCGTGTTGAGCGAATAACTCTTTTAAAATGAGACTGTTTCATTTTTGGAATTTATGGATAATCCCCCCCCCCCCCCCCCAGCGAACCTAAAGTGGGCCGATTCTGCCCATCTACGAACTCAGCCTTTCGATCGCCAGGACGGATTTTTTGTGCAAATTTGAACTTTTTATCTCAATTTGATCGAGAGTTATCGTCTGGATTGACACATACATAGGTAAATATGCAATATGATTTTTTACATAGGTACATGTACACAGGTACATATGTGTATGATTTTTACATAGGTACATATTATGTATATGATTTTTGGTGTCTTTTGGATGGTCTGGAACGGATTTTGGTATGAACATTTTTCGGAAATTCGAGTTTTAAACATTTTTGACAGAGAACAACAGCTTCCTTTTCTTCGAAAATTCGCTAAAAAGTCGTTTTCTGTTCCACTGCTCATCCGCTTTATTCTTCAATGTTCCTCTTCAGTCATGAACAGGTCAGTTCTCTGACGAACCAGTCGCTCGGGGATCGACTCATTAGTTCCATAATGATCTCACTTAGTTTTCTTTTGTCATTCTACCAGGCCTGAAGTTACTGCCTAAAGCTGATTTGTTTCCTTGACATTGTGATTGTGTTCTCCGCATTAGCATGCGGCTTTGAAGCAGAAAAGTGCGAATCATGGGAACGACACAATAGTAGGTATGAACATCAGTATAAATCAGAACGAGGCGACGATATGCAATTGCATGTTTTCAAACACATTGAGTGGCATTAGGTGCTATGAGGCTCGAAAATTGTTGGTGAGCTTCAAGTAATATCCCAGATGTATTAGACTCTATTCATACAGTGAATTGATCCTATCCCCAACGTCTCTAATAGCCATTAACGTCTCTGTTGCCATTAAGGGCCTGCAGGACCTAGTTTGGACGGTTTTTGAAGGATACCTCAGGCTATAGAAGTACCAAGACATTCAATAAAAGGAAAGTTACGAGAAATTTATGGAAAAATCGAAAGAAAAAAAAATTGAAATTTATTTGAGATCCTGCTCGCTCATGTTACATGTTTCAATAAAAAACCGAGGTATAGAATGAGAGAGTCTATTTCCACGAAGACAATGAGTACCTACAATAGTTAAATCTTGAGATAGTTTTGAAAAGGAGCGTTTAAGGAAATTCGGTTAATAAGAGTCGTTGTTTCTGGTAATGGGTAGCAGTTCAGTTCCCTGGAGTTCAGCGAATTTTATGTCAGTCAAAACGTCAAGAACGTCACAACCAATCCCTACCACTCACGGAACAAATGATTATCAGAAAGGGTGGTGAGATGGTATGGTATAGTCACTCCTTTGGATAGTGACACTGCACTAGTCCATTCTGTGTGCATTTGTGTTTTTGGTCCGTAATTCCGTACTTGATTCAGGTCAATCTGCTCGAAGGACAATAGGTATCCGGGGATTCAATGAGGGTAACAAATGATGAGTGCTCATGAGGCTTTCCAACGACTTTAGGTTCTAAAGGGCATTAAATTCCGCGTCAAATGACGTTTCAAACAACGGTCCAGCCATTCAGCCGCTTTCAAAAATAAGCGATTTTTACCAACTTAGCTGAAACGTTGACAACCCTCAACTTCTAACGCCTGTAGGTCGAAAATGACTGCTTTGATTGAACAATGTTGTGGGATCAAAGTTGTAGGAAATTTAATTCTGTATCAGATGCTTTTTGAAATTTGAAATTCAGTATCGAGCAATTTTTGGAAGGCAGAGCACTAATGTGCCTGGGCTAGAGATATTCTAATAATATCTCAAATTTGTTGATTTATCAAAAAAATTACGTGTTCTAAAAACACAATTATTATGAAGATGTGATTATCATCTGGTTACCTTCGCATCTACAATTTTCGAATTGACGCATTTGTATCGCCCAAACGCTCCTTATGCCGTTCCAAGTTTCATATTGGCAATAGTTCGAGTTTGGATGGTCTCCTCTCGACCTATTCAATTGATTCCCTTCCATCTGATTCACGTTCAAATGGCTGTGACGGACCTGTCATTGACGTTAATTAGGCCCTCAGGCGCAGTCAACCTCAAAATTTACGATCAAGTGACGTCTGCGATGGAAGGCCGACCAGTCGCTCCCGCTGGTTTCCATATCAAAAAAATTACTTGGGTCATCACGATTATTACAACTACCGTTATTAGAGCCACGAGTATGCCCTTTAGTACCTTTTTATTCGCCACTAAATAGTTCCACGCAAGACCTAATTGTTGTCCATGTTTGATTGATTCTCTCTTCCTGATTCACAAAATTTGTGATTTGTATTTAATACCTATTTAATTGGACATCCTTGTCTTCTTACATGGTCACCTGTCTTCTCAATAAGATGTTATAATAACAACTGTAGTGTAACTGAAACGTGATTGAATTCGTTTTGAAACACGTTTCAATTCGCTGAATTGAAAAGTGATTTAAAAATCAAAACGACGATTTATTATCACAATAGGTCCTAAAATTGAAATAGTGAACAAAAGTATTGAAAATTTGTAAAGTAAATGAAAGTTTTTTTAAAATCACTGCATTTTCCTCAGATTGGCGAAATAAGCTTGAGCTGATGAACTACAAAAACGCTTCAAGGATTGGACGTCGTCGGATTTTGGTTTTGACAGTGGGAGGCGTCCTTTATAGGCTTTAGCAGGAAAAATACGTTCATTCGCTTGCAGCTGTTGACCCTGATTTTTCACGTTGCTGCTCATTCTTCTCAGATTAGGAATCATGATTGTGCTCTAGTAGTTTCCGCTGTATCTGGTTCTGTGGTATTTTAGCCTGGTTTTTGTCTATTTTTACCTCTCTCTTTGACCTGGTTCTCAACGTTAATGGAGGTTTGTTTCCATACATCGCATTTAAAAATTCGCACCAGTTTCTAACACGGCTACTTTTTCAATGATGAAGGGTTTTGCCTTACACTGGGCAATTTTGAAAGCCTGATCCAATCGTTTGATCCAAACTTTTGGTTGAACCCTACACCGAACCTCGTTTTCCCCCTCTTTTGACTTGACCATCGTATCCGCCATCCAAAAATCTATCAAAACCATCACTAACTCATTTTCGAACAAAAAATATCGAGTTACCTCGTTTTTCCCCTGTAGTCTTCAATTATTAACAGAATAGAAACCACACTGACAATTCCCAACAGTTCAATTCAAACGCCTGTTCATCGTAAATAAAATTGTACTGTTTTTGTAGATGATCAACGTCTCAGTAAAACGTTGAATGAAAGATTCTTTCCGTTTGCTAATTTTCAACGTGTTTTCAGTGGTGCTGATCGGCGACTCAGGTGTTGGAAAAAGTAATCTCCTCTCAAGATTCACTAGGAACGAGTTTAATCTCGAGTCCAAGTCCACCATCGGCGTAGAATTTGCTACAAGAAGCATCGTTGTAAGTACACGGAACTTAGTAACCACATTCTTGTATTCTAAACTGTGAGGATCTATACAATTCGTGTCTCGATGATTCCTTTTGCTGTTCCACAGGTGGATGGCAAAACAATCAAAGCCCAGATATGGGATACTGCTGGACAGGAGAGATATAGAGCCATAACTTCAGCGTGAGTTAACTTTTCAAGTAGTTGAATGATAGTTTGCACTTATTGAGGACTGACTCTTTACGTAGAAACCCGAGACCGAGGAACGAGGTGTTGTGATGATAGAAAGTTGTGTGGCGAGGGAGGTTCGTTCTGGGGAAATGAGGCTGGAGACCAACCCATATAATTTACTTATATCCCAGAGATGGAAATCGAGTCAATACATTTCCAAACTTAATTTCATCTTTTCACAACTTTGAACTTTTGTGTCTACAACCACTTTGGCACCCGATCGTTTGCTGTTTAGGTAGCGTATTTGTTTGTGTTGAAACTGACGTAGACGTAGTTTGGGCGGCGCTATATTGGGGTTTACTCTCTCTTCCATGGTTGGTGTTATCTAGAGTAACAATGAATTGGGTTGGGCAAAGTCTGAACAATGAGTGCAAGTAAAGAGAATTATCGAGACAGGTTGAGACTATCATGGCAACGACCAGCCAATTCAGGAAATTGAATATTTATCGATAATCTTATACCACAGTTGGTATTGCCATTCCACATTTAGTAGTCGCCATTGATTTGCAGGTACTATCGAGGAGCCGTTGGAGCACTGCTGGTGTACGACATCGCCAAACACTTGACCTATGAAAACGTCGAGAGGTGGCTTCGGGAACTGAGGGACCACGCTGATCAGAATATCGTCATCATGCTCGTCGGCAACAAGTCTGACCTGAGGCACCTCCGGGCCGTTCCAACGGAAGAGGCCAAAAGCTTTGCAGAGAGAAACTCCCTCTCTTTCATTGAAACTTCTGCCTTGGACTCGACTAACGTAGAAACTGCTTTCCAGAATATCCTCACAGGTATATTTCCAGAGTTTCTTCTTTCAGCGCTCCTTTGTTTCAGGATCAACTGAGGTATGAATAGCGTCCAGGATCATTACGTAATTCAATTTAACCAAATATTTAGAGCGGGGTCAATATTTTCCTTCCTTTGGTCAATTACTCAAATTCATTTCATTACGGGTATTCGTGGTACTCGAAGTCGAGGTTACCATGGAAACACATGTCACTGAGCATGCGCAGTCGACGGACCTCTTTTCAATCCCCAATTCGATTGAACAGAGCTTGAGGACTGTTATATCGAATTCTCCCGATCGAAATGCAGCCGCGTTCGTAGCGGCCGCGTGAAGAAGCTCTAATCATTTGAAGAAGCCCAGCCAGAAACCGCATTTGGAGGTGACTTCGCCTTACCTTTGTGTTTTTGCACGTGTTTTCGAGCAAAACTAACTGGTTGCTAACCAGGCAACCATTTAAAAATGTACATTATTTCAATTTAACCTTCATAAATAACGTAATTTAAAACATTTTGGTAGGAAAATACGTGTACACGCGTTCACGCTTATGATAAATTTTGTTGTTGAGTATCGATAGCCAGTGTAGTTTCAGGCATTCTCATAAGCGTCATGGAAACACTTGACCTTCTTCCTGTCAGTTGTTGTCTATGTGAATATTCAGATAAATTGTGGCTCAAATCATATCAACAAGGTTTTCTCCCTGACTAATTTTCCTGATAATTGGCCTTTCTTACCAATACGATCCTCTTAGTAATTTGTTTTGGCCATTATCGCGATAACTCACAGTAACGCGAACTAACTGTTTCCATTTTCCTGGTTTCCAGAAATCTACAGAATCGTCTCTCAGAAACAGATCCGAGACCCACCCGAAGGTGACACTATCCGGCCACAGAACGTTGAAGCTATCGATGTCAAACCGACTGTTAACACGGAAAATGTCAGAAAGCAATGCTGCCAGTGAAGGTAAATAGCTTGTTGTGAGCGTTGTCTATTGGATAACATTTTTTTTTAAATACATCAACATTTTATCAAGACATGGAAATTGAAAAAAAAAAAAAAAAACAATCAGATTGCCCAGGTTCATTAGTCTTCGAACTGTATAAAATTATTCTTAATGAGAAAAAAAACTAAATCTTTTAAATATGGTAACCTGTCGTAGAATGTACATCTCAAGGGCTTGTCCATGGTAGGAAGAAGTACCAAAGGAGCATCAAGGTTTTTCAGCATATAATGCGTTGTTGAAGTCTATCTTGGGCATGAGGTTTTATCAGCTGGTGACCCAAATCAAAGACAAAGTCTTTTCTGGGGACTTTCTTTTGTCAGTTTAGCATTCCATGTAAGGCGAAAGCATTGACGCCAGCCTGGTCCAGCATCCCAAAAACAAACCGGAGTGGCCATCGTCGAGATTTGCTTGCCAAGGAGTAGGTATGGCAAAGTTGGTCAAAGGAATCTGTTCCACCTTAGGTAGCATTGTACTTCATGATGATTTCCGTCTTCTTAATGTCGTGGTTGATGGCATCATCCGAACCACCTCTTTCCTGGTATCTTTGGGGTTATACTACTTCTTTGATGAAGCCATTTTTCACTCAGAAAACGAGAAATATGTAAACCCACCGCAGAGCTTACTGAGAACCAGAACTACACCGTGGGGTTAAAAATGCCCCAGCCACTATTCACGACTTACTTTCACTGCGTTATGCAAAGAACTGACTTCTTTTGTCACGGTTTGCAAAACGTCGGACCCCAGGGAGTTATCGGAGGAAAGGAGACGGCTCTGTGATTCACAGAAAGTAAAAAACGCGAGGTACAGGGGATTTTTTCCCCACGGTTTCAATCTAGGGTTAAAATTAAGAAGAATTTAGCATCTCAAGCCGAGTTCACATGGAGCGGAATGTACGGTTTGCGTATTGCTCTGTGATTGGTCAAGGCCATGGAGCTGTAGCAATCACTGAACAATACGCAAACCGTACATTCCGCTCCATGTGAACCCACCTTGACATTTACTTCTGGGTTTGTTCATGGACACTTTATCTATGGGTATCTTGAATAATAAGTTCAACAGGGTAACTCAAACCGATATCGACTTTGTCAAACGAATTTCTGGGTTACACTTTCTTGACTCCGGGTTACTCTTAACTCAGGGGTAAACCCACCTCTCAAATGGACCTTCAGACGCTCACCGACTGTGCATCACCATTAGGTTGTCTTGCCTTTCTCCTTGACAAAAAGTTATTTACATCTTATTGTTTCCAGTATAAAATGTATTATTTCAAACTCATCGAGTTATTCAGGTTTCAGGCTGGCAGCGATCGACAGGCCGGCGCCTAGACAGCGCTTTTTCAAATGAAGAAAAACAGAAGAAAAAAAAATTATACATATTTATATATATAAATAGGAAGAAAAAAATACAAGTGTTGGTGAGGAATGCTGGGGGATGTTCGAACTATTGAAACGTTTTTCCCATCAACTATTTTCAGCAGAAATTCATAGCCCGGAAACTCATCGTCATCGTTGGCCTAATCTCGTTGTTTGGTAGAGCATAATCCGTTTATCTCTTCTCAATATTTCATACAGTAGGAATGAAATCGCCGCCATATTTATTTCCGCGATGTTTGCAATCTTCATGGCAAAACAACAGTATAAATTAAAAAGAAAATTCCAATGAATCGATGGAATTTGAATGTGAAGGGAATTGGAATTTAAATTTTGAAGTTAGTTTTTAGGTATGTACATATTCTAGTGTGCTTGCTGATTTGTTTCTTTGCTACATTTGAAAACGCTCATGTGGTTTTTGTTTTTCGTTAGTTAATTTTAAACGGAAAACAATTTTGTGCCTATAAATTCGTAAGTTTTCAAGTATCCACTCAATTTCTACCTAGAAGTCTACAACAAAATACCAATGGAACCCTTACAGTTTCTTGATTTTACGCCACACTCCACTTGCCTGTGCCTCTTTCCGCACAATTTGTATGGGGAGGGGACTTTTAGGCTATGAATGTCTGCTTTATTTGTCCACTTTTTGGGGTAAATAGTCGATAAGTAGTTGTTTTTAAGACTTATCAGTGTTTTTCAAGTTAGTGATTTTTTTCTCAATTCCACAAACCGAAGATATAAATGTTTGTTTTTCTTCTTTTAGAATCCTACAAACGTTGTGAAACATGATTTTGTCCGTATTGAAAACCACGTTGTTACTTTTGTATCTCTCTTCTCTCTCTGCGATGACAAACGTTGGTACGTACCTACTTGCGGTTTGGTAGACGAAAATGTTGTTTTGTTATTAAAAAGTATATATATATATAATGAAGATATGTGAAAGTTTATTGCATCTGAATCTTCTTTCGAGTGAATTTAGGGAACCAAAAAATTGATTGAGACAAAATCACACCGTTAAGTCGCCTCTCGACTTTGAAAAGTAGCAGTTACATAATTACTCCTAACGCAATTACAAAAGGCAGTTTTTTTGGTTACGAACATTCAAATTATTGCTTGAAATTGTGTACTTTTTGAGTAATTCTTACTAATTACTCAAATTTTGGTTTTCTCCGAACTGGTGCAAAAATCTTTGTTCACTTCCGCTTTATTAGAACAGTAAAACAAAATCACTTGATTGTAAAACCTAATTTACTATGCCATATCTAAGCGTTAAAACTGAACATTGCCAACGTGATGCGCGAATCGTCGAGTGCCGAATTGGCCTTTTCCCCCCCATTTTTCGCTTTTTTAGTGGTTCACGAGTTTTTATTCGACGATTCCCAATATTTCGTAGGCTGGATAAACAGAGAATGGTTGTAAAAAAGGTGTTTTTCAAGTTAGAAGTAAAAATTATGGAATTTTTAAACTACGCACTTTGTCGAAAAAAAATAAAATAAAAATAGTTGTGAAACCTAATCAAATCTATCACTAATAATACCTGTACATAAATATCTTCCAATTCATTTGGTTTATAATTAGCATTGTCATAGTTATAGTTATTTTTTTTTTTTGGGCTTAGTCGATAAAAATGTTCAAACCCGTGTTATTGTGGTATAGGATTTCACCAAATCAAATCGTTTCCGCCCTTGCTTGTGTGATCACAGCTCAATTTCGGCTGTTATGAGAAGTTACTCCCTGAAAAATCACGATTCGTTTCATTTGTATGTTCGCCGCCAAATTGAATGGAAATACTTGAATAAAAATAAAGACTTGGTTGATCAAAATATTTGGTCAAATAGTTGGATTTCAACCTATGTATTGTTACAAGATGCAACCTTTGATTTTGCGTGTTCTTTCTAAATATTCCAAGCCTCCTTTTCATCCACCTGTACAATCCTTATGTTATGTACGTTGTTCATATTTACTTTAATTCGTTTAAAATTATATTCTTTGTATGCTTGATATTTTGGTCTCTATGCAATCGATTAATTAATTGTTAGTGTTTTCAGTTCAACTTGATCTTGATTTTTCGTTTACGGTCGAATTTTCGCTCCGCGTTCTGTAGGCTTAATGATATTCTATTGTTATTTTCAAAATTAAATCCCTCATCGCCTATTTCATTCCACAATACTATTTATTTTGATTTTCTTTCTCAATCTCTTGAACAAACTTAGTGATCTTAACAAATTTATCTCTGATAAAACCAGCTAGTAGTAATCAGTTGAACACGTAATTTACTAAATATGCAAAGTGTATTAATTCAATAAATGATATTATTTTATCCCCAAGACCTGTGGTTCTTATTTTTAAAACTTAACTTTTAGTCCAGTTAACATTCGTGCTTGCAAAGTTGCTTGAATGAATGAGAAACCAGAAAAGAACAAGACTACATTTCCTACAACTTGAGAGCAGAGCGAGCTCGGCACGACCATTACTGCCCTTTTAAAGTAAAACGCCTCAACTCAAAATTCAAACCACTGCTGAAATTCGCCTCAAAATTTTTCACTGAAACATTTGATGTAAGTGTACTGCAACTCATTATAAAAATTTTTAGTGAGATATCGATATGACTTCGACCCATTCAACGGTGAAAAACAACTCGATTTATAATCGATTGATTGCAGTTAAGGCGATTTTAAAATTTCCAGCTTCCGTTTTGGGATTGTTTGCTTAGGTGAAATGCCTCAACTTGCTTGTGAGGTAAACTACTCAATCAAACGGATGTTTTGTTAGGAAATTTTGAAACCAAAATAATGTAAATTTTTGTAGGTAAAACGCCTCACTCAATATTTTGGTGAGTTGAGACGTTTTACCTTAACACTAGCGTGAAAATAAATAAGTTTTGAGGCATTTTCATCCTATAGTTGAGGCGTTTTACCTTAACCCTTTGGGGCGCAGAATTCCCCGGAGGTGTAAAAGGAGCCGATTGTACAGTTTTGGGACTAGGAAAATTCTTGGAGTGGGGGAAAATGGGGTAGTACAACGTATGTACCAGTGATCCCAAACTGTACAAGATGTCTATCGCAATACGGAATTTTAACTACGATTTTTGGTGTTTTTAAGGTCACCGACGGCTCCCAACGAAAAGGAGAGACCTCGAATTTTTGCGACATTTTGATTGAACTCACAGGAGCCATTATTCATGTGTGTAAGCCTCCAAAACCTGGGAAAATATCGTACAGGGGTCAAATTTAGAAAATTAAGGGTCAAAATCACGTCAAAGAGGGCTTGAGTATAGAAAAATGTGGTAAGATAATCGTAATCAGCGCGAAATTTCTTATTAAAACGTCAGACCAATCTAAAAATGTCAAAAACTATAACCAGTAAAGTGTTTTTCTTAATTTATGAAATGAAGGGTAAGAGGAAAGAACAAGGATTGTCACAAACTTGATTCACCCTTTCCCTCAGATCACGTCAGAACACAAGCGACCGGCGGGCCACTACGTCAGAGCCCATGACGCACGAGCGTATGACGTCAGACGGCTGGCAGCAGGCCAACTAATACGTCAAAGACTATGACGGCTGGCAGGAGCCCTACTAGTACGTCAGAGCCTATGACGTCAGAGGTCTGGCAGAAGGCCAACTAGTACGTCAAAGCCTATGTCGTAAGAGCTTATGACGTCAGAGGGCTGGCTGGCTAGGTGATCGGGTGGTAGCGAAGGGAGGTGGTGATGACGTCAGAGGGAGGCAGATATCTGAAACCCCCATTTCTTCCTCACTACTTTCGTGATCACCGTGAAATTTCCTAAAGGATCAACAACGGTTGGGATACATAAAGATTGAGTAAACCAGAAAATGTTGGTAGATCCCTTACGGCGATCCACTGTCGATTGTGGCACTCCACTGACGATCGTGGAACTCCACTGACGATCAATCCAAATAAAGTGGCGTGGCAAGAAGTCAGTGAGGAGTCAGTAGGATAATGGTAGGGTGATGAGTGGATGGGGGGGGGGGAGTGACTAATGTAGCGGCGATTCACTGACGATTGTGGAACTCCACTGACAATCGTGGAACTCCAGTTTAACTCCTCCAATGGAACTCCACTGACGATCGTTCCAAATGGAGAGGCGTGGCAAGAAGTCAGGGGGTAGGCACTGCGTTTCAATTTGAAAAATATAAAGGGAAATATTTCATATTGGAGGGACTAGGAAAATTCTTGGAGTGGGGGGAAATGGGTTGGTTCAACATAATCACTGGTACATAATATTATTATGTACCAGTGATTCCCTGAGGGCCAAAATCGTCTCCCTTACGCTCAGGTAGTCAGCTTTGTAGCTGAATAAGAACTTGAGTTGGTTTAAAATTATATTTATTTTTTTATTTTTTTGTAATATAATCAACGAAAATTTGCTTACATTTGCTTCTTGCTCTGGGGATTCAGAGGAGACTGAAATATCACCTGTTGATAAGAAAGGGGGTTTGCCGCTCAAGTCCGCGGGGGGGGGGGGGGGGATCACTGGTACAGACGTGTGCACCACTTATGACATGAAAGTGCTCTACAGACGACGCTCAATGCAAGAGACTCGAAAACACAAATTTGTTCTGGTAAGTTTCCATCATATTTCTTGTCGTTAGTGTAAAATAAAATTTATAAAAAACTATTTACCTACTTAATAGTATTAGTGTTTATAAAAGACATCTATCTCACGTTTTCATCGAATCCTAGTCAAAACCAGCTACGTAATACGACTGTCGGAAAAATAGGTATTATAGGTAGGTACGTAACTATACCAATCAGTACATGTTCTGTTACCTATGTAAAATCGTAAAAACCAAAGTTCCTTATGCTGAACATTTTATAAAACATTTATTTCAAACATATACCTACTAAACATCATAAATAGTGATATAATACACGCGATTTTTGCCCCTGACGAGAGATGGTGTATGTGAGTATATTATGTGAGTATATTTTGAAGCCATTTTGATCGTTTTTATAACATACGTTGTACACCATCTCTCGTCAGGGGCAAAAATCGTGTGTATTGCAGGTTTGCCTATACGAATCCTTCCCTCCTCACGAGTGATCAAAATGGCTTCCTTGCTACTTCATAACAATATTATGAAGTTTATACTAGAATATAATGAAGTATAATAGTTTATTATGAAGTATAATAGAAGTATATTATACTTCTAACTACCTTTCTTATCAAAAATCAGGGTGCTTATATCAAATTTCCGGGAAAATCATGTCCCGTCACTGACGTTGTCAGCTGTTTTCCTTCCCGCGCTGAACGTGTTAATGAACCAAAAATGTAGGAGTAGCTAGTACCTACCTTCCTCCTCGGAAGGAAAAGTTTACAATTTAAAGCGAGTATTTAATAGTGAGGTTTTAACCACACTGCATCACAGAAACTGGTCCGCACACTTATGAAAACAGCATTTTAGAACAAGATAAGTGATTTGAGCGAACGTTAGTTGACTTCTCTGGGTCTTTCTTTAATGGAAACAGTTTGAATTCAATCCAACATACAGTCCAACATACTTGGCTTGAATGCCAGGAAGGAGAGAAGATAAATGCAAGAAGAATAAGAAGGTTACAGGATGGTTACTAACATAACCTGGACGATTTTGTTAGGGGTTCGTGCTTGGGCTTATGAGACAAATTGCTTACTAAAGTTTTAAATATTTCATTGTACAGTGTGTGTGTGTGTTTTTTTTAGTATTGATAAATAGCTACACAAGTAAATTAGAATTCGAGGAGATATTCATCAACATCCAGCCGAAAAATGTCGATTGAAATCGAATCTGCGGAGTGAGTACCGTGAACGTCTTCACCATTAGTTTACTATGTTTTATATTAAGTTTTAATATTATACTAAGTTCGTGATTGAAGTGGTTAATGGTGCTTCTTAATGTGGGATTCGGTTCGTCCCGAGGAAGAGATTTCACGAAGTACTTAACGTTGATTTTGTCCTGAACTACGAATACCGACTCTCCTGTTGGGACTCGTACGTTCTTTTCAATTCGAAAACAAGTAACCACCTTATCATCATCGTGATAGTCGAGAACTCTCATCAATTTTCGAAGTAGAAATCGTTTCTCGGAAGATTTGTACACGTAGTTTGTTCCTATTTACCTAATAATCTTTCATTTTAGCGAGAAAAATGATAATAGGTATAACAGCGGTAAGAAACATTTTATTATAGAACTTTGGTAACATTTAAATGCCATAAGAACGGCTTGAAGGATACGTGAAGGCATAGGTACCTAAAACATGAATTTATGGCATAAGAAATCAGAGTCACTTTTGGTGTGAGGAGTCGTCACTGTGCAGTTTTACTCCATTTGGTAAGGGTGAAGGTGGCTCAAGTGCAATAGTATCGATTCAGCCATTTTAGAAACGCCGTCGTGGGTTGGTGAATGTGCAGCTTTCAGCTCTCCATCTGCCCATCTTCTTGTATTGAGGAGCGATGTCTATCTTTTAGCATTTTTTTTCTGTTGAAATTGGCTAATGCTTAGATTTGTATCTCACATGTAAGTGTTTCTATTATTCCAGCGTGGTGCGGTTGATTCAGCAATATCTGAAGGAGTCGAATCTCTTCAAGACTCTTCAAACCTTACAAGTACCTACCGTTATTTCCTATTTCATCACATATCAACGTCTCATTGACTTTACGGCGTGTAAGCCAGCGGGCAACGCCATGTTTTACAAGTTTGATTTATTTGTTTATTTATTTAATTTTTATTGTAGCACCGTTCAAATACACATTGAGTGATTACTGAGTGATACTAGATAGCGAATCAAATAATATATTATGAACCCTCACGTTTTTAAAGAATTTGTATGTATTAATATTATATGTATCTGAACATTTGCAGGAAGAGACTGGAGTTTCCCTCAACACCGTAGATAGTATCGACAGTTTTGTTAGTGACATCAACAACGGTCACTGGGACACCGTCTTGAAAGCGATACAGTCGCTCAAACTTCCTGACAATAAGTTGATTGATTTGTACGAACAGGTACGTTGATTGTGTTCTATACCGTCATTTGATATTATATAACCAGCGGATTTTATATAACCAGCGGATACTGATAGAGAGATGATCTCTGGAGTCCTCCCATTTTATTTCCCTGCATTTCCAAGTGATAGTAAAGAGAAATCGAGGGTGAAGTGGCAACAAGGCCTACCTCAAGTGGTGCTGGTCAACATGACCTAATTGTTTTTTTAAATTTACAGGAGACATAAAAAACTGTTTATTTCTAAAATTTGGGAACATATGTATACGTATACGTGACTGTTTGCAACTATAGAGACTTCCGGGTGCCAATATACTATACAGACAACTTACGGGATGATGAATCATTTTAATGATTTTTAATTTGAATCCCGCTGAATAAAAAAAAGTCAATATGCCCAAAAATGTCAGTTAGGCCATGTCATTCTGCACTATTTGAGGTAGGCCATGTTGACCAGCCCTATCTCAGGTAGGCCGTGTTGCCACTTCACCCTCGAAATACATTATGCAGTTGTACTTGAGGTCTCCCTGTAAACTCAAAGATACCGATCCCATTCCCTGCAGGTTGTGAAACCTGGCATGGAGAGGGGGTTGACCGTTTTCTCAAGACTAAACGAAGTTCATAATTATAATTGGTCGTTTTCGGGATGGTACGGGTTATTGAATCCTATGGTACCGTTTCAGGTGGTTTTAGAATTGATTGAGCTGAGAGAACTTGGAGCTGCGAGGTCGCTTCTACGTCAAACCGATCCCATGATTGTGATGAAGCAACACGAACCCGACAGATATATTCATCTTGGTAAGTTCTTGACTCTCGTTAAGATTATGGGTATGTATCGAGTCCATAAATATGTACCAAAATTTGGTACATTCAATATACCTACCATATCGACATGTCGTATGAGCATATCTGGGCATATTGATACAACGCTACCAGGCAATATAAAAAGGTGTGAGGAATCGATTGGAGACCGTATTTTTGCGATTGGTAGACCTAAATGGCTAAATATCACAAAGGAGCAACACTGCGTATCAAGTGTGTCAACAACATGTCGTATGAACTTCCATTCTCAATGCTTAGCGTACCCGATCAACCATACGAATTCCTTCCAAAACGCAAGAAGCCGATTCCCAACCCATTCGACAAGTGGAAGAATCTACAGAGCCATTCATACTTTAGATCCGCTGATTGCTACTCCTTCTACGACAATCTGCCATTTTCACCGGATACCATAACGCAACAAAGAAGATCCTCTACGACAATCTGCCATTTTCACCGGATACCATAAGGCAACAGAAGATTGGAGAAGAATGAGAGGAAAAGGGCTCGCAAAGATGACTAGTCGAATAACCGGCCATTGACATCATTCATTAGTATTTTTCTTGTCAAATCTGTAGTTACCTAACAAAAATGCGATAAGACCACTCATTTTTAAATCGACAGTGACTTCGATGAAATCGTTATTGAAACTGATACTGAGGCTGTTATGTCCTGGGTGTGATTCTTTTAGCAAATTTTCGAAGAAACGGTTCTCGGTACAAAATTTTTAAAACTCGAATTTTCGATAACATTTTATACCGAAATCCGTTTCAGACCATTCGGAATTCACTGCAAAAAGACGCCAAAAATCATAATATGTAGGTATATATATATCATGGGTATATTTATGTATGTATGTGTCATACCAGACGATAACTCTCGATTTTTTTTCCCGAAAAGGGACGGGAGTAACCCCTTGTCACTGAGACCAAGAGAGCCTTGTCACTTACTTAGTTGTCACTTAACTTAGAGCCTTATTAACGGCCTCTTCTTTCACAAAATGAAGGAGGTTTTCAGGCATCTCCTTAGCAATATCGGCAGGTGTTAGACACTCTTTCCGAAATGCCGGAATCTGATGCAACAGCAGGGCACTCGCTAAGTATATGCTCCGCTGTTTCCACCTCCTCGCGGCGGAGGCGGCATTCAACTGTCCTGCCCTTACCCATTTTGTGAAGGTGATACCTTGAAGGGCAATGGCCAGTGAGGAGACCTGCGAGAGGGCGAAGGTCTTTACGCCTCAGGGACAGAAGTGCTTTAGCATGTTTCTTGGAAATGTTTATTAACCTCTTGGCTTGCCTCTGCTTCGGAGTGTTCTGCCAATAGAGTACACGCTTGTTGTCCTCCCATTTCTTGGTTTACTGAGTTATATAGCTCTTAGTGATCCCCTGCTGGGGTTCAGGACTAATTGGGCAGGACTCCGATCCCTTTTTGACAAGGCGGTCGGCCTCTTCATTCCCCTCAATTCCCTCATGCCTTAGGTAACCAGAGCAAAGTCAGCTTGTTGTTCACAAATAAAGTTATTTCCATTTTTCTTTGTGGTCGTTGTCCTATTATTACATTTCCAAGAACCGAATGGTCAAAAATGATGATGAATATTAATAAAACTATCCGTGAGTTCTTTGTGCTTTGGCATGGTAGCCTACCTGTGCACCAAGTCATATGAACCTCACAGCAAGTGACAACTTGATATTTTACCGTGTATTGACATTACACTCCCAAAACTCAGTATAATCTTTCTATTAACGAATATGCAGGGCTTTGAATATGACATCCAGTATTTTTAATGAGTTTAAGACCATTAAAAACGTTTTTTGGTTCTCCTGTAAGATTGCTCAAAACTGCATACGGCATGTTGTATTGACATCGTGGGTAT
Source organism: Stenodema calcarata (assembly GCA_963920205.1). Lineage (NCBI taxonomy): Eukaryota > Metazoa > Arthropoda > Insecta > Hemiptera > Miridae > Stenodema > Stenodema calcarata. Next base: position 3,640,750 of record OY986056.1, on the reverse strand, counting down.
GTTTTTCTCTGTTAGAAAACCTCTTGGCGAGGTCGTACTTCGATCCTCGGGAAGCCTACCCTGATGGACAATCCAAAGAGAAGAGAAGAGCAGCCATCGCTCAAGCGCTCTCAGGCGAAGTCTCAGTCGTCCCGTCAAGCAGACTTCTCGCGTTGCTGGGACAAGCTCTGAAATGGCAGCAGCATCAAGGTCTTCTACCACCTGGTGAGTTCATTCACCATCATCAGTAATGTCAGGGGTTTCCAGGTACTATTCCATACTACATTACTAGAAGGATTATGTTGTCTAATTGGGTTTTTCACCTTCAGGGACGACCATCGATTTGTTCAGAGGTAAAGCTGCTATTAGGGACCAGGACGATGAGAAATATCCAACGCAGCTATCCAAACAGATCAAGTTCGGTCACAAATCCCACATTGAGTGCGCCGCGTTCTCACCCGACGGTCAGTTCCTCGTGTCAGGAAGCGTCGACGGTTTCATAGAAGTTTGGAATTTCACCACCGGCAAAATCAGGAAAGACCTCAAATACCAGGCTCAGGTAACAATGATTCAGTCCGATTGCGCCTCCGTCCTCACACGAATCGTGTTGAAACTCGACATTTTACCTTCTCGTTCCAGGATAACTTCATGATGATGGAAGAAGCCGTCCTAACTCTCGCCTTCAGCCGAGACTCGGAAATGCTGTCGAGCGGATCGCAGGACGGGCGGATCAAAATATGGAAAATCACAACGGGGCAATGCCTCAGGAAATTCGAGAAAGGTCATTCCAAAGGGATCACGTGTTTGGTGTTTTCCCGCGACAACAGCCAAGTGCTTTCTGCGTCATTCGATACAACAATTAGGTAAAATAACGTCGGTGAAGTGGTGAACCCTCGTATCTCATATCATTAAACGAGGAGATACCAGGATTCACCACTTGATTACTGTTTTGTTTTTACAGTTATCATTTTTCACGACACTTACCAATTATGATATAAAGTTCGCACTGCTACTTATTACTTTTATACTTGTTCAATATTGTTTTAATTATTCAAATATTGATTGTTAGCGATAAACATTCAGTGCAATCTTGATATTCCGGCGCCTTCTGAAAACGCCGAAAGTCAACCGTTATGAAATCTTCGAAAACGTCAAGATATTTAAGGAAGAGTCGAAGGAAAGAAAGACCCGTTGAAACCTGGTTTATTTATAGTCCATTAAACAAAAGAAAGGACCTAGAAGTGGCCTGGGGAAAGCTGAAATCGTTCTAAAACCTTGAGATAGTCTTGAAAACGAGTAATCAGGGGGAGTTGAGCTGAACTTTTGGCGCCCCAAAAACGTCGACATTTTCGAACTTTCTTCAGTGTTTCGTTTGTAACTCCTAAACAAAGAGACCCGACAAAGAGACAAATTAAAGAGCAATAAATTCTGCGTCGATTTACTCTCCCAACTTTAAAATTGGACCAATTTATATGATAGTAATCAACGGCTGAGAAACGACGATTTTTTCTCTATTGGCTAAAATGTACATGCAAAACTTGGACGTCTTTCTGTCAAATTTCCATCAAACCACTACACCAAATTCCAAAAACAGTGATTTACATTAATTTTTTTTCTTCAATATTATGATTTCCAGTAATTTCATAGAATGAAAAACGCAATAATTGCGTTTATTAGAATTATTCTGACGCCTCCAATCCTCCGCATTGTCCCAAACCACTGCACAGTCTAAAACTCAAAATACCTGGCTAAACCCTACTTTTATGTTGTTTGGGCTGATGATTACGAGAAAAGGTGCGACTGACTAGTTTTGGTTTATTATGTTTTGTGATTTCGACTAATTTTTACAACTTTTTTTTTTGTAAAACACCATACAGATTCTGTTTTATAAGTGATTGTTTTTAACTAAACACTAAAAAACTCGAAAATTATGTACACAATGTGCACACCTTCTCCAAACTGACGGATAAAGGTCTATAGGTTCGTTTTAGTTCATGAACTTGATCATAGCGCTCCAGTCCATAGCGTTTCAAAAACTCTCTGAGGTTTGCACTCGATTCAACATGTGTAAGCTGTTTTGAGACCCATCTACGCTACGCACAGTTTATGAAATCCAAGTGTTTCCGTAATTGTTTCGTACAGCAGAGACCTTGACAGAGGTATCATGCGACCGCAGCTTTCAACGTTCTGAACTCGTTCTGTTCTTGTTTTAAAGGTCTGGAGCAAAGCTATACGGCAGTGCAGCCAACATAGTGAAAACATATCCCTACGGTCGTGAGAGCCTCTGTATACTTACTTTCGGACACGACTCGTACAATAAAATTATGAAAAACTCTGCAAATTCTTGACACAACGGTTCATTATCTTCTTTGTACAGATCACCCTTCTGTCTAGATCACTAGGTCTAAATGTCTATATCCTAAATGTTAGATTAATTATTATTATCAATTATCACTAATTATTAACAATTTTATCAAGTACCTAGTGAAAATTATTATAATTTATTGTTAGGTATTAATAATTTGTATTTATTATTAATAATAATTATTATTAATTATGATTAATTAATACGATATAATTCTGGGGTTTTTAATACTACGTCGGTAATAATTTTTCTATAAAAGAAGTACCTACCAACAAACATTCGAAATTACCTTCATTCCGCAGCACGAAACGCACCTCAGATCAACAAACTCGACATCACTTAAGCCATATGATGTTCCAAAGAGCTTGTTAGTATGAAAATGGACCTGTATTTCAAAAGTTTGATTCACGATCGCGTTGTGAGGCACAATCTATGAGCCGTCATTGTGAACGAACGGCTGGTCGTACAAAGCTGCGGATGGTCTTAAAAAATTCTACGGAACAAACTCTATCTAAATATGAAATAAAAAACATACCGTTCTATATGAATTTTTCGAGATATGAGATTTTCAAATTTTCAAAATTCGTTTTGAACCCCTTCCCCTTGACCTAGGGTTATGAAAAGTTCCGAGGATCATTGTGGGGCTGGTCCAAACCTAGAAACCAAATTTCGTAATTTTAGCTCAACGTTAACTGGGCAAAGTGGCGCGGACGGCGGACTTTTTTTTATTCGATTTTCTGAATCTACGTATCTTGAAACGTAAACCAACAAATTTTGAGGGGGGGTTAAAAAGTTTTTTTCTTTGGGCAATTCCAATGGTTCATTATCGAAGATAATAAACCAAAACTGAAACATTAGCATCATTCAAGCATAAGAAATATAAGAATTGTCACTATATCAAGCCTCAACCATAAGAATGGTTTTAAACAATGTTTAAAATGACATGTATGTCATACTTGTCCATCAATTTCAACAGTACCTAAGTATACATTTTTCAAAACGTACAAAGTAGACTAAAATGAAATTTGGAAAAAATGCTCATTTTTGATGCCCTGAAACGTTTTGGTTTATTTAGTTTGAGATTCTCCTCTCGAGCCCAACGTGTGCTCATTCAATTCTCTCTTTCCAGGATACATGGTCTCAAATCCGGTAAATCCCTCAAGGAATTCCGCGGTCACTCCTCATTCGTGAACGACGTTGTTTTCACTGCTGACGGACACAATTTGATCAGGTGAGCTGAGGTTGAGGTTAATTCTAAAAAATCGCTGTTTTCAACGTTTCCTTGGCACTTATCAAGAATGATTTCATTCTTGTTGTAGGTAAATTAATTATTTTACTTGAAGTTTATAGTTAGTAAGTAGGTAAGAGCGCATACGCTTTGTCCTAGGTGCACGTACTGAGAACCAAGTTTGGTTCTTGGAATAATTAATAAATTAGTTAACTGTTAGTAGAGCAGTTTTAATGAGCTAAAGGCTAGTATATCACGAACTTAGGAACATTGTTGAGCGTGTGAGGAACTCATTTGAAGCCATCCGCGTTGTCTGTGTGATTAGGGAACGCCAGTGATGGCCAAAAATCGAAAATTGGTGACTCACAAGACATGTAAAACGAGAAATTTTCTGTTTAACTACCAGATTGAACTGAAGAATGGCAAATTTGTCCTTGCATGAGTTGGTTTGGGGGTTGTCCTTGCATGAGTCGGCAGATGGTCTCCTTAGCTGTACTCTGTATAAATTTGTATAGTGATGAAAGATTGGGTAGGACCTGTAAAGCTGCAGTTGGGGTCGTACTCATAGCTCCTGTTACGCTCAAGCATGCTAGTGCCGTTGAGTTTTTTCCAGGAGCTTTTGAGCCTGCAGCTGCATTGTTTTCGTCCACCAGACTACTGACCCGTATGTTATTATTGGCCTTACAACCTGTTTGTATAACCACGTGGTCATTTTGGGGTTTTACACTGATAATAATTATCAATACAATTATTGTGTTTTACTGTATTAAAATATAATTATTGTATTTTATTGACAATATTGGACGAAAAAACTGATTTCCCAAAATTTTTCTCTGACTGACAATGCGCCTTCTTCCCCTGTACCCTTCAAATTCAATTGGAGTAAAGATGACTGGTGAATTGTTGATTGATTGTGAATGTTGAAATGGCACTGAGAAGGCAGCGAACTGTTGGATCAAAATTGGCTAACAAGCTTATTGTATACAAGGAAATTATTTATTTCTCATTCAATACAATAAGAGCAACTATCCGTATGTGGAGGGATCTTATTGCAATCTTGGCTCAATATTTCTAGAATTGTGGAAGTTTTAAGTGGTTTTTCGATAATCAGCTGTTGAACTGTTTTCAGCGCTTCTTCAGACGGTACAGTCAAAGTTTGGAGTATTAAAACTACAGAATGTCTCAACACTTTCAAGTCGTTGGGCGCAGGCGACATCCGCGTGAACAGCGTTCATCTCCTCCCCAAAAACCAGGAACATTTCGTTGTGTGCAATAAGACGAACACCGTAGTCATCATGAACATGCAAGGACAGGTGCGTACTTGAATATTTTGAATTTGTGACCTTCTGTACCTCAATGGACCGTCTAAATGTACGTAACGTCATCGTATTACTCACTTGTTTCTAGATCGTGAGGTCGTTTTCGAGCGGTAAGCGAGAAGGTGGTGACTTCGTGTGCGCTACGTTATCTCCTCGAGGCGAGTGGATTTACTGCGTCGGCGAGGATCTGGTGTTGTACTGTTTCTCCATCACTTCAGGGAAATTGGAGAGAACCCTTAACGTGAGTTTACTTTTACTGAATCGGTGAAGAAAGTGTTCACCGTATACAAAAAAAATATGAGTACCTAAAATGTCCCTAAAACATTGACCAATTTTAAAACGGTGGTGATTTTTGAACTCTCCGATTGATGCTCTTCAAATTTTAGGGCCTAGTGTTGGCGATTGGGTTTGATGTTGTAGCAGTACAGCACATTGACAATCGAATAGCATCAGTTTTTGCAAAGATTGGGAAAATTCGAAGACAAGCTGAAAGTCATAAACGCCAAAGTAAACGCTTGCATACGAGTCTGCAACACATTGAGACATTTTCATGTTGTGTGCAAACAAACTTCGTATCAAGTCATGCGCATATCATAATTCGAATTTAGAGTTCCCTCAAGAGTTTGTATACCGAGTATCAGCTTTCTAGGATGATCAGGGCCGAAACTGGGAAGTAATATCAAACTGTAAAGTACCTACCTAATTCCAATAACGAACAACTTCACTTCTGATGGTCATAATTTTGTCAATATAAATTATTGAGAATGATCACCTGTGTGTAAACAATTATTTAAACAATCACGCTCATACCGCAGCTTGTCGGCCACGCACTCCGCAGTGGTTAACGTAATATGGTTAGGTAAATCGAGAGCTATCCAACGAGTGGTGAACGATTTTTGTACGATGATAACTGGCGAAGATAAAGTTCCGTAGCAACGAATCGGTTGTAAGCGAAAATCATCAGAAATATCAAACTGTAAAGTACCTACCTAATTCCAATAACGAACAACTTCACTTCTGATTGTCATAATCATCATTGTGGCGACTTGGGACAAATTTCGTGACGATTTTCGTGACGATTTTTTTTTTATGTGCCATATGAAAGACATGAAAATGTCAAAAAGTAGTCTGATGGAAAAAATTCTGAAGTTAATGGAACTGCTACAAGTTGTTCAGGGGTGCTGCGGCATGAATCTGCCAAGTTATCCATTTCTAGAACTTGGGAAGGGCCAAAAAATCTCGACATTTTTGGACTTTTTTCGGGGTTTCGCTCATAACTTCCAAACTAAGCGGTTGTTGACCAAAACGCTCATTTCCAAAGTTATAGAGCTTTAAATTTGCGCCTGTTTTGTATTCATAAACATTTTTCCTAAACCTAATATTAATCGAGATAGAGCCTTTCAATGTTACAGGAATCTTCCCAAAATGAAAAAAGAAAAAATTGGCAATAACTGGGCAGTGCCGCGGACGGACGGATTTTGGTTTATTTTTTATTCGATTTTCTGAATCTACGCATCTTGAAACGTAAACCAACAAATTTTGCGGGGGGGGGGGGGGGGGTAACAAATTGTTTTCTTTGGGTTATTCCAGAAGATAATAAACCAAAAAATCCAGTCACGCAGCATGGCTATAAGAGCGTATTTACGAAGAAATGGATTTATGCTAAATGTCTCCATTGAAGAACATGACATCTCAAGAATCAACCACGATTCTTCATCTTGAACGGAATAAGATATCGCAATTCTGACTTCCCCATCGTATTCAGCGAAAAAAAAACAACAACTTTAAAATGGAGTGTCACTTATGAGACAGTTCCTAACCGTCCGAATTCATTTGCAGGTCCACGAAAAGGAAGTCATCGGTTTGTCCCACCACCCTCACCAAAACCTACTGTGCACGTACAGTGAAGACGGCCTTCTCAGGTTGTGGAAACCTTAAACATAATTTACCTACGTGTATTTATCTTCCTTTTGACGTAAGTTTGTACATTTTTGTGTAACAAATCATAAACAAAATTTAATTTCATTTGTAAGTTTTTTTCTTCTTTTTATGCGAATAAAGAACAAAAACGAATGAGAAAAATCGTTTGTATGGCCAGTTTTACGTGGTGATTAGCTGGGCAAAATCTAGCAACCTTTTAAGAATTACACTGGTCTACAAAAAAACTTTTTTTTTGAGAGAGTTGTTTGTATTTCAGCGCTGAGTTCAAACATGAAATCCACTTTTTTCCTATCACGTCAGGTTATACAAACAAGGAAAACACTAAATTTAATCCAATTGTAAAATGTGTTCTTTAAGGTACCTACTTATACAGGGTGTCAGGGTTAACCGGCCAGGGATCGATTCTACAACTAATTTCTGATGAAAAGTGGCCTATACTTAACTTTTTTTTTTAACCTATAGAAACCCGACTTTATTCACTTTTAAGATTGTTTTCGTATTCCTAGAGTCAACAGATGGTTTTATTTCAATCTAGATCCTAAAACTTCTGCTTAGTCCTTAGGTAGTCGCAAGTCTCTAACTTAAACGTTCAGTTCAGATTGAGTAAATGGATTCACGTATTCCAGGATAGTGGCACCCACCGTCTTCGTCGCTATCGCTTGATTGAGACAACAGTTCGGGATCATCTAAAATAATATTTTATTAATATATGATCTAGGGTATCTGGTCGGGACGGTAGTGGTAATAGTGAGCTAGAGTGATGACCAAAAGTGAAATGGACTAGCCTTACATTTCTACCTAATGATTTTACGTTGCCCCCCCCCCCCGATCACTGTCTGAGAGCAGAGTTGGGCAATCAATGTAATTAATTACCATTACCTGGCAATTGTAATTGCAATTACATGTAATTGTACCCAATCCCTTCATAATGGATATAAATAATATTGTAATTTTGTATTTATACACACGACGGATACTTTTTTAATTTTTCCTCATAAAAATAAAGAAAAAGGCAATTTAATTACTTTGCAATTGCAATTACTTTGAATCAATAAGTATTTGTAATTGCCGACCCCAATTACAAAGACGTTTTTAGGCAAGTTATTGCATTTACAATTACTTGTAATTTGGCTCCACCAACTGAAGGCCACTTTTCGGCCACCCGGCGGTTTTTTGGCTACTCATGGCCGCTGCGGATTTTTTGGTGAGAACTGTCGATGTGTTTTTTTCTTTTTCGGTGTTGGGTCCCCCACTGACCATCCATCCAGAGCCAGGAAAAATGCATTTTGGTCGTCATACTGAAAGTGTAAGTTTACATGCTGGGGGTTCTAACTAGAAGAACTTCGAGATTTAGTTCTTCATGTGTGATTTGTTACTGGAGCTACAATGCACAAGGCAGTCTACACCACATGTATCATTTAAAACACGTGTATTTTTGGTTTATTATCTTCGATAATGAACCATTGTTTTAACCTTGAAAAGGTTTTTGCGATGGGACCCCCCGCCGAAAAACGACAGGAAAACTCTGCAAATTCTTGACACAACGGTTCATTATCTTCTTTGTACAGATCACCCTTCTGTCTAGATCACTAGGTCTAAATGTCTAGATCCTAAATGTTAGATTAATTATTATTATCAATTATCACTAATTATTAACAATTTTATCAAGTACCTACTGAAAATTATTATAATTTATTGTTAGGTATTAATAATTCGTATTTATTAATAATAATAATTATTATTAATTATGATTAATTAATACGATATAATTCTGGGGTTTTTAATACTACGTCGGTAATAATTTTTCTATAAAAGAAGTACCTACCAACAAACATTCGAAATTACCTTCATTTCCGTAGCACGAAACGCACCTCAGAACAACAAACTCGACATCACTTAAGCCATATGATGTTCCAAAGAGCTTGTTAGTATGAAAATGGACCTGTATTTCAACAGTTTGATCCACGGTCGTGTTGTGAGGCACAATCTTTGATCCGTCATTGTGAACGAACGGCTGGTCGTACAAAGCTGCGGATGGTCTTAAAAAATTCTACGGAACAAACTCTATCTAAATATGTAATAAAAAACATACCGTTCTATATGAATTTTTCGAGTTTTGGAATTTTCAAAATTTCAAAATTCGTTTTGAACCCCTTCCCCTTGACCTAGGGTTATGAAAAGTTTCGAGGACCATTGTGGGGCTGGTCCAAACCCAGAAACCAAATTTCGTAATTTTAACTCAACGCTAACTGGGCTAAGTGCCTCGGACGGCGGACGGCGTACGGCGGACGGACGGATTTTTTTTTATTCGATTTTCTGAATCTACGTATCTTGAAACGTAAACCAACAAATTTTGAGGGGGGGTTAAAAAAATTTTTTCTTTGGGCGATTCCAATGGTTCATTATCGAAGATAATAAACCAAAAGTGACATGAAAGTAGCGCTATGATTTATTATGATTTTCACGTACAACCGATCGTTGCAAAGGAAATTTATTTTCGCCATTATTCATCGCACAAAATTTGTTCACCACTTTTTGGAAAGCTGTGAATTTATTTGACACCAGACCACATGCCAAGCTGCCAATTTCCCCCTCCTTACATTCCGGAGAACCATTGGTTACGAGTTCATTTTGTTGAGAAAACTTCTTATTGGAGTGAAGTTCTGGCTTAGTTACCTATGACGAAAATGATGCTGATGTACCTATCCTAACTACTACATTATTAAAAACCAATTACACTCTCGCTGATACGGTGGAAGAAAGAGAAAGAGGGAGAGGGAGCAAAAACCTTTTCAAGGTACGTCACATTTTAGCCGTTAGGCTCTAAGCGGAAATCATCCGGAGGTGCAGGAGGCGAATTTTAAAGACATTTACAATAACGATTTTGTGTATTTTGGAAAATATTGAATCAGCAATTGCGCGTTGTTAATCAATCATATTGACTTGAAAGTCCTTCATCACTCGATTCTCGTCACTGTCGTCCTCGTCAGAGTCCAAGACTTGTGTCTTCCACACAGGTTTTTTCATCATCGGTGGAGGCGTGTTGAAGTAGTCGGTGACGTTGGGGTACTTGCTCCCTCCGATGTTATCGACGAGCTGCACCGACTTGATGTTCAACTTTCCAAAGAAGAAGTGGTGACCTTGAAACACCAGTAGATGATTGAGTACATAAATTGATACTATAAATAAATTAATTGTCTAGCGTTGAATATGTTGTTTGGTGAACAAAGAAGGGCGTATATTACAATTTGGAACATTTCGTGTTATCAACTCCAATGTGTCAATGACTCCGATATCTACTCCAGGGTGAAAATAGTTTATTATTCAGAAAGACATACAAATCTGACCCGAAATAACATGGCTCATCGGAGCATAACATAGCATAACATGGCCCATGTTTGCGATTCTCTCAAAGTTGTGGTAATAGTGTAGCACACAAAAAAACCGCGAAATTGTCGTACTTATTTCAGTTTTTGCTGTCTACTAAAATTGCCTTTTTCTACGAAAGCCATTGCATACGTATTTGAATTTAGACTCAACTGGTGCTCTGTAGGTTAATTAGTTGAACTCGAGGTGTTCATTGCAAATCGAATGGACCTTCAAGAAGGGCAATTGTCAACTCAAATAAGTCGTAAAACTCGAAAAAAGTTGACTTCATATCGACTCGAGGTGATCATTTGAATTCGAATGGACCTTCAAGAAGGGCAATTGTCAACTCAAATAAGTCGTAAAACTCGAAAAAAGTTGACTTCATATCGACTCGAGGTGTTCATTTGAATTCGAATGGACCTTCAAGAAGAGCAATTGTCAACTCAAATAAGTCGTAAAACTCGAAAAAAGTTGACTTCATATCGACTCGAGGTGATCATTTGAATTCGAATGGACCTTCAAGAAGAGCAATTGTCAACTCAAATAAGTCGTAAAACTCGAAAAAAGTTGACTTCATATCGACTCGAGGTGATCATTTGAATTCGAATGGACCTTCAAGAAGAGCAATTGTCAACTCAAATAAGTCGTAAAACTCGAAAAAAGTTGACTTCATATCGACTCGAGGTGATCATTTGAATTCGAATGGACCTTCAAGAAGAGCAATTGTCAACTCAAATAAGTCGTAAAACTCGAAAAAAGTTGACTTCATATCGACTCGAGGTGATCATTTGAATTCGAATGGACCTTCAAGAAGAGCAATTGTCAACTCAAATAAGTCGTAAAACTCGAAAAAAGTTGACTTCATATCGACTCGAGGTGATCATTTGAATTCGAATGGACCTTCAAGAAGAGCAATTGTCAACTCAAATAAGTCGTAAAACTCGAAAAAAGTTGACTTCATATCGACTCGAGGACATCATTTGAATTCGAATGGACCTTCAAGAAGAGCAATTGTCAACTCAAATAAGTCGTAAAACTCGAAAAAAGTTGACTTCATATCGACTCGAGGACATCATTTGAATTCGAATGGACCTTCAAGAAGGGCAATTGTCAACTCAAATAAGTCGTAAAACTCGAAAAAAGGTGACTTCATATCGACTCGAGGTGTTCATTTGAATTCGAATGGACCTTCAAGAACAGCAATAATAATTATTGCTAGCAATTATTGCTATCAATAATTATTATTGTTGATTCAAATACGTCGTAAAATTTGAAAGAAGTCGACTTCAAATCGACTCGAGGTGTTTATTTGAAATCGATTGGACCTTCAAGAAGAGCAATTGTCAATTCAAATACATCGAGAAAATCGAAAGAAGGTGACTTCACATCGAATCGAGGTGTTTGATTCTGATCGAATGGAGCGAAGAGCGATTCAAGAAGAACGATTGGCAATTCCTGATGTGTCTACTGCAATCTGTTCTGCGCAGCAGTATGTTCTGTAGCATGCACACAAAACTTATACCAGGATTCATACTACACCTAATAATCAGTATTACTTCAACATTCCCAAATCCTAATCATAACGTATTATTATACTTTTTCAGTCTCTATTTAATTCAGTCTCATTTTCAGCCTCTTTGTAATTCTTCAATTCTTTCTTGATTTCTCTTAACTCAAATTGTGGGTATTGATAAGAGATTAGAGGAACCACTTACTTCCAGGCCAAGACTTCATCTCAGGATGCCTTGTGAAAAGAGCGTTTTGGGCGAATTCCCATTCACTCGTCCTGTTGTCGACCTGGTGAAATGTAAAGGTAAAATCCATTTAAAAAATACTTCATTATAAAGCTGTGGTCTATGTTTGGTGGTTCTGGATACATTAAAACGGTTTGTTATTTTCTATTTAGATCGCCCATCTGTGTAGATCACTGTTCTGTACAATGTCCTTGTGAGTCTCGTTACTGCGGAGTTATGGGATAAAACATAGTCGATAACTAGCTCAGTGATGGTGTCTTGTCGTCCAACTGAATAATTATTATTATTATGGACCGACTTGATTATTATTCATTTATGTAAGTTAGAAGTATGTGCAGGTGGAGGGTATAGTAAGAACAATAATTGTCATCGTAATTTGGAAATCGTTTTATCCCACACTATCAGTTTGTTGTTCTGCTTTGTAGTTTTCTCCTAAAAAAAATCTCCCAACACCAAATTTGACCACCAATGACGTGTACTACAATCATCTACATAATATGTATCATCTAATACAATCATCTACATAAATATTATTATGCTGTCGAGTATTTGAAACATTTGAAAATTTTACATGGAAACTTACTATTTCAAAGTGGCCTGTAAGAATGACTTGTGGACATCTTGGATCCTCAGGGTCGTATCCTCGGCTGCTGCAGAATTCTGTCTGAGCCAAGCTCATGGTCATTGAGCATCTCGGATCTTTCTGCAAATTATAATGTTCATATTTGGACGAAAATAATAAAATGGCATGGTGGCAATAATCAAATATGATGTGTGGATTGTTTGGACGCCAAGTTATGGCGAACTTCCTCCAATAGAGCTTTGGAATAACAAAATTTACACCGTGCGCTACCGATCCCACAAGGTCAGTTTTCCTAACTTTTCAGGAGGGACAAAAAACGGATTTTCCTACGTATTGTAGTAATTTCTATGGTTATCTCGGCTTTTCTATTGAAGAAGCCTTTTACTGCATTGCAATTAAGGTCAAACCAATGAGCTAGAAAGACGGACCGAGAGATTTAGCATAAGTATCCGTTCCTAACTCATTTTGCCAAAAAAACTGAGTTAGACCTTGTGGGATCTTAAGGGACGAAATACAATGCTGCATTTCATTTAACTAACTGATGCTGCATTTTATTTACCTTGAGATCACGTGGCACAGAATCGTGGTAGGAAGTGTAGATGTAGGGTATACCAGTGCTTTTCTCCATCGGACCGTCCGCCATTGAGAACACTCTGGAGGACGGGTACCAGTCTGTCGTCATTTGGTGGGAAATGTGACCCAGAGACGTCCATTCTAGAACATTAAACATCATATTTAATAATTCGACTTGTTACAAGTTCTTCCTATCCAGGCCGAGATTGTTTCATCCTGTGGCAGGGGGAAGCGTCCAAAGGCAATGACTTGCAATTCAGACAGTACTGGCCAGCTGCTCTCTCGTAGAGATGCACAGCAACGAGTCATCTAAACGGTCATTCTCATATTATGGTTTGGAGTTTAGGTTCTGAGACTCAGAACGGATTTCGAATCCCCACAACAAATAATTGCACTCCACTATTCCTGTCCGGACTGGCACAACTGATTCCAGGACCCAGTCACAGGGTGAAAGACTCAGACACCTCCACTCTCCTCCAAAACGACGATCTAACGGTTCTGAATGCCACGACCAGCCGATCCAAATCCGTCTCAAGTACGTAGTCAGAGTGTAAGAAGGCAAGTGGTATCTGTACACCCTCCACCGAGTCGTACTCTCTGTTTCCCCATACCAGGGCTGTGTAGCACAGTAAGGCCCTGATAGTTGAACGTCTGGATTGACGATCGCTGTACCCCAAATACAACTCAAGGCTTGGCCAAAGCAGCTTTAGTTTTTAGATAATACTAATAAATTAATTTTAAATTGCATCGTGCATTCAGTCTTTCATGGTTTAGGGGGAGGCACAGTGATCTAATAACACAATGCTGCATTTTAATTTTATTTGAACGATGTCTGAAATCTAACTGGTGTTTCTTACGTATTTTTTCGTGCTACATTCAAATCTTCAATCAGTCAGTTACAACTTAAATTTCAACTGAGATGTGTATTTTTTGACATTTTTATGATAGGTATGGAAGTCCCAAGTATACATATGAATAGCAATTATATCTACTAATTATGTTAAAACCCCTTCTTTTAGAACTAACCCCCCGACCCGAACGACATTCCTGGCTACGTTAGTGATGTACAAGCAGAAATTCCGTTATTGTCAGTGATTCCCTAAACGCTCTATATGCAATAGAAATATGAAAGTTCATAATATGATTAGTCCATTAGTATATTATACTCATGGACTAATCGTTTATATATACTCATAATACGTTTACATATACTCATGGATTAGTTCTAATCCACGTGTATCGAGAAAACTGATGGGAAAGGCGCACGTAACCAGACAACTCAATTACGCAATAGAGGTGATCTCCCACGTGTTTGGATTCTCTCGGTCTTTATATCTGTAGGTGTGATCTTCACATTGGATGTGGAGTTTCACCGTCACCAGTGGCGGATCTAGGGGGTGGCACGGGGGCACAGCCCCCAGCCGAATGAAAAATACACTAGATATAATGTAGAATTTTATGATTTAGGAAGAAACGTATTGATAAAAACCTGGGGAAATCTTACATTACAAGTACAACCCCAGGCAACAAAGAATTACTGTGGGCATCAAATTTAAGAACTTAAGAACAAGAATTTAAAAAGTTCACAGTCATGCAGCATGGTTATAAGAGCGAATTTTCGAAGAACATCAACCACGTTTTTCCATCTTCAAAGTGCTCCACTATGTGAACGCAATAAGATATCGCAATTCAGATTTCACCATCATGTTCCGGGTTAAAAACACCCTTTAAAATGAGGTGTCACTTGTCAGAATGTTTCATTTTGGGAATTTATGGGTTATCCCCCCCCCCCGTAAACACCCCGAAACCCTCCTTAGGTTATGGATTTTTCAACGCTGAACAATGGATCATGCTGCCAACAAGGGTTCGGTTTTGGTGAAAATCCTACCCTATGCAGTGATTAATATATTATGAAATAAAATATTGCTAGATGAAAATGTATCAAAAAAATAAATTCTATCGAGAGTTATCGTCCGGAGTGACACATACGTAAACATATAAATATATACTTATACATATATTTTAAATTTTCGAGGGAAAGAAAAGATAACATAAAAAGAGGGTTTTGGTATGAACGGATTTTCATACCAAAGCAACGGATTTTGGTATGAAAATTTTCCGGAAATTCGAGTTTTACAAATTTTGGACCCAGAACAATAGCTACATTTTCTTCGAAAATTCGCCAAGGGTTGTGTTACTCACCCGAGTAATGAACGACGTAGCGAGCGAAACGAGCCGCATCGCTGACAGCCGGAGGCGGCGGAAGTCTTCTTGGAGCCTGCGCCCTCGTTTCTGACGACGGTCCTCGGATGTACTCGATGATGATGTCTCCAGACGCGCAAGCCGACATCCAACAAACGGCCGCGACGGCCAACAACATAGCGGACTTCATCTTCCTACGGTTTCCCTACGGCGAATGGTTCGGATCTTCTAACGTTCAATCCCTGGAACAATAATAGCGGGACTCGAAATACAACCAGTTGTATTGTGCTCGATATCAAACCAACTCAGTGAAACAGAACAGTAGTCCCTCTCTTCCAACTGATAAGATAGTTAATATTAATACATGATAATTCACATTCTTTGTTAATCTGCCTCGGTTACGACCTTCAAACGTATTTTTTCTCCCATTTTCCGTATAAAACCCGATCTCCTACGTGATAATTCTACTATTTTGAATAATCAACTCTCCACACTGATTCAGTACTACGATATTATGTAATCATTCCGGGAGGGAGACACCATCGACAGATTCCCCGTTCACACAGATATCGCCTGCCGCTACTTATTGAGTGATGGTGTCTTGTCCCACTTTGTTCAACTCATCTCAGTGATTCAATCTTATTAACGTAGCCACTGCCATATTTACCATTTCAAAACAAAAACTTAACGTCAACGCACAAAAACTTCCGAATTCCGTACATATGCAGGACATTTGTGCCCCAACCATATTGGCTTGGGCCAAATTGCTCGTTTAAATCCCTCTTGGGGGTCGTGAAATAAAATTCAGCGAACCCCAGACGCCCCAATTTTGGTTAATTATCTTTGATAATGAACCTTTGGAATCGTCCAAGAAACCCCCCCCCCCCCTCCTCAAAATATGAGGGTTTACGTTTTAAGATACGTAGATTCCAAAAATCGAATTTTAAGAAAAATCCGTCCGTCCGCCGCACTTTGCCTAGTTAGCGTTGAGACAAAAATTACGAAATTTGGTTCACGGGTTCAAACCAACCCCACAATAATCCTTGGAACTTTTAAAAACCCTACGTCAATGGGAAGGGGTTCAAAGTGAATTTTGAAACTTAAAAACTCAACTTTCGCGAAAATTTCAAGTTTAAGTTTGAACGAGTCTATGGCACTTTGCCCAGTTAGCGTTGTGCAAAAATTACAAAATTTGGTTCACAAGTTCGGATTAACCCCACAATGATCCTCGAACATGTGCATAACCTTAGGTCGAAGGAAAGAGGTTCAAACGAATTTCAAGATTGAACAAAGTTTTTTTCAACTTCTCGATGTGCTAGAGACTTGAAATTTTAAATATGATATACATATTTAATTTAACATAATATATATATATTATATACAACATATTATGTCAGAATTGGATGACAATGCAATATTCACTCGGTTTCTTGTCTGTAAAATTGTTTAAACTATTCTCATTTGTTTAAACAAATTAAACGTTAATTATATTAGGACGATGAGCTACAGTTTCATCCATAATTTCGTGAATGAGACAGTAGGGTGATCTGTCCAAAGAAAATAACAAACCGTTGTGTCAAGAATTTGGAGAACTTTTATTTTGCGATTCTAATGATCATTCAGCGAGACCTCTTTTTGAATTATCGTAAAACCGGTCTTACCCCTTGTACATTTTGCTGGAAATGGCCGATTTCGGACTTATACCAGTACTACTGGCCGAATGATTTGTTTGCACCAGTATCGCTCCCAGCGCGCGTCATGAGGCTGCGACGCTTTCTAGGTTGAGCTTTAGATTTGAAAGCATAAAAACCACGACATTTTCAGACTTATGTCAGTTTCTCGCGTATAACTCGAAAAGTACGCGTCATACAGAAAATTTCACTCATATCCGTTTTAAAGAAAATTAAATTTTGGCATCGAATAGCGTTGAAACATTGACATCGGTCCAGCCGTTCAGCCGACATCGCTCGTCAAAGATAGGCGATTCTTACCAACTTTGCTAAAACGTTGACAACTCTCAACTTCTAACGGCTGTAGGTTGAAAATGACTGCTCTGATTGAAAAATGTCATGGGGCCAAAGTTGTAGGAAATTCATTTCTAATTTAGATGCTATTTGAAATTTGCTCACTCCAGTGCTGTGATATGAATTTTTAACAAATACTTCTTTTTTGTACTAACTTTCCTGGACTATATGAATAGGCTCGTCAAATAGTTTATCACTCAAAGGAACTTAGTACTTGAATACGAACATTGGTTCCTAGGACCTCTTCAACTAGTTCACTAAAATAGATTGGTGATAACTTACGCGTGAAACTGCTATACGAGGGATCGGTTCACAGTAAAAGTGGTTTATATTAAACCTAATCTAACAATATTAAATATTAAGAAGAACCAAAAAATGGAGTATGGCCTATGAAACTCTATCCTCACTTCACTATTTCCAGTCAAAATTAATTAGGTATCAAAAAATTGAATTCCATCACTTTAGGCTAAAAAAAGTTTTGAACCTAAAGTGATGGAATTCAATTTTTTGATACCTAATACTAATAGAGTTTCATAGGCCATACTCCATTTTTTGGTTCTTCTTATTTAATACGGTTCAAACGATTACATCATCCGTTTTTTGTTTTATTCCGAATTTGAAGGACTCGAGAAAATGTAGGAGTCACAAATTAATTTGAATAGAGAAATTGCGTTTCATCTACCGACAAACAGTCACCACTCCGAAAAATATTTTCTTACCTAATCATCTCAAAATAGAAATTTAGAATTTTCAAATTTGATACGAGTACATGGAAAAAACTCGGTTTGAACGATTAGTCTACAGAAGGGTCTTATCAGTTCCTAATCAGAAGGAAGGCATTTACTTACCCGCCAATGTTTTGTGATGAAACAAGGGAGATCTTTCAAATTGAAAACACTGTTGACCTATTCAGGAAGTTCAATTAGGCTCAATACACAACACAATCGTCCTCCACCGGTGACGATCCAAGCGACACTAAAGTGCTACGTTCAGATTACAAGGCGACAATGCATATTCAGTGTTGAAGTTAGATAACAGACCGACCCTCGCAGCGTTGAACATTCCTCAGTTCTACTGGTGGGGATAAGTACCTACCTGTAGTATTATTATGTAAGTACTACTTATGTGGATTCTTCGTTAGAATTCATAATAATTATACGATAGTAGATTGGTCGGTCTGAATCAAACACATTGGCAGTCTACCCTATATTACGAGTATAATAGATTCTACATATGACTAGGGCATAAATCAGTGCGCCAAAACGTCATTAATAAAAACCCAATGAAAAAAAGACTGTTTTGACTGCAGGTTTTGGAGTACGGCGAGGAGCTGAAGTACTACTGGAGGGACGGCTATGGCTTTGATATCAACTACCGACAAGCTTGTGTTCTTACTCGCGATATCTTGAACCGCCTCGAGTGAGTTTGGTTTACTCCTCGACTTCTACTCATATCCAAAATGGTCATCTCAGCAGTAAATCTTATAATTCATTATCTAATTGGCGCTTGATTTCTTTCTTTCAGATCTCCAAAAGAAAATGGCGAAAACGCCTTATTCTATTTCACCCATTCAGGGACTGTTCTCAAGTTACTGTCCCATCTTGGCCTCTACAAAGATACGTTCCAGCTCAAACATAACGTTGCGGGGGGAGCTGAGACGCGAGCGACAGTGGAGAGCGTCCTACATTGATACCTTTGGAGCAAACGTCGTATTGGTTCTACATAAGTCAGTGTTATTGTATAAAACGTAAACCTGCGTAATTATGAGGCTAAAATTCACTACACTTCGTGTAAGAACATTGTTGAAATAATGGCAATAATATGATAATACAAACGAGCTATGGAATGGAATGTGGTTGCTAGCAGGAAGCTTTCTTAAGGTTCGTAGGGCTAAGCGTCAGAACGGTTCAGAACTTACCACGCTCCCTTTGGGGCGTTCGTTTAGTCACAGAACTCGTCCAGTATCAAGAGTCGCTGTTCATTTAGTCCGTTCAACAGCAGACTGGTGATACTGAACGAGTTCTGTGACTAAACAAACGCCCCAAAGGGAGCGTGGTAAGTTCTGAACGCTTAGCCGAACGAACCTTTAGTAACAAGCTAACAATACTCTCTGATTCACTACAAGTATGCACTAACATTTTACTTTAGTTTTAGAGAAAATTCGATTTGGAGGGAGCAGCTCCTTGTGCCCTTATCCAAACTAACTGTGTACATTAATATCCAAGCCCGTTCTTCTTGAAAGCTGTTAGAGCTTTGCTTTGGCAGGAAAGTCTCAAAACAGCATATCAACTCCCTAGGATTTTAGAGACATAATAAAGAAACAGAAATCCAATTTTCCGAGAGTTTCCCTTCAGATACTAGTTGTGTAGCTATAATTATACATGATAAGCTTGTATCATATACTCCTATCACTGGACATGTTCAAAGATATTAATAAGTACAATCTATTTTGTTCATTCTTTTTTTTTTTAAATAAACATTTTCTTTCTTTGCAGACACATCTATTTGTCTAATACCTATCGAATAATCAAATGGGATCATACGTATGCCAAACTCCACCGTCAGCAGCCTTCAACCTCCTCCATAGCATGCCCCCAACCTACATCGGAAGAGATGAGTCTCCGTCCATCGGTGATTTTCCACACCAACCAACGGACTGACACCTCTGGGAATCATATTACCAGAAAACCGCGACAGGGGTGGGCATCTAAGATTTAAGCGCCTCCAGGTATGATGGGTGATGTAGTTTTACGGCAAGAGGACAGTGCAGTTGATGTATATTTCCATAATTTAAATAATCTCAAGGCTGTTGAGTTTTTCCTAAATTGTAATATAGGCAAAATATTATTTTACAACTTTACCTACGTGAATATACCAATGCATGGAAGGGATTGAAATTTAGCTTATGGTTAGAATGCACATTTGAAAAGCCACACTAGAGCTATCAAACGTCTTTACCAAGTGAGCTGCTGCTAGCAAATTTCAAAACTAAGGCTCTCGTAGTAGTGTTAGGTAGTGAGAACCTTGAGAGTGTCTTGGATAGTCAGTTTGAAATAATGCTGGCTGAATTGGAGTCTTTCCAGAAGAAAGGTTCAGGATGGACTCTACTAAACGTGATGGCATTTTGTTGAAAATGTCTAAATACCGACCTTTGAAAGGAGGAGCTGCGTATATTCCTCTCCCCCGAAAGATCGCAGCCACGAAGAGTATCATCAACGTAGTTAATCACGGCGATGTATATTGTTTTAAATATGCCATTCTCGGATCGTTCACAAACGAGGGAGATAACAATACCAATCGACCTTATTTCTATAAAGACTTTGTGCATAACATTGATTTTACCTGCCTTCAATTTCCGGTCAATCCATGTGACATATCGGTCTTTGAAAAAAGGAACAATTTTAGTGTAAATCTATATACTATAGATGATAAAGATGATGTATACCCTTTATTGATATCCAAATATGCGAATCAAGCCGTTTTACATTTCAATTTACTATATTTGAAAGACGGTGAAAACCGCCATTATTGTTATATAAGAAATTTAAGTAGATTAGTTAATGATCAAATTAATAACCATCGCTCCCATCATGAAATATGTCATCGTTGTTTTAAAACTTATAATAGTGACTGTTCAGGTATGTCGGCAAAAGATAGGCTCAGAGAACATGAACAGTTCTGTATAAATTTTCCCCCCATTCGATATCAATTTCCAGCGGATGAATTTGTTAAATTTAATAAAATACAGCATATGACTAATGTCCCATTTGTGATTTATGCAGATATTGAATGTTTGCTGAAAGACATTAGGTCCTCCTCCCATTCCAATAATAATATAATGAGTCAATCATGGACTACTGACATGGATCTGCATATACCCACGTGTACAGGGCTCTATTTGAAGTCTTATTATCCCGAATTGATAGAGTCTCAACTGACAATCCGCAACCAGACTGCACGAATCCGCAACCAGAATTGAGCCATCACGTCCTGAATTTGTGCTAGACTCCAAAAATGGGTTAAAAACAGAGAAAATCGTCAGAAACCCGCGTTACTGGCGTATACGTTTGATGCAATTGCTCATATCCGTAGTATTTTAGCCTGCTGAGCACGAATCCGCGACCAGAATTGAGCCAGCACGTCCTGAATTTGTGCTAGACTCCAAAAATGGGTTAAAAACAGAGAAAATCGTCAGAAACCCGCGTTACTGGCGTATACGTTTGATGCAATTGGTCATATCCGTAGTATTTTAGCCTGCTGAGCACGAATCCGCGACCAGAATTGAGCCAGCACATCCTGAATTTGTGCTAGACTCCAAAAATGGGTTAAAAACAGAGAAAATCGTCAGAAACCCGCGTTACTGGCGTATACGTTTGATGCAATTGCTCATATCCGTAGTATTTTAGCCTGCTGAGCACGAATCCGCGACCAGAATTGAGCCAGCACGTCCTGAATTTGTGCTAGACTCCAAAAATGGGTTAAAAACAGAGAAAATCGTCAGAAACCCGCGTTACTGGCGTATACGTTTGATGCAATTGGTCATATCCGTAGTATTTTGGCCTGCTGAGCACGAATCCGCGACCAGAATTGAGCCAGCACGTCCTGAATTTGTGCTAGACTCCAAAAATGGGTTAAAAACAGAGAAAATCGTCAGAAACCCGCGTTACTGGCGTATACGTTTGATGCAATTGCTCATATCCGTAGTATTTTAGCCTGCTGAGCACGAATCCGCGACCAGAATTGAGCCAGCACGTCCTGAATTTGTGCTAGACTCCAAAAATGGGTTAAAAACAGAGAAAATCGTCAGAAACCCGCGTTACTGGCGTATACGTTTGATGCAATTGGTCATATCCGTAGTATTTTAGCCTGCTGAGCACGAATCCGCGACCAGAATTGAGCCAGCACGTCCTGAATTTGTGCTAGACTCCAAAAATGGGTTAAAAACAGAGAAAATCGTCAGAAACCCGCGTTACTGGCGTATACGTTTGATGCAATTGGTCATATCCGTAGTATTTTAGCCTGCTGAGCACGAATCCGCGACCAGAATTGAGCCAGCACGTCCTGAATTTGTGCTAGACTCCAAAAATGGGTTAAAAACAGAGAAAATCGTCAGAAACCCGCGTTACTGGCGTATACGTTTGATGCAATTGCTCATATCCGTAGTATTTTGGCCTGCTGAACACGAATCCGTAACCAGAATTGAGCCAGCACGTCCTGAATTTGTGCTAGACTCCAAAAATGGGTTAAAAACAGAGAAAATCGTCAGAAACCCGCGTTACTGGCGTATACGTTTGATGCAATTGCTCATATCCGTAGTATTTTGGCCTGCTGAACACGAATCCGTAACCAGAATTGAACCAGCACGTCCTGAATTTGTGCTGGACTCCAAAAATGGGTTAAAAACAGAGAAAATCGTCAGAAACCCGCGTTACTGGCGTATACGTTTGATGCAATTGCTCATATCCGTAGTATTTTGGCCTGCTGAACACGAATCCGTCACCAGAATTGAGCCAGCACGTCCCGAATTTGTGCTAGACTCCAAAAATGGGTTAAAAACAGAGAAAATCGTCAGAAACCCGCGTTACTGGCGTATACGTTTGATGCAATTGCTCATATCCGTAGTATTTTGGCCTGCTGAACACGAATCCGTAACCAGAATTGAGCCAGCACGTCCTGAATTTGTGCTAGACTCCATAAATGGGTTAAAAACAGAGAAAATCGTCAGAAACCCGCGTTACTGGCGTATACGTTTGATGCAATTGCTCATATCCGGAGTATTTTGGCCTGCCGAACACGAATCCGTAACCAGAATTGAGCCAGCACGTCCTGAATTTGTGCTGGACTCCAAAAATGGGTTAAAAACAGAGAAAATCTTCAGAAACCCGCGTTACTGGCGTATACGTTTGATGCAATTGCTCATATCCGTAGTATTTTGGCCTGCTGAACACGAATCCGTAACCAGAATTGAGCCAGCACGTCCTGAATTTGTGCTAGACTCCAAAAATGGGTTAAAAACAGAGAAAATCGTCAGAAACCCGCGTTACTGGCGTATACGTTTGATGCAATTGCTCATATCCGTAGTATTTTGGCCTGCCGAACACGAATCCGTAACCAGAATTGAGCCAGCACGTCCTGAATTTGTGCTGGACTCCAAAAATGGGTTAAAAACAGAGAAAATCTTCAGAAACCCGCGTTACTGGCGTATACGTTTGATGCAATTGCTCATATCCGTAGTATTTTGGCCTGCTGAACACGAATCCGTAACCAGAATTGAGCCAGCACGTCCTGAATTTGTGCTAGACTCCAAAAATGGGTTGAAAACAGAGAAAATCGTCAGAAACCCGCGTTACTGGCGTATACGTTTGATGCAATTGCTCATATCCGTAGTATTTTGGCCAGCTGAACACGAATCCGTAACCAGAATTGAACCAGCACGTCCTGAATTTGTGCTGGACTCCAAAAATGGGTTAAAAACAGAGAAAATCGTCAGAAACCCGCGTTACTGGCGTATACGTTTGATGCAATTGCTCATATCCGTAGTATTTTGGCCTGCTGAGCACGAATCCGCAACCAGAATTGAGCCATCACGTCCTGAATTTGTGCTAGACTCCAAAAATGGGTTAAAAACAAGAAAATCGTCAGAAACCCGCGTTACTGGCGTATACGTTTGATGCAATTGCTCATATCCGGAGTATTTTGGCCTGCTGAGCACGAATCCGCGACCAGAATTGAGCCATCACGTCCTGAATTTGTGCTAGACTCCAAAAATGGGTTAAAAACAGAAAAAATCGTCAGAAACCCGCGTTACTGGCGTTTACGTTTGATTCAATTGCTCATATCCGTAGTATTTTCGCCTGCTGAGCACGAATCCGCGACCAGAATTGAGCCATCACGTCCTGAATTTGTGCTAGACTTCAAAAATGGGTTAAAAACAGAGAAAATCGTCAGAAACCCGCGTCACTGGCGTATACGTTTGATGCAATTGCTCATATCCGGAGTATTTTGGCCTGCTGAGCACAAATCCGCGACCAGAATTGAGCCATCACGTCCTGAATTTGTGCTAGACTCCAAAAATGGGTTAAAAACAGAGAAAATCGTCAGAAACCCGCGTTACTGGCGTATACGTTTGATGCAATTGCTCATATCCGTAGTATTTTGGCCTGCTGAGCACGAATCCGCGACCAGAATTGAGCCATCACGTCCTGAATTTGTGCTAGACTCCAAAAATGGGTAAAAACAGAGAAAATCGTCAGAAACCCGCGTTACTGGCGTAGGTATACGATTGATGCAATTGCTCATACCCGTAGTATTTTGGCCTGCTGAGCACGAATCCGCAACCAGAATTGAGCCATCACGTCCTGAATTTGTGCTAGACTCCAAAAATGGGTTAAAAACAGAGAAAATCGTCAGAAACCCGCGTTACTGGCGTATACGTTTGATGCAATTGGTCATATCCGGAGTATTTTGGCCTGCTGAGCACGAATCCGCGACCAGAATTGAGCCATCACGTCCTGAGTTTGTGCTAGACTCCAAAAATGGGTTAAAAACAGAGAAAATCATCAGAAACCCGCGTTACTGGCGTATACGTTTGATGCAATTGCTCATATCCGTAGTATTTTGGCCTGCTGAGCACGAATCCGCGACCAGAATTGAGCCATCACGTCCTGAATTTGTGCTAGACTCCAAAAATGGGTAAAAACAGAGAAAATCGTCAGAAGTCAAAATCGTCAGTCTAACCATCCCTAACCATCCCTAACCATCCAAAAAGTTGACTTCATATCGACTCGAGGTGTTTGTTTGAGTTCGAATGGACCTTCAAGAAGACCAATTGTCGACTCAAATACTTCGTGAAAACGAAAAAAAGTTGACTTCAAATCGACTCGAGGTATTGATTTGAGTTCGAATGGACCTTCAAGAAGAGCAATTGTCGACTCAAATACTTCGTGAACACGAAAAAAAGTTGACTTCATATCGACTCGAGGTGTTTATTTGAGTTCGAATGGACCTTCAAGAAGACCAATTGTCGACTCAAATACTTCGTGAAAACGAAAAAAATTTGACTTCATATCGAATCGAGGTGTTTATTTGAGTTCGAATGGACCTTCAAGAAGACCAATTGTCGACTCAAATACTTCGTGAAAACGAAAAAAAATTGATTTCATATCGACTCGAGGTGTTGGTTTGAGTTCGAATGGACCTTCAAGAAGAGCAATTGTCGACTCAAATACTTCGTGAAAACGAAAAAAAGTCGACTTCATATCGACTCGAGGTGTTGATTTGAGTTCGAATGGACCTTCAAGAAGAGCAATTGTCGACTCAAATACTTCGTGAAAACGAAAAAAAGTTGACTTCATATCGACTCGAGGTGTTGGTTTGAGTTCGAATGGACCTTCAAGAAGAGCAATTGTCGACTCAAATATTTCGTGAAAACGAATAAAAGTCGACTTCATATCGACTCGAGGTGTTGATTTGAGTTCGAATGGACCTTCAAGAAGAGCAATTGTCGACTCAAATACTTCGTGAAAACGAAAAAAAGTTGACTTCATATCGACTCGAGGTGTTGGTTTGAGTTCGAATGGACCTTCAAGAAGAGCAATTGTCGACTCAAATATTTCGTGAAAACGAATAAAAGTCGACTTCATATCGACTCGAGGTGTTGATTTGAGTTCGAATGGACCTTCAAGAAGAGCAATTCTCGACTCAAATACTTCGTGAAAACGAAAAAAAGTTGACTTCATATCGACTCGAGGTGTTGATTTGAGTTCGAATGGACCTTCAAGAAGAGCAATTGTCGACTCAAATACTTCGTGAAAACGAAAAAAGTTGACTTCATATCGACTCGAGGTGTTGATTTGAGTTCGAATGGTCCTTCAAGAAGAGCAATGTCGACTCAAATACTTCGTGAAAACGAAAAAAAGTTGACTTCATATCGACTCGAGGTGTTGATTTGAGTTCGAATGGACCTACAACAAGACCAATTGTCGACTCAAATACTTCGTGGAAACGAAAAAAAGATGACTTCATATCGACTCGAGGTGTTGATTTGAATTCGAATGGACCTTCAAGAAGAGCAATTGTCGACTCAAATACTTCGTGAAAACGAAAAAAAGTCGACTTCATATCGAATCGAGGTGTTTATTTGAGTTCGATTGGACCTTGAAGAAGACCAATTGTCGACTCAAATACTTCGTGAAAACGAAAAAAAGTTGACTTCATATAGACTCGAGGTGTTGATTTGAGTTCGAATGGACCTTCAAGAAGAGCAATTGTCGACTCAAATACTTCGTGAAAACGAAAAAAAGTTGACTTCATATCGACTCGAGGTGTTTGTCTGAGTTCGAATGGACCTTCAAGAAGACCAATTGTCGACTCAAATACTTCGTGAAAACGAAAAAAAGTTGACTTCATATAGACTCGAGGTGTTGATTTGAGTTCGAATGGACCTTCAAGAAGAGCAATTGTCGACTCAAATACTTCGTGAAAACGAAAAAAAGTTGACTTCATATCGACTCGAGGTGTTGATTTGAGTTCGAATGGACCTTCAAGAAGACCAATTGTCGACTCAAATACTTCGTGAAAAAGAAAAAAAGTTGACTTCATATCGACTCGAGGTGTTGATTTGAGTTCGAATGGACCTTGAAGAAGACCAATTGTCGACTCAAATACTTCGTGAAAACGAGAAAAAGTTGATTTCATATCGACTCGAGGTGTTGATTTGAGTTCGAATGGACCTTCAAGAAGAGCAATTGTCGACTCAAATACTTCGTGAAAACGAAAAAAAGTCGACTTCATATCGACTCGAGGTGTTGATTTGAGTTCGAATGGACCTTCAAGAAGACCAATTGTCGACTCAAATACTTCGTGAAAACGAAAAAAAGTTGACTTCATATCGACTCGAGGTGTTGATTTGAGTTCGAATGGACCTTGAAGAAGACCAATTGTCGACTCAAATACTTCGTGAAAACGAAAAAAAGTTGACTTCATATCGACTCGAGGTGTTGATTTGAGTTCGAATGGACCTTCAAGAAGAGCAATTGTCGACTCAAATACTTCGTGAAAACGAAAAAAAGTTGACTTCATATCGACTCGAGGTGTTTGTCTGAGTTCGAATGGACCTTCAAGAAGACCAATTGTCGACTCAAATACTTCGTGAAAACGAAAAAAAGTTGACTTCATATAGACTCGAGGTGTTGATTTGAGTTCGAATGGACCTTCAAGAAGAGCAATTGTCGACTCAAATACTTCGTGAAAACGAAAAAAAGTTGACTTCATATCGACTCGAGGTGTTTATTTGAGTTCGAATGGACCTTCAAGAAGAGCAATTGTCGACTCAAATACTTCGTGAAAACGAAAAAAAGTTGACTTCATATCGACTCGAGGTATTTGTTTGAGTTCGAATGGACCTTCAAGAAGAGCAATTGTCGACTCAAATACTTCGTGAAAACGAAAAAAAGTTGACTTCATATCGACTCGAGGTTTTTATTTGAGTTCGAATGGACCTTCAAGAAGAGCAATTGTCGACTCAAATACTTCGTGAAAACGAAAAAAAGTTGACTTCATATCGACTCGAGGTGTTTGTTTGAGTTCGAATGGACCTTCAAGAAGACCAATTGTCGACTCAAATACTTCGTGAAAACGAAAAAAAGTTGACTTCAAATCGACTCGAGGTGTTGATTTGAGTTCGAATGGACCTTCAAGAAGAGCAATTGTCGACTCAAATACTTCGTGAACACGAAAAAAAGTTGACTTCATATCGACTCGAGGTGTTGATTTGAGTTCGAATGGACCTTCAAGAAGAGCAATTGTCGACTCAAATACTTCGTGAAAACGAAAAAAAGTTGACTTCATATCGACTCGAGGTGTTTATTTGAGTTCGAATGGACCTTCAAGAAGACCAATTGTCGACTCAAATACTTCGTGAAAACGAAAAAAAATTGATTTCATATCGACTCGAGGTGTTGGTTTGAGTTCGAATGGACCTTCAAGAAGAGCAATTGTCGACTCAAATACTTCGTGAAAACGAAAAAAAGTCGACTTCATATCGACTGGAGGTGTTGATTTGAGTTCGAATGGACCTTCAAGAAGAGCAATTGTCGACTCAAATACTTCGTGAAAACGAAAAAAAGTTGACTTCATATTGAATCGAGGTGTTTATTTGAGTTCGAATGGACCTTCAAGAAGACCAATTGTCGACTCAAATATTTCGTGAAAACGAATAAAAGTCGACTTCATATCGACTCGAGGTGTTGATTTGAGTTCGAATGGACCTTCAAGAAGAGCAATTGTCGACTCAAATACTTCGTGAAAACGAAAAAAAGTTGACTTCATATAGACTCGAGGTGTTGATTTGAGTTCGAATGGACCTTCAAGAAGAGCAATTGTCGACTCAAATACTTCGTGAAAACGAAAAAAAGTTGACTTCATATCGACTCGAGGTGTTTATTTGAGTTCGAATGGACCTTCAAGAAGACCAATTGTCGACTCAAATACTTCGTGAAAACGAAAAAAAGTTGACTTCATATCGACTCGAGGTGTTGATTTGAGTTCGAATGGACCTTCAAGAAGAGCAATTGTTGACTCAAATACTTCGTGAAAACGAAAAAAAGTTGACTTCATATCGAATCGAGGTGTTTATTTGAGTTCGAATGGACCTTCAAGAAGACCAATTGTCGACTCAAATACTTCGTGAAAACGAGAAAAAGTTGATTTCATATCGACTCGAGGTGTTGATTTGAGTTCGAATGGACCTTCAAGAAGAGCAATTGTCGACTCAAATACTTCGTGAAAACGAAAAAAAGTCGACTTCATATCGACTCGAGGTGTTGATTTGAGTTCGAATGGACCTTCAAGAAGACCAATTGTCGACTCAAATACTTCGTGAAAACGAAAAAAAGTTGACTTCATATCGACTCGAGGTGTTGATTTGAGTTCGAATGGACCTTGAAGAAGACCAATTGTCGACTCAAATACTTCGTGAAAACGAAAAAAAGTTGACTTCATATCGACTCGAGGTGTTGATTTGAGTTCGAATGGACCTTCAAGAAGAGCAATTGTCGACTCAAATACTTCGTGAAAACGAAAAAAAGTTGACTTCATATCGACTCGAGGTGTTTGTCTGAGTTCGAATGGACCTTCAAGAAGACCAATTGTCGACTCAAATACTTCGTGAAAACGAAAAAAAGTTGACTTCATATAGACTCGAGGTGTTGATTTGAGTTCGAATGGACCTTCAAGAAGAGCAATTGTCGACTCAAATACTTCGTGAAAACGAAAAAAAGTTGACTTCATATCGACTCGAGGTGTTTATTTGAGTTCGAATGGACCTTCAAGAAGACCAATTGTCGACTCAAATACTTCGTGAAAACGAAAAAAAGTTGACTTCATATCGACTCGAGGTGTTGATTTGAGTTCGAATGGACCTTCAAGAAGAGCAATTGTTGACTCAAATACTTCGTGAAAACGAAAAAAAGTTGACTTCATATCGAATCGAGGTGTTTATTTGAGTTCGAATGGACCTTCAAGAAGACCAATTGTCGACTCAAGTACTTCGTGAAAACGAAAAAAAGTTGATTTCATATCGACTCGAGGTGTTTATTTGAGTTCGAATGGACCTTCAAGAAGAGCAATTGTCGACTCTAATACTTCGTGAAAACGAAAAAAAGTCGACTTCATATCGACTCGAGGTGTTGATTTGAGTTCGAATGGACCTTCAAGAAGACCAATTGTCGACTCAAATACTTCGTGAA
The DNA here is from genome assembly GCA_963920205.1 of Stenodema calcarata. Taxonomy (NCBI): domain Eukaryota; kingdom Metazoa; phylum Arthropoda; class Insecta; order Hemiptera; family Miridae; genus Stenodema; species Stenodema calcarata. The sequence goes on along the minus strand of OY986056.1, from coordinate 3,610,667 downwards.
AACGAAAAAAAGTTGACTTCATATCGACTCGAGGTGTTGATTTGAGTTCGAATGGACCTTCAAGAAGATCAATTGTCGACTCAAATACTTCGTGAAAACGAAAAAAAGTCGACTTCATATCGACTCGAGGTGTTGATTTGAGTTCGAATAAGGGTGTGATTATAGACACACCGCGTATCTATAACGAAACAAAATATTATTTACACACCGGAAAAGCTTTTCCAGCGTGTAAATATTTTGTTTCCTTATAGACACGCGGTGTGTATATAATCACTCCCAAACTTGTTTGAACCCTTGAACCAAATTCCGTAATTTTAGCTCAACGCTAACTTGGCCAAGTGCCAATATCTTCGATAATTAACCATTGGAATCGCCCAAAGAAAAAAATGTTTTAACCCCCTCTCAAAATTTGTTGGTTTACGTTTCAAGATACGTAGATACCGTCCGCCGTACGCCGTGTTAATTTTATTATTATCAATTATCACTAATTATTAACAATTTTATCAAGTACCTACTGAAAATTATTATAATTTATTGTTAGGTATTAATAATTCGTATTTATTATTAATAATAATTATTATTAGTTATGAATAATTAATACGATATAATTCTGGGGTTTTTAATACTACGTCGGTAATAATTTTTCTCTAAAAGAAGTACCTACCAACAAACATTCGAAATTACCTTCATTTCCGTAGCACAAAACGCACCTCAGAACAACAAACTCGACATCACTTAAGCCATATGATGTTCCAAAGAGCTTGTTAGTATGAAAATGGACCTGTATTTCAACAGTTTGATTCAAGATCGTGTTGTGAGGCACAATCTTTGAGCCGTCATTGTGAACGAACGGCTGGTCGTACAAAGCTGCGGATGGTCTTAAAAAATTCTACGGAACAAACTCTATCTAATTATGTAATAAAAAACATACCGTTGTATATGAATTTTTCGAGTTTTGGAATTTTCAAAATTTCAAAATTCGTTTTGAACCCCTTCCCCTTGACGACCTAGGGTTATGAAAAGTTTCGTGGATCATTGTGGGGCTGGTCCAAACCCAGAAACCAAATTTCGTAATTTTAACTCAACGCTAACTGGGCAAAGTGCCTCGTACGGTGTACGGCGGACGGACGGATTTTTTTTTATTCGATTTTCTGAATCTACGTATCTTGAAACGTAAACCAACAAATTTTGAGGGGGGGGGGGTTAAAAAAATTTTTTCTTTGGGCGATTCCAATGGTTCATTATCGAAGATAATAAACCAAAAACGGTAGGCACTATAAAAGGGGGAGTTTGATCAGTGGGTAAAAAAATGTTTATAAAAAAATTGTTTTAATGCAAAATGTTGTTGTTTGAACAAATGGATACACGAATTTGTAATGAACTAGTTTTGAACATCAGACTTATCAACTGTTTAGGGTCACTACACCCTCTGACGACAAAACAACTTTAAATCGCCCAACTTTATTTGCATTTAAGCTTGAATTTTTGATCGAAGTAACGAGATAATCTCAAAGTTGATCAAACCGTGATGAGATAATGTCCTCCAGAGCCTGGTATTCTATGTTTATAATAATCGAATTTGAGTTCAAATAGTCAAACCCCGAAAATCAGTAGAATTAAAATCAGTAGATCTTAATATCTGAAGAAATATGTAGACTTATAGCTATGTCCCATAGGTTGGTTCACACTCCTTCACCTATTTTGAAACTGAGCGCCATTGTCCTGAATTAGCCTTTTAGAGTAAAATCAGCTGAAGTGGCAACACTGTGGCATTCCCGCCTAAATACCTTAACCTCTGTTTTGATGCAATCCACGTGGGGTAGCTCCTCAGTCAGTTTGAAGTCAGTGTTAAGCGAAGGTGGTTTTATTCTTCACTCTCCTTCACCTATCTGTCCTGGCTACCAGGTAATTATTTTTTTCTAATTTCCTTGAAATTATTCCTCTCGTGAAAAAGTTGTCATGGATGTTTTCTTTTGGCGTTTTTATCTCAATCACATGATGAATTGAGTACCTGTTTACTAAGAAAACCACACTCCTTCACCTCACACTCCTTCACCTAACCCAAAAATGAACATAGGTGAAGGAGTGTGAACCCAGGTGAAGAAGTGTGAATCATAGTCATTATATTACTGTTTCCCATGTAGTTTACCCGAACCAAGAATGAATAGTTCACCATTGAAGAATATAATGAATTTTTGGCATTTACCTAATGTTGGATTTTTAAAAATTCTCTCGTTGGGTACATTCACAATGAAGTAATTTTTGTGGATTATACGCCCTTCCATCATCATTATCAATTTTAAAATATTACTCAAAGCCCCCATTTCACACTCCTTCACCTTGTCCCACAACTGAGGTTGCCAACTTTAGAAAATTGTAATGTATTCGAATAATGAGACAATGTCATCCAGAGCCTGGTATTCTATGTTTATAATAATCGAATTTGAGTTCAAATAGTCAAACCTCGAAAATCAGTAATATCTGAAGAAATATGTAGACTTATAGCTATGTCCCATAGGTTGGTTCACACTCCTTCACCTATTTTGAAACTGAGCGCCATTGTCCTGAATTAGCCTTTTAGAGTAAAATCAGCTGAAGTGGCAACACTGTGGCATTCCCGCCTAAATACCTTAACCTCTGTTTTGATGCAATCCACGTGAGGTAGCTCCTCAGTCAGTTTGAAGTCAGTGTCAAGCGAGGGTGGTTTTATTCTTCACTCTCCTTCACCTATCTGTCCTGGCTACCAGGTAATTATTTTTTTTCTAATTTCCTTGAAATTATTCCTCTAGTGAAAAAGTTGTCATGGATGTTTTCTTTTGGCGTTTTTATCTCAATCACATGATGAATTGAGTACCTGTTTACTAAGAAAACTTCGAAAATGTAACGCGGGACATGCAACGGAGAAATGTAACGCGGGTTTCTGACGATTTTCTCTGTTTTTAACCGATTTTTGGAGGTTAGCACAAATTCAGGACGTGATGGCTCAATTCTGGTCGCGGATTCGTGCTCAGCAGGCCAAAATACTACGGATATGACAATCGCATCAAAAGTATACGCCACTTTTTGTGACAATCCTTGTTCTTTCCACTTACCCTTCATTTCATAAATTAGGAAGAACACTTTACTGAAACCACGTATGAGGTATCTTTACCATTTTTCGTATGAGGTATCACTTATGGGCGATGTAATAATGCAACACGAATCAAAACATATGCACGTTTAATTAACTCCACAGCCATGACAATTTATTTCTGCGATTTTACCGAAGCTGTTTAGAAATTGAAGCAGAAGGTATTTTCACATATTGAAACGTGGTATTATACTATAATAGTTCCTGGACTAGGTATCACGGCGAAGAAGCAACTGCCGAAAGTCAATGTCGCCGTTCTGCAATAGAAAATAATGAAAAGATTAAAAAAGTGTGACTCAAACAGACCAGAAGTTCAATTCTCATTGGGAGGTGCTGAATCCAAGCGTTGGAGCAGCACAATATTATTTACCACGAGGTGAAGACAACGATCACAACTCGTGGGAATGGTGGGAAAACCAATTAATTCTTCAAAAATTGATACATTTCCCGAGTCGCCCTGCTTGCGATTTTAGCCCTATTGGTAGAAATTGGGTTCACCTAAGTCCAATACTCAGAATTACCAATGTCCATCAAGTGGATAGTGGCAGTAGTTTCGAGTTGAGTCACAAGGGAGATGAAGTTTTAAAGACCTCAGAGGCCCAAATACTGAACCAGAAAATTATTCATTCCAGATAAATTCGCACAAAAAATCTGTCCCGGCAATCGAAAGGCTAAGGTCGTAGATGGGCAGGATCGGGCAGGATTTTAAAGGGGGGAAAATTACCCGTAAATTCCCAAAATGATATCTGACATAAAATAAAGACAGTGATTTCTTGGAAAGTTCGCTCTTATAGTCATGCTGCATAAGCATGACTACTGGAATTTTTTTTTTTTTTTTTTTTTTTTTTTACAAATCAAGCATTGTTTAATTAAGTACCTATATCGACATTGTATATATTATATTCTTACATTAGTGAATTCGCCTCGACTGGGTTTCATGTTAACCTCCGATCCTCGGCACAGATTTATGAATTTTGGCGTAGAAAAAGTCGTTTCTGTAACAAAACAAACAAAATGTAGGTACGGGGTCATGAAAAAGACGAGGTGACGACAGCACTGCGGTAGGTACAGAGCAACAAGACCGTGAGACTTGCCTTCGGCCGATACGCGGTACGGATTTGGCCGCTTTGAGGAAGAAATCGTTTCTTCTGACGAGGGGTATGACGTAGTCGACGTACTCGAAACCGTCACCGGGTGGAGCCGCGAACTGCGGGGGTATGAGACTGCTCCCGTCATCTTCTCCCAGCACTTCGCTTGCGCTGCCGAACGGCGACCCGATCAGGAATAGGAGCAATTCTGGAACGTGAATAGAGAAATGTGCAGATATCGATTAATCAACGTATCGATAACACGAGCGTATCCCATCTGGGAAAAACTCTGCAAATTCTTGACACAACGGTTTATTATCTTCCTTGTGCAGATCACCCTTCTGTCTATACCAGACTGTGTTGCAAATCGGCACCATACCATATTCTCACCGTACTCATACCATACCATACGAATTTCTTTCCTATCATACCATACTGTACTATACCAAATCATACATACAATAATATACCATACCATACTCATACCATGTCATACAAACCGAGTGAATATTGAAATGTCATCCATTTCTGACCTATATTTAAAATTTCAAGTAGGTATCTAGCTCATCATCAAAATTTAATTTGTTTAAACAAATAGGTATTATTTAAACAATTTTACAGACAAGAAACCGAGTGAATATTGCATTGTGATCCAGTTCTGACCTATTTTTAAAATTTCAAGTCAATAGCTCATCATCAAAATTTAATTTGTATTATTACAAAAAGGTATTATTTAAACAAAGAAGATAATGAACCGTTGTGTCAAGAATTTGCAGTTAAAGGCTGAGTGGTACCATCGTACGCAGCAGAACTTGCGGGCTCGACGAAAGCTACGAAGAAGGCTAAAGGCTAATACATAAGATGAATAGTCCGTTTCGCCCGCTGCAAGACCTTGTTGCCAGAAAATAATCAAAGAAGGATGGGAAATACGAGATTGATTTTAGTTGATGAAGTGGCGTTGCTAAGTAAAATTCCATGGTGGGGGGGGGGGGGGAGAGAGAGAGAGAAACCTTAATTTTCCCAACTGCTTAACATAGAGTTCCCAACTATTTTTTATTTTAAGAAATCAATTTCTCTACTATTTAAAAAATCTACCAATAATTGGTAGATTTTTTAAATAGTAGAGAAGTTGATTTCTTAAAATAAAAAATTACTATAATAATTATTATTATTATAGTACACTGCACTCACACTCAATTCAGTATTAACAATCTAAAATTATTATCAATTCAGTATCCAAAACTATAATTTTGTATATAAGTATACAAAATTATTCAATTCAAAAATCGTCTAAAAGTTCTACCAATTCATAGGTAGTAAAATTGTATTACTCCAAAAAAATTTGAATAAGAAATGTATCAAATCCCTAACAAACAATTGTGGTAGCAGAGGTAAATATTAATATGAAAAACATTATTTCATTACGAAATTATGAAACTCAAATACTTTTGGACAGTGATATTAAGATTTTAAAATTTCTCCCAAACAAAATTCCAACAAAGCATACCGCTAATTTTTTTTTTTTTTTTTTTTTAACTATGCCACGGCCCGGTTACGGCAATTGTGCCATGCGCTCTCGAGCAGCCCAGTAGAGCGCAGCGGTTCGTTCCCACCGGCACTCAGTCGTCAGCATTGATAGTCATGCATCTTCTAGGGCAGGGCACGTTTCGAGATGGGTTGATGTCATCTCTTCGTCAGAATCACATACCGCTAATTGATCAAACATTTTCTTAAAATAAGGAGTGTATCGCCAAAGACGTTTGATCACAGTTTAAGAAACAAAGTTTATTTTTATTTGTCCAAGTCAAAAAAAATTCAAATTTCAACGCTCCTGAGTTGATGACCTGATTTGGGAGACAGTTTCTGTGATTATTGACATTATTGAATTTGAATGATGAATATTGACAATGAAACAGTTCCTTTGCTTGTGATGTAGGTAAGTATTGTTTGTGATTGTCTGAATTCTAAGTCATAAATTGAAGGTATCTTTTAGTCAAGTTTTTTTTTTTTTTTAAAGTACAAAAATTTGGTAATCTGAGTAGGTATCTGTGATCTTGAAGAAGAATGAAAAGAGAAAAAATATTTATTTCAGTGATTTGTGATAGAGCAAAGTTGTGCCTCTGGCTTATTTTCCGAGACCGTGACGACTTTAGTTTGAATAATTAGGTAGGTACGTATTTTAATTTTGAATCATTTTGAAGTTTGTAACGATTGATCTGTCTTTTTCTAGGTGATTGAAGCGGTTTGACATCTGAAGTTTACTTGAGTCAACTGAAGTTTACTTCAAGTGAGTAACCTAATTTTTGTGAACATTTCTATAATAAAGTCTTGACATTGGAATAAGCAACTTTTCACTTACCTACCTACTAACTATCCCCATACCTAATTGTATAGCACAACCACAAATCGTACTTACTACAACGCAGCACATGTTAAGGTAAAAAAATGCAGCATGGCTATAAGAGCGAATTTTCGAAGAAATAACCGCTTTTATGTAAAATGTGATGTTTGGAACATCTCATTTTAAATTTAGGTTGGGATAGGGGAATAAAAAATGTTTTGAAATCCAGAAGAGATTTGTTGGATACGTAGGTAAAAAATATTGTCTCCATTTCGTGCAGAGTAACACCTCAGTTTATGGATTTTTCAACGCTGAACACGATGATGAAGTCAGAATTGCGATATCTCATTCCGTTATCAGATTAGAGCAGATGAACTGTGAAGAACGTCTCAATAACAACCACGTTTCTTAACCTTCAACGTGCTCCAGTTTGAGAACGGAATGAGATATCGCAATTCTGACTTCACCATCGTGTTCAGCATAAGAAAAAAACTTTAAAATGAGGTCTCACATGTCTGACTGTTTCATTTTGGGAATTTATGGGTGATCCCCCCCCCCCTCATACCTAAAATTCCAAAAAACCCACCATCGTGTTCAGCATTAAAAAAACCTTTAAATTGAGATGTCACTTGTCATACTGTTTCATTTTGAGAATTGATGGGTAGGTAATGCCCCTCCTTCCCCCCATAACTCCCCAAAACCCCCCTCAGGATATAGCTTTTTCAAAACTGAACACGATGATGAAGTCAGAATTGTGATATCTCTTTCCGATATCAGATTAGAGCAGATGAACCGCGAAAAGCATCTCAAGTAAAACCACGTTTCTTCATCTTCAAAATGCTCCAGTTTGGAAATGAAATGAGATATCGCAATTCTGACTTCACCATCGTGTTCAGCATGAAAAAACCTTTAAAATTAGGTGTCACATGTCAGACTGTTTCAAATTTGGACCCCCTTAAAACTTCCCTACACCCCCCTTAGAGTGGCCCGATTCTGCCCATCTTCGAACTTAGCCTGTCGATTGCCAAGACAGATTTTGTGTGCAAATTTGAACTTTTTATCTCCATTCTATCGAGAGTTATCGTCTGGAATGACACATAGGTACATAAATACATAAATATAAATGTAAAAACTTTTCACTTCTACATGTAACCTCACATGAATAGGGCTTTGTTCCATTGCCGAAACGTCGTGAGAAAATAAACACGAAAAAAAGACTAGCTTGGTCATTTTAATACAACCTGCTTCACACTAGTCAATCCCATCAACACAATTTACTTCAAGGGAAGACCACAATGCCCTTACTCAAAGAAATCGAAGAAACCTACTATACAGCCACAACGTCATGAAACTAGTTGAAAAACTCTGCAAATTCTTGACACAACGGTTTATTATCTTCCTTGTGCAGATCACCCTTCTGTCTATATCAGACTGTATTGCAAATCGGCACCATACCATATTCTCACCGTACTCATACCATACCATACGAATTTCTTTCCTATCATACCATACTGTATTATACCAAATCATACATACAATAATATACCATACCATACTCATACCATGTCATACAAACCGAGTGAATATTGAAATGTCATCCATTTCTGACCTATATTTAAAATTTCAAGTATCTAGCTCATCATCAAAATTTAATTTGTTTAAACAAATAGGTATTATTTGAACAATTTTACAGACAAGAAACCGAGTGAATCCAGTTCTGTGGTCCAGTTCTGACCTATTTTTAAAATTTCAAGTCAATAGCTCATCATCAAAATTTAATTTGTATTATTACAAAAAGGTATTATTTAAACAATTTTACAGATGAGAAACCGAGTAAATATTGCAATGTGGTCTATTCTCGACTCACGGTTAAAATTTCTAGACTGAAGTTTACCGGGAAGATGACAAAAGGTAGTTTTATTCTAGGCGTCTGAGGATTGGGTCACATAACGGCCGTTTTCGACGCGAAAGTTTAGTGTTTTTCCTAAACCTTTGCGCGCTCACTGTGAACGAACGGCTGGTCGCACAAAAATCCAATTGGTCTTAAAAGATTCGTAATTTATTAGGTCATTCAAACGTGAACTGAAAATTACACGTTTCAGTTAAATATTTTGAGATATGACATTGTCGAAATTTTAAATTTCGTTTTGAACCCCTTCCCCTTGACCTAGGGTTATGAAAAGTTTCGAGGACCATTGTGGGGCTGGTCCAAACCCAGAAACCGAATTTCGTAATTTTAACTCAACGCTAACTGGGCAAAGTGGCGCGGACGGCGTACGGCGTACGGCGGACGGACGGATTTTGGTTTATTATCTTCGATAATGAACCATTGGAATCGCCCAAAGAAAAAAATTTTTTAACCCCCCCTCAAAATTTGTTGGTTTACGTTTCAAGATACGTAGATTCAGAAAATCGAATTAAAAAAAACTCTGCAAATTCTTGACACAACGGTTCATTATCTTCTTTGTACAGATCACCGTTCTGTCTAGATCACTAGGTCTAAATGTCTAGATCCTAAATGTTAGATTAATTATTATTATCAATTATCACTAATTATTAACAATTTTATCAAGTACCTACCTAGTGAAAATTATTATAATTTATTGTTAGGTATTAATAATTTGTATTTATTATTAATTATGATTAATTAATGCGATATAATTCTGGGGTTTTTAATACTACGTCGGTAATAATTTTTCTATAAAAGAAGTACCTACCAACAAACATTCGAAATTACCTTCATTTCCGTAGCACGAAACGCACCTCAGAACAACCAACTCGACATCACTTAAGCCATATGATGTTCCAAAGAGCTTTTAGTATGAAAATGGACCTGTATTTCAACAGTTTGATTCACGATCGGGTTGTGAGGCACAATCTTTGAGCCCTCATTGTGAACGAACGGCTGGTCGTACAAAGCTGCGGATGGTCTTAAAAAATTCTACGGAACAAACTCTATCGGAATATGAAATAAAAAACATACCGTTCTATATGAATTTTTCGAGATATGGAATTTTCAAAATTTCAAAATTCGTTTTGAACCCCTTCCCCTTGACCTAGGGTTATGAAAAGTTTCGAGGACCATTGTGGGGTTGGTCGAAACCCATAAAAAAAATTTCGTAATTTTAACTCAACGCTAACTGGGCAAAGTGGCGCGGACGGCGGACGGCGTACGGCGTACGGCGTACGGCGTACGGCGGACGGACGGATTTTTTTTTATTCGATTTTCTGAATCTACGTATCTTGAAACGTAAACCAACAAATTTTGAGGGGGGGTTAAAAAAATTTTTTCTTTGGGCGATTCCAATGGTTCATTATCGAAGATAATAAACCAAAATCCGTCCGTCCGCCGTACACCGTCCGTGGCACTTTGCCCAGTTAGCGTTGAGCTAAAATTACGAAATTTGGTTTCTGGGTTTGGACCAGCCCCACAATGGTCCTCGAAACTTTTCATAACCCTAGGTCAAGGGGAAGGGGTTCAAAACGAAATTTAAAATTTCGACGATGTCATATCTCAAAATATTCAACTGAACCGTGTAATTTTTAGTTCACTTTTGAATGACCTGAAAAATTACGAATCTTTTAAGACCAATTGGATTTTTGTGCGACCAGCCGTTCGTTCACAGTTAGCGCGCAAAGGTTTAGGAAAAACACTAAACTTTCGCGTCGAAAACGGTCGTCATGTGGGTCAACCGCCAGACACCCAGAATAAAACTACCTTTTTTCATCTTCCCGGTAAACTACAGTCTAGAAATTTTAACCGTGAGTCGGGGATAGACCACATTGCAATATTCACTCGGTTTCTCATCTGTAACATTGTTTAAATAATACCTATTTGTTTAAACAAATTAAATTTTGATGATGAGCTAGATACATGAAATTTTAAATATAGGTCAGAAATGGATGACATTTCAATATTCACTCGGTTTGTATGACATGGTATGAATATGGTATGGTATATTATTATATGTATGATTTGGTATAGTACAATATGGTATGATAGGAAAGAAATTCGTATGGTATGGTATGAGTACGCTGAGAATATGGTATGGTGCCGATTTGCAACACAGTCTAGTATAGACAGAAGGGTGATCTGCACAAGGAAGATAATAAACCGTTGTGTCAAGAATTTGCAGAGTTTTTGGTTTATTATCTTCGATAATGAACCATTGGAATCGCCCAAAGAAAAAATTTTTTTAACCCCCCCTCAAAATTTGTTGGTTTACGTTTCAAGATACGTAGATTCAGAAAATCGAATAAAAAAAAACTCTGCAAATTCTTGACACAACGGTTCATTATCTTCTTTGTACAGATCACCCTTCTGTCTAGATCACTAGGTCTAAATATCTAGATCCTAAATGTTAGATTAATTATTATTATCAATTATCACTAATTATTAACAATTTAATCAAGTACCTACCTAGTGAAAATTATTATAATTTATTGTTAGGTATTAATAATTCGTATTTATTATTAATGATAATTATTATTAATTATGATTAGTTAATGCGATATAATTCTGGGGTTTTTAATACTACGTCGGTAATAATCTTTCTATAAAAGAAGTACCTACCAACAAACATTCGAAATTACCTTCATTTCCGTAGCACGAAACGCACCTCAGAACAACAAACTCGACATCACTTAAGCCATATGATGTTCCAAAGAGCTTGTTAGTATGAAAATGGACCTGTATTTCAACAGTTTGATTCACAATCGTGTTGTGAGGCACAACCTTTGAGCCGTCATTGTGAACGAACGGCTGGTCGTACAAAGCTGCGGATGGTCTTAAAAAATTCTACGGAACAAACTCTATCTAAATATGAAATAAAAAACATACCGTTCTATATGAATTTTTCGAGATATGAGATTTTCAAATTTTCAAAATTCGTTTTGAACCCCTTCCCCTTGACCTAGGGTTATGAAAAGTTTCGAGGACCATTGTGGGGTTGGTCGAAACCCATAAAAAAAATTTCGTAATTTTAACTCAACGCTAACTGGGCAAAGTGGCGCGGACGGCGTACGGCGGACGGACGGATTTTTTTTTATTCGATTTTCTGAATCTACGTATCTTGAAACGTAAACCAACAAATTTTGAGGGGGGGTTAAAATTTTTTTTTCTTTGGGCGATTCCAATGGTTCATTATCGAAGATAATAAACCAAAAACAAATCACTCAGACCAAGAAAATAATGAATCTAAAGACAGCCAAAACTATGTCGTTAATGAAAATTGAAAATAACAAAATTAACAAACTGGTGGACGACATTAGAAAGAACTGGTTAGTAAACTTAACAGATGTCACAATCCCACCAATAGTTCATAAAATACTTAGTTTAGGAGAAAAATTTTGCACTATTGATAAGAATATACCAATGATAGATATGATTGCAGATGTAGAAAACGCTATAGATTCACTGAACGCTGATGATGACACAAAGAAGGTAGCTAGATGTGACATTGTTAATATTTTGACAAATCTAAAAACAGGAAAACTCCCTCACAACCAGAATAACAACACATTCATCACAGAACAAGAACAAAAGACGACCAAAGAATTTCTGAAACAAAATCCAGAACTAATAGTCCTAAAAGCTGACAAAGGGGCGGTTACTGTCATTATGTCCAAAATAGATTATCACAATAGATTAACCAATATACTTCAGGATGTTACAACCTATACTAAATTAACAAAAGATCCCACCAAAACATTAGAAAGAAACGGCAATAGAATAATTTACAATCTTCATAAAAAGAAAATAATAGATAAATGCACTCAAACACAGCTGGTTTCACACAAATGTATAACCCCACGTATATATGCACTACCCAAGATACACAAAATTCAAGATCCCACACAACTTAGGCCTATTGTCAGTTCAATAGATAGCCCTAACTACAATCTTTCAAAATTTTTAGGTACTTTACTGAAACCCTGTATAGATACCGTATTATTCAACACCAACAATTCCTTCAAAAAAAAAAAAAAAAAAAAAACCTCACATGAATAGGGCTTTGTTCCATTGCCGAAACGTCGTGAGAAAATTAACACGAAAAAAAGACTAGCTTGGTCATTTTAATACAACCTGCTTCACACTAGTCAATCCCATCAACATAAATATATAAATATATATTGCGGGTAAGGATGACCAACACTAGTCGTTGTTATCATTCGGTTTTATTACGACGTTTCGATCGTGGAACACGATCCTAATCATGTATCATGATAATTGTCCGATTGTCCGATCGCGACACAGTAATGTTTGACAAGTACTGTGTCGCGATCGGACAATTATCATGATACATGATTAGGATCGTGTTCCACGATCGAAACGTCGTAATAAAACCGAATGATAACAACGACTAGTGTTGGTCATCCTTACCCGCAATCTACTGTTTCCTAGTCAAAACAACCTCCACTATTTATAAATATATACATATGATTTTTTGTGTCTTTTGGCAGTGAATTCAGGATGGTCTGAAACGGATTTTGGTATACAAATTTTGCGGAATTTCGAGTTTTAAAAATGTTGGACCGAGAACATTAGCTTCCTTTTCTTCGAAAATTCGCTAATTATGACATCATAGCTTATGTACGCTACTTTTTATTTTAATTAATCTACATGAAATAGGCTATACGTTGAAACGGCTTCACACGGGTTCAAATCGAAATAACGACAAAGACGATTGGTTAACGTACATAACAGTTTTTGGCTCTACTGAAAGTAGAGAAATGTCAGATGTGCGAAGCTGCGCCGATATTTTGAATGAAAGAGAAACAAAAGTGGAAGTAATAATAATAGAAGCAGTAATTGTACTAGGATAGAAAATTAAAGTCCATACCTACCAACAAGAAGAGTGTGAGTGAGCATTTCAGCCATGACTGTTGAGCAAGTTGAAGCTCAGTTTTTATATACAAGTTTGGAGCAGGCGGGAAGGCAAAGTACAAGCGCGAGTGGGGAATATGCAGGCGTGGAACAATAGGGGCAGCGGTGTAGTCAGGTATCTTCCATGTGTCTGACAAGCAACTGACAGATCGTTGCCCGGAGTGAATATTTACGAATTTAACAGACTTCAGCTGACTCTGTGATGAGCACCGCTGTCTTCGAATGGAGGCTGCGATATGTTACACCTTCCTAAACCCTAAAGTCCCCAAAACCTCCCCTTGGAGTTGACCATCTACGAACTTGGTGGCATTAAATTTTCAAGATTTTTGAAATTTTTAAGATTGAACGACTGGTCCCACATGCACGGCCTGGATGTTAATCCCTCTACATGCAAGGCCATTATAGTAGGCTCGAGTCAGCGAATCAGTATATTGGATGAATTGGCAGGACTCTATTAGGCTAGGGAGTTATATAATAAATTATGAAAATAAGTTTTTTTTTTAAATGCATTTATTGAAATCAAGATTACAATGTAGTGGTTACAAATTACGATATTAAATGCTACTCCCTCTTTAAGTAGGTATAACTTGCGCTGTGGGGAGGAGTTGAAGTACATACTCGACAATACATCCAATAATCTAAATACAATATAATATAAACAACATAACTCAAAAACAAAATTTACTTTTAAAAACAGAACCAATAGTTATAATGGAATCCGAACATTCTTAGCAATGATTCACTTAGGACCCCACGTAATGGTTTTGGTTTATTATCTTCGATAATGAACCATTGTTTCAGTTTAGTCTTGAATTGGACCAATGACGAGCATGTTCGAATACGTTCAGGCAAATCGTTAAATAGTATCGCACCTCTATGTTCAAAGGCTGCTTGGCCACGAAGTGATCTTCTAAAAGGCATCACTAAAAAGCATCGGTTTGTAGATCTTGTTATACCCTCATTATGGAATGTCAATTCACCGTCTCGCACTAGTTTATACCTTCGCCTAGTTTATACACCGTCTCGCACTAGTTTATGAGTATTTTTTCTATCAAGTCTGGTAGTGGATGGACCCCCCCCCCTTTTTCCTTAAATGAAAAAGGGTTTACAATCTGTTCGAATGCATACCTGAGAACGTTGAGCACGAAGTGAACACTAATGATCTAGAAGTTGGCATTACAGTTACCTACTTGGTTTCTGATGAGGAATGAAGAAGTCTCAATATTCAATTAGTAATTAGTAAAATGCTTCAAGTTTGTTTGGACAAAATGTTTTTAACGATTTTACAATAGTTTATTGAAGATGTTTTTTTTTGTTTTTTTTTCATGAATAAATGGTTACAAAACAAGCTTTGTTGCAATGTTTTTATTCTGATGCCTCGACTACAAAAATGTGGATGTGGAACATCCGGGACCTGGATTCGAAATTGAGTTAGCGTGCACCTAGGTGTAGGTATGGACACCAAATGAAATTAGCCTGTACCAAGGTGTGCATTTGGACACCATATTTTCAAAGGGCTTTATTTTAGTGTAACCAACATACTGAGCGATAACAACTGTCATTGTCATAATATATTATTTGAAGGTAAATCTAAGAGAAAAACAAAAAGTTTTAACAAATTCCTTGGTCCGAAAAGGGTTAATCTATGCTCTTATCTCTATGATCTATGCTCTTTGCTTGATTTGAAGACAGAGGTGCTCATCACAGAGTCAGCTGAAGTAAATATTCACCCGTGCTCAATAAGGGCTCAATGTTGGAAGTAGATCGATAAGTCGTCAACAAGATTATAGTCTATGGGTTCAAATAAAAGCTGTTGGTGAGGGGATTTGAAAAATTAATGTTTTTGGAACCCGGGGGTACCTAGACAAAAGGGTAATAAACCGTTGTGTCTAGAATTTTCAGAGTTTTAAACTAAGTCTATTGAGTCAAGAAATACAAAAAATAATGACTTATTACTTGAATCAGTCTTAAAAAGCCAGTCGAGCTTCAAACTCAATTTAAAATTAGCGACAAGATGAAGGATTTTTCAACGTGAAGATGTAAATGAATGCAAAATGAAGGCGCGGAATTCCAGAGGCCCGATCACCTAGCCAGCGAGCCCTCTGACGTCATAGGCTCTTATGGCGTAGGCTGTGACGTACTAGTTGGCCTCTTACCAGCCGTCTGACGTCATACGCTCGTGCGTCATAGGCTCTGACGTACTAGTTGGCCTCCTGCCAGCCGTCTGACGTCATACGATCGTGCGTCATAGGTGCGTCTGACGTAGTGGCCCGCTGTCGCTGTGTTCTGACGTGATCTGAGGGAAAGGGTGAATCGAGGAAACAAATTTTTCCCGTTTCAGTTTATGTGCCAAAGCAAAGACATGAAAATGTCAACTCCATCCTGTTGTTGATACAATCGAGAATTAAATGCTTGCATACGAGTCTGCTACACATTGGGACATTTTATGTCTTTAAGACCCTTCGAACAATGCTACATCACCTACCCCAGTAGCGTAGTTGTTATACTTAATTGTAGGGTTCATCATAAATTATGAAGCTTGCATTCATATAGACCAGTGCTTCCCAAACTTCTTAACTAGCGGACCCCTTTCACGGAAAAATTTCAAGTGCGGACCCCTGTCATTCAAGTTGGTGTTAGATCAGTACTTGTTTCTTTGAACTCTTCCAGTCAATAGAACCAACGAAAACATTTCTCGGAAGTCCAACAGCGCAGGACTACCTTGATTATGCTGTAGGTATAATTTGCTTCAAAATTTACATTTGCTGCGGACCCCCCACTTAGGGTTGGCGGACCCCTAGGGGGTCCGCGGACCACAGTTTGGGAAGGCCTGATATAGACAATATAAATTATTGAGAATGATCACCTGTGTGTAAGCAATTATTTAAACAATCACGCTCATACCGCAGCTTGTCGGCCACGCACTCCACAGTGGTTAACGTAATATGGTTAGGTAAATCGAGAGCTATCCAACGAGTGGTGAACGCTTTTTGTCCGATGATAACTGGCGAAGATAAAGTTCCGTAGCAACGAATCGGTTGTAAGCGAAAATCATCAGAAATTTTCGTGACGATTTCGTGTAACGCTTTTGTGTAACGTTTTTCGAGTTATGTGCCAGAGTAAAGACATAAAATGTCAAAATCATCGTTTGAAATAAAAAGTAATTTCTCGTCCTTGGAGGGTTAAATAAACTTAAAAATGGTGCGCTTGACAACTGCCATGGAAGAACTGGTGAAGAAATTCCAGTTCGAGAAGAACTTCCAGTTCTTCCATGACAACTGCTTCGACACCATTCACATCCACCAAGAACAACACCCACCACACAGCTTTATCCAGGAGGTAGGTAGAAGAATTTGAAGAAGAAAAGGGAATGGTCCAATACTTCAATTATATACTATAATTATTTAAACAATCACGCTCATACCGCAGCTTGTCGGCCACGCACTCCACAGTGGTTAACGTAATATGGTTAGGTAAATCGAGAGCTATCCAACGAGTGGTGAACGCTTTTTGTCCGATGATAACTGGCGAAGATAAAGTTCCGTAGCAACGAATCGGTTGTAAGCGAAAATCATCAGAAATTTTCGTGACGATTTCGTGTAACGCTTTTGTGTAACGTTTTTCGAGTTATGTGCCAGAGTAAAGACATAAAATGTCAAAATCATCGTTTGAAATAAAAAGTAATTTCTCGTCCTTGGAGGGTTAAATAAACTTAAAAATGGTGCGCTTGACAACTGCCATGGAAGAACTGGTGAAGAAATTCCAGTTCGAGAAGAACTTCCAGTTCTTCCATGACAACTGCTTCGACACCATTCACATCCACCAAGAACAACACCCACCACACAGCTTTATCCAGGAGGTAGGTAGAAGAATTTGAAGAAGAAAAGGGAATGGTCCAATACTTCAATTATATACTATAATATAACTTTCAGGATTCAAATACAATATACCTAAT
Organism: Stenodema calcarata; assembly: GCA_963920205.1. Lineage (NCBI taxonomy): Eukaryota > Metazoa > Arthropoda > Insecta > Hemiptera > Miridae > Stenodema > Stenodema calcarata. The sequence goes on along the minus strand of OY986056.1, from coordinate 3,593,267 downwards.
ATATAATATATTGTACAATACAATATATAATATTATTATATTGTATTTGAATCCTGAAAGTTAAATAGAACGGAAAGCATGACTTTGGAGTCAAAAGCTACTATACGTAGGGTTTTCTGTGGTCAAAAGTTGGAATGTTTGTTTTTTGGCCAACGATAGGCCAACACTGCTTGACGCAAAATATTTGGCTCCTATCAGTTGGTCAACCTGTGTCGAAGTTGGTGGATGCCTAGTGGGTTGTTGGTCGATCATAATTTTGTTTTAATTTCGTAATAGTTTGTCTGCTTAACTTGCAATGAATCCGATTCGTTCAGCGTTTGATTTTGTGCAGTGATGTTTAGATTCGTAGATTCAAAGCATTATTTAAACCTCGGGATCCGGAAATAACCCAGTTTTTCGACGTTTCCGGGTTCAGTGAAACAAGTAGCTGAACCCCACCGATTGATTAGTTGTGAAATGAGCCGTTTTGACTTCGCGTCTCCGGATTTCCTTTCAGCGGGTGCGATGTTTAGATAGCGTTGTGACCAGGACGATTCCCTTCGACGACAATGGACATCCCTCTGCCTCCCGACGACCTGGAGTCCATTGAAGCGGCCGTCGAGGAGGTTCTGGAACCCGAGCCAGAGGTTCCTGGTTTGTCTCACGTCCCCCTCACCCTCGATGATATCCCAGTACCTCAGAGTCCTCCCAGGTGAATAAATTTACTTTATCCTTCGATATTTTGAAACGGTCTGGTTTGGAAGGGAAGTACAACAATGAAGTGGTTGGCCACCACCTATCCTACACACAATTCTATGTTAGCCACTGAAGTCGTTCTAGAGGCATTATTTTCGTTGATGAAAATAGTAAGTTTTGAACGCTTTGCCAAATGCAAGTAGTCGTTCTAAATGCGAAATCTTGAATTCTCTCAAAGATATCCTTACAACTGTAGCTAACAAAATTTGTACAAAAATCACTTGTTTCGGTCGGAACCTCATTCAAGTCTGGAGCATTCTTTTAATTGACATGAAAATGTCTTGGCTCTGACCTCCCCCCGATGTTGTGTACCGATTTTGTTAGCATGATTTTCCCGTACAATCAATCCGTAACTAAGTAATTGTAACTCCGACTGTTTGCATCCCACGGTAATTGTTCACCGCTCGTTGGAGTCGTCAGATTTGTCTTTGTTTTGTCTGACATACCTTTGCATTAGTCTTTAAGATTAATTCAGTCTGTTGGACTGCATATTGTAACAAGCCTGGACTCTATACTGACTGCCTCGTCTGGCGTCAAACTCTCCTCATTACCAATCTTGGTGAGAGAGGATTCTCGGACTTGCAAAGTTTAGTGATCATGTCATCCACTGTCACAGCGTACGCTGAGTGCACGGGACCAAGAAAAAGCTGAAAACTTGAAAAATTACACAAAAACTAGCGTGTCAAGCAGAGACATTTTCATGTCAAGGTTCGAGACTCTCACAAGGGTCTATGGGTTTGATGATACTCCTCTAACCTCATATCGTCGTTGAAGATGCTATCTGAGTTTTGGCAGCTTTTCAGGAGGGACAAAAAACTGAATTGTGGGGGTGCTGACTGCTTTTATTCTACAACACTTTCACGACAATCCCCTAGTATTCCATCGTTACCAAGTCGATTTGTGGTGACGCGATGAGAGGGTGCAGTCCATCCATCAACTGTCCTCTCTGTTGGATGTGGTTGCGATGGTGTCAAATCAAAAGAAGTGTTTGCTGTGCTATTTGGTCATGTTACGCTGGGTGGTGATAAGGAATCTTGGGGTCTCCGTCTCTTGAGTCGTCTTCTGAGGCCTGGCTCCGGTGGATCGTTGACCAGGCTGGTTATTAGCTGATTTGTGTGATGTGTCATAGTGTGGTGAAGGTTGTTATAGTTGTGTTGGATGACTTCGGCTACATAGGGAATGTTTAGATCAGTATGTAGGTACTGCCTCGCACATACCATGGTGCTGACGTGATTAACCGAGGCACCCTATTCGGAGTTACTTGTATCTCATTTATGTTTGTAGTAGCAGCTGCTCCCCAGATTCCGCTAGCATAGGCCCATATTGGTCGAATGAGTGTTAGGTAAATCTTTCGTTTGTATGAGATAGGTAGAGTGGGTCTGTGGTCCAGGTGTCTGAGGGCTCTAATTCTTTGTCGTACTTTGCCTACCAGGTATTTTATGTGGACTGCCCAAGTCAGACGTTGGTCCAAGTGTAGCCCGAGGTACCGGACAGTGTTGCAGGGGGTGGTAGGATGTGTCCGTTGTGGTGTATACTTGGTGTTTGTGCTGACGTTCGTAATGTAAACTTGAGTAATGCAGATTTGTTGGTGTTAATGTTCAATCTCCAGTGCTGTGTCCAGGTTTCTACCTTCTCCGTGAATTCTTGTAGGGGGATTTGTGCTCCTGTTCCTCTGGCTGCTGACAGAACGGCTGCATCGTCAGCTCTATTCCATGCAGCTGCTGAGGGCATGAGTGATGTATCAGGAAGTAGATATAGTAGTTCTAACATAGCATAACATAAAGTAAGTAGATATTATCTACTTTTGCTCATTTTCAGCAGAGCGAAAACTGATTCATCTAATCCAAACCTTAATTTCTTTGGATCCTTTTGAAATCAAACCTTGACCACGACGCCTGGGGATCTTATGGGATTCTGGAGGCGACTTTTCATTGGATCGGATTCTTGCAGGTATGTCATGTTAGAATTACAGCGACATGTTGTTTTTCAAATTTTTACAGATAGCACAAGTCGCTGTAATAATCTTCAATTTTTTCGTGCATTTTTATATATTTCAAGAATGGAGTCAGGAACAGACTTTGAAGACTTCACAGACTTCATACTTGTCCCGATGAATGTAGGGTTGTCAAACAATTTTGGGATGGAGCCAACTTGAGATTTTGAGCTTGATGGGAGTTCCCTCTACTCGCCGCCGAAATTTTGCCGTTCGGGTGGTATACAAGTCATCTGATTTTATTAACTGTTGGGTCTCTGAGTTCTCTGGAACACGAGATTTCGCTTCGGAATCTGTAAAAATCCCATTGTGCCCAAATTGCGAGTAGTACCTACAAAGTGCATCTTCAACGACGATATGTTCTTATAGATCCATCTACCTGATAATATCTATATTATTATATTTATGTGCTACTCCTGAGAGGCTTGAGGTTAGGAACCATTTTCATGAGTTCCTTTACGGTTCTTACTCCGTAGAGGTGTTACGGGTTTTCTTTCCGGAACAAACTATCACTTGTAACTTATTGCTCAAGCGCTCATCAACAAAAAACTTCATTCTTTAGGGCGAACCCTCAACCGCCGTTACCGAGCGAGACCAAGAAGCAAGTTCCTATCAAGATGGAAGCCTTCACAGTCGGCGAATCCTCGAAGGCAACCGTCCTTGGGAGGTCTCAAGCCAAAAAGAGACTGCTCGCCTTCTCTAAACAGAATATGGTCCCCATCAAGAAAGTTAAGACAGACGATAAAGTCAAAACTCTCCAACCCACTGTGAAGAAGAAAAAGAAGAATAAATCAGGTAGGTTTGTTGTAGTAGTAGTTGGCAGTATTAAATTTAATTGTGTTACTATTAAAATGGATTGATACTCTACAACTGTTGGACGACGTTTAACTTTCATCCACGTACCTCACTGCATTTTCTATGGTCGAAAAATCGAGCAAGTCCTGACTGACGCTTTTTTAAAAACAAATTTACATAATACATAAATGGTTTGTTGTTTGGAAAAGGTGTTTTCGACGCTAGAAGTTCAATAAAAAATCTTATTATATAAAATAGTTAGTGCCAAAAATTTATTATTTTCAATTTAAAATTATTATGTTGGTAGAGATTTTGTAGAGTTGAGACAGCAGGGGAACTGGGTTATGCTAACATCAGTAATACTTCTCCAGTTTTCGATCCCCACTGTGCGTCTCAAGTGTTGAGACATTCCCAAAATAAAAAAATAAAAACTTAATTCCTTACCGCTGATTTATTTCGATATTATGAAAAAACACATGGGAGTGACGATTTTCAAAAGAAACAAGAGTAGGTATAAAATCCACAGTGATGCAGCATGGCTATAAGATCGAATTTGCGAAGAAATGACTGATTGTAAATAATGTAAAATATCTCCATTTGGCTGGTTTTATAACAAATTTTTTCTCCATTTTTTGCCGAGTAACACCTCAGCTTATAGATTTTTCAACACCGATTGCGATGTTGAAGTAAGAATTGCGATATCTCAGCTGAACATCTCTAGTAACAACTACGTTTCTTCATATTTAAAGTGCTCCACTTTATCGCAATTCCGACTTCACCAGCGTGTTCAGCTTAAAAATACATTTAAAATAAGGTGTCACTTGTCAGACTGTTTCATTTTTGGAATTTATGGGTAACTCATTACGAACTTAGCATTGCGATTGCCCAGACAGATTTTTTTTGTAAATTTGAACTTTTCCTATTCTCATTGAACAGTTTTCCTATTCTCTCTGTTTCCCCATCCCCTCAGAAAGCTTGCTGTAAAGAGTTTGCTGTTTTAACCCTAATGATACATTCACTTGTTCCTTATCTTTCCTCGTACGAACTATTTAAATGCATGCCATGTAGAGTTACGGGTTTTTAATGTCTTAGTCTGGCCTTAAAAAATGTGGTTATCAACATGCGATTCTTTCTCACGAACAAACACCAATTTCAGAGGTTTTGGAGAAAGCGAAGGAAACCATCAGCGAGATAGAAGAACTCAAGCGGTTGGAAAAGGGAAACACTTCGAGTTCTTTGATTCCAGATTCATCTGGTAAGTTGGTCCACTTTCCGCATTTCGTTAACATTAAAGATTCCACAGTAGGTGAACGAATGTTACTTGAATGTGTCTTTATGTTTATAAAATTATACGTATACATATTATACGTACTCAGAGTGGTGAACTGAAAGAGGTAGAGACTGTGTAAAATGACGAAAGCAAAACAGGAGGACGGGAAATGAGGAAAGAAAACAGGAGATAGTAGAGATAACAGAGGTTGACGGCCAAGCCTCGAGGCAGCGCTAGTGGCGGGCTCAACGGGCCGAAATCCGACGTCTCCTATCCGCAATGGATTGCCCCCAACGGATTGGATTCCCCATTTTCAAAATGGCATTTTGTGTCAGTCGAGACTCAACTGTTCAGCTCTAATGTTTGTAAGTCTGCGAACTGCTTTGTATTCCTGTATTCCACATCACAACAACCAGTGAGTTGAATTTTTCCTACTTCCTTTTACTATCCTACCCATTTTCATCTGTGCAATTCATTTATTTATTTTTTATTTTGTAGTTGGGCATCTCGTTGTTTGTCCAAAGTGTAGGTAGGTTATTTTTTTCCAAGTAGATTGCGTTTTGCCTTTTGGGGTTATTTCAATGGTTTTCCTGTATTCTAAATTTCAATACTTCTTCACATCACATTTTTGTGGGTACGTTCTTCACATCATCTATTTTGTAATTACGGGATTTTAAAGTTAGATCGCATTTTTCGTTTTCCTCGTGTTTAGGGTTGGTTGTGTTTCGGGTTTGTTGTGTTTCGGCTATCCATTGCCACCATGTTGTGTTTCGTATGTTCTATCCATTCCCACCAGTTTTCTTTCAATTAGGTACGAGGTGAAAGACTTTCACCTTGGTCTTAACCGCATTTGGGGTTTATCAATTTTACTTTTGTACAGTTACGCATCTTTTGGTGTTCCTAAAGTCCATTCATTAGAGAGTTCCTAAGGGGTCATTCCTACGGACACAAGTTTGAACTTACCTCAACTGCGCATGCGCGTCGGCTGTGTCCGGACACATCGCCTCGAATCGATCACAACCGAACACAATGTATGTCATACATGTGTCCATTCCTCTCTCCGGACACATCCTTAACGAATAACCTTCCATAACGAGTAACCTTACTCCGGGATAACACTGTTATCATAACAGTGCAGCGCCTAAGGGATGGATTTCGCGTTGTGCTAAGGTGACTTGACGTTACTTAACATGTGATCAGTTCCGCCATATTGGTTAGCATCCAGAAGTTGCTCGCCTTAAGATATTTCTCCGAATATCTTCACACCTCATCAAGTTCCTGTTCACACATTCATCAGATTCGGCGTATTTTATTGTTATTATTGATTGGTAGGTATAATATACCCACGAAAAAGAAACATTTCATTTCATGCCGTTTTTCCGAGCAGTTCACGTTTTCGGTATTTGGCGTCTGTTCTTATTTCACGATTACCCTGGCCTAAGTTTTTATGATTCCTTCTATTTTTATTAATTTTACAATATCTTTACAGTACAGTTTATATTTGCTTTTTCGATTGATTTTTTTGAGGGGGGTTAAACATTTTTCTTCTTTGGTCGATTCCAATGGTTCTTTATCCAAGATAAAAACCAAAACGTCGAAAAATCGCACAATCAGATAAAACCGCATTTGGATTCAGCACCCTCGAAAACCCCCATGCATCCGGCAACTTTCAGGTCACTTTTTGTCATTTTCATGTCTTTCATATGGCACATAAAAAAATATCGTCACGAAATTTGTCCCAAGTCGCCACAATGATGATTATGACCATCAGAAGTGAAGTTGTTCGTTATTGGAATTAGGTAGGTACTTTACAGTTTGATATTTCTGATGATTTTCGCTTACAACCGATTCGTTGCTACGGAACTTTATCTTCGCCAGTTATCATCGTACAAAAATCGTTCACCACCCGTTGGATAGCTCTCGATTTACCTAACCATGTTACGTTAACCACTGCGGAGTGCGTGGCCGACAAGCTGCGGTATGAGCGTGATTGTTTAAATAATTGTTTACACACAGGTGATCATTCTCAATAATTTATATTGACAAAATTATGACCATCAGAAGTGAAGTTGTTCGTTATTGGAATTAGGTAGGTACTTTACAGTTTGATATTACTTCCCAGTTTCGGCCCTGATCATCCTAGAAAGCTGATACTCGGTATACAAACTCTTGAGGGAACTCTAAATTCGAATTATGATATGCGCATGACTTGATACGAAGTTTGTTTGCACACAACATGAAAATGTCTCAATGTGTTGCAGACTCGTATGCAAGCTGTTTTTATCAAGTGATAATTTTTCTGATGATTTTCGCTTACAACCGATTCGTTGCTACGGAACTTTATCTTCGCCAGTTATCATCGTACAAAAATCGTTCACCACTCGTTGGATAGCTCTCGATTTATAGAACTAGAATACATTCCTCTCAGTCGGTTGTCGCCCTTCAAAAAGCTGAGATATGCGCATGACTTGATACGAAGTTTGTTTGCACATAACATGAAAATGTCTCAATGTGTTGCAGACTCGTATGCAAGCGTTTACTTTGGCGTTTACTTTAGTTTCTGGTTTTTGACATTTTCATGTCTTTGCTTTGGCACATAAACTGAAACGGGAAAAATTTGTTCCCTTGATTCACCCTTTCCCTCAGATCACGTCAGAACACAAGCAACCGGCGGGCCACTACGTCAGAGCCTATGACGCACGAGCGTAAGACGGATGGCAGGAGGCCAACTAGTACGTCAGAGCGTATGACGCTCGAGTCTATGACGTCAGAGGGCTGCCAGGAGGTCAACTAGTACGTCAGAGCCTATGACGCACAAGCGTATGACGTAAGACGGCTGGCAGGAGTCCAACTAGTACGTCCGAGCCTATGTCGCACGAGCCTATGACGTCAGAGGGCTAGCAGGAGGCCAACTAGTACGTCAGAGCCTATGACGCACAAGCGTATGACGTAAGACGGCTGGCAGGAGGCCCTCTAGTACGTCAGAGCCAATGACGCACGAGCGTATGACGTCAGACGGCTGGCAGGTGGCCAACGAGTACGTCAGAGCCTATGACGCGCGAGCCTATGACGTTGTTAACGTAATATGGTTAGGTAAATCGAGAGCTATCCAACGAGTGGTGAACGATTTTTCTGATGATTTTCGCTTACAACCGATTCGTTGTTACGGAACTTTATCTTCGCCAGTTATCATCGTTCACCACTCGTTGGATAGCTCTCGATTTACCTAACCATATTACGTTAACATTTAGAAATGAAGAGGAAATTTTCTCACTTGAAATCTAGCACACAACTCAATTTTCTATTCACAACAACGTTACACAACAACTTTCGTTACACAAAACATGGTACTGGATGATCAGAATGTCCAATTTTATTTCTCTTAAGGGAAATTTCCCTTTTATTTCTCTTCTAGTCTCCTTCAAATATTTTGTTACCAAATCAAAAACATGCTATTGGGATAATCTATTTTTTAAATTTTGTTACTTTAAGTTTTTGAGTTATAATTTTTTGAAAAAATTGCACTTAGGTGGTTTCTGCAATAAATTAGTAATTTGAGGTTTGTTGACATCTCTGTTTACATTTCTTCTGCGTATATCCAGTCTCTTGTTTCCTCTTCTTTGCAAGTCGGCTGAACGAACGTTCTTCCTCAACTCAGCGTCTCAAACTCCTGAAAAGATCAAGACTTTGTTTTTGTTCTTCTTATTCCGTTTACGCTTAAGTTACAACTGTTGGGCAGAACTCCCGCTGACAGTCTTGTAGGCCAATGCGTTTCATGCGTGCTTATATGTATGGCAAACAATTGTTATCTCCACGAACATGTTCTTCATTCATTCATTCATGATTGTTTATTTCTGTCTCAGACCCGAGTGGGAGAAAACCTGTCACTGACCATTTCCTCGCCGCTATGAGGAAGAGATCGGAACGCGACATGAGGGACGCCGAGAGGTCGAGGCGAGGAGACGACAGGGACCGGAGGCGGGATCGAGGGCGAGATCGGAGAGACAAGTCCAGAGACAAACGGGACAAGGAGAAGGACAGGAAAGACTCTGAGAAGAAGGAGAAAGATAAAGAGCGAGGTGCGAAGGAGAAAGACAAAAAAGACAATTTCGACCCAAAGTCCTGGAATGAGTTGAAGCTGTCTGAATACTCTCTGAGCGACCTCCAGAGAACACGGCGCAAACTTCTCAAGCAGATGGCTAAATCCACAGAAGAAAGGTAATTACCCTTCATCTTTACTGTTTTCATTTGTCAACATTCTACCCCTGGAATCCGGGATTCATCCAATCCACGCACCCTCCCAGGCGTCCCTTTTAAAGTTTATAATAAATAACTGTTTATTCTTTATCATTGTTTCATTCTTCGAGGTATATTTGCGTAATATAATGTTTTTTGTCCACCTACTTTATGATCAATTGGTGCAGATTTTATTTCTACCCCCATTTTCTGGGTACTGTACCACCTGGGTTGCCCACAAGTAATGAAAATATGAAGCACCTGGTTTACATACTGTATGAATTAACTAGTTCCATGATAACCTCACTACTTGTGGTGTGTCTGCACCTCCCGTTCCCTTGCTGCCTAGTTTTTTGGTTCGATATTGATTAAAATTGTATTTGTTACTGTAAGTCGAGGAGCCTTGTACAAAAAATCGGGGTGTCCTGGACTCAATTCCAAAGTCAAAAATGTGAGGGGTTGTGTGAAGATGGTAGAGGGTATGTTTGCTGATTTTTCGACAACGAGGACCTTGAGCTCTTTACGGGGAGGGCTAAAAAACAGAGAAATGTTTGCACTTTTTCATTTTTTCGCGTATAACTGAAAAAGTATGCATTACGCAGTACTGGATACCCGTTAAGTTACATAATATGTAAATATAATATAATAATAGAAAGTATAATATGTTGAATATTATTCGACATTGCCCCAACCAGTGGTACGACTGGTCTGATAACAGAATGGGATATCGCAATAGGGAATTAGAATGATTTTTTTTCTTGAGCATTTTTCTGGAGACGTTTGAAGTCGTATTGAGCGGGAAGAGGGAAGCAATGTACGTCATCAGCAGTACTTAGTCCGGCTCCGTAAACCGCTCTCTGATTAGCTCCCAAAAGCGGTGCATGAAAGCCACCCGCCCCTATCAGCTGCTGTATCAACTACAACCCTGTCCGACCACGTTGAGCGAGAAAAGTTCAAATTCGCCATTCTTCAGTTCGATCTGATAGATAAACAAGAAATTTTTCGTTTGAAATTACTCGTTTTATATGTCAATTTCCCTTTTTCTCTTATACCCGGTTAAATATTAGAGCGATTTCTAATTGACGCAATCAATAGGGTTTTTTTCTTCCGTGCACCGCAAGAGAAAGAGGGGTTAGGTAACAACGTTGCATTAAAAAAAAATCAATCCGTTTAGTCGCAATCGTCCGTCAAAGACAGGCGATTTTGACCAACTTCTCACGCCTGTAGGTCGAGAATGAGTGCTCCGATTGAAAAATGTCATAAGACCTAAGATGAAGGAAATCTGATTTTGGATTAGATCCGATTTGATAATCGCTCTCTCCAGGGCGGGGATATGGATTATATATAAACCAGAAGAGTTCGTAGCGCCATATTCCCGCTTAGCCCAGGAGCCTTGTAAAGAAAATGAGGGTGTGCTGGGTTCAAACCACGATTTTGGTTTATTATCTTCGATAATGAACCATTGGAATCGCCCAAAGAAAAAAAAATTTTAACCCCCCCTCAAAATTTGTTGGTTTACGTTTCAAGATACGTAGATTCAGAAAATCGAATAAAAAAAAATCCGTCCGTCCGCCGTCCGCGTCACTTTGCCCAGTTAACGTTGAGCTAAAATTACGAAATTTGGTTTCTGGGTTTGGACCAGCCCCACAATGATCCTCGAAACTTTTCATAACCCTAGGTCAAGGGGAAGGGGTTCAAAACGAATTTTGAAAATTTGAAAATCTCATATCTCGAAAAATTCATATAGAACGGTATGTTTTTTATTTCATATTTAGATAGAGTTTGTTCCGTAGAATTTTTTAGGACCATCCGCAGCTTTGTACGACCAGCCGTTCGTTCACAATGAGGGCTCAAAGATTGTGCCTCACAACACGATCGTGAATCAAACTGTTGAAATACAGGTCCATTTTCATACTAACAAGCTCTTTGGAACATCATATGGCTTAAGTGATGTCGAGTTTGTTGTTCTGAGGTGCGTTTCGTGCTACGGAAATGAAGGTAATTTCGAATGTTTGTTGGTAGGTACTTCTTTTATAGAAAAATTATTACCGACGTAGTATTAAAAACCCCAGATTTATATCGTATTAATTAATAATAATTATTATTAATAATAAATACGAATTATTAATACCTAACAATAAATTATAATAATTTTCACTAGGTACTTGATAAAATTGTTAATAATTAGTGATAATTGATAATAATTAATCTAGCATTTAGGATCTAGACATTTAGACCTAGTGATCTAGACAGAAGGGTGATCTGTACAAAGAAGATAATGAACCGTTGTGTCAAGAATTTGCAGAGTTTTTTCGGGTTGTTATTGGTTTTTTGTTCATACCTTTTAAAACTTGTGATTGAGAGAAAATCTCAGGGTAAACCACGAAATAAGCATTAAATTTCGTGTAAAATCCATTGATAGTCCGAAAAAAAATCGTCCCCCCCCCCTCTTCCCTCCGTACCGCCGTAAAGAGCTCAGGGTCCTTGCGTTCTAAAACTCAGCACACATACCCTCCACCACTCCCATACAACCCCTCCAACTTCGGAATTGAGTCCAGCACACCAAGCCCAGTACAAAATCTGATTTCATACAACTTGGGCCTGTGACATTTTTCTATCGGAGCAGTCATTCTCGACCTGCAGGCGTTTGAAATTGAGGGTTGTCAACTTTTTAGCGAAGTTAGTCAACATCGCCCATCTTTGACGGACGATTGCGGCTAACCGGCTTGGTGGATTTCAATGTTTGAAACGCCATCCGACGCGGAATTTCATGCTCATAACAAAAGAAACGTGTGACATCTTCTGTAGGATGCGCACTTTTCGAGTTTTTTTTTTTTTAATTTGATTTATTTGGCATTACATACAATTTGCATACAGCCATATATAATGTAAAACATTGTACCGTTATTAATTACTTACATTTATACTGAGTTATATTTTAATGTTACAATTAGATAAAAACTTAAATATTTCTTCGTTGGTTGATGACAAAAGTGAAAGATAGTCCAAACTGACATTGGTTTTCCTCACAATCGCGTTAAATAACTGGATTCTCTCGTTCCCGTAGTCGGGGCATTCCATAATTAAGTGCTCCAGCGTTCCACTGTGATTTCCGCATCTCTGACATTGTGGTGACTCCCTAAGGCCGATTTTGTGGAGGTAATAATCACATACGCCGTGGTTCACCCTTAGACGGAATATCGGTCGACACTTTTCATGTTATACGCGAAAAACTTAAATGAGTGCGAACATATCACGTTTTTTTGCCACTCTCGTATCCGAAAACTCAGCAAACATACCCTCTACATAGCTCCTGAACTATATTTTTTAACGATGATATTCTGTTCATGAAATCTTCAAATGGTTACATCAGTTACTGCTCTTGCTTCAGGTATTGATTTCATTTATTCCCCCAGAATTCGACTGTAAATTTCATATCTCGCATCCTGTCTAGGGTTCCATTGTGAAACCTTACGATTTTTCGCGAGAGCACACTACTGCATACAAGTATTTCAAGAGTGCGTTTCATGAAGCGATCTACACTTTTGTTTTTCGGTCATTAAATAAATTTGGAAAATTTTCTTCTGACACCTGTGATTGCGTTTATCGGATTTTTTCGTTTTGTACTACCATATTTTTGTTGTGTAAAACTACAAGTTCGTTCCTTTGAGAGAAAATGTAAGAAACTTGCCTCATGAAAAACCGCAAGGTTATTTCAAATGAACTACCTCGTCGATTTTGAAAGTTCCAACTCTGATTATGCACAGGCCTTTACAAAGAGAGGAATTTCAGGCGTATTCTTGTGAATTTATGTTTAACATCGATCCTCACATCTATAATACGAGTGACTTCAAAAAGTCGTCACCAGTGTCATGTAAATGCCGTTTTTCTTTTTCTTCTCATTTCAAATACGATGGCCCTTTAGAACTTCATTGTCATATTGGCCAATCCAGCTATTGAAATGAAGATACCGTAGGTGATGTCTTTTCCACCGTCAAACCTGTTTTATTCGCCCTTCTTAGATCAGTTTATTGACAAAGAATTCAATTGACCAGCTGAATATACAAATTAATCACCAAAATCTATCTGAAACCGAAGGCCCTATTTGGCTGGTAGTCATTGCAGTCAGTCTGGTAATAAAACAGTCATGTCAACCATACGTTCTCTAGGGGTGAGTTTAAAAAAAAAAAAAAAAAAATCGGAAGTGGCACACGTTCTTCAATAATTATTATTGAAGAACCATACAAGTGGCACACATTCTTCAATTATGAAGAAGAATTTGTGCCACTTGTATGGTTGGCGTGACTGTTTTGGACGACTATGGATACTATACTGTTTATTACAAACACTAGGTATCCACTCAAACAACATCTTTACTCAGTGGTCGACGAAAATTGTCAGTTATAATGTATTTTTAAAAAAGTGATTGTTTTTATACCCATGAGTAGATTATTGTTTACCCAATCTTTGGAAAACTTTGTTTAAACGCTGGTTTCCCTGGTCTTCCCATTTTGACCAAATCATGTGAATTCGAAAATGTTGTGAAATACTGATATCCTGAAATGTGTATAAGCAATCAAAACTTCAGAGGATTAGGTATGTTTCAATCACAAGAACTGGTTCCCAAAGGTTCTGTTCCAGGAATTCTTGAGTTGTAGAACCGTCGGTTTAAACTACCTACGCACATTACCTCGGCCAATACAAGTTTAGGGGTCTGCGTCAACAAGGGGTTAATTCCATTTTTTCAATCAAAGCGTCAACTCCTGGAAATAGCTTCGTGTTGCTCCAAAAAACGAAGCAGCCAACTCCATCTAGCGGATTTCATTGATAACCATCAGTGGAAGGAAACTCCGTGTTGCACCAAACGAAAGAACGATTTTTTTTTCGAAGAAACGTCAGTGTCTTTGTAAAATATAGGGGGCTGAATAAAAGGGTACTAAAACGAATACAAATTTGAAAAGAAACGCAACGCAATATAATATATATCCAGATCGTGATCTACATATTTTCACATCATAAATGACACGTATCACCCCCCGTTTGTACGCGTTCCCAATTGAGGGGTTTGCAGCAAGAACGAGCAAACTCACATTTTTGAGTAAAATTGGCTAACTGACTGTGGAGGAATTTGGAAGATTGACTTCACTTTCCTTTTTGTTTGAGTTCTTAGATGAGAGTTACAAACAGCTGACTTGTGAAGTTATAATTATTCAAAAAAGGTTGCATGACAAAAGACGAAGGTGTAAAAAAAAGTTGTCCGAAAGATATATTATATATAATATATATAATATTGATATATAATATAATTATATCAGTCATATATAATATAATTATATATAATATATGATATATTATATCAGTCAGCTATTATATTATATATCAATTGGGAACGCGTACAAACGGGGGGTGATACGTGTCATTTATGATGTGAAAACATGTAGATCACGATCTGGATGTTCTAAACGGTTTCATTCATTTCCAATTCTCTGGCTCATCTCAAATGTCTCTGGAAGAGTTTTAGAACTGTGTATCGTTTTTTAATTCCAGAACTCAATTTACTCAATAGGCTGTTCTCCTGATGTGACGATTATGCAGGGAACTTATTATAAAACGTTCGAGAACTTCTTTTGCTTGGAACATACGTTTTTAAAGTTAATTTGACATCTTTAAGGAAATCCAACATTTATCGTAGCGAGCTTGCTATATTTCAAAATTAAATCCACTTAAATTATACCACTGTAGATTACGAATCATGAAGCAGTCTAATTAGATTGGCTCCAAATCACCACCAAATAAGGCAAAATCACCACCTTTTTTTTAGAGACTTTGATGAACTGTATTAGTGTATATTTGTAATGAACAAAATGAATTGTACTTGATCATCTCATCGATTATGATGGCTGCCTGATTTGTCTTTAGTAGTTGCTGGTAGTACATGTTTAAACAGTTCAATATTATACAAATTAATTCCAAACACTGCTTAAATAGCCCAAATTCTTGAAAAGATAACCGAAATGTTGTAAATTGAATAATGTAAGGTTATTATAGAGTTATGGGAAGTAATTGTTTGGCAATGTGGCAGCCATGTTTGGGTTGTGATGGTAGCACTGCCGGAATCAGTGTGACATTGACTGAATATTCGTAGAGCTGATCACTATCCTAACAATTCAACTTAGGCATAACATTGCCACGGTGTTGTAATGTGTAGTAGCAGTACATTTGAAAAGTTGTACAACTTGTCCTCCGTCATACCTGTGTTTTGGTGGTATCTCAAAGTACAGCAGTCGTACCACAACATCCCTGAGATGGCTGCTCTGGTGCATATCAGTAATATCGTATCTTGGTGATAAACCTTAGTACCTATAAAATACGGTTTGTGTAGTAGTTATTATTTGTTGTTATGTTCATTTCCTCCTTGGTTGAAAAACCTTTGTCTATTTGGAGGGCTGTAGGAGGTTATAAAGAAAACGGAGGAGAAGTTTTTCCGAGCTTTCAGCTTTAATAAGCCATCTTCAGGGGTAGGTTTCCTCGACCCTGTCTCGAATTCAGAATGAAACAGAGACTGGGTCGAGGAAACCTTCCCCTGAAGATGGCTTATTAAAGCCGAAAGCTCGGAAAAACTTCTCCTCCGTTTTCTTTATAACCTCCTACAACCCTCCAAATAGACAATAGTAGTTATTGTACTGTGTGTTATTCAAAACTTTGGCCCCTTTAGTGCTGTGGAGCTACAATTCGTCGTTATTTTCGTGGGGGGGGGGGGGGGGGGTTAAACTTCCATATATTGTTCTTAAATTTCCGCGAATACACATTTTATTAGGAAAAATCTCCCAAACTGATCCTTACCATAGATTCTTGCAAACATACGATAATGGAAGAAATTTTTTGTCTTGAATTCGGAGTCTCGAATCCTTAGGTACTCAATCATGGTGGTACAATTTATTTGTATTCCGTTTAAAAACTTCGGTCGACTAGAGAAGTTGTTGCAGTGTAGCAATTTCAGTAATCAGTGTGACTTTTTTTTTATAGGCGTGGGAACGTATTTCTTAGTGTGACACGCAAGTCCATGTGATTTTGATACCAGTTGAAGCCTGAATGTTGATGAAATGGAATTTTCTTCTTCTGGGTTTCGAGTTCACTGTAGCTCCACTGGACTATTGGGCAACAATTCGAATGTCAAACGAATGATTTCATTAGCAATCAAGTGGCCGATCTGTTATTGTGTTATGGTGTCAGGGGAAAATTGTTCAAAGTTCAACTTTTTTTTATCACATAACTACTATCAACCGCACAGAAACTGGATGTGACCATCATTTTTGTTCGCTATACGCTATGTTGAAAGGTCAGCAAAGAGTTGATTATCAAGTTTTTATTTCCATGGTGATATTGCAGACCGAACGGCCCGATCCAATTACATAGTCTCTTCGACGCGCCGGCAGCTCTGAAGGAAGTGATCGTCAACTCCCAGGGTAGGGAGTACTCGAGTTTCACTAGGAAGTACTCGCAACCGACGGCCGAACATGTTATTATCAGCTGGAACTTCAACCCATGTGTCGATCCGCCCGTCACCATGTCCCGAGACGAGTTCAGTGACGGACTCCCAAGTGAAATACTTGACATTGTGTGCAACTTTCTTGATCTAGAATCATTGAAGAGGTGAGTCCCTCTCCCCTCCCAAATCCATTTCTTCACTAAAATGCTTGAGGTCCACAATTCTCCGTTTGACTTGATACTGCAATCTTCTACCTGTTCAGTGGGTCTGGTTTATCAAGTTCTTGAGAATTTATGGAATGAATTTTCGGTTGTCCCAGGGTATGATATAAAATGCACTCCCTGTTGTTCATGACACGGGTTCTTCGTGTGAACATTGCACCTGTTCTTCAGTTGTACCAAAACGCACTGTCTGTATTGCACCAAAAACTGTTCACACTCTAGTGTTACTAAAATTTGCACCGGTGGCTTGTTGAGGTTCTGCTTCCACTTCATTCAAACTTGGACTCTCTGGACCAGTCCGAACTTTGTTAAGTTTATTTAAAGTACTCGACTAACCTGATGTGCGATATATTCTCTGCGTACCTCATACAAATAGATTAACCTACTACTGGAACCTGATACAATATCCTGAATTCTCTATTTCATTTTTTTTTAAACATGGAACATGTTTTAGCCTTCACGAAACTGGCAAAACCAATTCCGTTACGCTAATCTATTTGTATGCTAATCAATCGTGAAGCTATAATTTGTTATGTAGCCTCCTTAAGACTTTAACTTGAGGCTGCCCAAGCTACGGATCAGCTGAGTGGCTCCTAAAGCTAATTTCTATTCTATTCACACTATGAGGCAGTAATTTGTTATGTAGCCTCCTTTGGACTTTATGCGGAGGCTGCCCAGGATCAGCCGAATGGCTAAAATATGTTCCATGATTATACAAATTTAGCCGTCAGGCTCAAAACGAAAGGGGAATGGTGGTTCAGTAGGGGGGGGGGGGGGGCAGAATCAGAATTGAGCTGAAAACCTCACCTTAGTACATAATATTTGGAAGAACGGTCACTTGGAAGAATAGTGACACAATCCGAAAAAGCTGAAAAAGAACAACTGAAGAAGTGGCTGTACTCCACCGGCGATGTATGTAAAATGGAGCCGGTGGAGGAGTGACACAAGTGCTCTCTAGCGGAATCTATCCAAACTATTGACATGACGATCTTCTCCAGAGAAAGAACACCTCTTTTTATGGTTGTCACTTTAACTCAAAAATGCAATTTTTCGGATAGTGTCTTTGAAAGTACAAGAATTGGTTGGATGCTGTACGATGTTGACAATCAACGGGTATGTTACGGGTTCAATATTCGTCTACTACAATCTGTCGGTTTTTTTTTTTTTTTTGTGATTTTACTCCAAATGTTGAGGTTGTGCAACTGGCAGTCGTGCAGAGGGGGAGATTTTATTACACTTATTACATTATGCTTGGGGCACTGAGATTCACACGTCATTTGCAATTAGATACGCTCCTGACAGCTGATGTGGATAGTTCCCACTGCTACCTTTTCCTTCCAAGCCCTATTGCAGCCTTTTCCCCAATACTTCGAGCTGTATCGTTTCACGTACAAAGACAATGAAAAAGTTATTTCTTAGGAGCATTGTGGACCTCTAGTTTGTGTGCACTTGGTTTTTTCCCCTTCGTTATAAATTACGAGAGTTGTGAAGATATCCGAACATGAAACTATAACAAGATTCCCTCACCTTTACTAACTAACCATGCTTCATCGCTTATGTGTACAAAATGCAATATTTACCAATGTGCAAAAAAGAAACAAGAACGCCTGATATTCCTCTCGAATCTGGTCTTGAGTCCCATGATTTTGTACTTCCATGACATTGTTACTTTCGAGGACAGTTCTGGTTAAGGTTCGCTTTGCTACTAAGGGCAACGAATTGGTGGTTCCCGCTTTCATTTCCAGCTTCGACCCCCGATTCCCTGCTATAAAACCTCGCGCATATTCTGGTTTCAGTGGGTGCTCGAATAAAATTGTTTCCACTAACATTTTGGATATGGTATCACGTACATATTAACACACACGCTTGGAATGAGCAACTTGGTTCACTGGAAATCCACACTTCCAAGGGCCTGTATATTTATGTAATCGTCTTGTAGTGTTTACCGTGGAAAATAATTGATAATTCCAAATTTCCGTTCATCATTAGGTAAATCTTCCTCTTTCTGCTTTGTGACCACTTTTATGATTTCATAGATTTTTGGGTCTTTGAATAGGCCCATACGAATTTCATGAGAAGATGCTACAAGTTCATGAAAACTTCATGTGCCGCTATAGCAGGGTTTTAAAAATTGAATGTAACTACTAGTTTGATTTTTACATCTTCTACATCACTGCAATATTTACCTACTTTTTAGATAACCAGTTTAAGGGCCTGCAGGAAGGTCCTGCCAGGACCTGGGTTGGACGGTTTTTAAAGGGTATCTCAGGCTGTTGGCTTGAAGCTTTGAAATGCGTGGGGGGGGGGGGGGGAGTGTTCCTGCAGGCTCTTAAGCGTGTGCCTTCAATTTTTCGAGGTGTAGATATTTAGTGTTGTGTAGCAACGGTCGCCTCGGACATTTGTTGTTGATAGAAAACACCTCAATGTTGTTCAAGAGTCGTACTTACTTCAATATTTCAAGAATTGCTTTACATTTTTGCTAAGTTTCCACTCGTCATTCAATGCTGTTTCAGGTTTGACGACAATACTGTTACACTAAGGAAGTATACTGAAATTGAAGATTTTCTGAACCCCAGAGCTCAGAGAAACCACAAAGCTCCTCTAAGCTTCGAAGAAGAGCTGGATCAAGGAGTTTGGTGCGTCAAATCAGCATTGGTGGACGAAGATTATAAAGAGTTAGAGGACGTCCTGCCTCCATTGTCTTCAAAAGAGCCGCCGCCCGCTCAGGGCATGACTCTGGATGCAGTCGAAAATGACGATGTTAATACTAAAAATATCCCTCTTGAGCCACCAGTCAAGAAGGAGAAAAAGTCTAGTGTTAAGGGGAAAGAAGTCCGTGGCAGTAAGAAGGTCGTCCTGGGAGCGGAAGAACCAGTGGAAGAGACGTTGGCTTTTGAGTATGAGGAGTTTATGAAGACAATAGATCCAATAGATCCCCCTGGTGAGGAAATTAAGACTGATGGAGGTGCCAATGAAGATGCTTGGGCTACTGAGACTCCACCTCCTCTGCTGCCGACGAAGGAAGCCACTGCCGATATTCCAATTAAGAAGAAGTCCAAGAAGAAGGAAGCCGCCCTGAAAACTGCCAAAGAAACGGTTAAGAAGAAGAAAAGGAAAAGAAAGCGATCCACTTCCAGTTCTTCGTCTAGTTCCAGCAGTAGCTCTAGTTCAAGTAGTTCTTCGTGTAGCTCAAGTAGTTCCAGCACTTCAGATGACTCATCGAGCTCGAGTTCGTCGTCGTCTTCCCAAGGAACTCAGAAGAAACCGAAAAAGCGGAGGAAAAAAGTGAAGAGGAAGCGTAAAGCGAAAAAACAAGCTCTGAAGAAGCAAAAAAAGAGTGAGAAAAAGAGTAGGGAAAAGTTGAAAAAGAGTGATAAACCTCCTGTTGCAAAAGCATCTATAACTAATAAAAAATCGAAAAAGGCAGAGAAAAGAAAAAAGAAAAAGAAGAAAACGGTCGATTGTGAGATTGAGCAGTTGATTGATTTTGACAAGATTAATCTAGCAAAGCTGACTGACAAAACATTAGAACAGTCGTTGGTTGAGCAGGTTTCCAAGATAGCTACACTTGAAAAAGAGTATCGAGAGCATTGTTTGTTGGAAGAGACATTAACCAAAGCTGTTGGGAAAGAAGAAGTTTTTCTGAAACCTCCAGTTATTGAAGACATCCTAGTGCAGGATTGTGAGAAAGTGCACGATGATGTTAGTGAGGATTCCAGTATGTTCAACAAGACCGCGAATGAGGTGAGCAGCCTTCTCACAAAAGACAAAAAAAATAAAAACGTACCTCTTACACGGCATTTCAATTTGGACATTTTTAACGATGACATACCATCACTTCCTCCGTTGCCTCCTGAAACTAAAGAGACCAGTGCGCCGGTTACTTCACTCCAACACCTTTCACCTTCACCAATGGAGAAGGAAGATCTCCCAGTCCAGCCTATTGATTTGAACTCATCCGCCGAGTTGGAGTCCCTCGATAAATCTGTAGAGCTCTACAGCCCAACAGCAGAAGACTACGACGACGAAGAGGATGAATTGGATGATGGTTTCATGGATAGAATTATTGAGAGAAACAACGAGATTTCAGCGTCAAGTTCTCACATTGATGACAGTTCTCAGCTAGTCAGTTTTGGCGTAAATTCAGCCAGTGAGGAAGCGCGTATGCTTGACATACCGCTCCCTCCGCCTGTCCAAGTAGAAGCACCTCTGACCACGTCGTTTCGTAATATACTGCAACTACCACCCCCTTCTACACCTTCTCCTATGAGCTCGCCCAAGCCAACTATCAAGGAGTCTCCTACCCAAGTAAGGACACCTATTGCTAAAATCACTTTTGGAAAGCAGCTGACCAAACTAAAACCTTTCAAAAACGTCTTCTCTGGCGATGACACAGACTCTGGGGATGAAACACCCACTAAACTTTTTGAGGACAAAATCACACCAGAACCCTACACAAATAAAACTTTGAAATTTACTCCTCCTAGTATGAAATCGTCTACAAATGTAAAACTTCTCTCTGATTCAAAAACCTCTAGTGATCCAAAAACTGTAGCTTTATCTAAAACAGATTCCAAACTATCCTCTACACCCAAGTCAGCAGTAGACCCAATGACACCCCTAAAGTTGAAAGATCTTGGATCTACTAACGATAAAGTAGTTTTAGAAGACAAAACCGCTACGGTCGACAAAAAGAAACAAAACCTAGATGATTTTGTATTCGAAAAATCTACCAAGAAACAGGTGGAAATGAAAGATCTCGATAATTCAATTCCTGGTATTACTCCTTTGATATCATCCAAGATAACTGAGGGAGCGTTGGATGAACCTAGTGGGAATTATCCTCTTTCAGGTGTTGCAGCAGACGATGTTGGAGATAAAAATATTGAAAGTGCTGAAATGAACGAAGGTGTAGTGATTCAAGACAATCCACTGTCTCAAAATCGCCATAGGAAAGGTAAAGATTCAAAAGATAGAAAACATGAATCAAAGGACGATCATTGTCGTCGAAGTATGAGCAGGAGAAGAGGGAGAAGGTCAATTTCATATGACCGCGAACATGGATCTGGTAGGAGGCGCAGAGGTAGCTCTAGGGAAAGGAAGGGATCTAGAGATCGTAGGAAGAGTGGTTCCCACCGAAGATCCAGGTCCAGAGATCGAAGAAGAAGGCGCAGTAAGGATAGGCATAAGTCCAGGTCGCCAAATAGCAGACATAGGAATGAATCACCATCTACTGGGCAACGGCAATCTTTGCTTGAACATCAAAACCGTTCTGAAGTTGAATGCACGCCTCCTCAAAGTAAGTCTGTCAGTAGAGAGCCCTCCCTCATCAAAACTTTCAAAGAAGAAAGTGAATATAATTTCCACGATGTTGTTGTGAAAGAAGAAGAATTGACTAATGACGGTGAGCCTGCAAATGAAAATTATTACAATGCAAACTTTTTGAATGACTCGTACGAAAATATTCCTCTTGCTAAAGATTGTGCTGCTGTTTCGCCAGATCAGGCAAAAGCGGGAGGGTTCAGTGATTGGGAGTCGCCTGAAAGGAGAGGCCCAGAAGAGGATCAAAATTTCAGAGAATCATCGGTAGATGATCGTAGAGGGGTTATTACTGAGTCCACCCATAGCCACTGGCTTGGCCATGGAAATTCTCCTAGGCGTGGTGGAAGAGAACCAGTTGGAGCCAATGAAGCTGCTCTCAGTCATTATGGAAGACAATTTTCTCCACCTCGGAATTCTCCTCCAAGAAGAGGATCAGACTACAGTAGGTCACGTAGCCCTTCAAGAAAAGGTTCTTATGAATCATGCAGGCGATCTCCTGGACCTCGTAGAAGATCCCCCGGGTCGCCTGGGCGAAGAGGCCTCAGAAGACGTCTATCAAGATCGCCTCCTTGGAGAGGTCCACCTCATGGTTCTCCTAGTAGGAATCACGGATCTCCTGGGAGAAGGTTTTCCAAGGAGAAGTCTAGGAGACCTTCTCATTCACCTATTAGAAAAGGCCCTAGCCATTCACCAAGCAGGAGAGGTCCTAAACGATCACCTCTCAGGCGAAGTCCTAGTCATTCACCTATGCGTCGAGGGCCTAGTGATTCGCCTTTGAGGAGGGGACCGTTACCTCCTTCTGGTATGAGACGTGGTCCTTCACCTGGCGCTATGAGGCGTGGTTCTTCTCGCTCACCTCCAAGGATGAGAACATCCCATTCTCCAAGAAGAGGACCCTCATTATCACCTAGGCGTGGTAGGTCTCCATCTCCACTGAGACGCCCATTATCTCCTCACCGAAGCCTGTCCCACCGAAGATTTGAGGATTCTCCTCCTGCACCATTCTATTCACCTCTCTCAGAAAAACATAGAAGTCCTCCAAGAAATCGATCTCCTCCTAGAAGACCGGATGGTTCCCCGTTTAGGCGAAGGTTCACACCAATGAGAGGCTCACGGTCACCAAGGCATTCCCCCAGGAGGAGACACTCTCCCACTCCTTCACGGCATTCCCCTGGTCGACGGAGGAGATCGCCGTCCCCTTACAGAGGAAGGAATTTGTCCCCACCTGAAAGAACACGGAGAACATCACCTGGTTGGAATTCTAGAGGTAGATCTCCTAGCCTTTCCCCTGGTAGAAAACGTAATGTTCCCTCTCCATTTCGATCAAGATATTCCACTCCATCTGACAGGCTTCAAACCTCACCAAGTCACAGGCGACCTCTTAGTAGGTTTGATAGATCTCCGAGGCGCAGATCCTATTCTTCTTCACCTCCTAGAGACAGAGACCGTCCCAGTAAGTGGTCATGGAATGAAGATTCCACTGAAAAATTATCAACTCGTGGACAAGTCTCTGAGTGGGATGATTACTCAAGACCACCTCCTCCCATCAATGCAGACTACCAGGCGAATCAACCAGATTCAACCATCTCAGACTCTGAACTAATAAGGGAGATCACATCTTCACCCAAGCGCCTCTCCCTTGATCAGCGGATACAGTTAGAGTTGGGAGACATCTTAGGTAATGCTGCTTCCGAAGTTCCTCCCTATGCCAACGACTTCTACAACCAGCCTCAAGTACCTCCAGAACACCACCATAATTTCAGCTATCCTCCTCCAGGCTTTGACGACATTGGCCAAAATATTATATACCCTCCCATCGCTCCAATCGCTGATTGGAATCCACATACTCTTCCGCCACCTGTTGGTTTGACCAATACAGTCGTCCAAGTAAGTATTTTCAATACCTACCATTCCAATAACTACCATTACATGGTCACAAGTGAAATTAGAAAACTTGATTTTTGAGAAGAACTATGATTTGTTCAACATCTGATGCTCTAATAGGTGATGGAAGATGCTAATGCGTTTGTCTTATTGTAGGTTGGTAATATGCTCCAAGTTGTTCCAGCTGAAGTGTCTTTTGATGAGAAACCCCTTCACGGATCCAAAGTAAGAATGGTTCACTACTGTTGTCAATGGACAATGGACCACCAATATAAGGCCTAAATCATGTATTGAAAACCTAGTGTTTTATTTATTTATTTATTTTTATTTTTTTTTTTTTTTTCGCGTGTGCCTGTGAATTTTCA
Source organism: Stenodema calcarata (assembly GCA_963920205.1). Classification (NCBI taxonomy): domain Eukaryota; kingdom Metazoa; phylum Arthropoda; class Insecta; order Hemiptera; family Miridae; genus Stenodema; species Stenodema calcarata. Next base: position 3,568,957 of record OY986056.1, on the reverse strand, counting down.
AATTGTCTCATTTTTATGATTAGAAATCTAAAAAGGGCATGCGGCCGCCGACTCCTGCACCAATCCCTAGTCTGGACGAGCAGGACAACGGCTCACTTGGTGGAAGCCTTGGGCTGCCCATGGAAATGGTCAACTCCCCAGTTCCAGGGCCCAGCAGCGGCAGTAATAAACTCCCTGATGTGTCGCCAATTGAATCCCTAGTTGCCTCACCCGCCAAACTCCCTCTACCGTTGCCGCCTGAACGTAAGTACCAAATAACAAATAACTCTTGAAGTTTTGTGATATTTCTCGTGAAGTAGTCACACTGCGTTTGGATGTTTGTGAGCTGTATCTGTAGGCCACGATGGAGATCAGCCGTTCTCCGGTGAACAGAACTTTACTTTGAAATGTTTATACAGGTTCCAGATTGGTTTTTTTTTTTTTTTTTTTTTGCCACCCCACAGTTGGCTCCAATAAGTACAGATTGGTATAATTCTTGCTGGTCTAGTAGCAACTTATTGTGGGTTGATAGCTCAGAGTGTTTCCCTACCAACCAGTACATTTTTCTGAATCTTGAAGAGATCGTCCTTCTTTTTCTCTACGTGGGCCACCTCAGCTTGCAGTCGAAAGTGATGCCAAGGTATTTTTCCTCGTTCGCATAAGTTACTGTTTGCGAGTTAATATTTAATGGGATTACGTCTATGTTCGGATTAGTGAAGTTTATATGAATGGGATCGTTTCGTTCAAATTCATCTTCCATTGCTTTGTCCAGCTCAGGACATTGTTGACAACGGGTTGTACTGTTTCCATCAGCAAAAGTTGACATAAGTGTATCCAGTAGTTGTGGTAGGCCTCTTGTGTTCAGTTAATACAGTATGGGGCCCAGGGCACTGCCTTGTGAAACACCGGCATTTAATTTCCTCTGAATAATCTATTTGCGAGGTATGGCTTCAGAATTTGGAAGAATTGGGACTGAAGATCCTTTCACAGTTTTGAGAGTAATCCCTGATTGCCACACTTCATCTTATGCTTGGGAGACATCTAGAGAGATAGCAGAACATATTTTCTTTTCTTCTAACGAGCATTCAATGAGACTTATGATCCTGTGTACCTGGTCTATTGTGGTGTGTGTTCTCTAAATCCAAATTGATGCGAGGAGATGAGGTCTCTTCTATAATACTGCCGTTCTAAGCAAGAGTGCAGTAACTCCACTTTTTGACGATTTTCAGTTAGAACGTTCTGGAGGTTTGCAGGTAGGCAATATATCATATGGGTGCGAAAAAAGCGGGGAAAATTCACGTTTTCCCGCTCAATTTGGTTACGATTTTTGCAGTAAACGCCACCGTAATGAAATGCTAAGTTGAAATGCAGTACTTACCCTCCATTACTACGCTTGACTGCAGTATTTCCAGGCCACATTTTTTGAGCTACTGCAGTTGAGCATAGCAAAGGGATACTAGCTTAGTATGCCATCATTTTTGGGACATTGACTGCAAAAGTCAATGGTTCCATCGCAGACTTACTGCTATGAGGAGTAGTCCGTGAGCCTGAAACGCTACTCGAATTTGCAGTGTCTGTATTTGAACATATATAATATAATATATTATATAATGTATCATAATATGATATATAATATATTATGTTATATGTTATAATATATATAATATATTATATAACATATTATGTTATATTGAATATATATTTGAAAATAAATCAAATATTTTTCCGCAGATACTTCACCTTCACTCCCTGACCCTATAATAGCCAAACATGAGGAGAGAGAAAAACGCAGGAAAGAAAAGGAGGCCAGGAAAAAGAAGAAAGAAGAAAAAGCGGCACGCCGAATGTTGAGGGTGCGTGTTAACATTTTGGATATTTCAATTTTAGTTTTCTTTTTGGTGTTTCTATCGATTACATACTTGATAATACATAACATATTATGTACTTGTTATATGGGGTCAACAGTTGGCTTTATACCGTGTAGATAAGGCGATTTTAATTTTACAGAAAGCTATGCTGAAGAAGAGGAGTGCAATGATGCCAATGGCCGAAGATCTTTCTGTGAGTTCTGCTTGAATTTCACGTACCAAAATATATATCAGATAGGTCCACACCGTTTGTATTCACTTTAACGCTTACTGTCCAATAATATACGGAAATGACCTCGAAGTGACTGGGGATAGCTGGAAATAATTCTAAGACCTTGAGATAGTCTTGAAAATGAGTAATTTGAGTTTTTACCCCTCCAGGAGTCAAGTTCCCCGAAAACGTCAAAATTTTCGGACCTTCAGTTTTCCGCTTATAACTTCTAAACCACGCTTATAGCGAAAACCTCACCAAGAGACAAATTAAAGGGCATTAAAGTCTACGTCGACTGATACACAGCAGTCAGAAGGGTGTGCAGGTCTGAATCTTCCACAATAACTATTGCCGCAGTAGGGTACTTATTAGCTCTTGCAATACATTCCCTGACGAATCACTCTTCAATGACGTAAATAGGACCTACACATCTACATTAACCTTCCACCTGACGTTGAACGTTCGATGTTAGAACAAGAAGTTTATAACCCTAGCAATCGCCCTTTTCTATTATTCAAGAATACCTTCATTTTCGGATTACATCGGTCAGTACCTACCTACTTAGTTGTTGATAATATTATTAGTAGTTGGTGAACAAAAACACTGTATAATAGCATCCGCTATATTCCACTTTATTTAGACTTCTTACATCTTAACTCGTCGTAGGATTGATATATTCGAAAAAAACAAATATCGGATATTGATAGATTGGATAAAACAAAATATCGTCAGAAACTATCGATCATTCCCGATACTATTGGACTATGCACTATCGGTATAAAAATATCGATATACCAACGGAAAATATCGATATTTTGATAATATCGGCTATCGATGGCCATCCCTAGTACAAACTCAAGTTACTTGTATTCAAGACTATCTTAAGGTTCTAAAACGATTTCCAGCTTCCCTCAGGCCACTTGGAGGCGCCCCCTAATTCAGGTCTAATTTTACAGGACTATGAGGAAATGGGGAACAAATCCAGAAGTAGTCACACACTCACACTGCTTGTATTTATTTTAACGCTTGTGTTATGGGATTTTTTACTACTAAATGCTGATCGAATACTTTTGTTTTCCTGTTTTCCACAGCCTTCTCCAGTGCTCATAACGGATAACGCGCCAAGTTTACTCCTGCCAGCTGCTGAAAAGGGGATTCTTTTGAGTGCGACCGGGAACGTGGGCGAAGGGAAACGGAAAGCTGTGTCTTTCGCCGACGGAATTCGACCTGGCGAAGGGACGTCTCCGTCTGGCGGGGAAGATCATCCGCTGTCGCCGCCTCCCGACCCCATGGAAACAGAAAGAAAGAAGAAAAAGAAGAAGCGTAAAGTAGGTTTCGAGGAACAAATGCGCAACTCCGTCGGCGCACAGTAGGCAAAACAGCTTATTTAGCTGGACAACACCCATAACTCCTTCGTGGTATACGACGAGTTCAGTGTAGAATGAGCTTGAGCTAATGAGCGCATTTTCAATAAACCACTTTAACAATTTTATAACTATGACAATTTTTATGATGGGTGGGACGTTTTTATAAGAAATTTTGCGTTGATTACGATTATACCATATTTTTCTATACTTAGTAGGTACTTCTCACTAATTTTCTTACTTTGACGCCAATTTTACAATCATGAAGAATGGCTCCTGTGAGTTCAATCCAAATTCATTGAGCAATTAGTGAGGAAAATGGTAAAAACATGAAAAGTACCTACCTGTAAAAACTCATTTCTATTCATTTTTTTTAAATAACTTTTTACTAACAAAATTATACATGGACTTAATGCTTTCAACAGAGGATCCACCTGCAACTAAGTCCGCAAAAATTCGAAAAGTCTCCTTTTCATTGAAGGCCATCGGTGACCTTGAAAACATTAAAAATCGTAGTAGTTGAAATTCCATATCATTCGAAGGGGGGTGAGGGGGGACGAAAAAGTCGTTGAAATTGATTGTTTTGGGTTGTATGAAGCCACTGAAAAAGGTTTGATTACGAAACAAACTCCAATTTGTTTTTTTTTTTTTTTTTAGTCTCTATTTTCTAACAGAATAGATTCTAAATGCATGAAAATGGCTACAGATTGACTTCGAATTTTTCTGCTACCAGATGATGGTAACCGTTCAGAGGCTCAATTTCGATTAATATGAGGGATCAAACGACATTCTTTACTTTTCTCTAACGTTCTGAAGGACGGGGCCTATCATGAATCATCCTGCATAACTGGTGTACTTTGGTTTACTTGGTTTTCTAGAGGAGTTTCGCATTTCTAAGGACATTGTTTTTTGAGTTTGTCCAGCTAAATTAGCGGTTTTGCCCTCTGTGTGGCGGTTGATTACGTTTTACGTGAACTTATCTAGTGATTAATGTTGCTTTGCCATTTTAAGCCGGTGACTTTTGTACAGGTCAAAGTGCGGATAATACGGTTGGGGCGCGGAGGAGACGAAGAAGACGAAGCAGAAGAACCACCTCCGCCTCCTTCATCTGAGCCTCCACCGGTCTCTTACCTGGACATCTCCAACCTTCCCCCTGGTTGTGGATACTTTGAGTGTATGCTCATTTGACTTCTTTTCATTTATCAAAATTAAACTGGAATAGGAAATTTCAATTGTTTCGTATTAACACATTTTCAGTCCAGTAAAATAAGGATAACTTGAGTTTGCACCTTCAGAGGTTGACCTCAACTTGTGCCCGAAAACGTTGACATTTTCGAACTTTCTTCGGTGTCTCGCTTATAACTCTAGCGATAATCTTACCAAGATACAAATTTAAGAGCATTAAATTCTGCGTCGATTTACTCTCCCAACTTGAAAATCGGACCATTTTATAGGGTTGAAACTGACAGCTGAAGAACGATAATTTTCCCCATGTTTCTACAACTTTTATAGGACCAGCTGATGCTGTAAACGACGGAAGCTCGTCAAATGGTACAATTTAGGCAATGTGCGAAAAAGTGTCGTTTTCCAGCCGTTAATTACCCTATAAATTGGTCCAATTTTAAAGTTGGGAGAGTAAACTTTTAATTTGGGAAAGTAAATCGACGCAGTATTCTGCCGTTTTAAAGTAAAATCACTCATCTCCGAATTCGTCAACACAAATTTTGTGAAAAATCGTATAAACCACTCTTCTTGTGGATTTTCTATCTAATTTGGAGGCAAAACCACTTATCAACCGAAATCTGGTGACAAGTGATTTTTCGCTTCACACCCAAGTGAGTTTCTCCTGCAAATAAGTTGACTCGAAACTCGGGACCAGCTGTTTTGTAAACAGTTTCTGACCTCCTGAGAAGAAATCTGACATTCTCACAAATTGGGAAAGCTAATCCCTTCAAACCGCCCTGCGTTCTGGGAAAACTTGCCAACGATTAAGGGTTCGGTGGATTTGATCAGAAATCAAGAAACAAGGAAGCACCTTGACACATTTTGTTTGTTCTGAATAATTCACTTATTGATAATATGAGTTTATTGATAATTAAATTATTGATATGAGTTTATTGATAATATGAGTTTTATCATCAACTCAGAATGCATATTACTATTTTATGCTACCAATGCGAGCCATTTTCGTACCCTCTTCGTGTTCAAGATTGTGTTCTTCGATTCAAGTTGTATGAAAATTAAATAAAAACCCACTTATGTCATAAATGTTTCACTCTTTGTTAAGGTTTTGATTTAGTTTATGAATAGAACCAGTGAGTTAAGAGCGCGCCCTAAAGAGTGGCGCCTGCTACTCCAGTGGATTCCGAAAGAACTATGTATCTGACATGAACAAGGTTCAAGTTTGGAAATCCCCGGTAGGTAGAGCGACTTGAGGTAAGTCTGCCCAGAAGAATTAGTATCGAAAAGGGAAAGAAAGATGAGAAACAAACGATAGAAACAGAAAGATAGAGGAATGAATCAAGATACAAGATCATTTATATCAAATCAAAATAATTAAGCTGAGTTTGTGAAAAAACTTGAATATCAGGCTATTTTACCTAAGTTCTTGGATGCAACATCTTAATCCTGGTTTGAAAGCAAACCCACTTTTGCCTTATCCCCTTAAAAGTAAGTTTGGCTCAAGCGGTTGAAAAATCGCCTAAACGGGTGAAAAATGTACTTGAAAAGGTACATTCGTCAAATCGTAGAAATTTCCACTTTTTTCAAACGCCCATCGACCCCTATAATCCGGTACGAGAATTTTAACCTTTAGTCCTAACAGTTGCGCCCAAATATCAGCTTCCCAATGGTATAAGCGAAAAAATTATGCAATGCAATATTGAGGGAGAAAATCAGGTTTGAATGTCTTCAGGTAAAAAATACTTCTTCAGGTAAAAAATGAGTTTGAAATCGGATTTCATGTTATTCTTCCAGTAAAATCTTTTTATTGTCAAAATTCTTATTGTAGGTGTTCGAAATGTCCGTTTGTCTTTGAAATGTGACCCGCTTCTATCAATGAGCGATGCAACTTGATGCACGGAGACAGTCCGTTGCGCAATTCGAAAAAAATCTCTTCGTGATAATTAGTTCATTTTCGTTGTTTGCTTCCACACCATGCCGGTACCATTAAGCAACATTGTATGTGCACAAACTTGCATTGCTAAGAGAAATGAAACACCCTGTTCACCATTACTTGGCTGTACCCAACCCTTCAAAGTTAGAATATACAGTTGGATTCAGAATTTCCCAAAACGGAATCGCTTCGAATCAATCCCAAATCAGTTTTGCAGATGTTGCTTACAGCGTATTTTCGCTCAATGCGCTGCATTCGAATCAAAGTGAATATTGCCGTTAATGTTTGTCATTTTTATCTTTTCTTCAGTGAACACCGGCGAAGATCCGAGGGTGCTGCAACACTTCTACATGGCGCCTCCTCCTCCGCCGCCTCGGTAATAGGACCCCCCCCCCCCCCCCACCAAAAACCCCTCAGAAAACATGTACATCTGACTGTATATAATTAGGTATTGATTTTTTTGTTTAAATAGATATCTGTGATTTTCGCAGGAGACTAAAGCTTCGAACCCCAGATCACATAGATCGATTTCTATTTCAAAATTCTTTGATTTTTCTCCTCCAACCTGTATTTGATTAATTTTTGAATTTATCGAATTATAATTGTGAAACAGTGAGCGTTGTTGAGACCATATACAGCCTACTAAATGGTGTACAATCAGTTTTCTGCTACTTTTACTCTACGATCATCCTTGGTTTGTGGTCAATTCATAGCATGTTGCTGTTTCATCGATGATATTGTGACCACCAACCTATTCATAAATTTTTGATACGTTCTAACAATTACCAGTTTAATGTTTTAGTGTTTTGTACTTTGTTTCTTCAATCGCAGGTCCAAAATACTTCCGACCTGATCGATTCAGTCAGTAATTTATATGTAATCAACAACAAATGTCGCATCGAATAGAGAGATTTCCTGTCGAACAAGAACGTCGCCGAGTGAATATTGAAAAAATGACACTTGGAATGGGTATGCGCCTTATTTCTGAGTTCAAAATTACGTTCATTTCAACCTCAACTCATACCACACAATTTTATTGGGGTTTTCGAAGTAATTGTATTGAAACACCCGGAAACAATAATTGGTTAATGGTTAATTATTAACCATTAATAAGTGCATATCCGAATGATAATTTATTTCAATCAATGTTTATACGATGTGAAACATCTTAATTTATTCGATATTATTTCGTTTCTTTTGTATGTACAAAACAAATTATGTAGAGAAATTTTTAGCGAAAGGTAAATAAATGAGTAAACCATTGCAATAATATCAGAGTTGAAAATTTTTGTTCCCTCGAAGTTTCTTGGAAGCCCTGTCCGCCGGTTTGGTCATGAAGTTCTTGCCGAGGAATCCGATGCGGAAGTGATCCAGGACGATTTCAAATCGACAAGGCATTTTTGGTACACCTGAAGAAAAAAATTGGTTCATTGAAATAAGAGAAATGTCCGATAAGGGATGTCACGAAGTGAAGAATGAGTTCTGTCGAGATACAAGTAAGTTATTCTGTGGAACGTGGATCTATCATCGGCCATCTTGGATATAAAGGGTTGATGAGGTATTTTGTATCTACCCGATCAACAATATTGTTCAATAAAATCATCAGTAATTATTTGGGGCAAGGGCGTACCCAGAATCTAAACTAAGGGGGGTGAACCACACGCCCATGATTTATGGTGGTTCACTTATTGCTTGTAGGTGCTGGATACAATGTTCAAATCAAAACTGGGAGGAAAAACTACTTTGAAAGGCTCTGATTCGCTCCAGAACGACAATGGGCGGTATGAATAAAACGAAAGCTAATGCTTTTAAGCATTTGCTCGAAGGAAAAGCATTTGCTCTGGAAGGAAATGCTCGAAGTAAAAGGTTTTACTCTTTTTCGTATGAATAATCATTACCTTCACTCCGAAGGATTTGCTTCACGGGAAAAGAGTAAAAGCCTCGTACCATTTTACTGAAGTGAAAACGATGTATAGTTTTCCGTAAATCCGGACGGACGGAGTTTTGGTTTATTTGTTTTTTTAATTCGATTTTCTGAATCTACGTATCTTGAAACGTAAACCCAAGAGTTTTTTAAATTTTCAAACAACTTGCTAAATAATCCACCTTTAACCCTTGCGGTGATCAGTGGATGGACCCAATATTCTCTTTATTTCTTATAAACGCACGCAGTCTCAACAAAATCCATTCTGAAAATTATGTTGCAAGTGGGCGCTTGGGAACAGCAGCAGGCAACTTTCAGGCGACTAAATACTTAATCACTGAGACTGAAAAGTTGCCAGTGTGCGATTAGCCTTAATGATCAATTTTAAGGGTTAAAGATTCTACTTACATCTGGTGATGTTGTCTTTGCCTAAAAGTTTAAGAGTGTTCTTGGTTTCAAACACCAGGATGCCCTCAATGCCGACGAGTGAAGGAGCGGTTGAGCTCTTGACCGCGACGTAGGCCCCGTGGTAGTCGGCTTTGTAGATCGAATGGGTAACATCGGCGTATTGTGGACTCGTGACGCTGCCCGCAAATCTGCCGGTAGAAAGTAGAATATTATTAAGAAACTTATTAAGTTGATGATAATCGCTTGAAGGCTGTCGACGAACAAGATTGACAATTGAGGGGCATACGGTTCGAGGGGCGTAAGTGCGAAAAATGAGATTTGATTGATACAAGAAATGTGACGTTTTTTGTCGCAATTCCTCTACGACTTGAAATTTGGCATCCCTAGGACTCAAACTTTGAGCAGAATAGGCCCAGGATCAGCTGAAGGGCCCTTAAGCTAATTTCTATGCTCTTCACTCTATGAAGCTGTAATTTGGCTTGCAGCCTCCTTAGGACTTACACTTTGAGCAGAACATGCTTTTTTCATATTTTGTCAGTACAGTTAACTTTTTTCCCCGTCTTGAATCATCTATCGTCGTAGGACATTAGCGACCAAGTGCACAATTTTTTGTTTGCCCCGAACTATCCGGAGTAGGTAGTTCCATTAAATATAAACCAAACCACCATGGAAGGTTAGTAGCCACGATGTTCTTCTTCACCAAAGATCAGTCGATGAACCTCTTACTCATTCCAGCTTCACCTTTGCCAACACTTCTACGGACTTATCTGGCCAAAGTAGTAATCAATACACGGTAATAACCAATAATGATCAGTAGGTACATGTATCAACTGACCCAATGTTTCTGAGACGAGATAAGTTCATGTAGCCTTCCATGTAGCTTTTCCACATTTCGTGAAGAGGCAGCAAATCCTTATATTGCAGCCCTTCCCGTTCTATACTGTACAGGCCTAACGCTCTCTTCTTCGTGTTACTCAAGGTTTGATTCTTAGGGCAACCTCTCCGTCGGATCCTCTTTTTAAAAACCATTCGATCTTTCGCAAGCGGGAACCTCTGAAACCGAGACATTTAATGTTTCATTTGACCGACCCTCGACATCCCTCAACATCGAAAATAATACTAATAATAGTACTGGAAAAAAATACTTTCTATAGTCCGTTCCACGTCGAACTGGCACTATATGCTTTGTCTCTCTCGCACACAGGGCGCACTACATCTCTCTGTCCTTTTCCCTCCGTACGACGTTGCCGCTATATTTCAACTTTGTCTAATCTGATCGGGAAAAATTCCATAATGTGCAGAATTTAATTCTCTATACGTCTAAATAAAAAATAAAAGCTAAATCTCGAGTCGCAAAAAATTATTAAATGAAAAAATTTTACTTAAAATTTTTAATGGGAATTACTCTTTATCACATCACTGTGACCTTATTATTTGAGATATTGCTTTGAAATTTGGTATGAAGTCACTAGACCTTACGTGTTTTCGATACATAGAAGAACAAATTTTTTAATGGTATTCCTTCCCTGCTTTTTCGCGAAATGAAAACGGAAAATTACAAATTCAATTTTTGAAAAGTAGCCTGCGAGGAAATTTCGTTCTATTGCAGCCTATTAAAATTGGACGCATTCCTTATAAAAAGGACAGTTCAAATTTAATTTTAAGATGTGTCCGACCATTCTGGGATGAATACAGCTGGAGTAATTGATTTTTGAATGCGAGGGAGCGCGCGGATGCGGTCTGCCGATAGCGGGACAGGCCTGGCAGACAACCCCTCCGCGCGCTCCCTCGCATTCAAAAATTAATTACTCCAGCTGTATTCATCCCAGAATGGTCGGACACATCTTAAAATTAAATTTGAACTGTCCTTTTTATAAGGAATGCGTCCAATTTTAATAGGCTGCAATAGAACGAAATTTCCTCGCAGGCTACTTTTCAAAAATTGAATTTGTAATTTTCTGTTTTCATTTCGCGAAAAAATAGGGAAGGAATAACATTATAATTTTTTCCTTCCATGTGTCGAAAATACGTAAGGTCTGGTGACTTCATACCGAATTTCAAAGCAATATCTCAAAAAATAAGGTCACAGTGATGTGATAAAGAATAATTTCCATTAAAAACTTGGAGTAAAATTTTGTCATTAAATAATTTTTTGCGACTCGAGATTTAAGTTTTATTTTTTATTTTCAATGTAGGCGTATAGAGAATTAAATTCTGCACATTATATAATTTTTCCCGCCGAAAAACGTGGATTCGATATTTATGTGTAGTATGGGCAGATGTAAAGATTTGGCAACAGCGCACAGAATCTAGTGCCAGCTCGACATGGAACGGACTATAGTTGTCCCGGGGTGAATTATCTAAGTATAGAATGATAATATTATTCTTATTATGTTTTTGTTAATTTTGTTGGGTCCCATCAATGTTTACCCCCATTCTGGGGATTATTCATGAATGAATTACATCAGATGATGTTACTAAAATCCGAATATGTTTTTATAGGTAATACGATGTGATTATCTACTATCAATCGGAATTCATTTATTTCTAATCTACTTATTTCTTGGTTTTATATTATAAAACCAAAACTCTGATCTAAAAATATAAAAATAAAATCATATATTATCTGATTCTATTTCTATATTTTTTAGATCAGAATATTCATTTCTTCATGAAGATATTGCAATATCATTAAATCATTTGGGCGTTCGTTAACAACGTTGATTAAAAATCACTTTCGTTAATAAGTACCTTATCCAATTCAGCAGTGAGAGTCTCGATGTCCACTCTCCTCAACCTGCTCAACAAGTAAGATTTCGTGGCGTTGTCGGCCTCTTCGGTCTCTTCGCCACTTTTACACGACCCTGCCGAGGGGCTTAGCACATCTCGTGGAAGTTTCGAGAGCGTATGATCTGAAAATATACAATGGAATTATTTTACGGTATATACAATGAGAAGAAACGACATCAAGAACCTACGTCACATCCAATAGGTTGCTGCAAGTCATGATTAGTAAAATCGGAGACCTATTGAAATTTACAGCGCCTACCTCATTTAATTTACTTTTGATGAAACGTTGTCCTACAAACGTTGTATTTGTGGAAGCAAATGAAATGACAATAATTATTGGTACATAAGAGTAAGCTGTACTTCATTCAAATGATCAGACCTGTTGAGAATAATCTCAACTTTACAGGAGAACGGATGCAGGTTAAAAATCCGGCTGTTCTTACAATTGTAGAACGGTAACTTTACACTTGTAGCTTTGTGAAACTTGAGTACCAACCTGCGAATTCAACAACTTGTACATGCGCTCGTCGTATGAAATTAGCAAGTAGAAAATGTACAAGGTATTAGCTGAGATAACCATACAATTTGAATGTACAAGTGCATCATTACCATCTCCGTGAAGTACCAAAGAATGGACTACTCCGACAAAGACAAAAAAATAATAATAACTTACAATACGTACTCAAGTTGTATAATATACAATTACCAATTACCTCAAGTTGTATAATATTATTATTACCTTTCATTTCATGAAGATCTAACGTCCAAGTACAATTTCAAATCACCGCACTGGTCAATGAAATCAAATACTCGGCGAAGTCGTACCGTAGAATGAAAACCGGAACCCCTATATTACTCTCGGGGTGATTCTCACGAGTTTTATGTAAATACAGGAGCGAAGTACGGACAAAACCAAATAAACATAAATAATTAAATTTATGTATATTGTACCAACAACTTGTAATTTCCAATCCTGTCACTGTCACAAATTGAAGCATGAAGAGGTTCCTTTCCGTGATATAAAATAAATAAACAAGGTTGGAGGGTTGCTAGTTGACTTTCATCTTCTTCCTTAATTCGATCTACATCCAAGCACACGAGGGCAGTGAAAGCTTGGAGTGTGTGTGTTTCCTTGGATTATTGTCTCCGGTTTTTTTTACCACGATGAGACACAGTTCGATGTTCATTTACAATGATGTTGACAGTAGAAAATTTCTACTGTCAACATCATTGTAAATGAACATCGAACTGTGTCTCATCGGAGTAAAAAAACTCTGCCAATTCTTGACACAACGGTTCATTATCTTCTTTGTACAGATCACCCTTCTGTCTAGATCACTAGGTCTAAATGTCTAGATCCGAAATGTTAGATTAATTATTATTATGAATTATCACTAATTATTAATAATTTTATCAAGTACCTAGTGAAAATTATTATAATTTATTGTTAGGTATTAATAATTTGTATTTATTATTAATAATAATTATTATTAATTATGATTAATTAATACTATATAATTCTGGGTTTTTTAATACTACGTCGGTAATAAAGTTTCTATAAAAGAATTACCTACCAACAAACATTCGAAATTACCTTCATTTCCGTAGCACGAAACGCACCTCAGAACAACCAACTCGACATCACTTAACCCATATGATGTTCCAAAGTGCTGGTTAGTATGAAAATGGACCTGTATTTCAACAGTTTGATTCACGATCCTGTAGTGAGGCACAATCTTTGAGCCGTCATTGTGAACGAACGGCTGGTCGTACAAAGCAGCGGATGGTCTTAAAAAATTCTACGGAACAAACTCTATCTAAATATGAAATAAAAAACATACCGTTCTATATGAATTTTTCGAGATATGAAATTTTCAAAATTCGTTTTGAACCCCTTCCCCTTGACCTAGGGTTATGAAAAGTTTCGAGGATCATTGTGGGGCTGGTCCAAACCCAGAAACCAAATTTCGTAATTTTAGCTCAACGCTAACTGGGCAAAGTGGCGCGGACGGCGTACGGCGGACGGACGGATTTTTGGTTTATTCGATTTTCTGAATCTACGTATCTTGAAACGTAAACCAACAAATTTTGAGGGGGGGTTAAAATTTTTTTTTCTTTGGGCGATTCCAATGGTTCATTATCGAAGATAATAAACCAAAACCGGAGACATTTAATGTAGGTAGTACATGTTGGTCGGAGGTTTCAGTTTTCTGCAATTGCTTCAGTTTTCAGAAAGTTGCACTACCTACTGTGGTGGGGTGAGACGGGATATTGGTTTGGATGAAGGATGGGGGCTACAATGTTGCTTCAGGTGGTATATTATTTGCATGGGGGTCGAGTTAAGATTATTGTTTAAGATGTTTGTAATTGAATGTGTTAGTTTTATAGTATTGTTAATCTGGGGTTTTGGAGGTAATTTGTGTTCAGGCTAGACTGAAATGTTATTTTTGGTTATGTAATCAAAAATTTGTTCAAGTGTTTCTACGTTAAAATTAAGATTATTATGTTCCTGTAGAGTGTTGGAATTTATGTTTCTATTTTTTTAAATGTTTCGAGTGCTGTGCGGGTTCTTGCTCAATGGTTAATAGCATGATTCATGTCTCCCACTTCACCAGGGCATTGAGAGCAGTAGGGATCGTCCTTGTGCTTCATGAGGTGTTGAAATAGGCGGGTGTTTCCATGTCCAAATAGGATGCGATTCGCGGTGGTGTAGAAATGTGGAGATCCAGTCGTTCCTCTATACCAGGGTTTGTGAAGGGGATCCGATATGATGTGGTCTGTCCAAGCCCCTCGCCCAATTAACATTCTGTGGTGTTCGGTTCTCCAGGATAATAATATATTATATTTCTTATTTTTTTTCATCGATATCACCAGGTTTGAGAATGAGGTGTTTGTGTGGAGGTTTTGTGCTCCATGCTCAGCGTATGCTTTAGCTGTAACATCGGCGTGGTCTGCTGGGGCTATGTTGATGTGGCTAGGGATCCATTGCATAGCAATTTTATGTTTCTTTCTTTTAGGCTGGCGATAGCAGACAGTATTGTTGTATGAGGAATGGTGGGTTGTCTCCTAACTTGAAGCTTTTTAGGTATTCGAGCGATGATTGAGAGTCGCTGAGGATGATTGTATCCGTTTCCATTTCAGGATTGATGTATATGTTGAATATGTTCCATAGTTGTATATGTTGAACTGCCATGTAAATAGCTGTTAGTTCTGCATGGAAGATGGAGCTAATGTTGTTCAGTCTAGTGCCTGAGCCGTAGCTGTGCAGTTCACAAAATGTACCAGAACCCGCATTTCCATTCTCTAGTTTTGAGCCGTCTGTGTAGATTTTTCTAATAAATGTAGGGTACCTACTTGATTTGAAGGTGTTCCAAGACGACGCTCGAGTTCCAGTGGGCCAAGGTTATTTTTCTTTTCAATGGTCGGTATTTTTGTGGGATGTGATAATGGGTAATTTTGTGACTATGGGTAATTTTGGGGATGTGATAATTCGATATGCTTCCTTAATTCGATCTACATCCAAGCACACGTGGGCAGTGAAAGCATGGAAGAAAAACTTGGACCATGCAGGGAAAGATAAGTTGTAACCAAGATTCTAACCTCCATCCCATTTCGCGTGACTTCAAATTTCGACTAGTCTGGAGTTCCTCCCTGACGCGCTCCTATTTTGTACCTATTTGTGATTTGTTCGTTTCTCAACGTAATAACTTCATTTAGCCATCACATTATTTGCGCCGCTGTCAAAAACTACTGTGAATATCAAGTCCTAAAAATGGTTTGCTGATCCAAGAACCATTTTCTTTTGCAAAGTTGGCTACATATCACTGAATGGCGCCTACCCGGAACGAGAAGGAATGGAACTACGACGCGGAGTCAGGTGAATAAATAGTTTCTGTATTCCAGTTATGTAAATAGTTTTAACTGTCAATTGTTCAATGAAAAAAACTCACGAATGAGCACGCAACACCTACGTTGTGATGACTAACCTATTCATGGCGAGTAACTACCCCAGGTATTCTGCTACCTATTCAAGGAAGCTTTCATTTGCGCCTCTTATTTCGTACTAACTCGAGGGACGATTCATACCTTATGCACTCCGTCATTTCTCTCATTGCAGTTATGAACTGGGCACTTCACCTGCTAAATTGCCTACTTGCACTCCGTTTCCGTTGTCGACTTGGATGTCAAGATCCCATTCTTATTTCACTGTCCCACGTTTTAGGAAGGGAATTCATATGCGAGATACCTAATAATAGTGTTTGGTTTACAACTCGTAATAATCTGTTGTTAATTCGGCTTATAACTTCACAGCAATGGTTAAGGAATGCGAAGGAAGGAATGAATGGAGGAAAAACATGTATATTTTGACATTTTATGTCTTTACTCTGGCACACCTAACACGTTACACGAAATCGTCACGAAAATGTCTGATGATTTTCGCTTACAACCGATTCGTTGCTACGGAACTTTATCTTCGCCAGTTATCATCGTACAAAAATCGTTCACCACTCGTTGGATAGCTCTCGATTTACCTAACCATTTTCCATCCATTTGGAACAATAATATAATTTTTTGTATTTATAAACATGGTATTTTCAAGCGGATTGTGCCTGGAGAATGTCGCATGCATCCTGAAATGCCGTGGGGAGTTGGTCTGCCTAAACTATATCCCCTGGATCAGCGACAGAGTACACCTATGCGCTCTATGTAATAGAAGAAAAAGAGAGGATACGGAGAAGTTCTTGGCGAAATGTCCAATACAAGCGGGCTACCGAAAGATACAACTAGGGGAGAGAACAATACCCAGAGATCAACTATTGGACATCCTAAAGGAAAGCACTGTGCAACTTTGTAAAATAGGCTTGGTCGTACTGAAGACTACTAATAAACGTGTTTAATTATAACTAGAAACATATAGACTCGAGAGAGAAAAGAATAATTACACGTTCAACAATAGAATAGAAAATAATTTAAAGAAAAATATTAAGTACTAACTTTCATACTAATTAAGAACTAAACAAATAACAAAATTATTGAGCCTATATGATTGTTCCAAAACTCCGGCTGAAGGTAATCACCAAAGCTTGGTCATGTTGGTTATTGTACCTGTGGCGGGAAATTTTAAATATGTAAGCTAGCGCTTGTTGCGGCGTCGAGGAGAGTTGAGTTTTCTGTACCTTTTGGTTTATTATCTTCGATAATGAACCATTGGAATCGCCCAAAGAAAAAAATTTTTTAACCCCCCCTCAAAATTTGTTGGTTTACGTTTCAAGACACGTAGATTCAGAAAATCGAATAAAAAAAAAAATCCGTCCGTCCGCCGTACGCCGTCCGCGCCACTTTGCCCAGTTAGCGTTGAGCTAAAATTACGAAATTTGGTTTCTGGGTTTGGACCAGCCCCACAATGATCCTCGAAACTTTTCATAACCCTAGGTCAAGGGGAAGGGGTTCAAAACGAAATTTAAAATTTCGACAATGTCATATCTCCAAATATTTAACTGAACCGTGTAATTTTTAGTTCACTTTTGAATGACCCAAAAAATTACGAATCTTTTAAGACCAATTGGATTTTTTTGCGACCAGCCGTTCGTTCACAGTGACCGCGCAAAGGTCCAGGAAAAACACTAAACTTTCGCGTCGAAAACGGCCGTTATGTGACCCAACCCCCAGACGCCCAGAATAAAACTACCTTTTTTCATCTTCCAGGTAAACTACAGTCTAGAAATCTTAACCGTGAGTCGGGGATAGACCACATTGCAATATTCTATTGGTTTCTCATCTGTAAAATTGTTTAAATAATACCTTTTTGTAATAATACAAATTCAATTTTGATGATGAGCTATTGACTTGAAATTTTAAAAATAGGTCAGAACTGGATCACAATGCAATGTTCACTCGGTTTCGATGAATTTCGATGAATTTCGATGATGAGCTAGATACTTGAAATTTTAAATATAGGTCAGAAATGGATATTCACATTTCAATATTCACTCGGTTTGTATGACATGGTATGAGTATGGTATGGTATATTATTGTATGATTTGGTATAATACAGTTTGGTATGATAGGAAAGAAATTCGTATGGTATGGTATGAGTACGGTGAGAATATGGTATGGTGCCGATTTGCAATACAGTCTGGTATAGACAGATGGGTGATCTGCACAAGGAAGATAATAAACCGTTGTGTCAAGAATTTGCAGAGTTTTTTTGGTTTATTATCTTCGATAATGAACCATTGGAATCGCCCAAAGAAAAAAATTTTTTAACCCCCCCTCAAAATTTGTTGGTTTACGTTTCAAGATACGTAGATTCAGAAAATCGAATAAAAAAAAATCCGTCCGTCCGCCGTACGCCGTCCGCCGTCCGCGCCACTTTGCCCAGTTAGCGTTGAGTTAAAATTACGAAATTTTTTTTATGGGTTTAGACCAACCCCACAATGGTCCTCGAAACTTTTCATAACCCTAGGTCAAGGGGAAGGGGTTCAAAACGAATTTTGAAAATTTGAAAATCTCATATCTCGAAAAATTCATATTGAACGGTATGTATTTTATTTCATATTTAGATAGAGTTTGTTCCGTAGAATTTTTTAAGACCATCCGCAGCTTTGTACGACCAGCCGTTCGTTCACAATGACGGCTCAAAGATTGTGCCTCACAACCCGATCGTGAATCAAATTGTTGAAATACAGGTCCATTTTCATACTAAAAGCTCTTTTGAACATCATATGGCTTAAGTGATGTCGAGTTTGTTGTTCTGAGGTGCGTTTCGTGCTACGGAAATGAAGGTAATTTCGAATGTTTGTTGGTAGGTACTTCTTTTATAGAAAAATTATTACCGACGTAGTATTAAAAACCCCAGAATTATATCGTATTAATTAATCATAATTAATAATTATTATTATTAATAATAAATACAAATTATTAATACCTAACAATAAATTATAATAATTTTCACTAGGTAGGTACTTGATAAAATTGTTAATAATTAGTGATAATTGATAATAATAATTAATCTAACATTTAGGATCTAGACATTTAGACCTATTGATCTAGACAGAAGGGTGATCTGTACAAAGAAGATAATGAACCGTTGTGTCAAGAATTTGCAGAGTTTTCTACTTTTGACGCGGGGTTTTAATTAACCCCGTTTGTGTTTTTGCCTCCTTTTTTTGATGTTGTGTACTTGTTTTTATGATTCATAATTTTCTCAAGTGCCTAACAACTGTTCGTGTATCTTTTTTATTCACCAATTCCAAAAGTGAAAAGATCTATTTTCACAGTACCAATTGATGTGATTTGTTGTGATGTGATGTGAGTCATTGAGTGCAATAAATTTACTACTGAGCCCAGTTCCACACAAAGCCAATAAACTCTTGGTTTGTGAAATATTATGTATGTTGCATGAATACAAAACCAGGGGGATAAAGATTACTTATATTTTGATGTGGGTGAAGGGACACCATGGAATTGACGGAAATACAAAAGCAGATGAACTCGCTCGGCGGGGAGCCAGGCTAGGCCCCCGCCTAGACATTGCCCTTCCGAAAGATGATATTTATGCGGCAATCAGACATTACTATGTAGCACAATGGCGTAAGGCATACGAAGAGGACAGCACAATCCCGATGTACAAGTCTTGGCAAGCTACATTGCCTACTCAGCCTTGGATGCTTCAAGTTGCAAGAGACCGGAAGCTTTGTCGAGTCATATCGCGCTTGCGAACAGAAGTATCTTTATGCCCAGCATATTTGTTCAGAATTGGTGCTCGTCCCTCGCCGGAGTGCTCATTTTGTGACGACCCAAAAGGTGACGCTGAACATTAAATTTTATTAATGGAGTGTGTTTTCTTCGCTGTACAAAGAGAAAAGTTTTTTGATTTTCCGATTGGTCGAGTGCCATCACCATTCGGGTATGGTTGTATATTGCGAAATGTTTTCTTGTACGAAGAGTTTTTTAAGTTTATAACCAACTGTGGACTGAAGTTTTGATTTAAGTTTTGGTTTTCATTTGTATAAGTGTTTAATTATTTAACTGCATCTACATGGCTGTATTTTATGTAAAATGCCAAATAAAACGAAAAAAAAAAAAGACTCGGAGAAGCAAGGAGCACAGATAATACTGCGACTTTGCAACCACGGCTGCCAATTGACGTTTAGCAGCTCTCCCCGTCACCTAGCTATCGTCGCTGCATCATATGGATTTTCTTCATCATAAACTGCACTTTCCAATCGAGATGTTGGTACATCAGGTGGTACTGGGCATTTCCCGCCTTGTCCCTACAAAAAAGTCCTCGTCTCCCCCAAACGTCCTTCATCAATCCTTCAAGGTGCGTCGGGTCGAAATATGCAGTTGTGGACAGCGACGGCGACACCTCAGAGATCATTTCACTCCATATCTCCGCCCAGCCAATATTCTTCCTTATTATTTCCAGTGCTGTCACACGGGTGTCAGCTGCTGTAGAACTTTCCATTGACCTCCAGGGTATGCAGAAAGACCAGCTCCTCCTGGGCTTTGTTGTAAACGATGTAGTTGGGCGAATTCCTTGGTATTAGAATGCAGTTTTTCAAAAATAGAATGCGAAGGTAGAAATAGTTTGACGGATTGAAACCCAAAAGTCAAAATTCCAATCAAAAGAACGGTGTATTGTAAACTGTGATCCCTGCTCATCTGTCTTTGGTAAAATTCTCACTCCGGAACTAGTGAAAATGGCTTTAGCGAGGATCATTCAATTCTAAATTCGTCAAGTCAACAATTAATTGAATTATATTGTTATTAAAAATGTTCCCATTCAAATTACTTGGCCAAATCTGATTTTGAAAGCTGTAGTACTGATAGGGGATTGGAACTACCTTTGTATATTACGTGGAGTCTTAGTATTATTCTATGCTTTTCAGGATCAGGAAGTGGTTCTGACTCTGATGGCAGTGACAGTGGATCTGGGAGCGGGAGCAGCTCGGAGGTTGGAGGAGGTGTTGCTCCAACACCTGGCCGAGGCTATGGTAGTGACACCAGCCACAAATCCGTGGCGAGCAACGGATCAGCTGCTGCGAGCAATAAATCAGCTAGCCCCAGGTCAGCTAGCGGGAGTCCTCGAGCAAGAAGCGGATCTCCATCTGGGTATGTGATCAGATTTGATTGATTGTTATACTTTTAGTGCTGAAAACTACTCCAGAAAGCTGAAATGGTAAGAATATCACGACGAATGTTTATTGCCTTTTCAGCTCGGGCAGTAGGCCTTCATCACCTGCCAAATCAGGTTCAGAGTCGCCTCATTCGAGGTCTGTGAGCAGATCGAGAAGCGGTTCACCCCAACTGGCTGTTAGATCCCAAACAGGTTCCCCAGCACCTGCAAGCCCTTCAAATCTTCAAAGCCGCTCCCCGAGCCAAGCTAGGTCTGGTAGCGGATCTCCGGCCCAACATGGGAGTAGGTCTCCTAGTCAAGCTCGAAGTCAATCGTCCCCTGATCGTGCAAGATCACAATCAAGGAGCAGATCGCCAAGTCTCAGTGCAAGGTCCAGGTCGCAAAGTCGGGCCCGTTCACGATCCCAGAGCCGACCTAGATCCCGTTCACAGAGTGTTGTGAGTTGCAATATCCATAACTATTTTGATGCATTCAATACGCACTGTGGCAACAATCACAAACTGCTTCTCCTCTTGGAAATGTATACCAGCAGGTTTCAAGTGTGTAAGTCAATTAGCCAAGAAACTTCTCCATTAGGTACATAAGCCTTCATATGCCTTCAGATTCCTTGTCTTGGTTTGACTAAGAAATAGCCTTTACTGTCTGTGGTGTAGAAACTGTTATTGTTCTCACAGGCTGAGTCACCGAGTCCCCGACCATCAAGAAGTGGGTCAGAGAGTCCAGCCAAGTCTATGAGCGGTTCTCCTCCTGCAAGGAGTCGATCAGGCAGTCGTGCAAAGTCCAGGAGCAGGTCTAGCAGCCCTGCCAAATCCCGAAGTCATTCAGGCAGCCCTGCCAAATCCCGAAGTCATTCAGGCAGTCCTGCCAAATCCCGAAGCCGTTCAGGCAGTCCAGCCAAGTCGAGGAGCCGCTCAGGTAGTCCTGCCAAATCAAGGAGCCGCTCAGGCAGTCCTGCCAAATCCAGAAGTAGGTCCGGAAGTCCTGCTAGATCTAGAAGTCGTTCCAGGAGTCGTCCCAAATCAAAGAGTCGTTCCAAAAGCCCTGTAGGATCTTCCCGCTCACAAAGTCCTGCGAGGTCTAAATCTGGTATAATATATTATATTCCTTTTTCGTTTTTGTTTTTTTCTCCTCAAATGAAGGTGTCAATGTTCTGAAACTTAGTAAACAAGACATCAAAGGAACCCGTATAAAATTCACGTTATACTTTATATTAATTTTGGTTTTCAGGTAGCCGATCTCCTCAGCATGGTAGGTCAAAATCTCAAAGTAGGTCGAAATCCAGGAGCCGATCCCGGAGCAAAGCATCTCAGAGGTCAGGGAGCGCTTCTTCCAATAAGTCAAGAGGGTCTGCAAGGTCCCCTTCAAGAGACTCCAGGTCCCGTTCGAGGGAGAGGAAGAAGAGCGGTTCGGATGAAGATCAAGCATCCCCAGGCAGGAAGAAAGTTATGTCAGGAAGCGAAAGTGGCGGCGAGTCCCCTGGAGTCAAGAAGAAAGCCAAAAGAATAATTGATTCTGAGAGCGAGGGAAGTGATGCGGATAAGCCAGGTGTTACTGCTGATGCGTTGTTTGGTGATGCGGATGACATCAGCTCAGATGACGAACCAAAAAGGGTTAGAAAAGGTACTTAGTGGTAGCGAGAGAATTCTCTCCTATATTATTATATTGGCCAACAAGAGGTGTCAGTTTATTTGGTAGAGTGAATAAAGAGTGAATGCTCGAATTTGGGGTGAATGAAAACAAGGTATTACTCGCAAGGCATACCTCCTTGAAATTGTGCTGACCTGGGTAGGGTTTACTAGTTGTTTGTTTATATTACGACTTCCCGCAATAAAACAGCTGTCCACAGCGCTCCCGCCCCAACAGCTGTAGGTAGCTTTTTTTTTTTTTTTTTTTAACCACGTTCGGGCGACGTCGACTTTTGTGTGTGTACCGAGTAGCTTGTTTGATTTTGATTGGCGAGTATTGGGAACCGCTGTTTTAACTAGCCAAAAATGCGTTCTATGACGACTCTGTCCTTGCAATGTAGACTTTATATTCATTCTCAAAATCGGCCAAGGGGAAATGTCGTATCCAGAATAAGCCAGTAAAGTAGCTCGCCCCTTAATTTCTTGAAGAACATGGTTAATGTGACTTGGGCTCCAGATTCTACTGTCTTGTACACTTCTGGGCCAATCCACGTCAACGCTTGTGATTTTTTCTGAAGCGTCGCAGGTCATTTGAACACTCTTCGATACTTCCTGCTGATGTAGGTACCTACTCATTACCGAATTGTTCTGGTTTATTAATTGCAATGTGGGTACAGTCTAATGTACCTATCACGGTTGGAATATGATACTTGGACTGCCACAAATGTTTAGCTTTATCCATGACGTTCTCCAATGAAAGGAAAACAATCCATTGGTCAGCTGTGGTTCTGTCACTTGAATACCGGAAAAATACCTCCATCCTTTTTCTACGGGAAACGCAAACCCCCAGTGTTTCCTCGTCCATTGGAGGAAGAAGCACTTCCATCAAAAATCCACATTGGTATTTTCAAATCTGAGAAGTTTCTTCATAATATCGATCGGGTCACCATAAAATTTTACCGACCGAATTCTCACGAGCTGATACATCAGTTCCATTAGACACACCACTTAAATTAGCCTCCTAAAACATCTAAATCTGAGCAAGTTCCTCACGGGAGGTACCATCAGACCAACCTTGCGAAAATTCAAGAGTTTACTCGTTGCCTTTAGTGAATACCTACTAGTTTTTATTCACACCAAATGAAGTATTGACTCGCTTTTTTACGTTGACTTTGCTGAACGAGTATTTACTTGTCACAAATTCGAGTGTTTACTTCGGACAAGTAAGGCCTAGTTTTTATTCACTCCGACGCGAGCAGTTACTAGAAATGGGACGATTATGAGCTTTTACTAGTTATATATATATGTATTGGCCAAAGAACAGGCAATGAACTTTCCTAAGGTGACATGACGATTCATGTCGCTGATTAATCTTACACGGATAGCGGCCCATCGAAGTCAGTCTTCATCTAGCTGTCAATGCCGCCACCCGTCAACCCGCTTGCTAATACAAAATAATTTCGAGTTCAAATCATTCGAGTAGAATCGGCAGTATCCGCGAATTCAGTTGCGTAAAGTGATTCGATTCAACAAAAGTAGTGAAAAACCGCAACATCCTCTATCCTACGAAAATCCCCATTTTTTCCCTTCACCCCCTCGCCATCTGCAGCACTGCACACTTCGCTGCCTTCGTTCCCCGGCCGGGGGTAAGTACGACTGGCCTCCAGACTTCGGTGAGTTTTCTACCTTTTCAACAACCTTTCCTCACTTTTCTATCATATTATTATATAAACTTATTAAGTTCGTTTCCCGCATTACGATTGACAATTACTGCCCCGGTGGATCCGAGCGATTAACAACCAGCGACCTTAGTACAATTTTCTATGAGAATAATTAACAAGTAAACCCCGCTGTCGAACCGCAATTCTCATATCCACAAAACCTATCAAAAATACAGTCCACTAAGTAATTAATCTACCCATAAAAATATCATACAATTTCTTGGTCTCGTTTCGAGCCGGATCCGCCATATTGAAAATAAGCAGTTTCAATCGTTGTAGTCAATTCAAGTGTTGAAATCTCACATCTTGTTACGTCACATATCTTTCCAGTCATTTCATTGGTTGGGTTTCGGTGTTTTGCTCATCTTCAATCTCATTGGTTCTCCCCTCATCTGCCGATTCGCAAAGCATCATGGATAGTGATGACGTTTCAAAGTACTCACCGATCGTGGCTAATAAATTCGATTTCCTTATAAAGAAGAGGGAACAATTTTTCGCTGAACTTCAGTCTGTTTATGACATCTCGTCTAAGGTTGCTCCGGGGACAGTTTCGTCTTTTATTACACGATGTGGTGACCTGACTAGGTTGAGAGATAAGTTTGAGGTGGTTCAGGATAAAATCCTTGAATTAAATTTGGAAGTTGACATGCCCTACCGTAAGGAAGTTGACAATATAACTACTTCGTTCAATGATATTTATTATAAAATAAAAGTAATTGAACGCGAGGTTTTAGGCCACATGCAACCTGTAGCATCTCCTAAAACGGAAATGAGTCTTCCTCACATTGAAGTTCCGTCGTGGGACGGCGATTTAGAAACCTTTCATAATTTTTGGAGCATGTTTAATACCATTGTTCATGAAGGTAGGTATTCGGACGTCATTAAAATGTCTTATCTCAAACGTTCCCTCCGAGGATCCCCGCTAAAACTGATTCAGAATCTCTCGAATGACAGTTATACCATCGCTTACAATTTAATAAATAATAGGTATGGCAATTTGCGTAATTTAGCTGCATTTTACGTCGATAAGATGTTGAACTTCTCGCCACTCGCCGGTACGTCGTTGAAAGAACTTCAGTCATTCCTTGATGTTTTCCGCACCACTTGTGCGGCCTATAATAATCTCGATTTAGAAGATCACAAGGATTTTGTGTTATTTCAATGTGCGTTTCGGGCACTCCCTATCCAAATGCGTACGTTGTTTGAGCGTTCACTTGCGCCTGGTAACGATTTACCTCTCTTCCAGGAATTAGTTGACTTCGTGGAGCAACAGTGCAAAATTGAAGAATTGAGTCGTCGTTCGAATTTTTCGAAACCTCCCGTTGCCTACACTAAGTCTTCATTGCCCGTTAAGCACACTAGAAACCCACAAAGTTTGTTAGTAACTCCCGACGCTGAGAAAAAGACAAGTGAAAAAGTTGTTGTACCCACCTCAAGTAACTCCGCTACCCCTCCGTCCACTAGTTCTGCTCTTCAATGCGTATTTTGTGGTCAAACTCATTCAGTGTACGCTTGTGAGCGTTATAATAACGCTTCAGTAAATGATAGATACGAATGGTTACGTAAAAATCGCAGATGTTTTCGTTGTTTGGGATCTCATCATAGACTTCGCTGCGCTTCTAAGGGAAAATGTTTACACTGCAAAAGCACCTCTCATCATAGTTCAATACATCGCCCTGAATTTGAAACCAATAACAAAAACAATGATAATTCAGGGTCTTCTGTCAGTGAGTCATCTGATAAGCCTCTCAATAGTAATACGTCGCATTCCGTAAAATCAGATGTCAATCCCAGAGTTCACACCCCCGCACAGTCATTGTTGATGGGCTCGTCCGTCGTTCGAAATAAGGTTGTTTTGTTGGGGACGGCACACGCCCTTATAAAAAATAAATGGGGAAAATTTGAACCCATACGTATTGTAATTGACGGTGGCAGTCAAATTTGTTTAATTACCTCGGAATGTGCTCAAAGACTTGCACTTCCTGTTTTTCGTAAAGTAACTAACATTGATGGTGCGCTCTCTTCAAATTTGGGTACCTCCAAAGGCGTTGTTTCATGCACACTCGCTCCTTTTCAGAAACCCTCGTCAATTTCTCTCTTAGCTGAAGCTGTTGTAGTTCGTAGAGTGTGTGCGGACCTACCAACAGTCTCGTTGTCGCCCGATGTTTACGAACGTTTTTCTCATCTCGAACTGGCGGATAAATCGTTTTGCGACACTGGTCGCATTGACTTCCTGTTAGGAGCCTCCTTGTTTACCCAGATATTTAATGAAAATAGGTGTTCGATAATTCAAGGTAAACCCGCAGCTGTAGACACCATATTCGGTTGGGTGATAATGGGTGATGTATACGATCCCCCAACCCCAGTGGATCCTCCTCAAATTTCATTACTCACCTGGGAATCAAAAATTGACGAAACACTACAGTGTTTTTGGAAATCGGAAGAAGTTCACTCTCCACCTCACTCTCTAATCGATCCGTTACACCGCTATGCTGAGGACTATTTCGTTTCCACACATTCCAGACGTCCTGATGGTTCTTATCAAGTTAGACTTCCGTTCCATCCTGATGTTGATCCGCATTTTTCCGATACCGATTTAATCGCTAAACGCCGTTGGGTGAATTTGGAAAGGCGTTTAAAAAACAATGTAAAATATGATGCACTGTATCGATCATTCATGAATGAGTACAAAGTATTGGGTCATATGGTTCATGCTAAGTCCCCTGGAAAGTATTACATCCCACATTTTGGTATTCTACGGGATTCTCCGACCTCTCCATTACGCGTTGTTTTCGACGCATCGTGCCGTGATTCATCCGGTAGATGTTTGAATGATGTTCTCATTGCAGGCCCTCCTTTACAAAAAGATATCGGAGAACTTGTCATGTTGTTCCGTCTAAACCCTGTTGCACTCATTACGGATATCAAAATGATGTACCGAAAAATTTGGATTCATCCTGATGACACATCTTTCCAACATATTTACTATCGTGATAATGATGGTCCGGACATAGTTGATTTCGAACTTAAAACACTTACGTATGGTCTCAAGTCTGCCCCTTTCCTTGCACAACGAACGCTGAGGCAACTTGTAAACGATGAAGGTGATCGTTTCCCTTTAGCATCACGGGCCATTCTTGAAAATTGTTACATGGACGATTTATGTGTGTCAGTGTCTTCGGAAAATGAGGCAAAACAACTCAAGAATGAATTGATTGCTCTGATGAGCCTTGGTTGTTTCGAACTTCGAAAATGGGCAACCAACTCCCCCACTTTACTCAATGAAATACCCAAAGAGCATCGAATACCTTCGTTGTCCCTTGAATCTCACGAGGCTTCCTCTCTACACGTTCTGGGCCTTCAATGGGAGCCATGTAATGACGTATTCAAATATAATGTAAAACCTCTTGGTGATGCGAACACGAAACGTCAAGTTTTGTCGAAAGTAGCCTCTTTGTTTGACCCTCTAGGATGGCTAAGTCCGGTCGTATTTCGAGCTAAGTTATTTCTCAGGGAGATCTGGGAACGCTCGTTGGATTGGGATACCCCGCTCCCCCCAGACTTAAAAGTGCGGTGGACGGAATTAAGTTCGGAGGTCCCTGAGCTGAAATGCATAAACATTCCTCGACTCATCACAAGCCCTAACATGTCAAAATTTCAAATAATCGGCTTTTGTGATGCATCGATGGTGGGATATGCCGCAGTCCTTTACCTCCGCTGTTCATCTGACGATGAATCCTCGGTTGACGTCCATCTTCTGTACTCCAAAACTCGTGTAGCTCCTCTAAAGGTGATCACAATTCCTCGCTTGGAACTGAATGGTGCTCACCTCTTATCGCAATCCCTTAAAGCCATAAAACCTCTGATTTCGCGGTTGACAATTGAGGATGTTCATTTGTTTACCGACTCTACTGTCGTCCTCGGATGGCTATCTACCCCTCCCCACCGCCTCCAAACTTATGTCGCTAACCGTGTTGTAAGCATATTGGACAGCTCGGACATCGCTCAGTGGCACCATGTGTCAACCTCTCTCAACGTCGCCGATGTGGCCTCCCGCGGACTTCTGCCTACCGAAATCGTTCACACTTCCTCATGGTGGGCGGGGCCGAAATTTCTCTATGATCCTGTCTCTACTTGGCCTCTAGATCTTCTTCCACTGAGCACCGAACTTCCAGAAATCAAAACGAAAATAGTTGCGATGCAGGTTGTGGATACGCCACTTCCGTTTTTCGTCTCCCTCATCGAACGTTTCTCCTTGTTGTCTAAGCTGAAAAGGGTCGTGGCTTGGTTATTGCGATTTATACACAATATTAGACATCGGAATGAACGTAAAGTTTGATGTTTGATGCCTTTGGAGCTACAGGAGAGTATATTGTTATGTATCAAAACGGCTTCGACGTCAACGGCTGAAGCCTTAAGTAAGGGTAAACCACTATCTCCGCGAATTCGTCGATTGACTCCATTCCTTCATCAGGGAGTAATTAGAGTTGGAGGACGTTTGTCTCGCTCCTTGTTACCTGAATCTGCAAAGCACCCTTATCTTCTCCCTAAAGAAGCTCACCTCTCCGTTCTGATTTGTGATGCGTTCCATCAGCGTTTATTGCATGCCGATCCTCAAGCAACGCCATCTTTAGTCTGCCAGGAGTTCTGGATTCTTTCCCTAAGAAAATTGGTTCGGCAACACATCCACAAATGCTTGATTTGTTACCGGCTAAAAGTCAAAGAAGTTCACCCGCTAATGGCCCCCTTACCGGCTTGTAGAATCACTCCTTGTTCACCGTTCGCGCGATCGGCCGTTGATTTCGCCAGTCCTCTCCTCATCAAGCAAAGTATGCGTCGTAATGCTACAATAATTATGTCGTTCCGCCACTGTAAAGACTTTCGTGAGGCCAGTCGCCAAGCTCGCTCCTCTGCCAAACCTTCCAGAGGACAAGTAGGGCCAAGATGAGCAAACCACTGTTAGTTAATGTTAGTTAGTAATTATTGTTCTCTTTGCATGGTTTATTATTGTTTACTTTTTGTGAGATTTCTCTTGTATATATATATAAAAAAAAAAAAAATGTTCTTGTTGCAAAATGTCAAAATATAGTCAAAATTTCAAAAAAAAATTCTCAATTTTGGGTGGGCGGTGTATTGGCCAAAGAACAGGCAATGAACTTTCCTAAGGTGACATGACGATTCATGTCGCTGATTAATCTTACACGGATAGCGGCCCATCGAAGTCAGTCTTCATCTAGCTGTCAATGCCGCCACCCGTCAACCCGCTTGCTAATACAAAATAATTTCGAGTTCAAATCATTCGAGTAGAATCGGCAGTATCCGCGAATTCAGTTGCGTAAAGTGATTCGATTCAACAAAAGTAGTGAAAAACCGCAACATCCTCTATCCTACGAAAATCCCCATTTTTTCCCTTCACCCCCTCGCCATCTGCAGCACTGCACACTTCGCTGCCTTCGTTCCCCGGCCGGGGGTAAGTACGACTGGCCTCCAGACTTCGGTGAGTTTTCTACCTTTTCAACAACCTTTCCTCACTTTTCTATCATATTATTATATAAACTTATTAAGTTCGTTTCCCGCATTACGATTGACAATTACTGCCCCGGTGGATCCGAGCGATTAACAACCAGCGACCTTAGTACAATTTTCTATGAGAATAATTAACAAGTAAACCCCGCTGTCGAACCGCAATTCTCATATCCACAAAACCTATCAAAAATACAGTCCACTAAGTAATTAATCTACCCATAAAAATATCATACATATATATATATTTTTTTTTCAATTTTTACTCCACTCATTGTGATTAATTGTATTCTCCGTTTGATAACACTTAGTCAGTGACGAGGAAGAAGCCCAAAGAGGCTCTGGTGATGAAAGGCGGCGGTCGGACATGGATGAAGATGAGGAGCGAAAGAGTGAAGTTGGTGAGCCAGAGAAAGAGGATGAACCGCTTCCGGAAACCAGGATCGACGTTGAAATCCCGAGGATTGTCTGCGATATCGGGCGGGAGCTTCATTTCGTTAAACTTCCCAACTTCTTGTCTGTGGAAACACGACCTTTCAGCGGGGACACGTATGAGGACGAAATTGACGAAGAGGAAACATTGGACGAAGAAGGTCGTGCCAGGTACGTGGAATTTATCACATTTGGTAGCCTATTGGCTGAATACAAAGTCGTACGAATTTGTATTCCCCGCACTCCATAGAAATAACGCGCAACCAGTCTCCATACATGTATCTCATCCATAAATGACACAAAAGTATGCAGGCCTTAAAATTAAGATTCAAATGTCATCAACTTGATCAAATCCAAGAATGTTGCACACTCTTGATTCAAGTTTACTGGCCTTCAAAGCGACTATATCATTTTTGCCGACCTTTGTAGGGAATGTAAATCTTTATTGTGTGTGCTATATAGGGGCTATTTCGACGAGGTGCAGCACTCGCTAAAATCGAATCCGAAAGCGTTTTGGAACCATTTCAATTACTTGCACAGGGACTCGCCCATGCCGGAGTTTATGCGTCTCTGTGATCAGGTCGCAAGCAGTCCAGGGAGATCGTTTCGCTCAGCACTTCTCGGCTGATTATAATCCACCTTCTGTCTCTGTCCTGCCCAATGAAAATTCACATTCCTCGTTTTCATTTAGCTCTCTTTCGGTTTCAGTTGAGGATGTCAAGAAAGAATTGCTTTCTCTTGATGTAACCTGAGGGAGTGCCTCCTATTCAATTTCTCCACTGTCCCAAGAACCTTTCTCTGCCACTGAGTGCCCTTTTTAATCGGTCTCTCTCGTCGGGTATAGTTCCTGCCAGGTGGAAGTCTTCTTTTGTGACCCCCATACCGAAGAATGACGAAGAAGAAGAAGCAGAAGAAGAAGAAAACATGTTTATTTGGCCAAACGCACATGCAGGACAGAGAAAAAAAACAAACAAAAAAACATGATACAGCAATGGACTTGTAGTCCGTCTGCCGGAGTGATAGGAGCCAGAGATATTATAATAACATTATATAATATATTATATTATATTGCATACTTATTATTGAATTTGGCTTAATCGAACTAATTTATTATTATAATGTTTATTATTATTATAAATTTATTATTATAAATATTTATTATTATAGTGTGTTCGGTGTGGCAAGGATGGTGCAGCTTTTGGACAACAGTGAGCAGTGGTTAGCAGTGGACCAGTATGCGGACCAGTTAGCAGTATCATTCCTGGAGGTATCGTGCATACCTCATACAACAGTTCAATTGGTGACAAATATCTAGGTGGAATTATAAATTAATAAGAACATATGTCGAATAAATTTAAGTACCAATAATAAATACAATATAATATATTTATATAATATATAAATAAATAAATATACCAATAATAAATACAATATAATATATTTATATAATATATTGTATTTATTATTGGTACTTATATTTATTCGACATATGTTCTTATTTATTTATAATTCCACCTAGATATTTGTCACCAATTGAACTGTTGTATGAGGTATGCACGATACCTCCAGGAATGATACTGCTAACTGGTCCGCATACTGGTCCACTGCTAACCACTGCTCACTGTTGTCCAAAAGCTGCACCATCCTTGCCACACCGAACACACTCCCCCCCAGGAAGCGAATCCTGAACTCCTGGAGCACAGGGCAGGTCCCAAAGAAATGGCGTACATCCTCTTCTTCCCTCATGTTACACATGGAGCACAATTTCCTTGATGCATCCGAACGCAAATATGTCCCGGCATTGACAGCAAGCAGAGCACCCCTCAGCTTTAAAATCCATCAGCGGACCCATAGAGGGTGATCTTTTTCTTCCTGTAGTTTTCCAGGTCTTACCTCTAGATTCAGCAGTGGGTACAGCGGATTCCTCGATGACTGGGCACCAGCTCGCATATCTTCCATCCATTTATGGCACACTTATCCCACCAACAGATCCAGCTGCCTCGGCCAGTCATTTACCCTCTCCACATCCCAATGAAAATCGCAATCATGCCGCTGGGCCAGTCCAGTGAGTGCTCGGAACCATGATACTTTGGACCTCACGCGCAACCATGCCAGGGTACCTACTGCGCGGCATCCTCAAGGCCTTAACGACGTACCGACAGGTCATGGACAGGGTATGGGCAAAAATGGGCTGCGCACCGGTCTCCAAATAAACAAAATAATTAGGCGTATTCCTTGGCAGACAGTAAATACGCTTAATAAAATATCTCAAGACTTGCTCAAGGATGTTTGACATCACATACCCAGTCACCTGGGCACCTTAACATAGGATTGCTCTTGCTACCGCTCTGAGGATTTTGTACTTGACTGAGGCAGGAATGGATGGGCGGCAGAACAGAGTCCTGTACACGCTATTAATAGCCAACTTCGCTGTTGCAGCCCTCTCAGTGAAGTGCGTCCCAAATGAAAGTCTCGTTGTGAGGGTGACTCCAAGGTACCTGTATGAGTTCACCATCTCAATCACGTTGCCATCAAACAGGAATTTATCTTCTGATCCAAGTCTGCCTCTGCGACGAAACACCATGATTTGCAACTTGTCGAGGTTCACAGTTAGCCCCCATTTCGCAGTGTACTCCTGCAGGCCATAAATATTTCTTCAGAGGTCGCATTGAGATTCAGCCAGAATAACGATATCGTCTGCATACATAAGGACTCTAATAATGGCATCACCCACCTTGACCCCACAAGGCAACGATCCTATGAGGTCGTTTATGTACAAAGCAATGAGCTGAGGGCTCAGCAAGCACCCCTGTCTCACCCCATATTCTATTGGAAACGGCTGGGAGAGCCCGTCCTTTCCCCAAACTGCCCCACTGCTATTATCATACATAGCCCTCAAAGCCGTTATAAAGCGCTGCCCGACCTGAGCTGCGTTAAGAATGACGATAGATCAATGGTTGATGAGTATCGTCCTGTCTGCTCCTTATCTACTATCCCTAAAGTTTTGGAGAAGATTGTGGTTTCAAGGGTCATGCCGTTGGTTGGTAGCCACTTGTCCAGACACCAGCATGGCTTTATGCGCAGTAGCTCGACAATTTCAAATCACTTGACGCTACAACAGTTTCTATCTTCAACCGTTCGAATCCGGGGATCAGGTGGATCTCATCTACACGGACTTTTCAACATGTTTTGACAGAGTCCCTCACTCTCTTCCCATCAGTAAACTCAGGGCCTTTGGCTTTGATGGCCACTTGCTCGAGTGGTTTGGCAGCTACCTCACAAGTCGTTTCCAGATGGAGAGGGTCAAGTCGGGTTTTTCTGGTCCATTTCCACATAAGTCAGGCATGACTCCCTCAGGGCTCGCAATTTTTTTTTATTTTTGTGAATGACATTACAGGTATTTTTTCAGACGACTTTCAGTCTTTGCTTTTCGGGAGGGGCCAGAAACTTATTATGAAGATTCGATCGTTTCATGACTCGCAGGTGTTGCAGGAAGCCCTGGACTACATACAGATAGATCCCGTCGAGCTCTACAAGGAAATATGATCGTTACAGCCATATTTTCAATAGTAAACGCTAGGGAGCAGCAGTTATTGGAAAGGAAGTCTGGACACATGTTTCTGTACACATTCTAAGGCATTGTATTGTTACCATCTGAGTTGCTTACTCTACAACACATTTACTTAGTAGAGATTCGTGTGGACGAAATGGTTTCACAAACTCACGGTTTCAATCTCTATAAAATTTCACATAATAGTATTATGTCTATTATACAATCACCCTCTCACCACAGCTGACATTGCCTGGTTCTAATAACATTTTCATCAACAGGCTCAAACTGAAAGTTGAAAATACGATAAGATGGCGGGACGGCTGGAACAAACAAGGGGACCTCGTAAAAGAGAGCAATGCACGGATTGTGAAATGGTCAGACGGCAGCATGTCTTTGCATCTGGGCAATGAAATTTTCGACGTATATAAACAACCACTTCAGGTACAACCCTCTTATTTATTTTGTCCGACTTTTTTTCTTACTAGATTATTAGACATTTGCTATGAAAAATCGTTTCTAATGTTCAAGCATGACTAGTTAGATGATCCCAACAACATTCCCATGGTCAGATCCTCTATATTCCCACGTTCCCATATGGGAACACTGGGCATAAATGGGTACCCTACGTTCTTCTTGATTGTAGATCATCTTGTTCAAATAGAATACAATTTTCCTCGAATTTGAAATCCGTCTCTT
Organism: Stenodema calcarata; assembly: GCA_963920205.1. NCBI lineage: Eukaryota > Metazoa > Arthropoda > Insecta > Hemiptera > Miridae > Stenodema > Stenodema calcarata. The sequence continues at coordinate 3,534,606 of OY986056.1, read as the reverse complement.
ATGATGAAATACATTTTTAGCATTTTTTTCATGCATGTAAATACCCCGTCCCCTCCTTTTACCGCTTACGCATTTTGTTTTAACTGTGTTAGGCATCATAGTAAATGACTTGCACTTTCATTCAGACTGTTTTTCATAAAACTTTTATAAAATTCACTTTGATAAAACGTTTATAAAACATTTTCAAGTTAAACTGTCGATACAACTTCAAATCGAATCGGTTGTAAGCGAAAATCATCAGAAACCCGCGTTACATTTCTCCGTTGCATGTCCCGCGTTGCATTCCCGCGATTCATTTTCGAGTTTATGTAGCAAAGTAAAGACATAAAATGTCAATATCTTTAACATATTATGTTGAAAGACAAATAAATAAATACTGGCCCGTTCTTGGACATCTTGATCTCAAAACCGTACTGAAAACTTGAAACGTAATAGAACCATATAGAACGGCTTCTGAAACGCAACTGAGCGTCAAGGAGACTGCCCTGGATTAGGGTTAGAACGTACACAAGCAATCTTGGCTCAAAGTTCACGCCTGTCAAAAAGTTCGAAATACCAAGACAAGGTCCATTGTTCCCAAATGGGAACACTGGGGAAAATGGGTTAAATTCACAGATACCTGCCAAAAATGTTCTTGCAAGTTGCCTATCGTGGTAGCCAGGTGTTGAAGGCCTAATTCCAGCTTTTTTGAAGGGTTTTTATTAATTTCATAATTCATGAAGGGTTATATTAACCCTATGTTGCACGCACAAACCATCTCTGCGATTCCGAATGTCTTGTACATCATTGACCCGACTTCGTTTGCAGGGAGACCACAACCATCTTTTCATCAGGCAGGGTACAGGTCTGCAAGGACAGGCCGTCTTCAGAACCAAACTGAGTTTCCGTCCTCACTCAACCGAGTCCTTCACTCACAGGAAGATGACCCTTTCACTTGCCGACCGCTCCCAGAAATCGACCGGCATCAAGGTCTTGTCCCAAGTTGGACACGATCCTGATGCTCACAGAGGAGAAATGATTAAGGTAAATCCGTTATTACTGGCGTGTACGTCTATGTGGTTCATAAGAGCCATACCACGTGCACAACTGAAGTGTTTTCTTTCAAACGGGCTTATATCCACTAGAACTTGTTTGGGGAAAATGAGAAATACAAGTTTAAGACTAGAACAGATTTTCCAGGGTTCCCAAATTTTCCAAATAGTTTGTATAATATAACATTCTATATTATAGAACCGCCTATTACACCATAAAATTTTGGAGGAGATTCGGAAAATTTTAATGTGGATATAAGCCCTTTTGATTAAAAAAAACAAAAAAAAACCAATCAGCATGAAAAAACTAAGTAACTTTGTGATTGGCCAGAGAAGATTGATCAGAGAATAGCGTTGTGATTAAATTAACAAAAAATTTAGGCCTGGAAGAAAGGTGGATGGACGTAACGTCTGGGTTTGCCAGTGACATTTCATCAATTGTAAGTGAATTTTGGTTTTTGAATCTTTTACTTCTTCCAAATTCGTCTTGGTTCTTCCAAACGTTTTCCTATGTGGTTCTATCAAAAATGAAACAGTCTGACAAGTCACACTAATTTAAAGGGTTTTTTTTCAACACTGAACAAGATGGTGAAATCAGAATTGCGACATGTTCCATTCTTAAACTAGAGCACTTTGAAGATGAAGAAACGTGGTTGTTACTTGGGATGTTTTCATGGTTCATCTGCTCTAATCTGATAACGGAATGAGATATCGAAATTGAGTGTTGGAAAATCTATAAACTATGGTCTACTCGCCAAGAACGGATATAAAAATGGATATAAGCCCGTTTGAAAGAAAACTCCTCAACTGGACCTTTGAAATAAGTGTTTCGATGGTGAAGAACAAAATTTAATTCTCAGTAGTTTTGCTTCATTATTCAATATGTTTGCTGAAGCCTGAAGAATATATTGAAGATTGTTGTCCTATATCCACCGATTCTCCACTCGATTTTATAGGTTTATATAAAATATAACTCGATCATTGGTCCTCCCTGTGTCCTGATTGCATATTACTACCCCCCCCCCCCCCTCTATTTTCCATACCATTAATTTGCTCCACGTTTTCGCGCAAATTGTGATCTACTCCTCGTTGTACCTTGACCTGCTTGTTGTGTTGGGCTCGACCCATATTGTAAATTAATAAATGTTGAAAGTTACAAGGGTATGAGATGCCTAGATGGGGCATTGCTACTATTCCTCCGACTGCAATGAAACTATGCAAGTTGTTAATCTGTAAAATCTTCCGAAAATTGAATAGCAAAACAGATGGTTATTATACCTCAATACTAGTATCTATGTACTGGAGGAGGGGCAGTCAGGTATAGTGAAACAAACCGGATTGTCGTACCAAAAATAAAGAATCCGCTGAAAAATCCTGGGAACGCGTGCACCATCGTTTTCTACGTACTGTTCTGTTTCAGAAAGAGGAAGAACGGCTGAGAGCTACAGTAAGGAAAGAAAGCAAAGTGAAAAGGACAAGAGAGCGGGGGGCTGGTCGGCAGCTGAACACTTCATACTTGGAGCCAGACAGAGCTGAGAACGATTCTGATGACGATGGGGCCATTTCGCTCAATGCTATCAAAAATAAATACAACCAGAAAAGTGAGTGTACTCAATGATAATGGTTTTACTATGTTACTTTTACTTGGTTTGGGGCGTCTGTTCGTATCTCATATCATTCTCCTACGGTGGAAATCATAGTCCTTCCTCAAGACGCAGATTTCCCCCACTCGAGCGTGAGCGGTTCTATTCATAGACAACCAGAACACATTTCGAGGCACACAGCTACCTAAAGGTTTCTCAGAGTTGGTTTGGTTGCTGTCATTTTAGCAAGAGTGTAGGATTTTGCCAACATCGTTTTCAGTGCAAGTTTTGATATATTTTTGCGTTATGGTAGATAACTGGAAATATAGGCAACGAAAAACAGCTACTACTTAGGTATGTAACGAAAAACAGCACTTAGGGTACCAGATTGCCACCCTTGGGCTGAGGAAGCTTCGAAGACCCCTCGTCCATGAGCCCCCAAATTCCCTTCAAATGAGATGCCTTCTTGACTGCTTGCGAGGTCCTTGAGTGATTGCGACCATGAGGACCTTGAGGAGTCCCACCGCTCCCTCGAGAGCCAAAACTGCCCCTAACCTTCACACTCTTAGGGCCGGTTTCACAAAAATACTCTACTCTCGATCAGGAGTAATCTAATAAATTCTGAACGAGATCACTAATCTCGATTGACGATGAATGGGTTTTACGACTCTAAACTCGTTTCCACCCTAGCGAGTTTAGTGATAACATGATGTTATTATTATAGCATTAACATCGATAACAGCTCATAATATGAGCTAGTTATAACATAATAAGCTAGCTATATTAGGTATAACATCATAACAGCTTCCTTGAGTTCGTATTTTTGTTATTGTATATATTGTTGTTGTAATACGATGGCTGATGGCAAAAAACAGTAGCGGGACCCGGCCTTCGAGCCAAGCGAGTGTGAACTTTTGGTTTCGAAGTTTCACCGGCAGTGCTTTGGAAACCACCAGTGGCATAGAAACGTAGGGCGCACAGTAACTGTTTGATTGGCGATACGCTGTAGTTCCTGGAAACGATAAGTAGAAATATAATATATTTTTGAGGGTTTTTAAAGACTCCTAATCGATATTAATCAGTTCATTTACCTAGTTTGATGACGATGAAGAACATATTATGTGTTTATGTGTGTTATGCTCAAAACTCTGTGTTATAATATCATTAATGGGGATTATTCATTAGGTAGTGATGAATGATGATGGAACGATGGATCCACAAATTGATTTTGCCCTTGTTTCGATGTGCTCGAAGCCAAGTGGGCAGAGAACTCCAGGAGTCCATCAGGCTTCCTACAGCACCATTAGAGGCATTAGGGCGACGTCCTCCAATCCAAGGCACCTGACCTTCCGCCTTGATCCCCTCAGCCTCAGTGACACTGCCCGGATAACCGACATCTGAGTTTTTACCCGTGCCCACTGTGTCACTTGTGACAGTGGCTTTGACCACTTGATGGCTAGAACCTCCGATAGTCTCTTCAGGAAGGCTGAGTACTCCTTGTGGAGAGCTCCTTCGCAAGAAACGACCAACGGGGTGAATGAGCCTCGTAAATCTTCTGCTGCTGTGTCGTATTTTGCATGTTTCGCGTTTGCCGCGTTTTGGGAGACTGTTGACCAATCCTGGGAGGCATAGGAGGGGGCGTCTGCGTTAATTACGCGGGTGTCCAAGTACGCCGCCCTTTCTACATCCCAGAGGCCGTGAATCCTGATGTCTGCCACCAGCCTTGGAGTTCCATCATCATTTTCCTGCATGACTGGTTCCACGCCCACAGAGTTCCACGCTAAATTTGCCATCTTTGCGCACTGGTCTCTGATTTGGTCATGGCCATGTTTTATCAGTCCCCCTTTCTTGCAATTTAGAGCGTGACACAGATTCATTTGTTCGCCACAGCCGTCACATCTCGTGGGTAGAGCTTGAGGTTCCCTTCCATACCTCAGTGCCAAGGCGTCTCGGAACTGCATGGGTGAAGGTCCAGGTCATCCCGCTGCAGAGGTATTACTGTCAGCCATTGTGAGGCATTAGCCTGTACAATTCGTTTATGTGTGTTATTTAATATTATGTGTAAGTAGAGCCTATTCGTTCCCTTTATGTTCCTCCCATACATGATTATAGCAAGGCTAAGTAGCTACCATCTCTACTGAAAAGTTGAAAAAAAAACCATCTGAACTTACCTGCCACTGGTGTACTCGAGTTTCCCTTCAATAAGCTCCAGGACTAACATGACGGACGACTTTGACAAACGGTACTTGGTCGCGAATTCAGTGTCATCGGGGAGGTCAAAATCGTCCGTCCTTTCCTTGATCCATCGCAATGTAAATTGTAAAGTGTTGTTCTTCATCGTCATCAAACTAGGTAAATGAACTGATTAATCTCGATTAGGAGTCTTTAAAAACCCTCAAAAATTGGCGATTAGTTTTCAAACGGGTTTTGGGGGCGTTTTAACTTAAACGAGTTTTGTGAACCCCGACGCTTTGCAAGCGTTTTATGTTCATAACCGTGTGAAAACGTTGGTGAACCAGGCCCTTTACTTGAGGGGAGCAGACACCTCCTCAAGGTCTACCTTGAGGACCCCCACCACGACTTATGACGCCCCTAGACCCAAATAGCTCCGCCCCTGCAGGCCTGTTCTGGAGTCCGTTAACGGCTCAAGACACCAACTCCACCCTGAGTGACGGTTATGGAAATACGCCATCTTTGAGCCCTCATAACTACAATCCTTCACAGATCTACAACACTTTTTCTCTTCTTTCACAGACGACAAGAAGCAGCAAAATATCTATTCCTCTGACGACGACGGCTCTGACCTGGAGGCTCGTCGACCCCGAAAAGGTGACAAACGCGCGCTCGCTGATTCTGATGACGACGAAGATGACAAAGCGTCTGACGCCTCAGGCACTGGATCTGATGAATCGTAAAAACTTACCTGCAAACTCGTCTCTTCCGTATTTCTCGATACTTGTATATTTTTTATATTTTGATCAAATTCAAAACCTTGGAGTACATTCTTATTTGTTTGATTGTATTAATAGGTTCCAAATTAAATTCGTGTATAACTATTTACGTGGTTACATCATTCATTATATTATTCAAATCTCAACCTTGGTTACACTTGGTCAAGTTATGAGCAAACAAAAGCATCGCCCTGCTGCGTCTCTCCGCCCTGATGTACTACAGTACATTGATTTACAAAGTAGAATAGAATATTGTTATAGTTTAAAAGTCTTATGGTGGATTTCACCAAGTGAGAGTTTGTGTTACCTAACGTTCGGTGTTAAGGTTATCTCCGAGTTACGGGGGATTCCATTTCACGAGATAAGCCCTCAACAGCTGGTCCTATCAAAGCGGACTTATCTCCTGGAACTCTCTAGTTAGTCCGGGGTTAGCTTTGCGACAGGTGGCTCTAGACTATTTTCAGGTAGGTCTATAATAATTACAGGTATCTGAGAGCCATGTACAGCTTGGCTGCTGCAAATATTGCTCTACTTTTGGAATCAGGAAATATCAATTCAGTTTTGTCGTATTTATAGAATCTGTGTATGGGAACGTATCACACTATGACTAATTCACAACAATATTGATCGGTAAAATAAGAATTATTCTTAATATTATATTAATATTGTTGTGAATTAGTCATAGTGTGATACGTTCCCATACACAGATTCTATAGATACGAAAAAACTGAATTGATATTTCCTGATTCCAAAAGAAGAGCAATATTTGTAGCAGCCAAGCTGTACATGGCTCTCAGATACCTGTCCACCGGTTCATTTTTGTTGTCAGCAGCCGACTTTGCCAGTGTTAGCTTATCATCGGCTTGTAGATTTGTTCACCAAGTGTGTTGAGCTATCGCAATGCTAAGCCCAAGATTCATCTCATTCCTGACAACTGCTGATGACTGCCAGAGTGTACCTAGCTGCTGAGTTTTACGGTTTTACGTATTTCGGTGTTAACGCTTTACACGAGGGTGAGTATGAATCAGAATCTGGGATCTTAGCATCCACAGTAATCCTAAGATTACGACTAACTCGGACTGGTGAATCTCATTTTTTTCGCTGACTCAAAGCGGTAACTCGAACCATAATGAGGTGATGAAATCCACAAGTGTATTCGAAAAACATCGTCTATTTCCACTGAACCGTGGAAAACTGTCCGGTTTCGGTGATTGAACAATCGTAAGTATTGTTTTGTTACTGACGATGGTTTAACCACCGAAACTGGTCTAACAGCCTACTCATATTTCAGTGGGAATGGACGATTTTTACCTTAACATGGGTTTTCACGATTTCGTCGCGAGTGATTTAGTTCCCACCATTAGCTTTTTAGAAATGAAGAGGAAATTTTCTCACTTGAAATCTAGCACACAACTCAATTTTCTATTCACAACAACGTTACTTTCGTTACACAACAACTTTCGTTACACAAAACATGGTCTTACCGGATGATCAGAATGTCCAATTTTATTTCTCTTAAGGGAAATTTCCCTTTTATTTCTCTTCTAGTCTCCTTCAAATATTTTGTTACCAAATCAAAAACATGCTATTGGGATAATCTATTTTTTAAATTTTGTTACTTTAAGTTTTTGAGTTATAATTTTTTGAAAAAATTGCACTTAGGTGGTTTCTGCCATAAATTAGTAATTTGAGGTTTGTTGACATCTTTGTTTACATTTCTTCTGCGTATATCCAGTCTCTTGTTTCCTCTTCGTTGCAAGTCGGCTGAACGAACGTTCTTCCTCGACTCAGCGTCTCAAACTCCTGAAAAGATCAAGACTTTGTCGACTTTTCTTAATTTATTTCGTTAATTCAGGGTAAACTTGTTACCTGAACTTGTGTAGGTACCTGACAATTTCACTTAAGCGGAACTCATTTCTGGTCAAATTTGCCTCCCCCCGGTAAGAATCGAACCTTTGACTCCAGGGACTCACAGTTCACTCTCAAATCACATTTAGATAGAGTTTATTTTTTAGAATTTTTTAAGACCATCCGCAGCTGTGCACGACCAGCCGTTCGTTCACAATGAAGGCTCAAAGTTGGAGCAGATCAAAAGCTGTCAACATGAGGGTGATTCATGCGGCAGCCTGTCGGGTCAATGTTCTTACTGGCCCAGCTGATTCGTAAAGCGCATGGTACCCCCCCCCCCCCCTTACGCTGGGTGTTCTAGATTTTAGTGATCTAGGCAGAAGGGTAATCTGCACAAAGAAGATAATAAACCGTTGTGTCAAGAATTTGCAGAGTTTTTAATAACGCCTCTGGCTGGGTTCAGGAGAGCTCAACTGTGATGTTTCATTAAATGAAAAAATTTTCAACGTACTATCGAATCCAAAAATGCTCTTTTCTCACTTATTCAACAGGATATTTGGACCAAACGTGATTTTACGGGACGAAGTTTCCCAAACCCCTTGGCTACGTCAATTTTACGAAGTAGCAGATTTAGAAATTTCCGAAAACGCACAGATTAGAAATCAAATTTGGAATAGTTAGTGGTTTTTGTGTTGTGTGTCAGTTTCAATATGAAAACAACAATATAATTGGAGGTCATTAGACTATCAATCGACATCATTGATGGAATAATAATTATACCATCAATGATGTGGGAATTGTTCCAATCACATTGACATTCTCATTGTATCGATGGCATCCAATGATAACCTCGTATCTCAATTTATCCCATTTTTCTTCTTTGTTCTGTTTTTCTTAATGAAAACCTTGCACTTTATCGATTGGAGGTTCAAATTTGGGCGGGAAATCAATTTTTTATGAAAGAATCAGTGGAGATTGACAAGATACGAGGTTATCACTGTTATCGAGCTTACAAGAAGTAATCGAAGAACTTTGAAATTGAAGCGTAGCCGGCATTTCATGAGGTTTTAATTCTTCAGCAAGGAGTATTAAGTATTTTCTGGGATCGATTTGACCTCATATCTCACGCTACTGAAAATGAAAATCTTCTTACTGGGAATTGAACAGTTTTTTGGCTCTCCAGTAAAATTATCCATTTGATAATCATCGGATGCCACCGGTATATATGTTTTCTCTTGAAATTGGCTTTCAAGCTCGTTTCAACTCCCGAGGTCACCTTTAGGGGAGACCAAGGATCATAGAATTGGATGGGACCGCGTGGGTGGGATATGAGCATCCACTCCATTCCATGTCAATAACTGTGAAGTGGGTAATAATTACCCAATTATTGAAATTCAAATATTGGAATTCAAAACAAAATCCGCTGATGTCTCATTCTACAAATACCCAACCTTCCTCCCTTGTTGCCAACAAAGTCGCATTTTCTAGGCCAAGGAGAGAGATGGGAGCCCCAGTAACTGAATTCCAAATGAAGTCGACCCAGAGCTAAGTTCCGCCGTTAGCCGCGTTTGTATTATTAGAAACGGATTTTGGCTCGTGTCAAACCTATCGGAGCAGAACAATGGAGCATGAAGTTGATTTGGCACTAACGCAAATAGACGGGGGCTACTACTCCCCCTCCCCCCCCCCCCACGGGACGGTTTGACGTACAAGTCGACGCATTCGTCAAACCTTCATTTGCGACATCGTGACAACTTGGGGCAACGGAAAACCTCCTCGGCTTCGAATCCATCGAAAAGTGCGATAAACATACCCCTAAAAATAATATCCACCATCCTGAATAACCAACAGACCATCCTGAATCCACTGCCAAAAGACACAAAAAATTATATGTACCTTATTATTATTATATGCGACCGTCCACAGGGTAGGTAGGTACTTTAGCTTCCGGATTTTGAAATCGGGTTTATTGCCATACACGACGCCGTTTTCAGATTTTCTGTATCTTAATCCGTTGAAAAGTTATCATTTTTTGAACCTCTGAATTGCAAAAAAGCTGTTTTTGAGAAAAATTCAATCAACGTTTTAAAAAACTGTTTTGATGTAGTTTTCTCACTTTTCAACCTGGTTCTGATTTTGTTTTCTTTTTTATTAGCGCTAGTGCTACTGTCAGGAATGTATTAGAGTAGGTTAAACCTACTAGGTTCCCATCTAAAAGATGGATTTTATTTTGAGACTGGGACAAAAAAAAAAATTTGTGCAGAAATTTGTGTTGAATGTTACCTCAGTCGTTTTTGCGATGTATCGATGATTTCCAGTAATCGATACGTAAAACGGCTTACAGATTCAGAAACTTCGTTAGATTTCCTATACGAATTGATAATAACCCGGAATTTCGATTTTTCGACCCTGACTTCTTTTTTTCGTTCTGCTGAAAAATTAGATTCCGGAAGTTAAGGTACGTTTCCCTGTGGCCGGCCACAAATATACTCGTAGATATTTTACCTCGATAGAATTGTGATAAAAAGTTCAAATTTGCACACAAAAAATCCGCCCTGGCAATCGAAAGGCTAGTACGTAGATGGGCAGAATCGTACCTCTCTAGGGGGAGTGTTTTAGGAGGGAAAACTACCTATAAATTCCCAAAACAAAACAGTCTGACAAGTGACATTTTAAAGGTTTTTTTTAATGAAGGTGAAATCAGAATTGTGGTATCTTATTAAGATGTTCTTCATGGACATCGTGTAGTTCAATGGAAACATTTTCCAGAATAAAAACAGTTATTTCTTCGAAAATTTGCTCTTATAGCCATGCTGCATGACTCTAGAATTTTTTCAAATGACAATACAGAGTTCACATTCCAATTTTACTCATTCATTCATTTTGCAGATGGATTGTGTTTCGTACAACGAATATTCCTTGACTATACACATGCCTTACTCCTTATCAGGTATTTAATCTGCTATAGGTAATATTCCTTACTCCTTATCAGGTATTTAATCTGCTATAGGTAATATTCAATAATCTTTTTCATTCTTCATTACGTTGTAATTGAATTCGACTTGGTAGTTATTGTTTACGTCGTTCATAATATGAATATTATGCAATGTGGCGCATAACGTGCATATTATGCTCCACTACCGTTTCTCACACCGTCTATCTATGGAGTGCCATACAGAGCATTTATGGAATAATTTATTCACAGGGCATTTATGGAGTCCTGCTGCAGGCTTGGCCTTCCCTGTGACTAACGTATTAATTGTGTTGTGCTGACGTTTTCATTTGGATAGAAAACATGAAATAGATCCATCATTATATCAAACAAGTCTTTTATTTAGTCTTCAATATTAAAACAGTGTCTTTTCTTCATCAATAATATTTATAAATTAATCACCATTAGTGGAGTCCAGTTTTAAGAGCCCTTAATTAAGGCTAACTTTCTTTCGCTCTGTAAATTGTTATAATTGAATCGCTCGTTCGAAACTGGTTTTTGGATCCTAAACAATTCTTCAAACGATTGAAGCATTGGGAAAATTGAAGGTGATTAGACTGTGATATGAGCGTATCAGTTAATGTTCTATAATTACGAGTAGGTGGTGCAAGGGTCAGGTTATGACCTCTAATTCTAGGTCGTCATTTGAAGACATTTTTCAAAGTTTTCAGATACTAATGAATATACAAATCAGAAACTGAGATTTGATTGATATTGAAGTCTTAAATCAGTACCGACTTGAATTAAAAAAATACTTTTCAGTAGGCACTTTGATTACTCTAGTTCAAAGAATTTTGGGTCGTTCTTGCATCTGGCCGGAGCTTGTCGATTTCTTACGTTTTTTGGGGTGCTGTATCCAAATTCGAGGTCCGTTTTTTTCGGATTGGCTCTATTTTTAGGGTTTTTTAGCTTCATTATTTCTAGTTATACCTCAATCCAACTCAAACGCCTTCCAAAGTTGCCTAGCTTATGTAAAATTTGTCGCTGATTCATAGTATCACCTTATTTTTTATTGTCACCTTTGGAAGGCGTTTGAGTTGGATTGAGGTAAAAAATATTGAAGTTAAAATTTGCTTTAAAAAAACCTTGAAAACCAGCGTTTTTTTAAAAAGCGAACCAGTTTGAAAAAACGGACCGCGGATTTGGATTCTGCACCCCTCAAAACGTTGAAATTGACAAGCTCCGGCCAGATGCAAGAACGACCCAAAATTTTGTGTGGTAGATTCCAGATTCCCACCATCGACCTACTTTGTGTTCAATGATTGCAAAGATTTCATCAATCAACAGCCTGAGGAGTCACTCAGAACTAGAGGTTCGTAACAAGTTACTGCTGTACCAGAAAAATTCCAAAACCAGTCGGGGCGTTGGTCGTACCAATTTGGGGCTGCTGAAAAAAATCCAACATCAAACACATTCAAACTTTCCAAAATAACGAGTACTTTAAGGGGGTCAGTCAATGCCCCGTGGTACATGAGGAATGACGACTTTCACCGTGACCTGAAAATGAAAATCGTCAGCGAAGCCATCAAGAACTATGCAGTGAGGCATGAAAAAAGACTTTACAGGCATTTAAATCTGGAAATGAACGGTGGGGCGTTTGGATCTGACATAACCTCTGGAATTATTTATTTCGCGAAATTGAGGACCAAAATGGTCCAGTGTACTTGTAATAGGGACAGCTGATGAGCTGCCACTCCATTAACTTGTGATTTTTATATCCAAGTGAAGTAAATGTGCTGAATGGCTCAGTTCTTATTTTATTCTTTGATAAATCGTCGGCTTGCAACTGAAATCCACAATGTCAATTTTCGGTTTTTGGCTACTCCTATTTACTTTTCAACGCCCGATCGATTTGTGCTTCGCCAATTATACCGTCGCTTAAGAGGCAGCACCACGTTTCCAACATTTTGACAAAAATGAGATTTTTTTCACCAGTCGATTCAAATTTTCGCGCCCCGTAGGCCAGTGATCACAGTTGTATTTTTAAGAATCGCTTGAAGGTCTAAAATCGCCTATGAACACCACTTATCTACATTGATAAAACAATACCACGTATCTAACAATCCCGCCCTGTCATCTCCCTCAACAGGCTTCGCCGTTCGTCCAACTCGAGTGGAGGAAATTATTGAATACTGATTATTATAATAAACTCACCTACTTTTAAAGCAGTAGGTACTTGTTATATTATAATGCCTAACTATATATGAAACACTCACTAGACCAGGCCTTCCCAAACTGTGGTCCGCGGACCCCCTAGGGGTCCGCCAACCCTAAGTGGGGGGTCCGCAGCAAATGTAAATTTCGAAGCAAATTATACCTACAGCATAATCTCGGTAGTCCTGCGCTGTTGGACTTCCGAGAATTTCGGTCGTTGATCCGTTTTCAGTTTCGAAAAAGCCAAACAGTCTATCATCAGTTGAATATGAATGATTGATAGACCTCACTTCAGACTCGACCATGAAATCTGCCTTCAATAATGATACCTACCCCCATTTTTGGCTCCGCATGGAAAATATAAAATTTCAACCCCTCGTAGAGAAAGCCAAACGTGCTCTTCTTCCATTTGCCTCAACCTACTTGTGCGAATCCGGGTTTTCTATCTATGCTGCTATAGGTATACCAAATCCAAATACCGAAGCTGCCTTGATGCTGAACCTGACATCCGCCTCCAGCTATGCAAAATTGAACCCGACTTTTCAAAATTGTGCCAGCTGAAACAACCACACTCTTCCCATTAGTTCATGCTGACTCAACGTTACCATTTTGCTCAATTCAATTTTTTGTTTCTTACTTTGCACATTTTGTAAATAAAAAGTACGTAAATAAAGTTGTGTAGGTACGTTTTACCTAATGCTTATTTTCATGATGTTATCCCTTTCTCCACCAACTAATATTTGGAACAGTTGGCTAATTGATGAAATTGATTTTTTCCCCCTATCCATATTCAGGTAAGTACCTGATCTAACACCAACTTGAATGACAGGGGTCCGCACTTGAAATTTTTCCGTGAAAGGGGTCCGCTAGTTAAGAAGTTTGGGAAGCACTGCACTAGACTATCAATTTTGGTGAAAATTAGGGCTAACTCCATAATGTCCACTCCTTCGTTAGGGTTAAAGTTCAGTCTTGCTCTCTTTACTTGTCGATCTATGAGAGCTCTGCATTGATACTGATTGTTTAGAAATTAAATTGAGTTGATTGTTAAAAGTAGAGTTCACTCAAAATGACTAGGCATCTCTTTTTGATTTGAATTAATATTCTTCCGAATTGAATCGAATTATTTCTTAGAAGTCTAGTTGTGAACTCAAAAAATCCTTTGGATATCTAAAAATCTAAAATTTAATTTTTAAGAGCAAGACAAATAAATTTATCGATGATTAGGTGAAAAAATGGTCTTGATCAAAACGACATATCTACCAAAATGTTTGGGCAACACCACATATAAATAGGAATAAAAATAGACTTCTCCAGATTCCCATCCACAGAACTACCTTGTACAATAGAATCTGATCATTCGTGGTACAAGGTACGAAAATCTATAACGAATACGTGGATAAGTTCAACCTTGATCAGCAAACAAATTCTTTCAGGAATACAATGAAAAATATGTGGTTAGCAGAATATTGATTAAGTCTTTCTGTGCAGTATTCTGATGAGTGTATGATGAAGTGGTGAAAAGTGATGTGAACCTTTTGAAAGATGAACATTGTTTTTATTTACATAATTTTTGACGTGAAACCTATTGAAAGATGAACATTGATTTTTATTACATTATCTCAATTTTTAGAAGACTTTATATTAATTTGTAATTGTTAGCAGTAGGTATTTGGTTTGTAAGAGGAATTATGTTTTCGAATGTGTCCAGGGGAAGTGGAAGAGAGGACCACTTGGCCCTAACTTTCCCTGGTGGTTAAATAAACTAAACAAACAAACAAATCTGACGGTTTTTTGTAATTTCGATGTCAGACTACTGAAACCTCTTACGAATTGTGTGGTACCTCCTAGACAATAAAAAATGGCGAGAAAAATGACAGAAGTGCCAATATGTTAGACAAGAACATGTTTTTTCATCCTCCTGAAAAGTTGGCAAACGTTAGATACGTGGTGCTGCCTGTTAAGCGACGATATGGAAACTATTGTTTTGATCTCAAAATTGACACCACAAATCGGAGTAGCCACAAACCGAAAAGTGAAACAATTGACTTAAGTAAATTTCACTTTAGGTAAAGAATTTGGACCAAAAAAAAAAAAATCAATCAACAGTCTGAATAGTACCGAATCGTTTCAGTGAATGAATTTTACTCCTAAAGGGTAATGACGGTTAGTAATGACAGTTGGTTCAGTACTCGTAGTCCCAAATGCGCCTCTTGGGACGAGGTTTGTGGTCCCAGTGAGGCCTAGGGATGGCGCTTATCCATCGGTCTACCTCGTTGATCTCTTCAGTTTCATCGACTCGTATGTAGTCGTAGTAAGCGTGAACAGCCTTCTCTTGACCAACAGTCTCGATGGCTCCTGGCGACAGGATGCGGATGTTCGTCACGGCAACTTCAGGACGTTGGTTGTAGAACCTGACGAGGAAACAGGCTGCCATCACTCCGCTCCTCCCTTTGCCCAACCTGCAGTGAACTCCCACGGCCTGTTCCAATGCAACCACAACCCTTAAGACAAATTTCTTACAAAAAAATTACCGCTAACAATATCACGCTTGATTATTTGAGGCGTTCAGGATCAAAATCGTATAACTCCATAAAACTAAATTTTACTTTAAATATTCAAAATTCTCATCTCGACGGCAGTTCATCCATTTTTCGTTGTTCGTTTATTTTATTATTAAACAAATTGTAATAATAAAATCAACGAACAATTTATGAACTGTCGTCGAGATGAGAATTCTGAGTATTCAAAGAAAAATTTAGTTCTATGGAGTACCTACGAATTAGATCACTCGCGACGAGGTTGGGGAAACCCATTTCAATAAAAAACGGAGGTATAGAGTGAGAGAGTGGTCTATTTCCACGAAAAACAATGAGTACAATAATTTAACAATTATTGTTAAATCGATGTCGACGATTAGGTCATCATCAGTAACAAACATGAACTGAAGGTACATCATGAAATACAGCTTATATAGTAAGTAGCAGAAGTGAATTGGATGATACCTTTCACTTCTGCTACTATATAAGCTGTATTTCATGATGTACCTTCAATCCATGTTTGTTACTGATGATGACATAATGGTAGAAATCGATTTAACAATTGTACTCATTGTATTTCGTGGAAATAGTCTCTTTCACTCTACACCTCCGTTTTTTATTCTATGGAGTTATCCGATTTTGATCCTGAACGCCTCATTTCATTATTTGAACGCACCTGTCAGATCAGAGCAATATTAAATTGAAAGTAATTCAAAACAATGGTGCTCGAATTTGGCTGTACTTGGTGGAAATTGTCTTTGTCTCATCACACAATCAAGTTGAAGTCTTCAAGAAACATCGATTTTTGACATGAAAATGTCTTTGCTCTGGCCTACCCTCGATTTCGTGTAACGATTTTGTGACATCCACCTTTCACATGTGTAAACCCGGCGTAAGAAGGGGAGGACGATCTCCAATCCATAACGCTCCCCCAATACTATGCCCGCCCCTCAGTAACGCTTCCCACAATATTGTTCGTTCCTCCCCCGTAACGCTCTGTAATGCTCCCCTCAATACCCCCCCCCCGTAACGCTCCCCTCAATACCCCCCCCCCCCTCGTAACGCTCGACTCAATACTCCCGCCCCCCGTAACGCTCCCCTCAATACCCCCCCCCCCGTAACGCTCGACTCAATACTCCCGCCCCCCGTAACGCACCCCTCAATACTCCCCCCCTCCCCCCCCCCGTCGTAATAACGCTCCGCTCAGTACTCGAGTTGGTTGGGCGAGGAAGATGGTGAAGCCGCCGATTAGCCTGTTAGTTAGTGGCGGAGAAAGGGACGTGGAAGAGCTGGGGAGACTGGGCAGAGATGCGGGGAGACAGGATCCCGATCTTGGACAGCAAAGTTGGGCAGAGGACTTCGCTATTTAGGAGCTTATGAAGGAATGTCAAGTCGCCCATGATACGCCGCTTTTCCAAATGTATAAGGTGGCATATTTCCAATAGCGATGTGTAATCAATTTCCTCAGAAGAAAGACCAAGCTTATAGGCAATGTAGCGTAAGAATTTATGTTGAACCCTCTCCAGACAATAGAGAGTTCCAGGTTACCACGGTACCGTGGTGGGCGTTCCAGTAGTGTCAACTGATACGAAGTGGGCGTTCCCGTAGTGTCACCTGATCACGAATTTTAACGAAGATCATACGTTTGTCGAACAACCAAGAGCGTCGCTTACCAACAATGCGGCCTCGCTTACCAACAATGCGGCCTCGCATCTCAGACGGTACCGTGCTAACAGCCACCGTGGTAACCTGGAACTCTCTAATGCTTATGGACAGCGTAGCTCGGGGATCAAACAGGGGAAAGCATACTCCACATTAGGCAGTATTAATACTTAGTATTAAGGCTTTGTAAAGCGTGACGATTGCTGGACACTGCTGAACTCGCGGGTTCAGTTTCGTGTAAACGGCCGCTCGCCTCGCCATTCGTGGCATTCGCGGTTTTTCTGAGCACGAGTCAAAGGGACACGAGCGCCCGAGGGGTCACGAGGCGAGGGGGGTGTTTACATATTCGCTCGACCTTTCGCAGAGATAGGTAGGTAGTTCGTAATGACAGAGTCCATGGAATCGTGTAGGTTTCTAGCTGTTTTTGTGGTCCTTCAGTTTACGTTTAGGTTCAGTTGCCGTTTAGTTATCGAATGGAGCGGACCAACAGAGTGTTTCAGGGTGAGCCAGGGGTGTGGAACCCTAGACACCCGGATCACAAGAACAAGAAGAGGGTACACGATTGCTGGACTAGAATGTCAGGTAGGTACAATGGAAGTCTCCATCAGCGAGTTAAAAGCGAAAAAGAATACCCTGATGGCTACTTTTCGAGCACACCGTCGAAGAAAAGAAGCTTGAGGTGAAGAGAACTGGGAAGAAAGGTTGTTCCGATATCGAGGATCTCCAGTGAGAATATAAATAAATTATTATTTCTATACTCACTGGGATCGACCGATATCTGATGTCGATAACGATAGTCAAAGTTAATATCGATACCAGCGATAGGTATTATCGCAACAAAATGTCGATATCGGCAATACCGAATGATACATTGCGAAATTTGTATGATTACTTATAATTGTATGACAATGCGTTTTTTTGAATACATATTTACAATCCAATAATGATAAAGAACCAAATAAGTTCATATGAACTTGTGAGGGCTGGTGGAGCTGATCTCAACAACCACAGCTCATACACTCACGAGAATAATACAATGCGTTATAATACAATAAGTTAGCTAACGAAGGAACCGACTATGACTAAACAAAATAACATCAAACTGAAAAGACTCTATAAATCAAAATGTTTAATCCTTTTCAAAATTGTTTCTTTAAAATGACCAAAATGCTAAAAAATTTGGGGTTGATTCTACTAGTATAAAAAAAAACTATAAAGCACTTATAATAAGTACTTCTCTTAGCGCGTTCAGTTCTAAATTTCGCCAACTGAATATTAGATGTAACCGCTGTACGTGTATGCATGATACTGCATGATACTGTTCAGGCAGAATCCCAACTTTGAACACGTGCAAGCAAGATTGAAATAAAAGCAAATGTTGAGTACATCAAATTCTCGATGAAGTAGATAGACAGTAGGATAACTAGAACTCTCTCTAAGGGCGAAGGGATCTTTAGAATGGTATTTTGTGCAACCTACACAGAACGAAGCAAAGATGTACCAGCACTACCCCATACAATGATACCGTATTTCAATGAAGAAAAAAACTAAACCAAAGTAAATAGATATCAGCTGCGTGAAAGACAAAAAATTTCGAGCTTCCTTAAAAACATAAAATAATTTTCCCAGGCCCACTTCTTCTAACAATCACTTCTTAAATTTGCGAATGCACAAAAACGAGAGTAAAAAAGAACATAACATGATATTATCATCTTTGTTTCGGCGTCAATTCTGCCTGATAATAAATTTCTACTGAAATGGTCAAGACTCAACTGACTCTTCCAAAACCGAAAAACTTGACAATTCAAGAAATACAAGGATACGCTTAGCATGCAGAGGGACACCAGAGATGAGGTAGCTTTTCAAGTAGGAAAGTCAGTTTACAGTACAATGTACTGTAGGAGGAGTGGTACATTCTTCCTAGATCCTCGTAAAGATATTTCATTCTAGGACTATTCACCATTTCATTCCTGTACATTCGTAACCCCTGACAATCAAGTTTCTCCCAGACACCACCATAGCCGTATGACACCACTCATGATTCCGTTGATCTGTGCCGCCCAGTTGAACTTATTTAAACTGGAACCTCCATCAACAGTTCTGATCAGTTGATCCAAGCAAATGCGATGATATCTGCACGTGGGCATTTCCTGGATTTTGATCAACCATGCAATTGCTCTATCAAAAACTTTCACGCCCAGACTCTCCCGACTCGTCTCCAATCGCAGCAGATAACCAGGAGTCCTCTAGGTAGCAATAGAGCGCTGTTGATCAAACGGGTTTGAACTTTTTCAAGCTCCTCAAAATATCGAAGACTCCAAATCTCCGCGTTATGCAATAGGACGGATTCCACTAATGCATCTGCAATGCGACACATTGGCTCCCAGTATTGGCACCTACCCCTGACCAGAATCTGTCTGGCCGCACCCCAAGCAGACTGAACCTGAGCAGACTTTTGACTTGAAAACCTGAGCCGCCTTTACAAAAAAAACACCCGATGAGCTGAAGGGTGTTCCAAGGTAGACGTATTCGCTCGCTCCTCTACAGAGGATGCGTGGACGGTGTGCGGGGGGGGGGGGGAGTATTGAGGGAGCGTTACGATGGGGAGCATTATTGAGGGGAGCGTCCTCAATTATGGATGGGAGAACGCCTTCCCTTTCCTCATCCTCCTTATAGGGAGAAAAGTTTGCGGTGGGAGCGTGACCTGCGGGGGGGGGGGGGGGCAGTATTATTGGAATGTTACTGAGGGGGTCGTTTTGAGGGGATAGTTATTAGAGAGTTCCAGGTTACCACGGTGGCTGTTACCACGGTACCGTATGAGATGCGACGCTCTTGCGGATGTTCGACATACCCATGATCTTCGTTAAAGGTGACACTACTGGAACGCCCACTTCGGATCAGTCAGAACCTGGAACTCTCTATTCATCAGTATGAACCCGGAATTCGACATATGTGTTTCCCCCCTATCTTCACTAAAGAAATTGTTCGCCTCCTCCTATACGATATACCTACTCATAATGGACTGATTCACTGGAACTCCCCCCTTTTCATGTAGCTACCCATCACTTATCTATCAGTTTAAATTCTTCATTTTCGTTCTTCTATATTATTTCATGTATAATTTAACTATGCAAACTATTTTTCTGATGTATTGTTATCTGCAGTGTAAGTAGTTGGGCTTGGCCTGTACTTATAAAATAAATAAATAAACCAATCCGTAACTAAGTAATTATAACTCCGTCTGTGTGCATCCCACGGTAGTCAGCAACACAACTACGAGCGGTTGAAGTGATCTATAATATGCTATTTATAACAAATTAATCTATAAAAAATGTTATCTATAAAATATATAAACTATAAAATGAAGTCTCGTTTTCTGTTCATGATAGAAACAACCGCTTCAGTGGCGGATCTAGAACTGTGGCAAGGGGTGGAGGGAGGGGGGCAGTGGAGGTTTGGGGGCCCTCCGTCGAAATCGTTTTGGAATTTAAGGGCAAAAAATGGCACTATTTAGCCATTTGTATGACAAACACCATGGTAAAAAAAATTCCCGATTCTGCCCATCTACGAATTTAGCCTTTTGATTGCTGAGACAGATGTTTTGAAAATTTGGAAATGTTCAGGTCAATTGAGTGGCTTGAGAAGTATGGACATGCCGCTCGGGTTTGCCGGGAGGCCCGGACCCAACTCACGGTGTGCCGTTCGAAATCGAGGCGGGTTGGGCGGACTATGCGACATAATGTGGACGTGCCGCATGCCGCCCGATACGTGCCACATGCCACCTGGGACGTGCCGCATGCCGCCCGGGTTATTTCGTCAATCACCTGTATTCCAACGCTCAACTATCCAATAGCTAGCCATACTCGAGCGGATTTTTCCGGCGGATCAGATCCGCCGATCTTCTCACCGACCCCATCAGCCATATCTCAGATCTGTCGTAGCCCACTCACAACGGATCGATCCGCGAGATCGTCCGCCAACACCCCCGTTGGCAGATTTGATTTGTTCGTGTATGGGGTACCCCGACCTCGTGTATGGGACGGATATCCCTTGTCAGATCCGCGGATCCAGATCTGTCGAGCATGTCGGACGGATCAGGGGATCCGATGGCGGATTCGGCACTCAGTTGCGAATCGACATGGACAGGAAGAGGAAAGTTGTGGCAACAGTGGGCTATGCGCGATAGTCCTTTACTCCTCACGTGGCAGAAAGAAAAGAAGGTCGAAGTGGGTGAAATCATGGATTTTGGGAAGAGAAGAAAACATGGTCGGCTCTGATACATATCTATTAGTTTCTCAACATTCTCGTTGCTCCACTCCACTTTATTTGACATTATTAGGGACGTATAATTACAACAACAACGCAATTATTTTATCGTTCACAGCAACAGAAAAGACCGCACGAAATCCGAGCCCACGTCCAAAACGCTCGTGTATGGTGACTGTCTGCGTTGGTCCGATCACCGACTGGATCGGTGGATTCAAATCGGCGGATGTCGGCCGGACCTTGCCCTTTCCACTAACGATCGAATTGAACTGACGGATCTCCCAAAATTCTCAGAAAAATCCGTCATCCGCCGAGAAAGTCCGCTCGTGTATGGCTAGCTAATAAGCTCGCGATTACGAAAAGTTGGAGTGACGAGGGGACATTTCAATTTTTCCCCGGTACAAGGATCGTCGTTGGTAAATTACAAAATTTTTAAAAATCCACAGTCACGCAGCATGACTATAAGAGCAAATCATCGAAAAAATTGGTACTGGTTAGGTATATGTAAAATTTGATGTTTGGAACATCTCAATTAACCATTTTTTGCCGAGTAACACCTCAGATTATCAGAATGAGGAAAGAGTGTGGAGTGAGGAAAATATTTGAAAATCTTCTCTCTATTCTGTCCGTTTTACCTGAATGAGCCGAATCTCCGATCATGTTACGAACTTATAAGTATTAATTCAACGAAAACATGAGCGCCGTCTTAGCTTTCTGACGCGTGAAATCACAGTGATTTCAGAATAGGTATAATCACCTACAAAATTTGTGCATTCAATGCCTAGGTTCCTAGAGTACATTACGACCCAGTCTCATATCTAACTAATATACATACAAAAGTGGCGTACTTTAAATAATGACAGGTAATCAATCTACCATTTTGTGATCTAGACAGTTAATCTGCACAAAGAAGACACTAAACCGATGTGTCAAGAATATGCAGCGTTTTTAAATCGGCTCACCTGACTTCCTGACCCTGCTTCAGCAGGAGCGAAAAGAATGAATATTTTACAAAATCCTCCAGAGAAGCACTCGCTATAGACAAGCCAGTCGTGTTGTTCCAACCATTCTCTTCTGAATTTCCGATTTTGTTTGCCTTCAAATTTAGTAGGGAAATTATATTCCAAATAAGGGTTCCAAGTCTTGATTCAAACATTTTAGTTTTTCCTTTTCATCTATAATTTTTCCAACAGTCAGACCAATGTCGTGTGATTTATTTAGACCTATTCCTATAATTCCACTGCAAGCTAAATTCGCCCTCCCGCCCGTGAACGTCTCTTTGCCGTCTCTCGTGTGAAATGGCGGCTGTGCTCTTGCAGTATTAATCGTCTCCGGTTAGCAATAATTATTATATTCGATAAATTACATGTTATTTTCTTTGGTTACATGAAATATAAACTAGGTTAAAACATTGGATCTTGTCTGTAATCCCCAGTTTATATGTTTGTTTATTTCAAACTCCTATAAATTACATCTTACATTTTTTATATTCTCAGAAATTTCCCGCTTTATCCAGTGTAAGTTTAGACCCAATGGGGGGGGGGGGTATGGCCCCCTTAGCCCCCCTCCCCATAGTTCCGCCACTGAACCGCTTCATAGTATAACATGTCGTTTTCATGAGACATCTAGCAGTATTTATCTCGAGGAAAACCCACAGTTCCGAAAGTCACCGGCAACATGGCGTTGAAATTGACGAGAATGGTGCTGTGCCGTGTAGTAAACAGTTTTTGGCAAAAGATTTTAAGAAGCGGTTTTTGGATAATCCATTCGGCGCAGTCTGTTTGGTATGTGACAGAGTGTGGTTTAAAAACGATCTGCGACCATTTCATAGTGGAAGACGAGGCACAGTGAACACGATATTTCCCAATAAGATAACTCTGATTTGATGGATGTGAAAGTCTGTGCAACGTGCTATTCGAATACGAAAGAAGGGAAAATTCTGTGTATGGCGACGTTCAACGGTTTTTATTACCTAAAAGTTTCTGATTTGTCTTTGTTTTGTCTGACATACCTGTGCATTAGTCTTTAAGATTAATTCAGTCTGTTGGACTGCATATTGTAACAAGCCTGGACTCTATACTGACTGCCTCTTCTGGCGTCAAACTCTCCCCGTTTTGGGGAAGATCTTAGAGAATAAATCTCGGACTTGCAAAGTTTAGTGATCATGTCATCCACTGTCACAGTCAAGACGTCTGCGTAAGCAGAGTGCACGGGAACAAGAAGAAGCGGAAAACTTACACAAAAACTACCGTGTCAAGCAAAGACATTTTCATGTCAAAGGTCGAGTCTCCGTTTTTTGGATTCTCGTCAATTTCCGACTCATCTAAGGTATTTCTACTTACTTCTTTGTTGAATAGGCCAGTTTTGGCAATGTTCATGAAGGCATTGATCTGGCCGAGAGTCGGTGCCTCGAATTCCAGTACGTCAATAGGCGTCCATCGCATCTGATTCGGGAAGTACTCAAACGACGGTTGTTTCTCCGGCGACAAAGATACCAAGTGGCAAATACCTTTCTCGACTATGTAGTTGATATTCGCCTCGTTCTTTGGATAACCCATTATGGCCAGCTCACCCTTGATCACCCATTTAAAATTCCATGGTGCGTACGATTCACTCATGTTCGTTGCGACTGTATCAACTGATTCTCAAAACTCGTTGACCGTTCTGTGAGACGCAATTGATGTTTGAGCGGTGCCAGGGAAACACTACACCACATCAAAGGTTTGATGACTGGGTTGTAACTGACCAACCTGAAGTGCCGAACTGCGAGAAGGGATCATGAACCCGTGCCAAATGACTCTAATAGACCGTTCCTACTGTCCTCCCCGCCACTCGCCGTCTTCAGACACCACTCAATAATTTCTTTGTATATTTTGACAACATGTCTGGTGAGCTACCAAACTTCGGTCGTTAGCTGTGAATTGCTACTGTTGGAAATAATCGTCAACCGACAACACATTCAGTTTTCATAGAACCTTAACCTGTCATGCGTAGGTTTATTGGAAGAGGTTTTTTTCAATTCAATCTGAAATCTTGAATCAATATTATTTTGATAAGTTATACAGTGTACCTATTTGAAAGATTTTCATTGACTTTTTTTTAAAGATTCCTTGAATATGCAAACTTGTCAAGAACCACTTGTTCGTGACTGTTTACGTCCGTAGTATGAATTACTTCCAGCTTCAGAGTTTGGCATCTCATTTAAACAGCCTATTGCATCCTCTACTTTTACGTTCACAAAGATAGACAGACCTCCAGACTTTCCTACCACTAATGCCTTACCCTGCAGTTAGAGTATCTACAAACCAGAAGAAGATCCAGGATGCAGCAAAGTTGAGAGAGTGCCTACGTCACTGGCTATGAGGAGTTCTATGACATCATTTTGGCCTGGCCTACATCCGAGGCTGAGAACACTCGAAACTCTGATTACGAAGAAGAATGATAATAATAATAATAATAAGTATCTACCTGTGATAATGTACATGTACACACTGTTCAAAGATTTTTCGTCGAAGATAGATACGTAGGTACTTTAAAGTCACTTCAGTTGTTTTTCGTTCAAATTTCTTATTTTATGGTGACGATAGTTTTTTGTTTGAAGTCTATTCAGTCGTTCTTGTTCAAAGTTAAAAGTTTATAGTTCGAAGATGGTGTGTCCTTAACAGTGTTCAAAGGTAGTTAGCCTTCACATTTTTCCTGCGTTAGTTTTTTGACAATTTCATTTTCATTTTGTTGTGGTGATTAATAAGTAGCACGCATAATTAACTTGACGGCTTTATTGATGAGCTTGTTGATGATAACGTTTTGAATATATTGAAGGGAATGAAATAATCTCAAGGATGGATTGTAATATAATCTCTGTATATTATTCTGGGATGCTACCCAATTTTGTGGTTATTGATTGATAGCATTGATACAACATATTTTCAACGTTCTTTATCAATAAACTGCGAAATGTTCAAGAACTGCTTGTTTTTCATTGCTTACCCCAATTAATTCATTAATTCAATTGCTTAATGAATTATTTATTCAGTTGAGAGTCAAAAAATTGAAAACCAGTGTGTGTTGGGGAATTTTATTGTAGAAACACCATACGTGCAAGTGACAAAAATACCCTCCTCCCCTCCCCCTAAAACATAGAGCTAAAATAACGCTGTGATGTGATAGAGCAGGTAGTCTAGTATTTTTTGTAATTTTTGGGGCTTATAAAACCATATTTAGGGTCGCTGGTAAGGTTTTCTTGAAATGTGAAAAAGTGGACATAAGGGGTTTCTGAAATAAGCGATTCAATTCATGGTGACCTAGCTTTTTCACTCATAATATAATGACTTAGTTAAACGCACTTTGAACTTGGTTCTTATGGTTTTTCGACTAGACAGGATACTTGTAACTGTAGAAACGTCAAATTATCAAACCACTCGACTTATCGACTTAACTTCCCATTTGTCACTTTCGTACATTTAAAAAAAAATCCACAGTCATACAGTATGGCTATAAGAGCGAATTTTCGAAGAAATAATTGGTTATATGTAAAATGTTTTTATTAAAGAACATGATATTTATGAAGAACATCTCAAAGTATCAACCACGTTTCTTCATCTTCAAAGTGCTCCAGTTTGAGATCGGAATAAGATATCGCAATTCACCGTCTTATTCAGCGTGTAAAAACCTTTCAAATGAGGTGTCACTTGACAGACCGTTTCATTTTAGGAATTTATAGGTGAACCCCCCCACCCCCACCAAAAACTCCCCAAAACTTCCCTCAGCTTTTGGACGTTTCAACGTCGAAAACGACGGTGAAGTCAGAATTGCGATATCTCATTCCGTCATCAGATTAGCGCAAACTAACCATGAAGCTTTTGTCGCTGCGTTAATTTGTCTCGACACCACCACCCCCCCCCCACCATTGTCAATTGGGGTGCTTTTGTCGCGACACCACCACCCCCTCTCCCCCCCCCTCCAATGACAGTTGGGATCTTGTTTCCCTGGGTGCTTTTGTCGTGACACTATCCCCGACCACTGTCAGTTGGGAGCATTTGTC
The DNA here is from genome assembly GCA_963920205.1 of Stenodema calcarata. Taxonomy (NCBI): domain Eukaryota; kingdom Metazoa; phylum Arthropoda; class Insecta; order Hemiptera; family Miridae; genus Stenodema; species Stenodema calcarata. The sequence continues at coordinate 3,508,541 of OY986056.1, read as the reverse complement.
GCGACACCATCCCACACCCCCACTGTCAGTTGGGAGCTTTTGTCCCTGTGTTCTTTTGTCGCGACACCACCACCCCACAACATTCAGTTGGGAGCTTTTGTCGCTGCGTTAATTTGTCACGACACCATCCCCCCCCCCGCCCACCACTGTCAGTTGGGAGCTTTTGTCGCTGCGTTTATTTGTCGCTTGTTTCTATTGTTACCACATCATGAATTGGGCCGAAATCGGACGAGATTTACTCCATGTCGTCATTGGGACTCCATCGTACGACCATCCGACCAGCGATGGTCGTACGACTCGCGTATGGATCGTAAGATCAAACAGTTTGTCCAATTACCCCACTTGAGGAGTTATCGACCAAAAGGGATCATAATATGAAATATTATTTACTTTTCGGAAAAAACTAGTTCCGATGCTGATACGACTTTCAAAGTTAATTATAAAATTTATAAAATATAAAATTATTAATTATAAAATTCAATGCAATAGTGAGAAAAGGTGCCACCATGCATGTTTGATACCGTTGTCCTGCATTTATGGTCAATAAACTAGTTCCTAGTTCACTTCAAGAATCGCCAATTCGCACATGCTGCATGTGTGGAACTTTTATGTCAGATAAAAAATACCCACTCTCACACTTTATTGTAGCTACTCGTATAATTAGATGTGATAAGGAAATCGGTGAAAAAACCAAGAAGAGGCAATTTTTTCAAAACCCGTCGGACTTGATGAGAATTAGGTATCTTCTAGATGTGTGATACATATATATAGCTTTTCCGAGTCAAATTAAAGGTTTTCCGAAACAAAATAAAGGTTTTCCATTCCAAAATGAATATCGTTAAGATAAGTTCACTGTAGGGGACTGAATTACTTAATGAAAACAAGACAAGGACAGCCTGCCTGTCCATTCTCTATCGAGTTTGATATCGATGGCGTCACATGATAACCTCGTATCTTGATTTTTGACGATTTTTAGTTTTTTGCATGTATGGGAAGAAAACCTCGTATCTCATCGGCCTGTGGTTCAAATTTGAGCGGAAAATGAATTTTCTGCCCTCTAGAGGACTATATGAGATTGTAACTCCTAATGCCACTATGCCATTGCTATCAGTTTTTTGCCTCTCCTGTAAAATTTGTTTTTTTGAGATACGAGGTTATCATATGACGCCATCGATATGGACTATTCCTTATGCATCATCAGGGAGATTTCTGCCGCATGCGTGCATTCCTTCTTTATGTAATCCTTATCGCTCGCATGCATCCCTTCTTTATGTAGCGTATTCTAGCAATCGATTCTCCCCCTATAACAATGTACATAATATGTACATTGTTATAGGGGGAGAATCGATTGCTAGAATATATTATATACTTGATAATATATATTATACATGTATAATACTTGATACATATATAATATAATATATTATGTATATTATACATATTATGTATAATACTTGATACATATATAATATATGTATATGAAAAGAGGCAATTTGAAACCTTTAAAGTAAAAAGCCTTTATTTTGAAATGGAAGATCTTCATTTTGAAATGGAAAACCTTTAATTTCTTTCAGAAAACCTTTAATTTGACTCGGAAAAGCTATAGCTACGTAATAGGTACTTACGTCGATACTTGAGCACACCTCGACATTTGACAACCTACTCGTAGTAATATTTCAAATTGCTTTTTCTCAACTCCAAGGGAAAATTGAGAAAACTTTTTTTTTTTCTTTCATTAAGCAGAATGTCTCTAAATTGAAAGGGGAATGGATCGTAACATCGACGAGCTTACATTCGTATTTAACGCCGGTGTTTCAGAGGGATAGCTCGTGCTGTCGATTCTTCCAATTATTTCAAGACATTCAGAAGAGAAGGACGAATTTGCGTTCCCACGTTCACCCTACGAGCCCTTGTCTGCCGTTAACGCTCAATTAGATCCGACCCTTTGAAATCTCCATCACAACGGGAAGGGTTTTAGTTTCAGAAGCTGAAACTCTCCAATTTGATGATTTTTGAGGATTAAATTCCAATTTCTGTGCTGGAGCAGCTAGTTCTTCCAGACGTTCATTTATTCCTACACCTATCCGAATGCTGAAATTTTTTTTTTTTTTTTTCAACCGGCAGTGTTTTAGATGGTAGGTAGTGGTAGAGTAGGTACTGCGAAATTATAACATTAATTTTTTTGGCCATGATTCATTACTTTCTCATTTGTAAATTCCTCTGTACCCTTCATATATATACACATATAATTTTTGGTGTCTTTTGGCAGTGGATTCAGGATGGTCTGAAACGGATTTTGGTATGTAAATTTTTCGAAAATTCGAGTTTTAAAAATTTTGTACCGAGAAAAATAGCTAAGTACGTTTTCTTCAAAAATTCGCTAAAATGTACTGGTATTTTCTTGTCAATTGATATACGTTTCACAGGCGTCTACATAATTTCATGTTCTATTCATAAAGTATCAAGTATATTTGTATAAAAACGTTGGTGACATAATAAAATAATGAAGAAGTAATACAAAACGCACACAACACGCGGTAGTAAGAGATCAGTGGAAGGAAACTATACTATTAGGCGGGTAATATTTTAGTTCAGTGACTTTTCTTGCTTTTGCATTTGTACATTCGTCGGATTTTCTGCACGTCGTGGTGGGAAACGGTGTCCCGCTGCCCGAGTTCGGTGCTTGGGGTTTTGGGGACGATGGTCGGCTGTCCGTTGATCGAGAAGGCCGTCGCTGAGTAGTGCATCACAGAGCTGTAGTCGTACGTTATGCCGAGAGCGTCGGTCGTCGATTTTTCAGCTTTGACGAAATTGTTTTCACGACCTGAGAAAACCCGTAATAACGTGAGATTTACTTTATTTCATTTATTTATTTTTTCATGTTGCGCTAAAGGGTGTTTTAATAAGAGCACAAGATGGGAATTGAACGCCATTTGGGCTGTCATGATGTCACGCAGGGGCAGATACAACGGGGAGGCCCCCCAATAGCCAAAAATTGGCAATATTATATCAGTGTTTTTGGTCATATCCCAGCCTTATTGCCCAATGGCCACAAACGTTTTGGCAAGATATCGTCACATGGGCTAACTTACTTTTCCCAACGTAAGACATTTCAATGTAAGACATTTTCACTTCTACGTGTAATCTCACATGAATAGGGCTTTGTTCCATTGCCGAAACGTCGTGAGAAAATAAACACGGAAAAAAGACTAGCTTGGTCATTTGAATACAACCTGCTTCTTCACACTAGTCAAACCCATCAACACTATTTATATTTACCTATGTATTTGTCATTCCGGATGACAAATCTCGATAGAATTGATATAAGAAGTTGAAATTTGCACAAAAAATCTGTCCGGGCAATCGACAGGCTAAGTTCGTAGATGGGCAGAATAATTATTGGGCCTCTCTAAGGGAGATTTTGGTGAGTTGTAAGGGGGGAGGGGGGAATTACCAATAAATTCCAAAAATGAAGGTTATTTACGCTGAACACCACGGTGAAGTCAGAATTGCGGTATCGCATTCCATTCTCGACTGAGCACTTTGAAAGTTACTTGACATGTTCTTCAAGGTTCATCTGCTCTAATTTGATAACGGAGTGAGATATTGCAATTCTGACTTCGCCATCGTGTACAGCGTTGACAAATTTATAAATTGAGGTATTTCTCGACAAAAAATGGTCGAATGAGATGTTTCAAAGATCCCATTTTATATAAAACCAATTATTTCTTCAAAAATTCGCTCACTAGAAAATTTGTTTTTTTTTTTTTTTGCTGATTTCCTGGATTTTATCCCCGTTTTGATTTTCCCGTCCTCTCAGAAAAGAGCTCCTATTTGAATTCTTCCACTTGTTCTTGGATTGTTCCCCTCAAGGCTCCTCATCCCTCTTTTCTCCAATTCCTCCATCCAGACATTCCTCATGACACCCCCCCACCTTTCCTAAATCAAAGTCCGGATCCGCCCCTGCTGTCAAGTGATTGTGACACAGTTAATAGAAGACAGGTGGTAGTTAGTTAATATGGAACATTACCTACACAAAAGAACAACGCGTCTCACCTGGCTGAATATTGGCGTAGTTGATGGTGACGTACTCGTCCCTCTCCCACCGATTTTGTTCGTGAAGGAAGCCCAAAGCGTGCATCATCTCGTGCATCACAGTCCCCTTTTGGACCAGACACCCGGGACTTTGAAGGTTGATGTCTTGTGGACCTCCGACCCTCCCGACAGAACTCCAGCACCCGGTGTTGTCGCTCTTGAAGACCAAGTAGTCAGCCTCGTTAGACCTCGGGACGAACCTTAGGGCAATTCATATAATTCCGTAGTTTTTTAATCATAATAATTGTAAGATAAAATATGGTTTCATACCTTGGAATTGCTAACAACACCTTTACATCTATATGCATAATATGTTCCAAGATTCTAAAGGATCCATTTCTTAATATCCTACTTTTAACAAACTAAAATGTAGTATACTTAAACCTAAACCTAGTTGTGGAGAGCAGCACACCGTTCGGGATTTTCCCAAGACAGGTTAACTACCCCTTCACACGGTGGTTCCCTTTGTAAGGGAGGATGGCAGGGAAAGGGAGCCCCTATATAAAATCGATCAGCCATAAGCAACTATGATAGTCTGGTAGAAGCTCTTGGTACGACCTTACTCGTATTCAAGCCTTCTCATTCACGAGGCAAGTTTATCAAATTCAGCTCTCTTTAAAATCGGTCAGTTTTTGGTCAGCCTTTCCTCTCGTACGAATTAAGTGAACGGTGCGTGCAGATGAAAGTATCTGGTAACGACCGCCAACTTATTTCGTATCCTCTCTCTTTTTTTTTTTTTTTTATTTTTTTATTATTTATTATTATTTAAAAAAATGCATTTATTAATCATAATCTCACATGAAGCCAATTTTCATAATTACAATAAATGATAACTTGTACAAAATAAAACAACTTCTCTTAAATTAAATGCTTCTCCCCTCTTTGAGGTGATAACCTCGTGCTGAGGGGAGGAGTATCTCCATCCTGTATTCCTGCTTCGATGGTATTATTATGTTATTAATAATTTATTTTTATATTCAAAATATTATTTGTTAAATGTTGTAGACAATTTGTAGGGTTAATTCTTCATAATGTCATGGATTGATTCCATAATAGCTTCTTTAGGTGTAACTTAAATTTACTGACAGTTTCCATATTTTTAATTTCGTTTGGCAGTGCATTGAACATTTTAACTCCTTTGTATACATATTGGTTCTGACCTACCGTAGTTAATTTGAGTGGAAGTTTTAAGTTTATATCGTTACTAAATCTTGTTCTTCCGTGTTCAACTCTGTCTATTTTCTTTTCACTCCATTCTTTGTAGACTTTACCTTCTCCCTCTATATAACAAGGTGTGCAGATATCCATATCTGGTAACACTTGATAGATATTACCTTTACCTAAGATCTGGAGTGCGAGGCCGAATACCCTCGGTAACGCAGATCTTCCTTCACGCTATCTCAAAACCTTCCTCCAATTTACTGAACCAAAAACTTAGCTAGTACCTTCCTCATCGGAACGAGAAGTTTTAATAGTGATGTACCACACTGCATCACAGAAAGTAGGTCCTCACACCTAGTATAAGTTCTGTTATTCTGTTATTAGTATCAGTTATTCAAATTTTAAATCTAGGGATGTTGGATTTTTGGAGGTTCATTATGGAAGTCCCTACATTTCTGTTATATTCAAAATGATCCAGTACACGTACCTGCCTCATAACTGGGCACTGATTCTCAATAATAAAGATGTCCGCTCACCTGACACACGTCATTTTGTGGTATTCAGCTATAGCAGCCTCGATGGTCGCTCGATCCTTCTCAGAGAAACTAGTTCCAAAGACGTAAGGCACTTTTCCTTTGGGCCATCGCGCGCTTTTCGCTTTGAGACCGTTCCGGGTCTTCTGATCCGACGGAAAGAGGATGTCTCCCTCCACGTAGGTACCGAGTTCTTCAGGGTTTGTCGAACTTGATGGGTTCCAGGCCTTCACCATTTCCCCTACCTCGTCGTTGGGCTGCTTGTACAGCTTCTCTCCATAACCTGCGGTTAACAACCATTTTGACAGCCCAAAGTCCACACTCGATGCCATGGATACAACCAGGAATTTTCCTTACAATAGCTAGTCCCTATAGTACCAAACCATTCGTTATGAAGTACCTACAGCTTACCTGTGAGATAATCCATAACACCTCCAATTTCTTCATCGTCTTCATCCCCGGCGAAATTGCTGAGAAAACTCGGGAATCCGGTGGCGAGAGCGGACACTCCCAAAATAGCCAACACCAGTTTCATTCTGTCGTAATCTGAAAACCTTTGGAAATCTTTCGAAAATCCACGTTAATTTCAGTGTTTTTATCATCAAAATTGTATACTTTGTATACGATTTTCTGGAGATTTGAACAGTTTCTTTGGTGAGTGCCATAAGTACGTATTTCTGTCCCACTACCTACTCGTAGGTAGTGGGACAGTGAGTTCACCCTCAGGGTTTCTTAAAGGGATCTTTCGCAATTCTTGACATGAGTATACAATCATAAACTGTAGTCCAGTAAAATTAAACCTGTCAAGAAAAGGGGGAGTGTTAAAGCTGGAAAAGTAAAACCTTAAAGTCGATTTCAAAACGTTAACCTTAAAACTCGATTTCAAAACGAGTAATCTGAGTTTTTACCCCTAATGGTCGATTCTGCGTCGATCGACCCCTCTAACTGCACTAGCACCCTCCTGGTGGATGCGATCTGTGCAGTGTTTCAGCTGCCCTGGAGAGAACTAAGTGTTGTCCCTTCCCTGGATTGACCAGACATATAAGTACGATCAACATTTATGTGTTCTATGAAGGACCAGTAACTACTTTTGATGCTACAGACGATAGCATCTGTAGCATCAAACCATTTAACAATTGATGAATGTGGGAACAATAATTGTAACAATATTATTGCAACAATTATTGTCGTTCTTTTGCCATCGACGCAGACAGAATTTAATGCCCTTTAATTAATGCCACAGACAGAATTAAATGTCCTTGGTCAGATTTTCGCTGAATGCGTTCTTTAGGAGTTACAAGCGAAAAATTGATGAAGGTCCAAAAATTGTCGACGTTTTCGGGGCACCTGGAGAGATACAAACTCAAATTACTCGTTTTCAAGACTATTTAAAGGTCACTTCGAGGTCCTCTCCTTATTTTACTGGACTTCTGGTACAACCTCAAATCTGAAGCAACTGTAGCTTTGTTCACCGAATGTTCTTAATTCCTGAGTCCCTGATACAATCTAACATTTAATTTAATAAATAAATACACCTTTCAGTCGAGACCACTGTTTAATAGCACCAGCTGTAACACCCTTCTTTAATTACCTCCCGCCATAAGAATGACACAATCATCAACTTACAGCTCTTTGACATTCTAGACGATTCTAAGAATAAGAAGTTCTTGTTGTTGCTATAAAACTACCTATTCGAATGTTCATTATTTGAAATCATAAGTCAAAATACACGAAAAACATGAAGTACGTTGGGGGTTCTCCAGATTGCAGATTGGACAAATATTTCGTCCGAGATTCATAACGAAAATAAATATTACTGTGTGTGTAGCAGGAACTTACCGGCAAGTACCACCTGCTCTGCTCGCAAGAGATTTTGACACTAACGCCTTCCCTAGCCATCACCGGCCTCCTTTATAACCCACGATAATCGGGACATCCTGCCTTGTCAGAATGTGTAAACCTCACTTATGGAACAATGTGTTCGTGAACAGTATCAAGCAGTAAATGGTGGAAAATTAATAACGGCCGCCGGTCAATTTGACGTTAGCCGAACTGATACAGTGAGCTGGGGAACGATACGAGGCGGTTTGGGAGGGTCCCAGTATTGATATGGAGTTCCCCTTCTGGTACCAGGAAGCGTTTCAGATAGCAGTTAACTCTTGTTGGATACACGGGTAGAGGTACCTACTTAATCACTAGCTGCAACGATATGAAGAAATCCATGTCACTACCTAGTTGAACCGGTGATCTCTCAGCTACATGATGCAAACTGATTGGTGATTGAGTCAAATAAAATGAGGTGGAACTAGTTCACATCACAACAAAACACCAGGAACTGACTTGGACAATTCACTTCAAAAGTATTGAATAAAATGATCTAAAGAACAATATCTGTACCTACTGAAAGATCCCAATCATTAGATAGGTACTGAAATGGGTAAGTGTACCTACATATGAGAGAGTCTACCTACTCCACTCATCTGTTGATCTGAGATTTTGGAAGATATCGCATTTTGTTTATTAAATTGGTATACTTAATAATCAATTCCCGGAAGCTTCAATTGGTAGGGAAATAAAATTCCGCGTGCCTATACCTTCCGTATGGATTCCTTCCTCATGCTTATACACGTATAGCTACTATGTGCACTTCATAATGTTTATCAATTCATACAATCTGCGGTTGAGGAGCTTTCTTACAAGCTTATATCCATTTTTTACTCTTTTTTTGACAGGGATATGTCTATTGTCTGGGGGTCAGTCAAAAATCAGAGGTTTTCCCAGTAAGGGAGAAATTAGTTTTTCATGGAAAATGAACCTTTGGGATGAAGGTTATCACCTCCTGAGTTGCTTTCCTTTCGAAACTTTTCCAATCCACCTCCAAAAGCTCGCTGAAAATCGGTTTATCATCAAAATGGCCTATATCCACCCCGTCATGTCCAATTAAAACTGTTTCATCAAAGTGGCTTTCATCTTTTTGATATTGGTATCTATGAATTTCATTCCACTTCTATTATTTAATGTGAATCATACCGTAGAATTTCTTCACCCCCTCAGAAGAGACCCCTTCATTGTTCCCCCAAATGAACACGACTTACCTACGCAGTGCCCCCTTCAATCGTCTCATGGCCCTTGCAAATGGTTTTCCTCCTGACATTGACCCTGCCACTACTTCGATTGCCTCCATTAAAAGACTCGTTTCCGCCCTGTGTTGTACGTAGAGTGCGTTTTTTGGACTATAATAATTATCTATAATTTCAACCTAACTTTCGATTGGTGCCTTATTTTCTCTTCATTCTGTAAATTGGCATCAATGCCCGTTTGTATGACTAAATAAATAATACCAGGATTTATATGTCATTGGGGGGAACAACCTATTTTCTGTGTACGTTCCAGACCTTTTGGTTTATTATATTCTCAAATGAACCTTTGTAATGGCCCAAGAAAAAAAATTACCACCCACAAAATTTGAGGGTTTACGTTTCAAGATGTATCTACGCATGGGTAAGTAGATTCCAAAAATCGAATAAAGAAAAATCCGTCCGTCCGCCGTCCGCGGCACTTTGTCCAGTTGGCGTTGTGCTAAATTGATGAAATTACACATTACTGAGGGGAGGATTATGATTGGGAGATCGTCCCTCCCCTCCCCACCTCCTCCTCCTCATCGTCCTTACGGGGAGCAAAGTTACGGCGGGTGCGTGACGGGGGGGGGGGGTATTTAGGGGAACGTTTCCGAGGAGAGCATTATGAGGGGGAAGCGTTACTGAAGGAAGATTATCCTCCCCTCCTCATATTCTTCCTCCTCCGTACGGCAGGAGTGTTAGGAGGGGGGGGGGCAGTATTGAGAGGAGCGTTACTGAGGGGGTTGTTATTGAGAGGAGCGTTACTGAGGGGGCAGTATTGACGGGAGCGTACTGAGGGGGTTGTTATTGAGAGGAGCGTTACTGAGGGGGTTGTTATTGAGGGAAGCATTTCGGTTGGGAGATCGTCCTCCCCTCCTCCTCCTCGTCTTCCTACTCCTGGTTCTCCTTACGGCGAGTTACGGGGGACGGGTTTTCCGTCTGTAAAATCGTTTAAACAATACCTATTTGTTTAAAACCAATTAAATTGTTGATGAGCCAGAGTTTCATCTATCATTTCGTGGAATTAGATTAGGGTGATCTGCTCACAGAAGATCATAAACCGTTGTGTCGAGAATTCGCAGAGTTTTTTCATGGTAAAAAGTGTGAGAAAAATAGAAACTGCTTTAGTTGGAAAAAACACAAAACAAGACTTGTTAGAGAAAAACTCTGCAAATTCTTCACACAACGGTTTATTATCTCTGTCTTAGTGGTGTTGAACTATCGATAGTTCCTGACTATCGGCAACTAAATTCTTCGAAACGTTGGCACATAAAACATCTCTCATTTGAACGACCCTCGACATCTCCCCATCAGTATTAATACCTAGTTATTATTAATTATGATTAATTAACTCGATATCTGAAATCTATGTGCTGTTTGTATCAGCTGGACCAGTATGAACATTGAACCGACCAGCGGCCTCAAGATTCACTCTCATGTTGACGACTTTTGATCTGCTCCAACTTTGTGCCCCCTTGTGAACGAACGGCTGGTCGTACGAAGCTGCGGATGGTCTTAAAAAATTCTAAAAAATAAACTATCTTAATCTGAACTAAAAACTATACCGTTCTGTTGAATTTTTCGAGATATGAAATTTCCAAAATTTCAAAATTCGTTTTGAATCCCTTCTCTTAACTACGGTTATGAATAGAATAGAAATTTTCTAATAACGTTGATGGTGTGTGCGTCGTTATAAAATTCCATTATTGAAGTGTCCCCTAGTTCAACTCAAATACTCGGCCATTAAGCCTAATTTCTGTCTTGACACACTCGAAACGGGTTTTCATCGTCTGATTACTTAATTGGGTGAGACAAATAAGCCGTTTAGCGTGTGACCGAAGAGGTGAGAAAGGGCTGTCACGCGCCGGACACTATCTTTCGTTTCTATTGAAAACAGATCGGTTGTCCGACACGGAAGGTTTGTCTAGACGAATTAACTCGGATACCCGCCACTATCTGTCTTCCTGTACGACAAAGAAATTGTTGTAGTTACGCGCTTGTATACTTATCGTACGAGCTCGTAAACGAGAGGAAATTGGGGCAATTGTTAGGGGATGAATAATTAATTAGGCACTTTCTCTTGTTTAAAAGACCGATTGGTCGGTGCAAGAAGCAGTAGAATTATAATTTCAATTGTCAAGTAGGAAACATTGTTTTGTTTTCCGACAGAGGAATTTATTCAATTTTAAATGAAACTAGCTGTCGGGCCCGTCGGGGTGTGTCCATCTACCTACCTCTGCCACCTGTCCCGGACGGGCAGAACTCGGGATGGATCCATCAGCCACTCTCACCCGTCGCTTTACTGATTATACTTCTTAGGTACAGTCCCTTTACAAACCCTTATAATCTTAAATACCAAAAATAATATTCATCTGTCTCACGGGAAGGAAGAATTTAAGATTTTTATATTTCGGCTTCCCTATACGGGTGGGGACCCCTATGCATCGGATCCGGATGTGGTCCCCGGTCACAAAAACATTTGAATACGGGGAGAAAAGTTCGATCCATTGAGCCGTTTTCAAGAATTTAAAATTTTTATAGTTCGGCTTCCCTATAAACCCCCCCCCCCCTCCTATGTCCTTCTCGACTTTAAAATCGCTTTTTGGACTAAGGTCAAAGGCTTCATGACGTTTGGAGAGGCCCATCCCCATCCCAGGATGCCAAAATACATTATGCTATGCACCAAGGACCTATACAAAACAAGCATAAACTTAAATGGCACCACTTTTCTTAACCTGTAGAAATAATTATATAAATTTAGAAATTCGTTTGGTTAAAAAGGAGATTTGTCTATCCCAGCGAAGGTCTTCGTCTATGTACACACTAGAGATGCAATTCAATTAATCGGATAATCGATTATTGGACCCCGATTAATCAATGTATAGCTACCGATCATTTTGTATTAATCGATTATTGTTACTGAGTAATCGGTTTTTGAATACATAAGGATTTTGAAATAGCATAATCATGGAAGTAGTATGCATAAGGATAAGGAATCCATGGAGGTAGTAACAATAACAACGACGATTTGTCTTCAACCATGTCTTTGTCTTTATGACCTTTACTTTCATAGGTACTTGATACGTTTATCGGTTCTATTTATACCTTTACTTTATAATGAAATGTCTCCCTTACTACGGAAAACATATGATCATGGATATTTAGCTTAGCAGCCACTCAGCTGATCCTGTGCCTATTCTGTTCAAAGTGTATGTCCTAAGGATGCTACATACCAAATTACAGCTTCATAGACTGAATAGCATTGAAATTAGCTTTAGAAGCCACTCAGCTGATCCTGGACTAAGTCAAGTTCCTAACACCACGGAAATTGCACAAAACGAGGCTGAACGAATCCCAGTTTCCTATACGACCAACTTTGTTAGGATGTAGTATTATTTGTAGTATTAGGATGTAGATCAGGCGCTCACGCGTCGTTTTGACGCACTAGGTTTGATGTACATAGATCAGGCGCTCACGCGTCGTTTTGACGCACTAGGTTTGACGTACATAGATCAGGCGCTCACGCGTCGTTTTGACGCACTAGGTTTGACGTACATAGATCAGGCGCTCACGCGTCGTTTTGACGCACTAGGTTTGACGTACATAGATCAGGCGCGCACGCGTCGTTTTGACGCACTAGGTTTGACGTACATAGATCAGGCGCGCACGCGTCGTTTTGACGCACTAGGTTTGACGTACATAGATCAGGCGCTCACGCGTCGTTTTGACGCACTAGGTTTGACGTACATAGATCAGACGCTTAGAGTAAGTAGCTCTAGTGTGAGTAGCTCTAAGAGTCCAACTCCACCTTGTACACTATTCAACTACTTCCCTGATGATGGAGAAAAATGCTTGCATACGAGTCTGCAACACATTGGGACATTTTATGTCTTTAAAGAAGGGATTCAAGGGCCTTCGAACTATAGGTACTACACCACCTACCCCAGTAGCGTAGTTGTTATACTTAATTGAAAGGTTCATCATAAATTGTGAAGCTTGCATTCGTCTTGACAATATAAATTATTGAGAATTATCACCTCTGTGTAAACAATTATTTAAACAATCACGCTCATACCGCAGCTTGTCGGCCACGCACTCCGCAGTGGTTAACGTAATATGGTTAGGTAAATCGAGAGCTATCCAACGAGTGGTGAACGCTTTTTGTACGATGATAACTGGCGAAGATAAAGTTCCGTAGCAACGAATCGGTTGTAAGCGAAAATCATCAGAAACTCCGCGTAACGCTCTCCGCGTGACGCTTTTTCATTTATGTGCCATAGTAAAGACATAAAATGTCAAAAAACGTAACATTTTTGTGTGTATGACACCAATTTTGGAACGACCCCAGCCATAAGACGAAATATATTATTATGTCTAAACTATGGATGTTATCCACGTCTAAACTATTTTATGCAATTTTATTCATTTTGGCAGTCCCTTATCTTCATTAGCATTAAAATTTAATAATAGAGCGTCACCTACAGACGAAGAAAACCATAAGATTTTTTGACACTGAGAAAGCAAATAATTATGCGTTTGAAATGAGTACCTACTAATATAACAATCGATTATTTGCTTTCGATTAATCAAATATCGATTATTTATTACCGATTAATTGGTCACGTCGATAATTAGCTTACGATTAATCATTTGATGTTATAATCGATTATTTGGTTCCGATGTTGCATCCCTAGTACAAACCTAGCTATCTTGCGATCGAGCGTCGGACGCGAACGCCCGTCTGTGTTTAATTAGTCACAGGTATGTAATTTTACAAAATTCTGCATATGCGCCTCGCTTGGGGATTTAGAGAAAACTACGTATTTTGTTTTCGACAAGTTCAAGATGATGGTGTTTGCTGACAGCCAATCGAATAATAGAGACAGGTCGTAATTCACGGAAGATGATACTTCTTCCCAAGAATCTCCCTCACAAAAGAGAGACAGCTGCTGTCATCAGCGAAGAGGTAAGGTCATCAAAAGCAATTGCATTATACAAACGATTTTAGTAGAAATTACGAGGTTCAAGATGTAGGTATGCTCTGAATTGACTTGTGAATATTCGATTATAATCGAATAATCGAATAATTATTGATCGAGTAGGCCCTCAACTGAGGTCTAAAGAAGTCAACTGCCGGAAGCGATTTTGAAGTTTCAAGGTCTGAAATGAGTGAAAGTCAATAATTAAGAATATTCCAACGAATATATTTCTGACGCAAAATTCAGTCACCAGTTTTGAACAGTTACTCCAGTAGGTATATACAACTTAATTGGGAGGTCCAACGTCTAGAGAAGAAACGAAAGCGAAAAGTAACTAAGAAAACATTGTTTACCTAGTTGAATCCATGAATGAGGTAAAAACAGCCACTCTAAAAATATTTGCCCTTTTGTACGCAAGATACTCAACAGCTACGAATTTAGGGCTGGAAGGACATGAGGATGTTTAGTCGGACCCAGTGTCACGTTTGTCGGACTTCTTCGACTTCTTCTTCTTGTGACTACGGTGTCCAGGGCTACGGCTCCGGCTCTTGTGCTTCCTCGAGGACCTCCGCTCTCTGTCGGCGGATCTGGATCGCGACCTGTGACGGTGGGACCTGCAACAAGCGTAACGAGTTGGATTTGGTGAGAAATGGGGTAGGTACATGTACAATTCGGCTTTGGAGACACCAAACATCGCCGAGTCAGGCATGACATTTCTCTTTCAGTGGATCTTGCGATGAAAGGAAAACGTAATTGGATCATTCTCATATTATTTGACCATTTGATGTCCGCAGTCTTTAACATTGTTTTTTCCATGGGTTTTCAGCTTCAAACAAAAGGTTTTTGGTATCAATTTGTCGATTTTTTTGGAGAGGAATGCAGTTGTATCGTTAAAAGGTATCTAGCACATCTTCAAGAAAAAATATTTCAATCTAAAGTTTGAAAACGTCACGAGTGTTACTGTCCCAAGGGGGTGGGTGTGAAGTTATGAAAAAATGAACACAGATGAAAAACCCCGAGAACCCCGAGGGATATATGATCACTGTTATATGAGGCTGTTTGAATTATGAGGAATTATGAAGGTTTTTTTTTCAGTTAGCTACAATACTTTAAATGTAATGCAGAAAAACAGGAGTGTCCCACTATTTGGTTAAAACACATAATCACGAGTGTTACCATCAGTTCTGGGCAACACTGTTCATTGGGGTTCATTTGAAATCGGGAACCTTCAAGGAGACCTTAACTCAAATACCGTATGTTGAAAAACTCGAAGAAGTTTATTTTCAAATCGAATCGAAAGAATATTTGAAATCGAATGGACCTTCAAGAAGAGTAATTGTCGACTCAAATAGGTAAGTCGAAAAATACGAAAAAAAGGTTGTTTTCAAATCGAATTGAGGTGTTTATTTTTTAAATAGTACAGAAAAATGATTTTTTTAAATAAAAAATAGTTGGGAAATCTATGTTAAGCAGTTAGGAAAATTGACCTTGCTGGCAGTCAAATGGGCCATTTGGCTCTCCAAGCGATCAAAACAGGCGTCAATGGTGAGTGTGGATACAGCTTGCACCGCTTGATGTTGGGCGGAGAAAATTCGAGAACTTAATCAGCCGTTGTTGCCAGATTATCAATATTACCCGGACGTTGACAGGCAAGCGTTGGAGAAACATTGTTTTGAGGGAATCGTCCTATAGCTGTGATCCAGCTAAGGAACACATTTCTCTTAATTAACAGATGTGAGGGCTTCTGGTCACCCAGATCGATGCTTACTTTTCGCCCCTCAAATTCGACCTGCAGTCTGGTCATTAGGTCGGTGTAAGGAGTCGCAGTCAGGGGTTTGAGTAAAAAGATCAGAGATGAGCTCTGCTACACTCAGAAACACTATAAGCACTCTGAGTCATAGCCACATGTTCAATGTTGATGCCACTTTTCCGTCAAGGGATGATTCTTATTAGACTGTTTTATCATTTAATGTATGTCTGAATAATCCAGAAATAAACTACATTGAGTGTTCCAATACACATTAAAATGACGTTTCTTAATCATGAAAACCAGGCGACACTCGCTGTTTCCATTGAAGCTTACAATTAGTAAAGTTTGGAAGAATTCCAATGGTTCGTCACCAGTACGGATGGACCGTCAGTTTAAACAAACTGCATTAAAATACACCAAATAAATGTATTTTAGGGGTCGAATCAAACGTGAATATTAAGCTCTCATGAAACTTTTAAAATCGCCGAATCGTCAGTTTTCTGGAGTGGACAAAAAATCGATAGTCTGCCATTGTGGTAACGATATCTAAATACGTACACAAACATTCATCATTTACGCAGATAAAGAGACTCACCTGTCTTTATGGCGATCACTACGTTCCCTGTCTCTTTCTCGTGAATCTTTATATCCCTTGTCGATGGGCTCTTGTTTGATCGTTATACCACCGGGCAGTTCGTCCTTGCTCGTGGATCCACCCTGAATAAAGACACACTTTATTACCGAGATTGAATGATTAATAAGACAAGTGATCATCATAATATACTTGGAAGGTCGTCGAAATGAAATGCTTCTATTATGATTGAAGATGAATGCGTGAGCTAACATGCGAACATGCAGTTGAGGTCTACTTTTTACACCTACCTGAGTTAGAAACTACTTCCAGGTGGTTACTAAAATATAAGAAACCAACCTGAACGTTGATCTCACGGGTCAAGGGAGCACCTATTGCAGGTAGTTAAGACTGGCATCTGTACGGGTCGGTATCACAAACACAGTACAAGTACACGGATATAATCTACAAATACCAACGGTAGGTACAGGTACTAACACGTGCATGTCGGTCTGAACGCTTGTGCGGGCTACTGGAGGAGCCCCGGGCTGATCGCCTATCCCGGTTCCTGGAGTTTCTCACCTACAACATTAGCCATCCACATCTACAACAAGCCAACATGCAGTAGTTTTACAGAGGAAAGAGGAGGTTAGGAGATCAAGGCAATGAAGGTAACAGGGAGCAAGGTTTTCAGGGAGCAAAGACTTCAAAGCAAACTACGGCCAAGGGAAGATGAAAATTGAAACATTCACAATTCATTACAATGTAAATATAATGAAGAGCAAGCAGAAGATGTACTAAAGTCGAGAAATATTCGTGCTACTGGAAACGGAATGGGCATAGCAGACAAATGAAATAGAGTAGCTTAATAATAAACTAGAGAGGTAGAACATAAGCCAATTACTCTTGTTACCATGTAGAACATGGAGAAGGCATCTGGGACATTGTATAAGGTTTACGTACCTAAGCATTCACTCGTAGGTTGAGATGTTTTATTCAATTATGTAAATCTGGTATATAAACGATCCAGTCCTCCATTAGAACATGCTTTAGCCTTGAGCTAACTGGCAACAAGAGTCACGTTTTGGGAGACGGCGATGTGTCACGAAATTTTTATTTTGAAAAGTGATTTCCACGTACAACCAAGTCGTTGGAAAGCCCTAAATTTATGCATAAATTGTAGACTGTCATAACCGCTGTAATTATGGAAGAAACTGAGATATAGCCCTGAGTTAAAAGAACTGTAATCCCGAGTTAGCGGGAAGAAAGCATGTATGTAAACTCCACATGCAGAGAATTTTATAGAAATTTTCGGATTTTCTATACAGATGGCTTATTTAAATGCTTTTTTCTTAGCAGATTTGGATTGTAAGCCAATTTGGGATATTGCGCAACGCGTAATAGCAATTTTTGAGTTCTATTGTAAAATATATGGAGTACCGCTAGATGACCACTCACCTTCTTTCTATCCCCAGCTATAGATGATAATATGAGAGGAATTACCCTGTATAATATACAGGATGTCACATTTAAACGTGCATGTGCATATTTAGGAGCATGTGCACCCCTAGCTAGTGTACCAAAAATAATAACCGAAGTCTCCCATCCCATTTGAAGAGTAAGTTGGCTATTGACAGAAAAAATGATTCGACTTTTTGAATCGACGCGCAAAACAGAGCCACACCGGGCTCCTGGGGGGAAAGACCATCCTGACCAGTCAGAAGCAACTGCTCATGTCCCCCTCCCTTGCCACAGTGCCTCATGATTTCTCCCTGGCAAGTTTTGGTTTGCCTGTGAGATTGACCAATCAGAGAGCGCGGAAATTCTTCTAGGGAGCACGAATAATTTGTTGCTCCGCTGCCAGGGGCGCTGCAATCCATCGTTGTTTCTTGCCCCATGCACTAATATATGTTACCTCAAATCAGCCGATATACGCTTGTACTTTCGTTTTTGTGGTTTTGTCCGTTGTTTTCTTGTCTAGTCATCCTCCTTTTTCTGTTTTCCGACGATGAATAGTTCAGTAGAGTTCATCAAACTCAACTGTTCCCGTTTGTCAATGGAAGATAAGGCTAAGGGCGGAATTCATAGTCCTCCCTCAAGGCCGAGGGTACCCTTGCCCTCAGTCAAGGGTGGCTTCAGCTCGAGGGCTAGCAACCGTATGCATAGTCAAATCGCCATGTGCTTGATGGTACCCTCAGCTCATCATTCCCTCAAAGCTACCCTCAAGGCAAAATTAGTAACGCTGGGCTGAAAAACGCCGAGTTGCTCACCCATGTCAATCATTGCCCAGGCAGGACCAAAAAAACTGAAGAAAGGAGCAGAAAATTATGTTCTTCACTTGTTTCTGCCATTGCATTTCTGTCCATTGCGTCCCCTGATTTAGCATTCAGATTTCATTTTAGATCGTTCGTTTAATAGTTTTAATATTTGGTTATTCGTTTGAATAGTTAGTTAGTTCATTGATAGTTAGTATAGTTTAATAGTGTTCTTTCATTATAGTTCTTTAGCTAGTTAGTTTTGGGTTTTAGATTTAGTTTTAGTTAGTTTTAGCTAGTCAAATGTTAGGTTCATTCGTAACCATGAATAGAAGAGAATTGTTTTCTGAGGGGTGGTTCTCGAAAACAAAAGTATTGTTGAGTCAAAGAAGAGCGATGCTGTGTCTGTTATTGAAAAGAAGAAATCTTGGGACAGAATGCAACAGAATGTTTGTAACAGCGGTGGAATAGGTGGGCCTCTATTTGAAGTAGTATTTTCCTCGGGAAATACCAATGTTAACAGTATGTTACCCACTGTTTCTTTGTGAAAACGAAATCTTTTCCTGAATTGGCCCACATCGTACTTTTCAAATGGGTTTTGGGAACCTCGGATGTACCCTTCAGATAAAGAAAAACAATGAAGTTAACGAAAACGGAGATAAGAACCAGTAGTACATAAATAATAGTATGAATTTAAGAAACTAACAAGGTAAAGCGAGCTCATACAACGAATAGGTAAATAATTTACCTACTCATTTTATAATTATTATAAAATACGAGGACTATAATTTACAAAGAAGAACTTGACGTTTAGGAGCTCGAACCACCTGAACGTCATCTAACTCATCATCCAAATCAAATATATGGACAAAATCCATGAAAAAACACGAAACTGGTAGATGACAAGCAATGTCGAATCAAAAGAAATGAAAACGCACAAGATGGGAACTTGAGGGTTCTTTTTACGTCCCTTGCTCAGAGGGAGCATTTGAGCTCGTTAGCTCGAGAAATTTCGCCACTCAGCCAGGAAAATTGTCTATGAATAGGAACTGAAAATGATCCCTCAAGGGTACCCTTGCGAACTGATCACTATGAACAGGTTGAGGGAGGGATTGGGATGTCCCCTTGAGGGTACCCTCTGCTCAAACGCCCAATGGTACCCTTGGCTATGCCATTATAAATACCGTTAAGGATACGTCCACCCTCGAGGGGCTTTTTAAAATGGAGGGAACTCCAATTGGAGGGAGCCCTCAGCCTTGAGGAACGACTAAGAATCCCGCCCTAAGATTTGGATGTCTACTGCCCCTTGCCATCACTTCCTGGACTTCGGCAAACATTGAAAACCAAAAATCATCCAGATTCTTGTCGTAATTTCAACGCCGAATATTACAAAAAGGTCGACTGGCTTTGCAGATTGAGGTGAGTAACAAATTATTTTGATTTGTTTGCGTATGGCACAAGTGATCTGGTACATAGAGAACTGATTCATTACAGAACATTTTTCATGTATATTGTATACGAGTATGTATTTAGTTTTAGTTTGTAAGTTTTGTGCCAGTTGCATAATATGCAACATATGCAATGCATATGTTTGAAATTTGTATTTGACTGAGAAAAGCACCTCTTCCGTCCCCCTGAGCATCAGGGCAGCAGCCGCCACTGCACTCACCCTACTATACAGTTATTTTCATGACAATAATCATCATGCGTGAAATGGTTACTAGAATTAGCACAGTATCATAGGCAAGACACCGAGCAATCTAACTAACGCATAGAACGTGCAAACCTGCCAAACCTTTACCTCACTTCCCCAGCTCTGCATTTCTTGAGTCGGCTCAAAGTTTCCTGAGTAGTAGTCGACATCACCGTAATAATCACCGCCGTAACCCCCGTGAGGTGGATAGCTAGAATGGAAATAGACAAAACCACCATTAGGCAAAGTCAAGAATGTCAAAGTTTGTGCCAACTCTTCAATACAACACCCTGACTCACCATTCCTTGTAATAATTTTCTATAGAAAGAGTTACGCCTGGTTAACATGGAGCATTTGGTGCGGCTGTGGTAGTACGTTTTGCAATCTGACTGGTCAAGGGCATTTGACTCCTTAAATTTTAGATGTCTGACAAGAGATTGCCAGTTTTCGTGCCAGTATAAAAATAAAATAGGTAAAACTGTATAATTTGTTGCAGGTCCATTTTACAAATTCAATTTATAGACATGAGCTCCATTTCACAAATTGTTCAAACTAAAATACCTTTAAAAATGTTAAAAATAGTAACAAAACTTTGTTTTTAATATCATTTTTGATCATGCTGCGTACATGGAAAATCTCAATGAATTAGTACTTTATCGCTCATTGGAAAAGGGCTAAAGAAGCGTTGAAGACAAACATGCACAGGGCTAGTTTTCTACATGCATCAGTTTCG
Source organism: Stenodema calcarata (assembly GCA_963920205.1). Lineage (NCBI taxonomy): Eukaryota > Metazoa > Arthropoda > Insecta > Hemiptera > Miridae > Stenodema > Stenodema calcarata. The sequence goes on along the minus strand of OY986056.1, from coordinate 3,487,652 downwards.
GGCATAATTACGAGCGTTTAATAGGTACCTACAACATTTACCAGAAGCTTGAGCGCGGTATCTCTACGAAGTTATTCTGACGTTTCAATTTGTTTCGGAAGATAACTTTGTTATTATACCAACATTAAAAGCTAGTATTTGTTATATGGAACAACCTGCGGTTATGATGTGGAAGGGCTGACCTGGGCATTACAGGGGGAGCGACTCCAGGGGGCGGAGCGTCGAAACCAGGCGGCGGAACCGTCATGTCGAAACTCTTTCTGAAGTCCCGACGCTCACTAGACATCACCTGCCAGACAGATGCAACAAGTATTTCGGTACGTGGTAGAAAAATATTAGTTAATGTACAAGTGACTGTGTAAATAGCGTGTTGAACAGGGTGATTGCTTTATCAGCCTTGGGTTGGGAGATTGGCATATTTCCCACCAGAAAATTCTCAAGAAGTAGGTACAATTTTTCGAATAAGTTCTCGAGAAGGTTCACTGTGGGGAAGAAATCTCCCACCCCTCCTGAACCCCCTGAAAGCTAAGATCTGGAATATTAACAAAACAAGAGTATTTGAAAAAATCGTCTATTTCCACTGAAATATGAGTAAGACCGCTTTCGGTTATCAAACCATCGTCAGTAACAAAGCAATACTGAAGGTGCATTACAGAGAGATGAACTTATATAGGGACCCCAAAAGTGAAAGGTCGAATAGGATTGGTTGATCCATGATTTCGTCGCGAGTGATTTAGTTCGTATCTGGAATATGACTCATGAGAATGGTCCTCTCCATCTCTTGCCTAACCATCATCAATGACTCGTATTGTGGCATCACTTTTTACCACAGATCTAGTCGAGGATGAATACTGAGATTGAAGATTGCACTTGTAAATGCAAATCGAATATGATTTTTATTTCTGAAGGGCCTGAAACCTCCCACGTTTTCTCACGTCTACGGTTTGTTTGGCTAAGCGTTCAGAACCGATACTGGACGGAACCGAGTTCTGAAAAAAGAGGGGATGGTATCAGTCGCGTGGAGGAAATAAAGGTGGAGAAGTTTATATTTCGTGAAACGTTCAAATTTGTGTTGCACAAACGTTTGGCAAGTGGTGGGCTTGCGCGTAGGTGGGCATGCCCTATGAAAAATAGGTTTCAGTGTAGATCGTATTTGAGAACTGTCGACCAGGAAGTTGTGTTTGCTGTGGAAGATCACACGCACGGTGCCGAGCAGGCTGAGAAAACACTCGTTCAGCTCAGATGTGCAGTAAAAAGAGTTGCTAGTGACGACGTAGGCGCACCTCCGAGAAGGATCTTCCACAATAATAATTATTTGTGATTGTTGTTTTGTTTGTACAATTTACGTCATTTGATTCTTTTAACGAGGGCTACTAGAGAAGCCAGAGCAGAGCACAATTCTCTTCACGTCTTTGACACACCGAGACCAGCAATTATCAAACGTCAGAGATGGGTGAACAAGTGGATCCAGCGGTACAACTCTGGAGAATTGACCCTGTTCAAATTCGGCAGAGTACTTTCTTCCAACCTCCGTCCTCATTTTGAAGTTCCATCCACTAGTTGCTATTGTGACACCTTGACCACGTGCTACCACAGCACAGATACAATCCCACATTTTTAACCACACCTACACACGAATGTGCTGTGTAGCCAGTCCACAGTCTGGAAAAGTGGGATGGGAAATGAGGGAGTATCAGCGACTGTGCTCTTGTCACTAACACGTTTTGGAAGCCGGGAGTATTATGGAAGACACCCCATGTTTAGCTGAACGGCTTCTCGGATCGTTCGGAACTGATAACCTTCACATCAACGTTACTACATTCATAAACCTTCGTTTCAATATTCATTCTACGCGTTTCTTACGTCTTTCCGTTAATATTTATAATAATTTTTACAAATAATTATCAGTTTATATTACCTACATTATTAAGTGGATATAATGACCTTTACGAATAAATCACTCGCTCAGTTTATACTTTAAAACTTCTTCTTCTTATTCAGGCGACATGATGCTTATAAAAATAATTAGCAATTATTGCTAGTTTCTTGAAAATATCTTGCTGATCGTCATATCAAACCTAACTGCGACGTCCCGGAAAGACGCAGATTGGTGCCATATGTAATGAATGGTCTGCTGAGTTTCCCTTGGTCTCGGGGGGCGGGTCCCTAGACGAACGGCTGGTCGTACAAAGCTGCGGATGGTCTTAAAAAATTCTACGGAACAAACTCTATCTAAATATGAAATAAAAACCATACGTACGGCGGACGGACGGATTTTTTTTTATTCGATTTTCTGAATCTACGTATCTTGAAACGTATCTACGTATTCTTTTTTCTTTGGGCGATTCCAATGGTTCATTATCGAAGATAATAAACCAAAATGAAGTACGAGGTACGCGGTGTGGGTGTGGGAGGGGGCGCAGAGACATAAAAGGTCTCGTCGTATGACGCACTAGTTGGTCTCCTGCCTTCCGTCTTACGTCATACGCTCGTGCGTCATAGGCTCTGACGTACTTGTTGGCCACCTGCCAGCCGTCTTACGTCATAAGCTCGTGCGTCATAGGCTCTGACGCACTAGTTAGCCTCCTGCCAGCCGTCTTACGTCATACGCTCGTGCGTCATAGGCTCTGACGTACTTGTTGGCCTCCTGCCAGCCGTCTTACGTCATACGCTCGTGCGTCATAGGCTCTGACGTACTTGTTGGCCTCCTGCCAGCCGTCTTACATCATATGCTCGTGCGTCATAGGCTCTGACGTACTTGTTGGCCTCCTGCCAGCCGTCTTACGTCATACGCTCGTGCGTCATAGGCTCTGACGTACTTGTTGGCCACCTGCCAGCCGTCTTACGTCATACGCTCGTGCGTCATAGGCTCTGACGTAATGGCCCGCCGGTCGCTTGTGTTCTGACGTGATCTGAGGGAAAGGGTGAATCAAGGGAACAAATTTTTCCCGTTTCAGTTTATGTGCCAAAGCAAAGACATGAAAATGTCAAAAAAATATGTAAATAGGTACCTAAGCCCAACTGTAATGTCAATTTTCTGACAATGAGTTTTCGACTATAGTTTTCATACCTTTTTACTTAAGTACTTATTGCAATTTGAGACTGATAATGAGCTGTTTGCAAATAAAAAGTCTGATAACTACTTTATTACATCTTATTAATCCATTTTCAAGTTCCGATTCACAGTTGAATGTATTTTATTTAGACGTCGTAAAATTCGAAAACGATGGAATGACGAAACCTGTCGACTACTGACTCAAGTGATACTGTCGACTTCTAACACATGTTGGTCGACTACTAGTGCAAAACCATGTCGACTACTGAAGAAAATGTTGGTCACTGGTATCGACTACTACCTAGAGCATTGGGATTTTTTACAAAACTTGTTTTTCCCTTTTCAAACCATGTTGAATAATATGTCCCACTGCCAGGTCTTTTAGGGAAGGATCTTGGGTACACAATGAACAGGTTTGCAATGAGAAAAAAACCGAGTGAATATTGCATTGTGATCCAGTTCTGACCTATTTTTAAAATTTCAAGTCAATAGCTCAGCATCAAAATTTAATTTGTATTATTACAAAAAGGTATTATTTAAACAATTTTACAGATGAGAAACCGAGTGAATATTGCAATGTGGTCTATCCCCGACTGACGGTTAAAATTTCTAGACTAGTTCACCTGGAAGATGAAAAAAGGCAGTTTTATTCTGGGCGGCTACCCGGGACCCACCTAACGGCCGTTTTCAACGCGAAGTTTAGTGTTTTTCCTAAACCTTTGCGCGCTCACTGTGAACGAACGGCTGGTCGCACAAAAATCCAATTGGTCTTAGAAGATTCGTAATTTTTCAGGTCATTCAAAAGTGAACTAAAAATTACACCGTTTCTTGAGAATGTTTAGAGATATGACATTGTCGAAATTTCAAAGTTCGTTTTGAACCCCTTCCCCTTGACCTAGGGTTATGAAAAGTTTCGAGGATCATTGTGGGGCTGGTCCAAACCCAGAAACCAAATTTCGTAATTTTAGCTCAACGCTAACTGGGCAAAGTGGCGCGGACGGCGTACGGTGTACGGGGGACGGCGTACGGGGGACGGCGTACGGCCGACGGACGGATTTTTTTTTATTCGATTTTCTGAATCTACGTGTCTTGAAACGTAAACCAACAAATTTTGAGGGGGGGTTAAAAAATGTTTTTCTTTGGGCGATTCCAATGGTTCATTATCGAAGATAATAAACCAAAAGGGGGACTGAAAGTAGTATGGAGTTCAAATCCAGGAAGACCAACTGGAAAACTCCGAGATAATATCTATTAGCATATTATGCTCCTACAAGCATGGATATTGGCAAGGGTGTTATTGAAATATAGAAAATTAAAAATAGAAGATTACCCAAAGAAATGTAGAAACATGGAAAATAGAAAATTGGAAGATTGAAAGAAATTGAACAATGTCCAGAATTTGAATTGCCAATATGAATGCTTAAACGCAAAATGGGTTTGATCCCTATATAGGAGTCCCTTCTGGGAAAGCTCCTCAAAAAATTCAAAAAAATAGTGGAGGAGGTACCAAGGCAAGGCCAGCACGTGCCTACCAACCACGCTCTGCTACCATGTCGTGTATGGTTTTCTGAGTCCCCCTGCTCTCGAGGGGTTAGGAAGTATGCCCACCCAGAGGGATTTCTGGTCTGCATTCAGGGACCTGGCTATCCCCACAGTGGTCGAACAAAAACATCGAGAACCAAGGACACTCAAGGTCAATTTCCCTCTCTTAAACGTGGGTTCACTCCAAAAGAGATGATAAGGCGAGGTGAAATATTTCTTTAATTTGTTTATAAAGACAAGCAGCGATTCCTCCCTACCTGTCAAGTAGGCAGGGAGAGAGTTAAAACGCAAGACCCCCCAAAATGAATGTAACCTCTGTCCCATAGCAGTGTTCATACTTGGCGGAAGCAGGGAAATCCTATCCGCAGCCCTCGTCACACTGAGGTTTCTTTTGAGCTTCCCCCGACAGTACTCCTTGTAAGCGAAAATCAAGGAGTGTTCTCAGCAATTTTCCTCAAGTCCAGCACTTCAAACTCCAAAATTTCCAAACTAGGACATCTAACCGGTTTTTTAACTATCAGCATACCGTTGGGCCAACATCTACGCCACATTCCTTTTGATCTTAAAATTTTCAATAAACTCGCGATCACTGAGGGAATGGACTGTCTCTTAGATGATTTTCATTTTTGGGACGGTCACGGAGCAAAACAAACGTCAGTTCATCATCTGAATCCGCCATCACCTCATCCAATAATTCAGAATCATCACAATCGATCTATATATTCCTGTCTGTTTTAAGTTTAGTATGAAAAATATAGTACCTAATAATTGAAATATTTAGTATTAAACAAAAAACAGGGAATGAATGTGAATCTGAACTGGAGCGCAAATAGATAAGGATAAGATGTTAAAAGGGACTGGTTGGACTGGTTCTGAACGGTAATTAACACTTAAGCGAACAGCGGGCTGTTGATACTGGACGAGTTCTGTGACTAAACGAACGCCCTAATGGGGGGTGGTCAGTTCTGAACGAATCTATATTCACCTGTTATATCCATTGGTGCAAGTATTTTTACAACATTACAAGTTCAATAAGGTCTTGTCTAGTACCTGAATGACGTTTTCTTTCGGAGGGGAGTCCGTCGTCCGGCGAGACGCAATCCCACCTCCAATGACGTCGATGACGCTGGTTGAGCGGCGGCCTCCTGTCATCACGATGGGAGTCGACTTGCGAGCAGGCACAACAGTTGAAGGGATCATCGGAGGAGGAACCCCCATTGAAGGAGGCATCCCACCTCCGCCATATTTAGCGCTGTCGTTCATGACGCTGATGGGGACAGGGTTACGTGGGACTCCCAGACCGCCGAGCCCAACGCCCGATTCGTGGATCCGCAGTGTCTTTTGCCTCTCGCAATAGGCCCGCCACGTGTCCTCATTGAATCCATAGTTGAAGTAATCTAAATTCAAAGAAGTAAGTATTAAATTTGTGATGAATGGTTTGCTGAGCAACTTGTAACCTGGGGTGGTTAGGCAAATACGCCCACCCAGAGGGATAGCTTGGTCTGCTTTCACAGAGCCGGCACCCTCTAAGCTGTGAAATCAAAAACACGGGAAGGAAGCAAAACTCAGCAAACCATTACAAATTCAACATTCCTGACTCTCCGAATTTCTTATATTGGAGGAGTTCACTTTGGACTCTGAGCAATGCCCCCGGAGTATCTAACTAATTAATTTACCAATCAAAACTAAATGATTTCCAACGGATAAATGCCTGCTACATGTCAGCCAAATTAGTGCTCCGTCTTCCGAAAATGGTTCGAGAGCTGGAAATCGTTTCAATTCCACTAGGCGGCCCTGAATAACGGGTGTATGAGTATGCGACGGTTTTTAGGTTGTGCTTCAAATTTGAAAGCCAAAAAAAAAAAAAAAAACGCGACACACTCCCCGACATGTCGCTCTCCTTTCTTTGGTAAAGAGGATGAAATTTGGCGTCAAATTTTCAAACATTGAAACCGGTCCAGCTGTTCAGCTTAATTGTCCGTCAAATATAGGCAATTTTTACCAACTTCGCTAAAACGTTGACACCATCAACGTCTAACGTATTTAGGTCGAAAATGACTGCTCCGATTAAAAAATGTCATAGTACTAAAGTTGTAGAAAATCTGATTCTGAATCAGATGCTTTTTGAAATTTTAAGTTCGGTCGCTCCAGTGCTGAGATATGAATTTTTAAACCAACAAAGGTCGTAGCGCCAAATTTTGGTTTTGGCAGCCCAACGCAGGAAACATCGTCTCAATATTTTACTTTCTTGCATTTTTTCAAGTAAAAGTACTTAAATGTAATCAACACCTATAATTTAGGATTCAGTCAAACTAATTTACTAAAAACCTCAAGACCAAAAAATCAGTAACTTACTGAGTAAAGTTATGAATGCATAGAGTGATACAATTTGTTTATATTATTTAAATGCGTTCAACTGAAACGAAAACTGAAAAAGTGCGAAAATGTCGCGATGTCACAAACTTATATACACGTTATTGAGGACCCCCAAGTAAAACAATTTCTAGCTCTCGAGCAATTCTTGGAAGGCAGAGCCATTTTTGCACTAACTTTTCTAGGCTAATGTGACTTTGTCTTCAATGTTCAATAACGTTTACGAATTCTCGAATCGTCATAAAATTGGTGCCTCTCCAACTATTCAGTAGTACTAGCAGTAGTATTACGGTTGATAATAAAATTCACAGTATATCAAGTTGAAATGTCTCTCACCAGTGATATCAGCACCAGGTTTCCTCCAAGGTTTTTCTTCGAGGGCATCAATGCTGAACTCGTGAGCTGGTAAACCGTTGATGGAGCCAATGCTTTCGAACTCCTCGATTGAGAACTTGCCAGACTGAGAATTTGAAAAATAATTACAAGAGTCCGGGAGGAAAAACAACATCTGCTCTATCGACAATGAATTAGAAACAATGGCAGTACATCATAACCACATTATATTTTTCAAACTGGCTCACCTTGCTGATCTTGTCGACTCCTGAAGAGAGAACGGCTCCCCGCATCTTGTTGAGGTTGGGATACTGAGGCGGTGCAGTCTTGATGTTGCCAATCGTCACACGGATGTCGTCGTCACTGTCTTCATCATCATCGTCCTCTTCCCCTTCTTCATCCCCTGGCGAGCAGCGGCCAGGAACAATGTAAATATTTACGTCTCACGACATTCTCATTAGATAAATTTAAAAAAAAACCTTCGCCGTTCGAAAACAAAAACGAGAGAAAATAACTTTTTTGAAGCCTGCAGGTATCAAATGATTTCCTATCAGGTATCAATCGTATGATCAGGTGTGATCAGGTATCAAACGACTCCTGCTCCCAGAATTGTTACTCTCACTGGAACATCTTCTACGCCCCGAACAATTCGGATTCCTGTCCTTCCACTCATGCCATCATCAGTAGCAGCACGCGTGTTTGACGAAATCCGTTTGGCCTTCGAGCAAAAGTAAGAATGTCTCAGCTTATTCCTGGATGTGGTAAAGGCATTTGACCGGATGTGGCATCAGGGAAAGCTCTTCAAGCTGAAAGACCATCTGCCTGATGCCTAATTTCGTATTCTGCAATCCTATTTCACAAATAGGACTTTTGATGTACACTACCAATAAGCTGTCTTTCAGTCTCACCAGATTGAAGCAGGTGTCCCACAGGGAAGCAACTTGGGCCCTGCGCTCTACATTTTCTATACTCATGACATCCCCAGGCACCCAGGAGTGACAACCGCTCAGGTGCAGACGACCAGGCGGTTCTTGTTCGTCACTCGAGTGAAGACTTAGCGCATGCCAGTCATCAAGAGTATACAAACCGCCTCTTTGAATGCAGCTCAAATTGGAAAAGTCAATCCTGGCAAAACGACCCGTCTGCTTCACCTACCGTAGGGTTCTACCCCCATTAAAGCTGCATATCAACTATGAGATCCTTGTAAGATGGTAGGGTGTCACATTGGAAGCAGACTAAGCTGGAATGCCCACATCTCATCTATCATGGCCAGTATCCGACACCGCACCCGCCAACTCTACTATCTTCCCGTAATCACCCACGTTTCCCTCCCTACAAACCACCTAATGTACCTTGCCCTCCTGAAACCCATCTGGCAGTATGCCTGTGCGAAATGGGGCTGAGCAAGTGACTCACAACTTGGACCCAACAATATAAAACTCCTACGCATCATCACAGGAGCGCCTTAGTATGGTTAGGAACACCCCACTTCATTCGGACCTAAACATACCAACGGTCTCCGAGACCATCTCAGCTTCCTATAACACCATGACCGTTAATCCAATGTCGTACTAAGTCGTTCGTTATTATGAGCTGATTGTTGCTCCGGTATGTTTAATTTATGCTGTTCTTAACCATGTCAATCACTGCACATGGCTTACTTCGTTGTTTTCAATTCTACACTGAATATAATATAATATATGTGCAACGATTGACATAATACACGTAATATTATTACGTGTAGAATAGAAAAGATTATAACTATCTCTGGGTAGCAAATATACCACAAGTGTCATGTTATAAGGGTATAAACCTGAAATGTACATTGTACTTGACAGTGTATTCCACAATAAAGTTCATATTAATTTTTTTAATCAAATGATTGAACGATTGGGATGTGAAGTTGTTGTGACAAGTTGTTGAGACAACTGATGGAGATATGAAATCTGCTACTCTGGTCAATCAGCCACAGCTTAATCGAAACTTCTATGACCAAGAATAGAGTTATGGTCTGGGCATAACACGAAAATATTTCGACCCTTTAATTGATTAGATCGGAGCGATCAAACTGTCTTTTTTATTTTTTATTTTTTTTTAATTTCACAGATATATCTGTGAAACTTCCATATATGGAAATATAGCCCCTTTTGGGCGAACTCTAGCGGCAAAACAGTTAGTCTTACAGAAAACCGTTATGTATGAGAAATATAGGAAATGTTGTCTACTTTATTAGCGAATATTCGAAAAGGAAGCTATAGTTCTTTGTCCAAAATTCTTGAAACTAATTCGTTCCAGTCCACCCTAAATCTTAATAGAATTGAGATTGAGTTCAAATTTGCACAATTAAATTTGCCATGGCAATCGAAAGGCTAAGTTCGTAGATGGGCAGAATGGGGAAAATTACCCATAAATTCCAAAAATGAAACAGTCTGACGAGTGACACCTCATTTTGAAGTTTTTTTAAACGCTGAACAGAATTGCGATATCTTATTCCGTTCTCAAACTTGAGCAGTTTGAGGATGAAGAAACGTGGTTGTTACTTGAGATGTTCTCAAGTTCAACTCGGAATTCTGACTTCACGATCGTGTTCAGCGTTGGAAAATCTATAAAGTGAAGTGTTACTCGGCAATAAATGGAGACAAAATTTTACAAAACCAGTGAAATGGAGACATTTCACATAAAACCAGTCATTTCTTCCAAAATTCGCTCTTATAGCCATGCTGCATGTATGTGAATTTTTTTTTTTATAGAATGGTTTTGTCGTAAAAACGCTTCTTGTATGAGAAAACTGAAAAAATCGCCAACATTTGGGCAAAGAGTGCTCCTCTGAGCCCCATTTTTTGTTATATGCCTAGCCTAACAGTGAATGATGTCAGCTCAATCCCATTTTAGAGACCAATACTGGTCCAATGATAAGAACCGACCAACTCAAATGTAACTCAGTAATCTTAACCTCACCTTCCTTCGGGGACTCGTCACCAGGAGGCGCAGGTTCGATGGTACCAGGCGCCGGCGGAATATCTTCCTCTCCCGGTGGTCTCGGGGGTTCCGTGTCTTCTGAGGGTTCGTCATCCTGTTAAAACCGTGTTAGATAGAGAAATCAGAGGAAAGTATGCAGTTTAGAACGAGATTTTTCTCTATGGGGCGATACAAGCAGGCCCAGAATCGTCAGGACAGCCTGAAAATCTAGTGGGGTGAAACGGGATACTCCACCTTTTCTTTTTGGGGTTTTTATTGATCATCCTTTTCAAGTAGATAAGTGGAGAATGGAGGAAGGAGTGGTCATATTAGAGGTAACAATATCGATAATTCAGTAGGTCAATAATGGTCAAGTGACAGACCAGCTCGTAAAGATTCCAGATCTGGTATTGTAAATACAGCTGTATAGATAAAACCATCTATCGTATCTATAGATAGCTGGTATTGTATAGTATAACGTACTCAGCCTCAATTTTGGTTTATTATCTTCGATAATGAACCATTGGAATCGCCCAAAGAAAAAATTTTTTTAACCCCCCCTCAAAATTTGTTGGTTTACGTATCAAGATACGTAGATTCAGAAAATCGAATAAAAAAAAATCCGTCCGTCCGCCGTACGCCGTACGCCGTCCGCGCCACTTTGCCCAGTTAGCGTTGAGTTAAAATTACGAAATTTTTTTTATGGGTTTCGACCAACCCCACAATGGTCCTCGAAACTTTTCATAACCCTAGGTGAAGGGGAAGGGGTTCAAAACGAATTTTGAAAATTTGAAAATCTCATATCTCGAAAAATTCATATAGAACGGTATGTTTTTTATTTCATATTTAGATAGAGTTTGTTCCGTAGAATTTTTTAAGACCATCCGCAGCTTTGTACGACCAGCCGTTCGTTCACAATGAGGGCTCAAAGATTGTGCCTCACAACACGATCGTGTATCAAACTGTTGAAATACAGGTCCATTTTCATACTAACAAGCTCTTTGGAACATCATATGGCTTAAGTGATGTCGAGTTTGTTGTTCTGAGGTGCGTTTCGTGCTACGGAAATGAAGGTAATTTCGAATGTTTGTTGGTAGGTACTTCTTTTATAGAAAAATTATTACCGACGTAGTATTAAAAACCCCAGAATTATATCGTATTAATTAATCATAATTAATAATAATTAATAAATACGAATTATCAATACCTAACAATAAATTATAATAATTTTCACTAGGTACTTGATAAAATTGTTAATAATTAGTGATAATTGATAATTATAATTAATCTAACATTTAGGATCTAGACATTTAGACCTAGTGATCTAGACAGAAGGGTGATCTGTACAAAGAAGATAATGAACCGTTGTGTCAAGAATTTGCAGAGTTTTTTTACTATTTCAGTATGTTACAATTACAACCTTAAGGAAAGCAGAACAACCTAAATTAATGCCCGCAAAGACTACCTTACCTTAATAATCAGAGTCTAAATTCTGTGCGGCAGTAGACAGGTCTATATAATGGTACTAATCATCGAAGTGACCCAACTAGTCTACATTATACATTAGTTGGACATGTAGATCAAATGGACTGATAAAAAAAGCTACATAATATATATAGCTTTATTATGGTACCATATTATTGTACCAATCAGTTGATCGGCAGATGTTTTTATTCCGCAACCCCATCCATTTGAGCTACACGTCCAACTAATCTATAATCTGTAGTTGGACATATAGATCACTAAGTACATAGATTAGTACCATAGGTCTGTCTACTGCCTATCGCCCCATTCTCTAGAGAGGATTCAGACTGTAATTATTAAGGTAAGGTAGTCTTTACGGGCATTAATTTAGGTTGTTCTGGTTCTGATTTACTTAAGGTCGTAATAGTAACATACTAAAATAGTAAACAAATCGGGGCTGTGTACGTTATACTTTAATTTTACCGGGGATTGTCAATGATAGCAATGATGATATCGATCGGTAGGTAGTTATATCGTTTATGATGGCTGTCTAGTGGATTCTTGCGTCTGGCATCCTTGACATTACTTGTTACCTGGGTCATTCTACAATGCCAAGTTATGGAGAGGGAGACGAGTAGTATAATGTGCTTCACCCCAAGATTAGGTACCGTGTCCTTGCTACCGGTATGCTCACTGTGTTGCTCTAACAGAACATGGACACGAACGATTCTCACCATTAGGGCAAGACAACGGTCAAATTGTAACGTAGAGCTCTAACGCTGGTGAGAAATGATGCTTCATGTAATGAAAGGACAGGTTCTAGTGGGTTAGCGAAGATTATGAGAGCAAGTTTTCATAACACAGGTAGGTATACGGTATCGGTCAGTTAAATGGTTAAACCCTCACCTTCTCGGGACCTGGAAGTTGACTTGGCATTTCATCTGCCGGAGGCGGTGGCTCAGGCGACGCTTTAGGTCCGTCCGGCTCCAACCTCGAGATATCGCCGTTGGTTCCTGGAGGTGCGACTCCATCACCGTCGCCGTACAGCCAAGAGTCCTCGTTCATCGAGTCGTCTCGGTCCCCCATTTGGGAAAGTGGACTAAAAGCTCTCTGAACCCAAAATGTCTAGAACCTTTACCGCACAGAAGGTACGAGTTATGTATCGAGCTAAACCGTCACACAGAAGACAATTGACAAAATGATGGTCAATAGAAAACCGCACACGGACTGGACTCACAAGTTGTTACCCACAGGAGGAGTCCAAACAGCATCAGTGGAGGTTCAAACCATAACCAAATTAGTACCCACGTTCGCCAGTTGTTAATCACGAGTCCACTCGGCAAACTTCTTTTTCACTGGAATTTAAATTTATTTTTCGCAAATCGCATCGCCGACTAGAACACGGCATACGCCAATAAACACATTGGTACACGAATATTAATAGTATCCATGTATTTGACAACGGTTGTAGTATCCATAGGTGGATACTCGAGTCCTTTTCGTGCAATATTCATTTCGTTCAAAACCATTCTCGACTGTGAAGTGAAGAGAATCGAAGGAGGACGCAATTGAGTCAAACTCGAGTCGATGAGTCACGAAAATCGTCGTCTAAAAGAGAAAATGTTTTAAACGATTTTTTCAAATTGAAACAAAGAAACTCGTCCGATGAGTACCTATTCGAATGTACGAGGTCATAATATTATAACACGATATTGATATTATCGTCGGCTCACAAGTGGAATCCGCTGGAGTCTCAAAACCTCGTTAGAAACCCTATTGTACCTAAACACTTTCAAGGGACCTTCTTATATTATTAGTACTTACCTAATGTGTCAGATAAGAGTAAGTACCTACGTGGCTAGTTGAAGGCTCATCTCCCGACCACAGGCTGTGCCCATATGAGGGATTATTTCCCTTGCAAAATAATTATTTTGACGATGAAGACGAGAACCTTCGTATCCCCTAAATCCCAACTTTTCAAGAGAGCAAAAAAACTGTTTAAGCAAATTTTCGAAGAAATCTAGAGTAAAATTTTTTTAAACTCGAATTTCCGAAAAATTTGTATAGGTACCAAAATCCTTTTCAGACCTTCCAGAATGTCAGAGAGTGACATATTGCCACTTCCAAAATGTCAAAAAGTGACATATTGGAGGTTTAAATAGTTCATTAGAAAATGAAAGAGTCTGTCTTTCGACATGGGTAAATTAATTTATAGTTTCTCATGTCAAAACGTATTCGGATACTTGTGGCGGACAAAATCGAAATGCATAAGTGACTGCCATGTTCAGCTACGCAATAAAAATGAAACTAGTCATCGACCAGAAGTTCCTCTTGCCAGGCTATACCTACTCGTCTTACGACCATGTGAGTATTGAGCGTGGAAAAAAATGCTTTGGGATAACTTGTCAATAATGACTCCAATTGATTGGTATTCATTAAATGAATACCAATCAATTGGAGTCATTATTGACAAGTTTTACAAATTTTGTAAAACTGTGCCCGGCAAAAGAAACAACTTCCGCGTCTACCCCATGGCTACAGAGAACTTACACGCCTTTTCCTGGCTGTTTGACGGAAATAATCACCTCATCAAATGCAATACGGATTCTGAGGGCAAAAATGTGGAAAGGCTGTTTGAGTTTGCAATTATAGGAAATTAACTTGATGGGCTGCAGCTCAGTTGTTATGTCATTGATATGCCAAATATAATTTATTATATTATATTATATCAATTATTAAAAAAAAAGTCCACCAGCGGAATTTTGTTTAACCAGTGGAATCGTGCCAGTGGTCATGTGCCAGATCACAATATCGGGCTGGAAAAAATAATTTTTGCTTTTTTCTCCAAATTGAAGTAAAATCTCATTATAAACCCGTTCCCAGGTTATAAATCAACAAATTCTGCACCATATGCACTCAAAACATCATTTTCTCAAAACATGTCACTTTGTCACTTTTCCAACCTCCCACGAAATTGGTATGAAGTAATAATTATTATAATAATTTCTAATAGCTATTATAGTTTTCAGATTGTTTCGGTAGCGATAAGTTCTTATGTTTCAACCATCACAACTCAAACTGAAGCTGCAACACTAATCACTATGTGAAAATAGTACGAAATTAATGTACAAAATTTGTACATTAACTGTACCATTTAATGGTACAGTTACCATGAATAAACAGTGAAAATAGCATTATACAGTAAAAAAACTCTGCAAATTCTTGACATAACGGTTCATTATCTTCTTTGTACAGATCACCCTTCTGTCTAGATCACTAGGTCTAAATGTCTAGATCCTAAATGTTAGATTAATTATTATTATCAATTATCACTAATTATTAACAATTTTATCAAGTACCTAGTGAAAATTATTATAATTTATTGTTAGGTATTAATAATTCGTATTTACTATTAATAATAATAATTATTAATTATGATTAATTAATACGATATAATTCTGGGGTTTTTAATACTACGTCGGTAATAATTGTTCTATAAAAGAAGTACCTACCAACAAACATTCGAAATTACCTTCATTTCCGTAGCACGAAACGCACCTCAGAACAACAAACTCGACATCACTTAAGCCATATGATGTTCCAAAGAGCTTGTTAGTATGAAAATGGACCTGTATTTCAACAGTTTGATTCACGATCCTGTAGTGAGGCACAATCTTTGAGCCTTCATTGTGAACGAACGGCTGGTCGTACAAAGCTGCGGATGGTCTTAAAAAATTCTACGGAACAAACTCTATTTAAATATGAAATAAAAACTCTGCAAATTCTTGACACAACGGTTCATTATCTTCTTTGTACAGATCACCCTTCTGTCTAGATCACTAGGTCTAAATGTCAAGATCCTAAATGTTAGATTAATTATTATCATCAATTATCACTAATTATTAACAATTTTATCAAGTACCTACCTAGAGAAAATTATTATAATTTATTGTTAGGTATCAATAATTTGTATTCATTATTGATAATTATTATTATTAATTATGATTAATTAATACGATATAATTCTGGGGTTTTTAATACTACGTCGGTAATAATTTTTCTATAAATGAAGTACCTACCAACAAACATTCGAAATTACCTTCATTTCAGTAGCACGAAACGCACCTCAGAACAACAAACTCGACATCACATAAGCCATATGATGTTCCAAAGAGCTTGTTAGTATGAAAATGGACCTGTATTTCAACAGTTTGATACACGATCGTGTTGTGAGGCACAATCTTTGAGCCGTCATTGTGAACGAACGGCTGGTCGTACAAAGCTGCGGATGGTCTTAAAAAATTCTACGTAACAAACTCTATCTAAATATGAAATAAAAAACATATCGTTCTATATGAATTTTTCGAGATATGGAATTTTCAAAATTTCAAAATTCGTTTTGAACCCCTTCCCCTTGACCTAGGGTTATGAAAAGTTTCGAGGATCATTGTGGGGCTGGTCCAAACCCAGAAACCAAATTTCGTAATTTTAGCTCAACGCTAACTGGGCAAAGTGGCGCGGACGGCGTACGGCGTACGGACGGATTTTTTTTATTCGATTTTCTGAATCTACGTATCTTGAAACGTAAACCAACAAATTTTGAGGGGGGGTTAAAATTTTTTTTTCTTTGGGCGATTCCAATGGTTCATTATCGAAGATAATAAACCAAAATTAGTAGCGCCGTCCTGCCTCACTTCACTCCCCTCCCCGTAGCCGCCTGTCCTCCTCTCCTACCAACGAGCAGAGCTTCGTTCGTTTAGCCTGCCGCGCCTCAGTCTTCCGCAACGTACTCGAGTTTTGAGTCGACGCAGAAGCGCATCCTGAGCACGAATACTGTTAATATTTGCGTCGTTCGCACAACTTTTCCTCGAAAGTCGATAAAAGTCGAGGTGAAAAGTCGACTTTCGAGTTGACTACCACATAAACAGTCGACTTTCTTGAGGCACAAGTCGACTTTCGACCAAAGTCGAAGTCGACTTTGTAAACCCTACAATTGAGAAACGGTTATAACGTTTATAAACTAGTTTCTCGTTTCTTGACCCATCCCTACTGCCTACCCCCTGACTTCTTGCCATGCCTCTTCATTTGGAACGATAGTCAGTGGAGTTCAACAATCGTCAGTGGAGTTCCACGATCCTCAGTGGAGTTCCACAATCGTCAGTGGAGTTCCACGATCCTCAGTGGAGTCCACGATCGTCAGTGGATCGCCACTGCATTAGTCACTGCCCCCTCCCCCCGCCACCACCACTTATCACCCTCCCATCATCCTACTGACTCCCCCCTGACTTGTTGCCACGCCACTCCATTTGGATCGATCGTCAGTGGAGTTCCACGATCGTCAGTGGAGTGCCACGATCGTCAAAGGAGTTATACGATCGTCAGTGGATCGCCGCTCCATTAGAATCACTGACAACCCCCGCCTCCCATCGAAATCATTCAGTCATCCAGGGATTCCAAGACACACATTTTGAGAGGTTAGACACACCTATCAATTGACGACATACATTTCCTAGACTACATACATTCCACCTAGGTACATTCTTCTTCCTGTCTGACGCCATGGTGGACACATTTAGTAAATTTACTCCTAGAGTTTAGAACGTCCATGGAACTAGTAGAAAGCTCTACTAGTTTACCCACAACACTAAAACTCAGATTTTTTCATTCCACTCAAGAATTTTGGAAATTTTTGATATATCTGCTTTTAAAAACAATATCGTCAAAAACTATCGGTTACTCAAGTATCGATACCCGATACTATCGGACTATGCACTATGTATATAAAAATATCGATATTTCGATACTGTCGACGGCCATCCCTAGTGGCACAGTTCTAGTAACTTCAGCCACCTATCTGAGCGTAGTAAAGAACAGCCTTTATTGAACAATAAAACGTGAAAAAAATATTAGAAAATGAGTAAGTGTATGACCCACAAGTCTTGCATTTTTACCTTTCACTCTTAATTTTTTATATCACAATTACCTAGAATAATAGTATTTCATCACAGAAGTAGGCGAAGACTTAGAACACCCTAATCTGATTTGAACTAAGTAGGTAAAACATTTCTAAACTTGAACAAGTAGGTAAATAAAACGAACTCCAAGCCTCATCGCAGCCACGTCCAATGTGCATCGGCCCTTAAATTGAACACTTAAGGGTACACCCACACATTAGGGAGAAATACGATTTCCTACTACTAACTATGGTGAGATACCATTCACCACAAAAAGAACTCCGGGAAAAGTCATTTGAAATCATACCAAGAAATCCAATGTGTCAGGAGTAGAAATAAGAGCAAAGCAAGATCGTTTGAAAGGATTTATTCATGGTTAAAAATAAATAAAACTTCAAACAAAGACAAAGAAATACGATTAAAAAAATCCAAAGAAAATGTTTATCACCAGATGTTGAAAAGATAACATTCAAAAGCGTTCACTTTATTAGTAATAGCCTACTGAGCTTCCAAGTGGTATAAAGTAACAGGACATTGGTAGGTACTCAAGGAACTGTGAGATCTCAACGAAATTCGTATGCAAGCAAATCACGTGATGAGTACAGCTCGTATTTTTTGAAGAAACCATTTAAATTTGTCTTGATGGAAGCTAAGAAAATGCAGTGATTTTGAACGTCAGTGGAAAAAACAAGAAAATTAAATGATTGCATAGAAATGGAGATAATTCATTAAAGCTTAATTAACGTTAGTAGCCAATCGAAATCAACGTGAGGTGTTAGTTGGCAGATATTAGCTCTGTATTTCGTGTGTTGGTTCGTGCGATCCTCAAGTGGAGACGCTGGCTTGAGAGGCCGCTTGACTCGCCATTTGCGTTTGAATTTTCACCTCCATAACGGCCATGACAGCTGCAATATACAAATGAGAGGTCTGTTATATGAACCAGTTGAAGGTTACGTAGATTTACTTATAGGGAATAAATTAAGCTGTTTAAATTGTTTTCTGTGTTTGTGGGACAGCCGAGATCGGAAATCTCACTACATTAAGGACTAATGGCCTTCACGCACACTAAATCCAGGGGAGATCCATATGACCAATATGAGATCCATATGACCAATATGACTTCCTAATACCTGCAAAATTCCCAAGATTGAGTGAAAACCAAACTGACAGTTAGACAAAAGTTGATTTTCCTCTAAACGTTTTGGAAGCCACCTCTTTATTAATTTTTCTGAAATCTTTGACATTCACAATTATATGGGCAACGCTCTTGGTAATTGAGGATATTTCGTCGGTAACCGGGGTAAAATTTCCTCCAACATTGAATATGACATCTAGCAGGTCGTTTTCAGTTATCTGCGGAACAGTAAATGCAACAGCCAAAGCTTTCGTCCGCCTATGAGGTTGAGACAGTCGAGATTTACATAGTTCAGCTAGTTTTTTTCCCACCGTCAAAAATACTCATTTAGAGAGGAGGAACATTTCCTACCTCCTTGTAAGGGAAAACAAATCTGTGTCAGGAGGTCCCCTCATCTCAAGTGGTTCTATAATATATTATATAAATATATAAATAATATATTATATATATATTAAAATAAACTTGACGTCAAAACATCTTTAAGGGTACTACTACGGAGTGCGTTTCTGTTATAGCAGAAAATTCTTGGTCGCACACACACACACACACACACTCAATCAATAAATTACATTCACAGTCCGTTTATACCCTAATTCTAATATCACCGATGCAAGCAAGAGTACTGTTAGGAAAATTCCTCTGCTGCTACTGAGCCATCATCCTGTACGTAATATTGGCAATATCCCTAGTTTATCTCGTCACACAATACCTTCAAGACCTAATGAACCGTAATCTATTAATCTGAATTGTCAATCTGATGAACAGTTTCTGTACGACTAGAACTTTTGTCAACATAGCATTGCTTTTGTTATATCAATGACTTGTAAACTTTTAAATATTAAAAAAATTAAGTTATGCTGTAATTATAATGTTTTGTTTATTTTTAAAACCGAATGTAACGAGATTTTCCCTGTAGATAGGAGGTTCTAACCTGGTACCATATACGTTCAAGTCGTCTGATGTAGTGCATACTAGGTTAGACCGTCCTATGTCCTTATAATTCCGCTGGAATTGACCATTATCGGCAAGGTAATAATTAGTAATTATTACTTGCGTGGTTGGACAGTATGTGGATGAGTTGGGGGAATAGATATGAGACAGGCATATGAGATGAAGTTGGGCTTGAATTAATTGAACTGGGTGGATGGCAGAAGAAATCTCACTCAACCTAGTTTTTCTCGAAATCGCAAAAATGGACTTTGGACGTTCTTCCTTACGAAGGCACAATATCTTAGCTCGCCCCTGACACATCCCAGAGATATCCACCAGCAACCAACAAAGCTCCTCTCTTCAAATGATATGTGGGTTCATAAACATGGAATGCCACCCTCTGAAACTGGATCTTGACTTGGAACCCGAGAAGAATTAGGTATACCAAACGAAATTCAAGTTTAGATGCTTGTAACTCAATTTCATGCCTTCTCAATAATGCCAAGAAAAAAGTCATCGTATATCTTACCATCTCTAATTTTGCTTCTATCCAAACCCAAGGATTGGATTTCTTCCATTTTTTCGGTGACAAACGCTACTTTCCTTTTGAAGTAGTCCTTGGCACTCTCCATGCTCTGCAAAAATAATACAATCGTGTATGAAAAAAAGAAAAAAAAGAAGACTGAATACATCGAATGACATTATAATGATTCTGAGCGCATTTGATTCGTGCACTTTGCAGCAACAAGCGCACATAAAACGTACCATTTTCAAATAGTATCCAGTGCCCACGTCAACCAGGACCTTTTCTGTATCGTCGATTGTACCTGGAACGAACATCTGAAGAATACGTCATGGAAAACGGTACGTTTGATGATTTTTTATTATTGCTCCAAGATATAGATCTCATTAACAATATTCGTCTGACCTAATTATATCAAAATACTTGGCATTTAGGGCTAACGATACATAACTTAGTCCTTTGTCTTTATGATTTATTGCACACACTCACTCCCTACACAAGCTCATGTGGTTTAGTGCGCTTGAGGCGCCGCATCAACTCATGTACTTCGAGAAGCTGGACAACTTCTTCATTGACATGGTTTTTAAGGTTTAATGATTTGAACGATCATTACCCTTCACAGTTTTCCACTTCAGAAAAATCATGAAACTCTCACTCCTGGTGTGAAGAACAGATTCAAATAGGAGAGTTGCTCAGTCCAGGCTTTCAACATGAAACACCAGACCTGGTTGTTGGGGAAAGTTGGTCTCATAATTAGTTGGCGTGGGGGAAAAACCAGGTAGGTAAGTCGACTTTTGGTGAAAATCGAGAAATCTCCACTGTAGGGGTTACTTTGCGCAATACCATATCGACAGTATAGTGGCCTAAGGGCCAAATCGTTAATTACTCGGAATTAGCGTTAAGAAAATTTGTAAACTGCTTGAAAATAAGTATAATAACTGTTTTTGTAAATTGATTAAAAAAACTATTAAAAACAAAACCTCCAAGTCCAAAAAATGTTCATCACGTAGGTGATGACTCTTCACTGAGTAATAAAATTAATGGGATTTATGCATCTTCAAGATTGGTATACGTCGTAGAATACGATTTCACCTGCTGCCACATGTAATTTCAATCAGCTCTTCGACGGACAATCAAAGCCTACAGATTTTCCACAATTGGGATGTTACCATTTGGCCAGTTAACAGCTAATTCAAAGGATACAGAACCGGTGAGTGGGACCATTATTCTGCTGTCTTTGGATTCAGGTTGAATTTTTTCCAACGCTTCTTTAGAATCGCCGTACTTCGTCTGAGCCAATTTAAGGGCTGTCATAGAGTCCTGGTACACTCCGATTTCCTGCACAATCACAATATCTAACATTAAACAGTATCACCAATCAAATAATATAACAAATATAAAAACTAATGTATGTCTGTCTGTCCTCTCTGCTGCCTCTTAATGCAAAACGCCTTAATTCCAAAATTGTCGCAAATGAGATTTTTACGTTCCCCTCCTTAATTCAACCTCTCCATTTTAATGGTCGAGTCGACATTTCAAAGTTCGAGTTAGTAAGGGTGAAATCTCAAATAGGTAAGCTTAATGTTGGGGGAAAACGCCTCCACTGCATGTTTGTTGAGTAGAAACACCTCAAAGTTTCGTTTGAAACACCTCAACTACCATGCTTTGATGTTGTTTGTTTAGGAAAATTGCCTCAACTCACGGAAAACTCAGTTGTGAGGCGTTTTACCTTAACATCACCGTTGGCTTCAGATGATGGGTTGAGGTGTTTCAAAAGGTACCTGGGAGGCGTTTTACCCACCCAAGTGATGAACCAGCCAGAAATAATCGATGATCCCCATCAATCTACTGAACATCAATCGATGTCCTACCAAAAAATGGACGTTGCGGGTCTGTTTTTGCACTGAACAAAAGGGAAGTTTTCATTCACTGGTAAAACAGATTTGTGAAGAAATCAATTATTTAGAGTTGAGGCGTTTTTCCTTGACAGGGCAGTAAGGAAAACCCGCTGAATCGATTTTGACGGGAGTTGTCCCATTGTGATGAGCAAGTTCCAGGGATGGTTATTGGCTATGGTAGAATCGCCGAAACTTCCTATTTCGACGAATACGGGCATTTCCTTCGCAACTCCGCCCTGGTAAACAATTTTATAACTAGTTACAAATATAAAACCAATAGCTCCATTCCTACCTGATCCAATTGTTTCTTCAGTTGAGTCAAATTCCCCAGGCTGAGTTTACTAAGCTCAATTTGCTGCATCTCTGGTTTTTCTTTTGACATGTCTGTGTTAAGTTAGAAATACACGATTGAAATCCGAAGGTATTAACGACGAAATGCTTGAATTGCAAACGAAAACTGCATGCACTCGCGCACCACAGGGTTTTTCGAACAAGACGTGAATAGGTTCAGATTTTGGGTTTATAACCTAGCTTGAAACGAGGAAGGGAATTAGCATGGATCGTAGTATAGTAGGGTTTTCTGTGATGGATCTTCTGTTTGTAGTTCCATGTAAGCAAGTGGTGGAGGTGACGAATTACCTACTTCTCACTTGTATTCGCTATCAACTGTATAATAATATTATACAGTTATATTATTTTATAAGAATAGTACATAATATGTGCGTACACCCAATATGAATATTATTCATTTTGGGTATTTAATTGTGTTTTACAAAAGTACACCATCTTCTGGGAAGTTGGGAGCGTGGACAGTTAAAAAAATATGTTTAGCATCGATGGAAGTATTCAACAAACCGAAAGTAAAATACCTACCGTTCATTGATGTGATTCTCCGTACTTCCTGGGGGTCCGATTCTATTGTAATGATTTAATTTAACTCTAATATGGCGATACACTGTAAAAAAATATCGGATCTGAATTTTCCCCTTCATCATGCAACGTTGTGCACCCAAGACCAAAAATGGGTGGAAAGTTAAGTTGTTGGCAACACTGTTTATGACATTTCATTCCAGCAGTGATCACTAGTGAAACACCGATTCAATATTTTCAATTTTCTACGGGTTGGAATGCGAATTTTACTCAAATAAGTGCTATTTCGTATCAGTATAGTAATACTGTGTAGGTGTGTTAAGCAAGTGGTCGGAATTCGAGGTATTTATTCTTTCACTTATCGACATTGTTGTGGAAAAACCTTCGATTGGGGGGGTAGCGTGAAAGCTGTCACAACTCTCTTGGGCATTGTGTAAAAAAAGGGACCTACCGAAACGAATCTGGTGGTTGCAATCACCTGTTACGTGGAGGAAAACTGGATCCTAGTTACGTTTCATAATCCGTTCTGAGCAGAAGTGATATTTTCCTACAATGTCTGACGATCTCCCGAGTTCCTACGACGTCGTAGTGGTCGGCACTGGTTTGGTCGAGTCGATTGTTGCAGCCGCTGCAGCCAGGATAGGTAAACAAGTTCTTCATATTGATAAAAATAAGTATTACGGTCAGCACTGGGCCACTTTCAACTACGATGACGTTCAGCAGTGGGTTGGCGATCAAGGCGAGGTCCCTAGTCCGTCTCACGACCCAGTCGATAACCTACAGTTTTTGGCTACTGAAGAGAGCAAGCGATTGGTGTCTGATATAAGTCAAGAATGGTTCGGTGGGGTATTCACGAAACCGAAAGAACCTCCTAAGAAAACAGAAGCATCTGCTGAGGGGGATGCCAAGGCTGACGCAACTGACGATGCCCCGGTCACTGAAACGTTGACTGCTGACGAGACCAAAGCAAAAATGGCTTCATTGTCTAGGAAATTCAACATCGACTTAGCGCCTAAACTTTTGTTCTTTAAAGGCCCCATGGTTGACGTTTTGATAAAATCTCAAGTCTCTAGGTATTTGGAGTTCTTAGGAGTGCAAAACATCTTGCTCTGCGTCAATGGAGTCATAGAGTTAGTCCCTTGTTCCAAATCGGACGTGTTTTCCACCCGAACAGTCACTATAGTTGAGAAGCGATTGCTGATGAAGCTACTTACGACGCTACAAAGCTACAAAGACGATTCAGAGGAGTTGAAAGAGTTGGAGAACATAAGTTTTGAAGAGTATTTAAAACAGCAGAATATTTCCGAGACGGTGCAGCATTACATTTTGTACTCCATTGCTATGGCGACCCAAGAGACGACGGCAGCTAAAGGAATCAAACAGGCGCAAGCTTTCTTGAATTCCATAGGCTTTTGCGGGAATACTCCTTTCATATGGCCGATGTACGGGACATCCGAGATCCTACAAGCTTTCTGCCGTCTCAGCGCTGTGTACGGTGGGATTTATTGCCTCAATCGTAACGCCGATTTCCTGGTGAACGTCGAGAACGGCCCTTGCGAAGGAGTTTACTCGAATGGAGGCATTTTGAAAGCTCAGAATGTTGTCGTGTCTACCGGTTTGGTCCCGAGCTGCTACGTGAATCGTGAAACACCGTCTGAGTGTTACCAAAGGGCTGTCTTAGTCACGAATAAGGCTGTGTTTCCAGGTGGTAAAGAAGGCATATCACTGCTCACCTACCCTTTCTTGGACTCATCATTCGATCCCATAACTCTATTAGAACTGAATAGCAATACTTCATCTTGTCCTAAAGGTTTCTTTGTTGTCCACCTCGTTAGCAGGAAAAACAAACAAAAAACTCCTTATGAAGACTTTGACAAGCTCATCTCCGACATATTTTCGCCATCTGGAGAAGGCGACAAGCCCACCATCTTATACAAACTCTTATTCACTGTCGACATCATTTCATGTAACCAGGTCTCCGATCTACCGGCCAATGTCCACGCGTGTTCAGGTCCTCGCTGCCTCAGCATAGATTTCCACTCATCGCTTCAAGAAGCCGAGGCCATCTTCAACAGGATGTTCCCCGATGATGAATTCCTACCGACACCTGAAGCAACAGAGGAGGTAGTTTCTGAGGAGTAGTATTCCTTCCCCCCAATAACCCCCCCCCCCTCCACCCAATGCCTCGTAGCGCGCCTATTTTACTATTCGTTAGTAATTATGAGCAATAACATACATTCCGAAAATTCATAATTACTACCCACTTGTTTGTTCGCTGCCTCCAAACATTTAAAATCCTATTCAGAGAAGATGTTGTTAATTGAACACAATTTCTGCTTTTCCTACACTGGGTGTAGATAGTTTTTTCATTTGAATTACAGGATTCACTCTTGATAACTTTAGTTAACATTAGTTACATAAAGTGAGAATTTGCCACAATCAGGAAAACCCCGAATTACCTTTTGGTATTTCTCGTGGGGAATTGTTACTGAATAGGCCCAATTTTTCCCAGTATTTGGCCACATTGTGGGAGTGAGTGGGCTGCTTTGCAAGAACCACGACTTTTTTCCAGTAATGCATACGATATTTTCTTTGAAAAGGTACTTGAAAGAAAATATGGAATTGTTTTGATGTACAGCAAAGTTTGGATTTCCAACATGCATTGGCACATAACTTTCCTAAACCCCTGCTATACAGGGTGATCCGCTCGAAGATGCAACAAAAAACCCGCATAAAACTACTTGAAAAATGGAGAGAAATGCCGCCAACCACTTTTATCTAAATCCGTTCTCAAGATTTTTTTAAAGGTTTTTTTCTTCAGAAAAACCATGGTTTTTCTCTTTCAAACTCCAATTTCTCCTCTTTACTCCATTTAATTTTAACTTTTGACCACATTTTCGGAATCAGCGTTACATTTGCTAAAAGATGAGTGTACTTTGATTCTTGAGAAGTACCATCTAATGACCTTAACATCAGCTCAAACAGGTGAATTTGAAAAAATAAAAATTCTGAAAATCTTTAGAACGTTACCACTCTTCCAAAATAAATCCAAGTTAAATGCAAGTTTAAATGCGAAGAAGTTGAGCGATTTAGAGTTGTTTTGTCGTCAGAGGGAGTAGTGACCATGAACAGTAAATAAGTCTAAGGCCCAAAATTAGCGCATTAAAAATTCATGCATCCACCTGTTCAAACCCATTAAAACCATTTTTGACATTTTTTCTTCCCTCTGATCATACTCCACCTTTTGAAGGGCTCAACTTTTTCTGCAGTTAGACTTGTATTTTTTATTAAAGGAACAAGATAATCTCAAAGTTGACCATACCGTTGAAGAGCTTATTGAATGTAGAAGTTTTCACGAGATTGGCCAGTTTTCAAGATTTTGATTGGAAGCGTAGTAACGCTCTACAGTTTTTCAGAATTTTTATTATTTCAAATTCGTTCATGCCGCTCGTGCTGCTGTTATGGTCATTAGAATTTTATAGCAAATTAACGCTGATATGTTTATGGTCAAAAGTTAAAATTGAATAGGTAGTGTAAAATCTGAAAAACCTCTAAAACATCATATCTCAAGTATAGATCTAGATAACAATATACGGTTGGCGTCATTTCACTCCATTTTCAATGTGGAATTGTGTCTACAATTGGATCACCCTGTATAACTCCATTCTGATTTGCCCTCTCTATCGCTTAATTTGTTTTAGCGTTTCGTACCTTGTCATCTCTTCGTTCAATGAGTAAGATAACGAAACTTCTCACGAATTTAAACTCAATCTTCACACCACTCTTTTTCTCCGCCTCGTATTTCGTCAGGTAAGCTGAACAAATAAGTTAGTTTAACGTGAATTTATTGTCAACTACCGAAATATTAATTGAATGTGACGTCATTGCTCATGATCACCGTCTCTTGGTAGATCTTGTATGAATTTCGTTGTTTAATGGAATCCTATTTCTTTTCCACTATGCTTCAAGTGGATTTCAGTTCAGCAGTTAGCGTACAACTAAGCAAGCACTAAAACAAAAATACTGAGAAGAAAATCGAAAAAAAAAAATAAAAAATGCTTTGCACTGCTACAATTTTGAAGCATTTCTGTGATACATTTGATTTTGTTTAGATTGTAAGCAACCAGTGGTTTTACTCTTCGCTCGGCTGATAGTGCTTGGAGTCGTAAATTTAATCAATGAACCTTTTCGTCTCTTACTGTTTTGATTGTCGAGTGTTTTCTCACCTCCACATTCTTCTATTTTATTGTTGGATGTTTTAATCTCTATATTCACTCGTTTTTGAATTTCAGGCTCAACAACAGATCTGAATTCTCTTTGATTATCGTAAAACTTCATTCAACAATTTTGTCAGACGCTATTACTGTGGGCCTCGTGGGGTGTAGTATTAACAAATGTCTGTTTTTTTATCAATAGAATTTAGGATTTGAAAAGAAACAAGTGGATGTTCAACGCCAACAATGTTCCCCTGCTTTGCAGAATGGATGGTATGGATGGATAGTTGTAGAGTATCTATTTTGCTGCTGTGATCGTGACGAGGGGGAGTAATTTGATTTTTGTGACGTCGTCGAGAATTGGCACCATATATCGATGGCATCACGATAGGTATAAGTCTGACATAGACAGGCAAGAAATATAGCAACATTTTGACAACTACTAGCTCTGATGACAAATTGGGAGACTCAATGCCCAGTTCTCCCTTGTGGTGCGCATCACCTTCCACATCCTGGCAGCTGCGGCACAATCGGGTATCCGCCTTTCCCATGTACAAGTATGAATAGAAAAGTCTATGACCTGACGAGAACTGAGTCGGGAACCAACCGGGCAGTCCATCTCTCCCTCTCAACTCACCCTTCATCTCCTGCCATCTTGTCATTGTGCGTTCTCTTTCTTCTCTCTCACATCTGCTTCCTTTCCGCACCCTGCTGCTGTATAGGTATCATACTAGCCAGGACGAGTATTGCTGGTTCTGATACTGTCCTACACGTGCATGCAATCCACTGTGCTCCTCTATGCTGCACAGTTGTCACGCGCTTCCTGTAGTATGCAACGTTCAGAGCATCTGCCCACACCTCTGCCCCAGACAGCAAAATTGAATGTACCACCGACATCATCAGGCTCCGTTTGCAAGGCCTAGGCCCGTTCTGATTTCTCATTCATTATCTGCAGCTTGCCTGATCTGGCTCCAGAGAGTGATCTTGTTGTCCAGCGTGACTCCCAAATATCTGCCAGCCGTCATATCCTCTGCACCTTCAATTCATATTGGTATCAGTGAAGTTACTGCCTACTTGATATCAAACGAGGTTTTCGTTTAGGTCTTTAGAGGTCAAAATTCGAACCACAGGATAACATACGAGGTTTTCTTTCAAAAAATACAATAAAAAAAAAATTAAAAAAACCAACGGACGAGGTTATCATGTGGTGCCATCGTTATGTACTCGGTAAATCATAAATGCCAGTCCTAGTGGACTCTTCAGGTAAATTGATGGCAGTGAGAATTACTGGTAGTGCCATCTACAGCGTCATTCAGCCTACAGGGCGGGGGACATTGCTGGCGTTAAATGACAAGTTTTGGTAACCACGGTTCCTTCTGGGATTGCTTCAAAAAGAAAGAAATCTGAAGTTCGGCTTTTCTGAATTTCAATACTCCCGAAATCACAGGTTGTACTCGCAATTTGTCGTATTTGTGAAACGCCAATACCTGAATCATCTCACCACTTGATTTAGTTTTCATATCTAAGGCTCATTACTCTACATATGGGATTTGAAACACCACTTTTATTTTACCTTGCCTTTGCTTTAAAACACGGTATTTAGTTTTGTTGTGCTTTTTTTCTAATCAGTATCATTTATTAGTTTTTAAGATGTAGGATACATTGTACTGTGCTATGTGGGAATTCTACGCGTGAAATCGCTTCATCAAAAAATTCAGATCTTTTGAAAGATCTTCAACCTGATCGCTCCGTCACCAGTGAGTTTGGAATATAACTCTCATCACTGTCGTCCCAAATTCCAATCTGGACATTTAAGGTTAAAAATGGCTTCATGCTCTTTACATCGGATTTTCACATTAAAACTTCACGTACGCGATTAGAATTTCACAGGTTCATTATGAATATAAACATTTTTTTTTTTTTTTTTTTCATTCCAAAGACCACTCTATTCCTAATTATATTGTGTATTATCTACTTCTTATATTTTCCAATTGCGTTGATATTTATAAACGAAAAAAATTCTTACTCTACGTGCAAATTCGCACATCTGAATATTGCTCTGGTGCGGATCGCCTAGTCTATGCTTTTGTGAACCTTTGAGGTTGTTATTCTTTGTATCTGTACGTGACTAAGTCATATTATTCGCATTGATAGAATTATTTAGCTCATGATAAGTGCTATGTAAGTTAGAGGAATTTGCACTATAAAATACGAAAATATATTGTATTAGCTTACTTAGTATATTTCAATTTTTAAGTAAACATAATTTCCTACGTGGATGATTTCGAATAGTACCTACCTACCTACATGATGGTAGTTCTTGTCCCTATTGGAAGTTTATCTTGATTTTGAATGCTCAAAAATGGGTTTGCTTTCGTTTTTTCCTTGTTGATTTCAAATAGAACTGCGGCTATTACTTCGACTTACTCCACTTGAATTGTAACTACCTAGCACTTTTGAAACATTTTGCGTTGTCACTTTTGATTATGCTTTGGTTGCTCTCATTGTTTCTACCTGATTTATATTTTTGTGTACCACGCATGACAAGTAATAAATATCTATGTAACAGAACGTGTTTCATTCTGTACCTTCCCATTGTGTCAAAATGGTTTCCTAGAACTGAAGGGCTGAAGGGATAATATGGCGGGAATTTACAGTGACTTTGGGTCACAGTTACTGTAAATTTCGTACCTAAATTAATTCCTCTCTACAATTGTGGAAATCAGCTAATTTCTATGCTATTCACACTTTGAAGCTGGAATTTGGTATGTAGGCTCCTTAGGACTTGGGGGCCCAGGTTCAGCTGAGTGGCACCTGAAGCTCATTTCTATGCTTTTCACTACATATATGAAGCTGTAATTTGGTATGTAGCATCCTTAGGACTTGGAGGCCCAGGTTCAGCTGAGTGGCTATATTAT
This sequence comes from Stenodema calcarata, assembly GCA_963920205.1. Classification (NCBI taxonomy): domain Eukaryota; kingdom Metazoa; phylum Arthropoda; class Insecta; order Hemiptera; family Miridae; genus Stenodema; species Stenodema calcarata. The sequence goes on along the minus strand of OY986056.1, from coordinate 3,457,485 downwards.
TCTCCATGAAGCTGTAATTTGGTATGTAGCATCCTTAGGGCTTGGAGGCCCTATCAGCTGAGTGGCTCCTAATGCTAGTTTCTATATTATTCTCTATGAAGCATCCTTAGGACATGGAGGGCCTATCAGCTGAGTGGCTCCTAAAGGTAAATTCTATGAAGCTGTAATTTGGTATGTAGCATCCTTAGGATTTGAGGGCCCATGATCAGCTGAGTGGCTATATTATTCTCGTTGAAGCTGTAATTTGGTATTTAGCATCCTTAGGACTTGGAAGCCCAGGATCAGCTGAATGCAGGGCCGTTGCCATGGCGAGGGTGCTCCCCCCCCCCCTCCCATGTCAACGGCCCTGTTTTTGCGATTTGGGAAATGAAGGGTCGTGAAGATAGAAAATAATTAAAAATTAGAGAAAAGAGAGGGAGAGAGAATTAGAAAAGGGACAGAACCAGGGGAAGGTTGGGGTTTCCCAACATGCATAATATTATTATTGACTTGGAGTTCCCATACGCTGAAATCCTGGGTTTTTTGAAATGTTCAAAGGAGATTTCTCCTAAGTAAGGTTCAAAAAAGTTTCATTTCTACCAAGTTTTTCAAAATTCCCAACCTTTCGCTGCTTTTTCGACTTGCTAAAGTTGGAAAATTTCTGGCAGTGAAGATAGTAAAAAATAAAAGAAATGAATTTTCCTATCGGGCATAAGCATTCAGCCAATCTTAGGGTAGCTAAGTAAGAAAATGAATAACATATATTTTCTTATCATTTATTTCTTATTATTATTTTTTATTACCTATATCTTAGGTATAATTTATTATATTATATAGGAACCGATCTCATGGTTATCCTTTTTTGAAAGTTGGGAAATTTCGTTGGTGGAGTTGGGAAGATTTGGGTTCCCCCCCCCCCCCTGGTTTTTCTTCTCGCTACGGCCCTGACTGAGTGGCTCCTAAAGGTAAATTCTATGAAGCTGTAATTTGGTAATCCGTGATCGAAGAATTGACGATCCAGTCGATGCATTTCGCCTTCTATCTTTTTTGCGGCGTGACTAGAAGAGATAAATATTTTCTTCATCTCTTCTAGATTCTCTCCTAAATATTATTTATTTTCATAAAAAACCGCGGATTGATAACGGTGGACACCGATAAGGATAAGTACTGAAGGCTTCGCAAGGAGCGCTAGCCCATTTCGACGATTCGACTTGGAAACGGTTGGGAGCCTCATGAAACCCACCTCTTCGATTTTCGAAGATCGAATCAGACCATGAATACCCCTAGTATGACATTGTAATATTGTGTGTGTATGAAATTGTATTACGAAATGGTACTTCGATTTATCGAGTACGACGTGTAAGCCAAGAGAGTACCTAGTAGGACAACGCTGGTTATGTCTGAAAAATGTTCTCGTTTTATATGTCTCATCATACAACTTTTATTTCTCTGATGGTAGCTTACAAATATTTTTTCAAGTTTTAATGTGTTGATTATTGAAAATTCTAACGATGAGATGGGAAATTCGCGGTATCTGTGAACATCTGTTTGGGAAGCGGTTGGCCAACCTGAGGGGTGGGGATAAAATGGCCGCGGCTTATGTTGTCGATGGTAGTTAGTAGTGTTTATCAGTGTTGTTTATCTGAACTATTCCGTGTTATTTTGACGTGTACGAATATCAGTTCGGTAGTGGGTTTCAGGTGAAAGATGCAAAGAAGCGCTTTACTGAGTAAAAGGGAGCTCTTTTTCAAGAACGGGCCTCCAAGCACTGAGACGAACGGCGACGCAGCTACCCCACCCCCCGCATCGATGAAAGAGAATTTCGCGGCGGCCAAACGGCCCGACAAACCAGCTCCGGAGCCTCCGACGAACGATAATGGGGATCGTTTCAGCAAAGTCGATCGAGATCGGAGCGTTCCTGAGAAAAAGACGAAGGAGTTAGACGGGTACGTGGGTTTCGCGAATCTGCCCAATCAGGTGTACAGGAAAGCTGTGAAACGAGGATTCGATTTCACTCTTATGGTCGTCGGAGAATCGGGTTTGGGTAAGTCAACTTTGATCAATTCGATGTTTTTGGCGGATATTTACAGTGCGGATTACCCAGGGCCGAGTCAGAGGGTGAAGAAGACGGTGCAGGTGGAGACGTCCAGGACGTTGCTCAAGGAGAACGGGGTGAACTTGTCGTTGACCATAGTCGACACTCCAGGGTTCGGAGATGCTGTAGACAACTCCAACTGTTGGCAACCGGTCATAGATTACATCGAATCCAGGTATGAGGAGTATCTGAACGCTGAGTCGAGGGTGAACCGCACTGCACAGTCGGCAGACACCAGGGTTCATTGTTGTCTGTACTTCATCGCACCATCTGGTCACGGTTTGAAACCCCTGGACGTCGAATTCATGCAACGGCTTCACGACAAGGTCAATATCATACCCGTAATCGCTAAAGCTGACACAATGACGCCCGAAGAATGTTCTCATTTCAAAAAACAAATCCTCAACGAAGTCGCTCAACACAAAATCAAGATTTACGAATTTCCCGAGACCGAAGACAACGAAGAGAAACCCATCGGGAAAAAATTGAAAGATCGCATCCCTATTATGGCGGTCGTCGGGAGTAATACTATAGTGGAAATGGACGGCAAGAAAGTGCGGGGTAGGAAGTACCCCTGGGGGGTGGCTGAAGTCGAGAACTTGGAACACAGCGATTTCATTGCTTTGAGAGATCTACTCATCAGGACGCACCTCCAGGACTTGAAGGACGTGACGAACAACGTCCACTACGAGAATTACCGCTGCAGGAAGCTGGCCGGATTGGGCCAAGACAGCAAGCAACCGAGAGCTTACTTCAAAAACCCTCTGGCACAATTGGAAGAGGAGAAACGGGATCACGACGTCAAAATGAAAAAAATGGAAACGGAAATGGAGCAAGTTTTCGAAATGAAAGTCAAAGAGAAGAAACAGAAATTGAAGGATTCCGAAGCGGATTTGCAGAGGCGCCACGAGCAGATGAGAAAAAGCCTTGAAGCTCAGATAAAGGAGTTGGATGACAAAAGGAAAGCACTGGAGGCGGAACGTCTCGCCTGGGAGCAGTCAAATGGAGTCACGATTGACGAACTCCGAAGGCGAAGCTTGGAGAGAGACCAAGGTGACGGTAAAGATAAGAAAAATAAGAAAAAAGGGCTTTTCTAAAACTAAAACAAAACAAAAAATCTTATATAGGTACCTATAAAAAAAATTTAAAAAAAAGATATAAGGGCAATGCCAACAACTTTATCTTGTAGAGTTTACCGTCATAGTGGTATATCATACAATACCTTATTTTATTTAAGTATGTTTTGAAAATATCAATTCCTCTCTTCATCCAACCTTCACTAGTCTGTGTACATATACTCTTATACATTTAAATCCCAAAATTTATTTGGACATTTTATAATATTAAGTCGTGTTTATACACCTAAAACAAAACAAAAATTGTACATTTTTCTTTCTTTTTTTTTAAATTTATAAAAAGTATCATTTTATAGAACTAATTTTTTAATATAGACCTTACTGGTGCATTATATTGGTATAGTATCAATCGAAACAATTAAATAACGAAAGGAAACGGTTCTCGTACTGGTATACTGGCTTATATCAACCTGTGACTCACTCTTGAGGTTTCTGGGGAATTCGTGAGTCAGCTGAACGATCGTTAAGGATCCGTGTTCAATCTGTTTTCCCTCTTGCCAATATTTTTCATCGAGGACGAGAGTTTCAAAACTACGGGTTTCTAACTACAAGAGGCACATCTTAATAACAATTGCCGTATTCAGTACAAAATGTTGGTTCAATGACCGCTAATTGCATCCGAGGTTATTTAGGTGATAATCCAAATCTACTCAAAATTAATCTGGTATGTAGGTGATGATTAGTTAGTCACTCGTTTAGCGTGAGATTCTATTATTGGTAAGTTATTCTGGAAACAATGTTTTCGCAAACTACGCTTTTGTCTTAAATTCTAATATGGGGCTGAGAAATTTGAAAAACAACATCGTACTGGTCAAATGTGTCCCTCATTTAACCCGTGAGTTGCACTGATTCGATTGTTTGTTCCCTCGGCGTGATGTTCAATATTGACCATTCCACACCCCATCGCCGATAAAATCGCCCGCTATCGTTGTTTGAGCCGGTTATTTATAAGTTTTGTGACACGGAACACCATTTTTCTCCGCTAGCTTCAAGTTTCAGCTGTGACAACTCGTTACATCATTTTTTGTCTCGAACTTGTACCGATTTGACTTGACACAACTCAATGGACCACTATCGCTAAAAAAAACCAAAACCGAAGGCTCCTAATGTTTAGTACAAATCTACGCACTTACCTGTCTTTGACACCCAGTGTTCTTCATGACTAAGGCAATCAAATGCTCAATTCACCCCGTCATGATTTACGTTTCCTTCTTTGTTATTTATAATACTCTAGCCCTTAAATTATTAGCTACTTTCTAATTTGTACTGCATGAAGTGACTGCAATTCGATTGTGGGAATCGTGGAATTGTAAAAATGCTGTTGATGCTTATTCATGTGGAGAAACGGCATTTCCAATCACGTCTCGTTGATAACACAGATCTACAACGAATTGGATTCTAGTGGTTGAGCAGCTGGAGGACATTTCCGAAGTAATTTTCCGCGTACCTAGAATCTGAATCCAAGCTCAGAATTGTCCTATCACGTCTGAATTTTGAGATATTTGAGGTTATGTACACGAAAAATGGCTAATTTGGCTACTTTTGAGGTTAGTTACAGACTGGATAAAATTTTTTTTAAATACATGTTACATCATCTAAGCTCCTTGAAAATGAGACTTTGAATGATACTGTAAGATGCTTCTTTGGAAAATTATGGCCATTTTTAGGCGAGGGATGACGTGAAAAACTTCTACTGAGCTAAACAAACCCTTTTTTGTCATACAATATTTAAACCATATCAAACGTATACCTATAGGGTCTCCGAAGATGCTAATTACGAATTTGAGGTCTGATTACAGATATGTAGAAAAAAGAAAACAATTTATGCAGCCTGTATCTAACCTCATAAATAGCCAAAATAGCCATTTTCCGATACATAACCTCGAATATCTCGAAATTCAGTCGTGATAGGACGATTCTGGGCTCGGATTCAGATTCTACACAGAAAATTACTTCGGAAATTTCCTCCAGCGGTTCTACAACAAATCCTTGCAGATCTGTGTAATCACACGTATCATGCGTAGCTTCCATAATAATATTATTATTGTCTTCCTATTATCGATTATTGCAAGTCGTATTTGCTGGACACAACAAATTTGCCAAAATGCTTATTCACCTAAATTATTCACTTTGCTTGAGATGTACGATTGTTATTTGACCAAATTATCTATCAACTAAGTGACTCATGAGACTCATTCACTGTGCCACATTCCACTTTTCGTACTTACGGCTTTTCAATTGTTTGCTTTGTAATTTATCCCAACGTTTGGCCCCTCGTTTTCTAAATAACCCGGTAAATATTCATTTACATCGAATTTTCGAATTATTTTTTGTTTAATGCTAACGTTGCAATCTTGTCACGAATCTTAACCACTTTTACTTGTGCACGATTTCATAATACAATATTATTGTAGCATTACCGAATCAAATTCAAAATTGTTCACTTCAAATTCAAGGTTTTCTACAAACACGATTTGTCAGTGTTGAGTGTGTTGAAACCTATTAGAAAAGCTCGTACCTGCTCTGTTAATGCTTCTTTACTGTTTGAATGCCTCGTACCTAATTAATGAATTGGTTCACATTTTCTCCCATTTGTTTGATTTTTATGTTTGTACATGAAATTTGACTCTGAAATGCAATATTTGTCCACATTGTGCACCGTCACTTTGAATTTCCATAACAGTCTTTCATACAAGTTAGTGGTCTCATGTAATAAGGTACTTCAATTCTAATTCAGTCGAAATCCGTTACAATAATAAAAATTTACTCGTTTTTCCGTGTTGTCGTCTAATTTAACCAATAACTGATGGTATTGTAAATAACTTGAGACGTTTTGGATACAACTAAGGTGTGGCTAGTAATGCCCCCCCCCCCCCATGTTTTTTCCCTTTAGCCTAGTCGTAATAGCTCTGAAAATGGGGTCCACAGGAAAGTTTTGATTCAGTTTTGATTTGTTCATGTTTTCAGGGGCGCTGAACTCGAATCTGAAGTTTCCTGGCAGAAGTTTTGCCCAAAACTTCTATTTTTTGCACTTTTTGTTAAAATGTTGGCACATTTTGGCCTATATCTCGAAAACTACGCGTTTCTTCGTAAAAGTCATCGTGTAGATAATTAAAGTCAAAAGTCAAGTTCGAACTACAGTCAAAAACTAGTAAACGCGCCAAAATTTTAGCAAAAAGTGCAAACAAATATGTACTAGTTCCGGGCAAAGTTTCTATCAGCAAACTTCAGTTTTGTGATCAGCGACCAAAACACAAAGGGTGAAGAAAAAAAATCAAAACTATCTTAGGAAAATGCCAATATGCTAGGGTTGCCAACTTTTATTCAGAAAAAAAGAAGTACTTTTCAGAAAATTATTGAAGAAAATATTTTCTTGAAAAAAAAAAGTACGGTCCAAAAGAAATTTGGAATTCCTTGGTTCATCATGACCACTTCAACATGCGGAAATTAGCAGAATGAGCAGCACCGTATTAGGTACTTACAATACCTACTGTCTCTAAGCTCCCCTCGTAGTATTTGTGTTCTAAATTATTTGTCTACCTTTCGAATTCGTTCAATTCACTTACACACCACCGCCTGCGTAATTTTAAATAACGAAATTTTTCCCCATTAATTAAATTATTTTTCTATTATTCATCGGATCCCAACAACGAACAGTTCGTTTCTAAATTGGACACGGATCTGTCGACGTATTCAAAATTTAACTGCGCCCTGCTCAATCCCTGATTAGGATTATATTAATGTGTAATAATTTAATATTAGCTCGCTGATGTTTCAATTATAAAATGCAATTAACATCAATTTCAACTTTGCTTATTATTGTAGGTTTTCAATGATTGCTGCTTCGTTTCAAGTAAAAAACCTAGTATCTATTATGGTTTCTGTAAAATAACAAAGTACTTACATTTGTCCTCGCTTAATTGATTTTATTATCGGTGATTAGTTTTTTTATTCTTCAAAAAATTGAGTTTGATAATAAAATTTAATATTAGGTAAGTTAATATTAATGGAATGTAGCCTAGTAATCTAGGTGTGCTCGGGGTAAAAAATTTATACATTTTGAAAGAGATTTACTCACCTTTGTAGAAGGGTGGTTCTACGTAGTATTTAAATAAATAAATGTAAATTCGTAGTCATGGAAAACCCCCGTTTGAGACCAAAAATATTTTTAGTGGGTTACAATTTTTTGTCCAGATCGACACTCGCTTACTTTGAAATTTGTCGCTTTTTTGTGCTTTGTTGGGTCTATTTTTGAGAAAGAAAACTTCGGTTTTTTTGTGGGGGGGAATCGTTGGGGTTATTTTATAGTTCTGTAGTCTTTTAAGGTGTGCGTCGTTGAAATGATTTCAGGCGACCGATTTGTATTTTAGTCGGTATTTGCGTGACGAATCGTGATTTTCCCAAAACTGGCGAACGAATTTTTAATACACATTTTAACTTGTCTTTTTAAGAGACGGGATTTTTTTTTTTGTCTCCCTCCCATGAGTTTATAGTTTTTACCAGTGTAGTGTTTACAAACTATAGAGAGACTTGTACAGTTGTAGGTCGCCGTAAAATCTTAATTAAGTTAATTAAGCGTAGAGTTTTGTGTTCATGACGTGTAAATCATGAGTGTTGAACTAAACGACCCACTACTGTTAATCATTTTTAAGTCACACTGAAACATTCAATCTGGAAACCAAACCATGTTTTCCTCAATTTTTCTCATTCCAATATGGTAATAACATAATAATATTATGTTCATGTACATTTGAACCCGATTTTTACGCCATTATTCTAAAGACTGATTTGCACAACCGTATATTTTGTATAAACTACCAACACTCAATGTATTGTTTATTGTGTGGTGTTGATTATAAAATTTCATTCCGACCCCGCGCTAAGTAATTTAAATTGTACTTTTGGTTCCTCGCAATATTAAATTTTTTTAACGTGATTATCCTTATACTTTGTGGTATAAGAAATTTTGAACCTATTTGTGTAATACGTTATTCTAAGTTTTTACTTTTCTATGGAACATGGATAAATGTGGTTTTGTACTTACTGAAGATCACTTACTGGCATTCAGTAAAATGAGATGTTGAAGGTCTGTCTACCTACGAAAAACGTTTCTGAACATCGTTGGTCACAGAAATCGTCATTTTATCGAAGTCTTCAGTGTACCATCGAACCAGCAAAACTTGTATGACATTTCTTTCCTCAAATAAATACAAAATAATATTTGAGCTTGTTCCTTATTTTGCGTTTCCTACTCTTGAATTAGTTCTAGAATTTTAAAGATCAGCTTAGGATCAAGTGGAGTAAAGGAAGGGAATCCAGGTTGTTTGACTGTTTATTTACCAATCTGCACATACATTGGGGCCTTTTGGCCCTCTCTACCATGATGGCAGGCAAAAAAATTACAAATTACTTAATTCAAACACATGGCGCAGACTCGAGGATAATTGAAGACACAAGTGGATGAAGGTGCTATGTAGAAGTAAAATGTCGAGAAAAGTTAGTTTGAAGTTTCCCATTTTTTTTGGCCTTGCCATGTTTGTTTGGTTCGCAATTTTTTTTTTCTTTTCCAAGGTGTTGCTAAGGGTATAGTCAATCATGCACTGATGCAAATAAACCTAATATTTTGAGGATTCTCTGCATTATTCATAAATATCAAAAAACGCAGAGAATCCTCAAAATATTAGGTTTATTTGCATCAGTGCATGATTGACTATACCTTAGCAACACCTTGGAGAAGAAAAAGATAAAAAAATTGCGAACCAAACAAAAATGGCAAGTAAGGCCAAAAATAGGAAACTTCAAATTGAATTATTCAAAAGGGTTACGACCGATATTTTTCCATGGTCACGGGGAAAACATTTCCAGAGAAAGCTGGAAATCGTTCTAAAACCTTAAGATGGTCTTGAAAACGAGTAATCTGTACTGCTCCAGGGGTTCAGCTTAACTTTTGGTGCCCCTAAAACGTCAACTTTCTTCAGTTTTTCGCTTGTAACTCCTGAACAACGCAACCTAGAGAAAACGTTACCATTGACATTAAATTCTGCGTGGGCTGACCCTCCAACTTCAAAATTGGACCAATTTATAGCGTAGTAATTGACGGGTGATATGTACCATTTGACGATTTTCTGTCGTCTGTAATATACATATTTCATTTATCGCTCATTGGGTGCAATAGTGTCACATCTCCAAATTTGATGCTTCGGGGTAATCGAAATAAAAAATAAAACTATTTCAACTTTGAAATTTTCCGCTACGAATTTCACGAAGCGAGTTTTCAAAGCTCTAATTTCTGAGCTTCAATAACTGGCTTCGTGAAATTCGTAGCGGAATATTTCAAAGTTGAAATGGTTTTTTTTCGATTACCCCGAAGCATAAAATTTGGGGATATGACACTATTGCACCCAATGAGCGATATATGTATACCTATGTAGGATATTCCAAAATGACTAACTATTTTTGGAATTTGTAACTGTAAAAGTTAAACTTGGTGTTAAATTCTCTACAACTTTGGTTTCAAGAGTGTTTTAAGAGGACCTGTACTTATGATGTTACAGACTGCAGAAAGTCGACACATCTTCGTTGAAGATGCTATCTGAGTTTTGGTAGCTCTTCAAGAGGGACTAGAAACTGAATTGTGGAGACTTTTATGACGTTTTCATGACAATCCCCTGATATTCCATGGTTTCAGGTGTTTTTTGAACTTGCTGTTAAATTCTCTACAACTTTGATTTCAAGAGTGTTTTAAGAGGACCTGTAGGATGCTGTAAGAGGACCTACTTTTGATGCTGTCTGAGTTTTGGCAGCTCTTCTAGAGGGACTAAAAACTACGAGTTACCTAATATTCCATGGTTACCTCGTAGTTGATTTGTGGTGATAAACCTGATACCTAACTGTGATTTATAATTTGGCACATAACATGTTGCTGGTACGAGTAGCTTAGGTGAATGTGTACCATTTATGTGCCATTTCAACGATGGCCAGCTTAGCCACCGTTGAAATGGCCAACTTAGCCAATTTCAACAGATTAGCGTAGGTGTACCATTTAGTGGTACCATAATGGTACATTTTGGCCAATATGGTAAACACTCTAGACAAGAAAAGGCCATCCGTATAAGAAATTCGATAGGATCGTATTAATCCAACGACTTACTACGAAACCGTGTGCGGTTCAAGGTAAACTCGGAGAAATTTGGCGCAGCTGCTCAATAAAGCGAATTCCGGAAAAACGTGACTCATGCGACTGTCTGGGAACCGAGTTGGAGCAAAACTCCTCGGTTTACGAGTGCAGCCTCATTCGAGGTAATGAGTAAGGTAACTGTACGAGGTAAGAACCTGACTCTTACACTTTATGCCCGAAGACTTAGTCGAGATCAAAAATGGTAGGCGGAGGCCGAGGGACTTCTAAGACATCCAAATGGCGAGATAAACATCAAGAAGACACGGTGCATTAAATAAGAAGACCTAATCAGATAAGTATACCCAGTTACTCCCCCAGTTAAGTACACTCTCAGTATAGTCATGTCATCTCACAGTCTTATCAATTCCAGAAGGTTGGGCGGTCTTACCCGCTTCACACGGTTAATAGAGCGTGTGAGCGGTGGTGCGTCACTCGATCAAATGAGTCCTTGTGTTTTCACACTGTCGTCACAAAGTAGTCTTCCGTAGTCTCACCGTTTCTCTACTAAGACGACCTAAAATACATCACAACACTATCCTGAGGCTGACGAAAGGAAAAAAAAAAAAAAAAAAAATCACAGTCATGCAGCATGGCTATAAGAGCAAATTTTCGAAACAATAACTGGTTTTATGTAAAATGTTTCTATTTTAAATAGTTTTATAACACATTTGGTTTCCTTTTTCTGCCGAGTAACACCTCACTTTCTAGAATTTTCAACGCTGAAAACGACGGTGAGGTCAAAATGGCGACACGTCATTCCATTATCGCACTTCTGTCTTCACCATCGTGTTCAGTGTGAAAATACCTTTAAAATGAGGTGTCACTTGTCACACAGTTTTATTTAGGGAATATTTATGGGTAATTTTCCCCCATAAGACCCCTCCCCCCCGTAGAGTAGCCCGATTCTGCCCATCTACGAACTTTCTTAGCCTTTCGATTGCCAGGACAGATTTTTGAGCAAATTTGAACTTTTTGTCTCAATTTTATCGAGAGTGATCGTCTGGAGCGACACACACGACGTTGTAAGTCGAACGCACCCACACTCTAAATAGAGCGGTTCACGATAAAGGAATAATATTTTTTCTTTAATTTGAAATTGCAAAATTCAAAGCCTCATAACTCGGTAAATTTACAAACAGCATTTCGATATCATAAATATTTATGAGTGTGTGTGATTTAGTTTGACCGTCAGTAAGAATGATGTTGAGGGATGTCGAGGGTCGGTCAAATGAAAATTGATTTATGTGCCAACGTTTCGAAGAATATATTTTAGGCCCTGAAGATGAAGAAATATATTCTTCGAAACGTTGGCACATAAATCAATATTCATTTGACCGACCCTCGACATCCCTCAACATCATAAATATTTATGTATTAATATAAATATTAATACATGAATATTATTATATAAATTACATAAATTTTATGATATCGAAATGCAGTTTGTTGCATATGATTTGTCTTTTTATGCCCTTAAACACCAACTTTCGATCTTGCGCCAGAAGGGCTCAAGGGCTACAACTTTTTCCTAAGGCATATTTTGTTCAGATCAACCGTTTATGCAGGAAATGCATTTGAGCCGTCTTAAAATTAACACCCTGTATATAAGTAAGGGAATTTCCCTTCACCTATTAGACTTTCCCCTTCTAGGGGCCTCCTCATTGAGCCTCCATAACCCAAAATTATCTCAAAGTTGTCAGTTTCTCCTTTCTAGGATCACAAACAGTTCCTAATTCCCTTACACATACACTAAGAAAATGAAAAGAGTAATTACTCTTTGGTATCGTTCGTTTTCCTCAACTTGTTTGCTTGGCGGTGTAGCATCACCATTTAAATAACTAGGCTTGAATCATGAAGTATAATAATAATAATTAGAACATTGGAAGCATCGTCACCTCGAACATTCAACTCTGCCCATCCGTTAGTTACCCGTAAACATATTCGGAATAACCAACGTAGTGACACACTACACATCTCCCTCCCTAGGGATACACTTTTCACAAGTTCCGACACTGGGGTAATGTGATGCGCCTCAAGGACCGCCTAAGCGGAGAATTTTCCGTCGGCAACTGTTGAGGTACGTCACTGGTTTGAGAAAAAGGTAACGGTCGGAGCATGGATTGGTTTCGTCTTACTTCTCCGTCTCTGGTCGCAACAGCATAGGATCTTGGAGCTACTTCCTGTTTGACTATTCCCTCCTCCTTTCATCTGGAATGTACGAGTATACTGCTGAGCCGATCGGCAAGTTGGTCGCCATCCTCGTGCGATGTCTTTGATTATAGTATTCGGCTTGTTCAAGGCGATAGCGTTCATCCCAATCTTTGAATCTGGAGTGGTCAATTGATCTGGGTCGGAGTTTTGACGGTAGGATTGGGACTCGTGTTCTAAGTTTTCTCCCCATTAAGAGCTCTGCTGGACTGTATCCCGACTGCCCTGGAGTAGTCCGAAATTCTAAAAGAGCCAAAGTGGGATCATCATTTTTCAGGAGCATTTTCTTCAGAGTCTGTACTGCTCTCTCTGCTTCGCCGTTAGCCTGGTGATAATGTGGGCTGCTCGTTAAAATATGGAACCCGTATTGTACCGCGAAAGCATGCCATTCCTTGCTCAGAAATTGCGATCCTGAATCCGAAACTACAACTTCTGGTATTCCAAAACGTGCGAAACAGGCTTTCATTTTTTTGATTAATTCGGTAACAGTCATCGTTGACATGTTTATTACTTCCAAGAATCTTGAGTAATAGTCGAAGACTGCAAGGTAGTTACCCTTCTTGAATTCGAAGTAATCAATACCTATTTTCTGCCAAGGGTAGTCTGGTGTATTTGTAGGAATCATGTCATACTTCTTATCATTTTGATGTTTAGCACATGATTGGCAATTTTCAACGAATGTGCCTATGTCATCCGTTATTCCCGGCCGTGCATGAACCGTGCCCATATACGCGACCTCTGCTCTGTCCCCTTCATCCTCGCTATCTGACTGCCGTACTTCTCTAATTTTGTTAAAGTGGTTGGAAGCTTGTTTCTGGTAGCTTCGGCAAAGTTTCATGAAGTGACCTACTCGATTACACTTCGAGCAAATCGCCTCTTTAGCAGGACACATACCTCGAGAATGGCGAGATTGTCCACAGTTCCAGCAATTTACAGATTTAGATGCAGATGGAGAATCCTTGTTATATTTAACATAAGGCTTTTTAGAAGATTTGACACGATCTAATTCTGCTGTAGTTGGAAGCCTAGAACACATTTCTTGTAATTCTGCTGCCTGTTTTATTATAGATTCTCTTTGTTTGCATTTCTGTACAGCTTTTTTGAGTGTCAACTCGGAATCTTCTTGGAGTTGTGCGGACAGCTTTTTGTCGTTTATACCAACCACTATTCGGTCGCGAACCAATTCATCACGAAGGGTCCTAAAATTACAATGTTCTGCCATTGCACATATATCAGCATAGAATTTTTCAAATAATTCATCTTCCCGTTGATATCTTGAATTGAATTTTGCCCTTTCATAGGTCACGTTACGTTTACCAATGAAAACAGAATCGAAAGTTTCCTTGACTCTTTCATAGTTCGTTTGGTCTTCCTCCGTTAAATTGGAGGATGTGATGATATCCTCCGCTTCTTCCCCCATACAATAAATCAATGTGGTTACCTGCTTTTCCTCTGATTGCTTATCCAAACCCGATGCGAGTCTGTATCGTTCAAAACGTTTTAACCATCTTTCCCAGAGCTCCGCTTGCTTGAAGTTGAAGGGGGATGGCGGAGTGAACACAAAAGATGTAGCTCCCTCTGACATTGCTCCCGGGGCTGGAGTAGGTGCTGAATCGCCTTGTCGTCTTTTGGAGCCCATATCAGTACTACTTACACGCTAAACAGTTTTCTTAAACACCGCTGTCACCATGTAGCATCACCATTTAAATAACTAGGCTTGAATCATGAAGTATAATAATAATAATTAGAACATTGGAAGCATCGTCACCTCGAACATTCAACTCTGCCCATCCGTTAGTTACCCGTAAACATATTCGGAATAACCAACGTAGTGACACACTACACAGGCGGGGTGGAACGCTACCACGTTCCTAGATTCATAATGAGGTAATAATAGGTCATTTCATCGTAAATAACACAACTTGTCGATGTAACGGCTGTGGGCTGTAGTTGAGACGAAGAAAAGTCCGACTCGTTATGTATTGAGTAGGTAACGCGATACCGAAGAGGGGAGTCCGCCTGGAGACGAGCACAATAGCGCTGAGGTCAGTTACACTTGATCTGATTAGTATTCCGAGCACATTCGCTCTTTACGTGCACCCTCAGCACTCATCCTCTCAATAGAGACAAGAATAAAATGACAGTGAATAACTGGTGCGGACGAACGTACCTTTTATGGAAACTAGGAACGTCGAACACCGAAGAACATTCGCTCGATTTCACAACATATAATTTTGTCAGGACTTTGTCAGATTAGAGTACTGAAGGTCGGAAATATTTCCGGAAAAATTGGAAATATTTCCGAGACCTAATATTGGAAATATTGAAAAGATTGCTTTCAACGCTCTAACTTGGCTCGCTGCGAAGTTCGGAGACCATGCGCTGTCTTCTCTTGCCTTCTGGCGGCACACAGTGGTCGGAAAACCGATTTTATGGGAGCGAAATTTTCTGAATACGGATTCTTTTAGGAAATTTTATGCTGAACAAAAAATTTCTATAAACATTTGGTCTAAAATCGACCCCATAATATTCATCCATAATGTATCAATCAGAATTTCATTTAAAGGTGCTCCTTGTTGGCAATGCAAGAGGTAGATGCAAACAAATGTTATTGTTGTTGCAAATAATGTTATAATGTTATAATGCGACATTAAATATGTAGTTCAGCAGTGTAATTACGCAATAGGCGAAACACCGTTTTGCAGCACTGAAACAGTGAAAAAACAAAAAGTTGCTGGTAGTAGCAGCTGATTTTGGTTTTAAACCGCTACAGGAACATTACTGAAGAGATCCATAAAAGGATCTTGTTTAAAATAAGTCAAGTTCACTTTAGGCAGACTTTGAAAGTTTCGTAGGGTATGAAAAAAAATTGTCTCCATTGTATCATTTTTCTAAATACGATCAAATGTTTTAAAAATATTTTGTTGCATGAAATATGTTTGTTATGTACCTATTTGGGGAGTATCCATCGTAGGTAGCATTAGAAACTTGTGAGTTAAACATCAGATGCTCGCCCGTATAACTCACAAGTTTCTAGTAGATTCTACTACTGAGATGTACCTACCTAGTACGGATCGCCACTGCATTTCAAGAGGGAAGATTGGGGAGTAAAGCAGCTCCTTCCCCTCCAGTGCTGCAAACCCGTGGGATTTTTCCCATATTACGGTATTTTTTTATTGCAAATTATCTCTTTAAGACCAGTTCATAATAATCATAATATGATCATGATATGATCATAACAGTTCGTTAAATATTTTTTTTGAGCTCCTCATGTTCAATATTTGTAAAAAAAACGGCAATCTTTCCAATCTTTCAGAAATATTTCGGAAATATTTCCACAATTTTATCTTTCCGGAAAAATAAGTACTCTATGTCAGATTTATTGAATCCATCATGTCGTTATGTTGGTACTTACTTGTCAGTGTGAACAGGGCCGTGGCGAGAAGAAAAAACTCTGCAAATTCTTGACAACGGTTTATGATCTTCTGTGAGCAGATCACCCTAATCTAATTCTCAAAAAGATAGATGAAACTCTAGCTCATCAGCCAAATTTAATTTGTTTAAACAATTTTACAGACGGGAAACCCGTCTGTAAACCAGTCCCCCGAAACGGAGGACGAGGATTAGGAAGACTAGGAAGAAAAGGGGAGGACAATCTCCCATCCGTAACGCTCCCCTCAAAACGACCCCCTCAGTAACACTCCCCTTAATACTGCCGTCCTAAGTTAAAACGTCCTATCTACAGTAAATTTCACTGTAGATAGGACGTTTTAATTTAGGACGGCAGAATACTGCCCCGCTCCCCCCCCGTAACACTCCCACTGCAAACTTCTCCCTTCTCTGTAGATAAGGAGGATGAGGAAAGGGACAGTCTCCCATCCGTAACTCCCCCTCAATAACTATCCCCTCAGAACGACCCCCTCAGTAACACTCCCCTTAATACTGCAAGAGGAGAAATAATAGGAGGAGGGGAGGGTAATGGCTCTCCCTCATAACGCTCCCCCCGGAAACGCTCCCCTAAATACACCCCCCCCCCCGGGTCACGCTCCCACTGCAAACTTTTCTTCCTATAAGGAGGATGAGGAAAGTGAAGACGTTCTCCCATCCATAATTGAGGACGCTCCCCTCAATAATGCTCCCCACCGTAACGCCCCCTCAATACTTCCCCCCCCACCCGCCACCCAAGCTTCCTCTGTAACTTTTCTTCCCGTAAGGAGGACGGGTAGGGATGTTCCGATATTATCGATATCAATGAATAGTGATATTTTTGTTGAGGTATTCTCCAGGGTGATTCTTGTAGCCCCTTGTTATTTTCACTGTTCCTTGCCGTTCTCGAGGAATACATAAGGGGGAGAGGAGAGGCTTTAGCGGCGTAATGTGGTTGGACTACATGCAATTTTGACACTTTGTTTTGCCGATGATCTCTGCATATTGGGTTTTTCGAGGGTTGACATTCAACACAAGTTGCGGGCGTTGTTGGAGTTCTCAGAGTCTATGGGCCTCGCGATTATCCGTCAAAGACCAAAGTGGTGTGTTTTTCCAGGAGAGGGGCTATGTACATATGTGAGCCACGAATATGAGGTGAGGGATGATGTCGTTAAAGGAGCGAGCGAATACGTCTACTTTGGAACACCCTTCAGGCGGTTTTTGTCAAGGCGGGTCAGGTTTTCAAGTCAAAAGTCTGCTCAGGTTCAGTCTGCTTGGGGTGCGGCCAGACAGATTCTGGTCAGGGGTAGGTGCCAAAACTGGGAGCCAATGTGTCGCATTGCAGATGCATTAGTGGAATCCGTCCTATTGCATAACGCGGAGATTTGGAGTCTTCGATATTTTGAGGAGCTTGAAAAAGTTCAAACCAGTTTGATCAACAGAGCTCTATTGCTACCTAGAGGTCTCCTGGTTATCTGCTGCGATTGGAGACGAGTCGGGAGAGTCTGGGCGTGAAAGTTTTTGATAGAGCAATTGCATGGTTGATCAAAATCCTGGAAATGCCCACGTGCAGATATCATCGTATTTGCTTGGATCAACTGATCAGAACTGTTGATGGAGGTTCCAGTTTAAATAAGTTCAACTGGGCGGCACAGATCAACGGAATCATGAGTGGTATCGGCTATGGTGGTGTCTGGGAGAAATTTGATTGTCAGGGGTTACGAATGTACAGGAATGAAATGGTGAATAGTCCTAGAATGAAATATCTTTACGAGGATTTGGGAAGAATGTACTACTCCTCCTACAGTACATTGTACTGTAAACTGACTTTCCTACTTGAAAAGCTACCTCAACTCTGGGGTCCCTCTGCATGTTAAGCGTATCCTTGTATTTCTTTGATTGTCGAATTGTAACGTTGTCAGGGGATGGACCCAGGGGGAAAAATACGAAATCGACCAGAAGAAATTATGCGTTTTATGTAACAGTAGCAAGTTGGAAACAATCTCTCATATTTTCTGTGAATGTCCGGTATTGTCTCATCTTAGACTCAAGTTTTTCGGTTTTAGAAGACTGAGTGTTGACCATTTCAGTAGAAATTTATTATCAGGCAGAATAGACGCCGAAACAAAGATGATGTGTTCTTTTTTCCTCTCGTTTTTGTGCATTCGCAAATTTAAGAAGTGATTGTTAGAAGAAGTGGGCCTGGACCCGTTATAATTGAAGACACGAGTGGAAGAAGGTGCTATGTAACATTTTTTCGATAATTCATGTGGTAGCGCGTAGCGCAGATAATCATCAAAATATTAGGTTTATTGTCATCAGTGCATGATTGACAACACCTTAGCAACAACTTGGAGAAGAAAAGAAGAGAATAATTCCGAACCAAACAAAATAGGCAAGTATGCAAACTCAATTTTCTTGACATTTTACTTTTGTTACATAGCACCTTCATCCACTTGTGTCTTCAATTGCTTGGCCATGTAAATTGCTGACATGTTTTACTCATTGCCGGGGGGACGGAGTGTGTCGACACAATGTGATGCAAGGAAATTTCTTATTGGTTTATACTTACCGCACTCACTCATCAATCCCTTTAAGTTGTTTGAAGTTCATTTTTATTTTGTGGGTTATGCCCATGCAGAATTATACTACCAACGTAGTATTAAAAACCCCAGAATTATATCGTATTAATTAATCATAATTAATAATGATTATTATTAATAGTAAATACGAATTATCAATACCTAACAATAAATTATAATAATTTTCACTAGGTACTTGATAAAATTGTTAATAATTAGTGATAATTGATAATAATAATTAATCTAACATTTAGGATCTAGACATTTAGACCTAGTGATCTAGACAGAAGGGTGATCTGTACAAAGAAGATAATGAACCGTTGTGTCAAGAATTTGCAGAGTTTTTTTTATTCGATTTTCTGAATCTACGTATCTTGAAACGTAAACCAACAAATTTTGAGGGGGGGTTAAAAAAATTTTTTCTTTGGGCGATTCCAATGGTTCATTATCGAAGATAATAAACCAAAATTAGCTCACACCCAAATTTTTTTCAATGAGGTAACCTCAAAAGTGTATTTTTCAACAAAATTCAACTCCACGTGTTGAAATTCAATATAAATTATCTGCAACATAAAGATGAAATCAGTCTTAGATATTGGTATATTGGTATATATAATATAATTAATAAATATAATTAAACACCTACACATACATATTCATTCTTCGATTTCTAAACTGAGAAAATTATTTTATGTTTTTAAGGAAGCACGAAATGTTTTGTCTTTTACGCAGCTGAGATCTATTTACTTTGGTTTAGTTTTTTCTTTATTAAAATACGGTATCATTATCAGTGCTGGTAAATCTTTGCTTCGTTCTGTGCAGATTGCACAAAATACCATTCTAAAGATCGCCCTTAGAGAGAGTTCTAGTTATCCCACTGTCTATCTACTTCATCGAGAATTTGATGTACTCAACATTTGTTTTTATTTCAATCTTGCTTGCACGTGTTCAAAGTTGGAATTCTGCCAGAACAGTATCATGCAGTATCATGCATACACGTACAGCGGTTACATTTAATATTCAGGTGCCGAAATTTAGAACTGAACGCGCTAAGAGAAGTGCTTATTACGAGTATAAGGGCTTTATAGTTTTTTTTTATACTAGCAGAATTAACCCCAACTTTCATTTTAGCATTTTGGTCATTTTAAAGAAACAATTTTGAAAAGGATTAAACATTTTGATTTATAGAGTCTTTTCAGTTTGACGCATTGTATTATTCTCGTGAGTGTATAAGCTGTGGTTGTTGAGATCATATGAAGTTATTTGGTTGGTGGAAAGAAGGACATTTCTTTATCATTATTGGATTGTAAATGTATTCAAAAAAACGCATTGTCATGAAATTATGAGTAATCATACAAATTTTGCAATATATCATTCGGTATTGCAGATATCGATATTTCGTTGCAATAATATCGCTGGTATCGATATTGACTTTGAATATCGTTATCGATATCAAATATCGGAAGATCCTCGATATCGGAACAACCCTAAGGAGGGGAGGGCGACCTCCAATCCATAACGCTCCCCCAATACTGTGCCCGCCCCTCAGTAACGCTTCCCACAATATTGTTTGTTCCTCCCCCCCCCCCCCCCGTAAACTTCCCGTAACGCCCCACTCAATACTCCCCCCCCCGTAGAGCACCCCTCAAACTCCCCCCCCCCCAGTAACGATAACGCTCGAGCGGATATCCGCTCAGTAGGTACTCAATATTGCCACCCCCCTCCCATAACACAGCTACTTTTCCCCACGTAAGGATGATTTAGATGAGGGGAGGGGGTGGACGGTGGACGACCTCCCATCTGTAATGCTCCCCCCCGTGACGCACCCATCAATACCCCCCCCCCCCCCGTCACATAACGCTCCGCTCATTACTCAATGTTGCCTCCCCCCTCCCGTAACACAGCTACTTTTCCCCACGACGACCTACCATCTGTAATGATCCCCTCAACCCCCCCCCCCCCCCCACCGTAACGCACCCCTCTATGGAAGAAGAACCTTGTTTTCGATCCCTAGTCGAATCAACAGGGCCAGTGTGAACTTCGACCCGACAGGCTGCCGCATGATTCACTCTCATGTTGACGAATTTTGATCTGTTCCAAACTTGAGCCCTCCTTGAGATCGAAGTTTTGGGTTCGCTACAGAGCAGTGAATATCGGCGAACTAGTCGGGATCCTGGCGGCCAATGAAAGGTCGGAAGGTGGTACATAGTAATAATGTGCCATATCATCGCTATAGTTATTTTGGTTATTTAAATAGGCTTCATATTTTTCAACCCGATCCAATGATTCTGTCGCCCTCAGAATCACGTATGTTCAAGGCTTTGGTGTCAAGGTTTTGTTTGAAATCGTTTCAATGAAATGCGTTCAAATAAATTGTAGGTTTGGATTAGATGAATCAGTTTTTACACTCTGCTGAAAATGCGCAAAAATTAGATATAAAAATGAGATAACATGCATATTACGCTATGTTAGAACTACAGTAACGATATTACTGTCACCCTCACTACATAAATCTTCGCGTACCCAACATTTTGTCGAAAATGAGATTTTTTAACCAGTGGATTCAAATTTTCGTGCCCCGTAGGCCAGTGATCACTGTTTGATTTTTTTTTTTTTTTTTTTTCAAAAGCTTGGAGCGCTAAAGTTGCTTAGATGTGAACACCACTTACCTATCTACATTAAATTGTTTTATAATTTTGGGATTGTTCGATATTATAGATAACAATCTAACAATCCCGCCCTGTCATCTGCCTCAACCGGCTTCGCCGATCATCCTCGAGTGAAGGAAATGATTGAATGCTGCTTCAATAATATTTAAATTAAATAAGTAAGAAAGCTATAATTTACCTTGGTAATATTATCGCGGCATGAAAGAAGTTGTTAATTAGGTACTTATTTCCTCTGGTGTTCCAGATGCCAAATTTACCAAAAACTTTGAGATATTCGAAAAGTGATTTGATTTCAGACCAAGCTCAAGAGGATGTTTCCTGGGAGTGATAATGAAGACACATCAGAGGAAGAAGAATTGAAGAGCGAGCTCCCTGCTCCCTCGCCACTGAAAAAGGATGAACCCATAACTATTGATGACTTAGTTTTAGTAAGATTTTTCTACGAGGGAAAAATAACTAAAGTTTTTGGGGCCCAAGATTTTGGGTTCCTAAGAAAATAAAATTAGCGACAAGATGAAGGATTTTTCAACGTGAAGATGTAAATGAATGCAAAATGAAGGCGCGGAATTCCAGAGGCTTATTAAAACCCGATCACCTAGCCAGCCAGCCCTCTGACGTCATAGGCTCTTACGGCATAGGCTCTGACGTACTAGTTGGCCTCCGGCCAGCCGTCTGACGTCATAGGTTCTACGGCATATGCTTTGACGTACTAGTTGGCCTCCTGCCAGCTGTATGACGTCATACGCTCGTGCGTCATAGGTGCGTCTGACGTAGTGGCCCGCCTGTCGCTTGTGTTCTGACGTGATCTGAGGGAAAGGGTGAATCAAGGAAACAAATTTTTCCCGTTTCAGTTTATGTGCCAAAGCAAAGACATGAAAATGTCAAAAGAATGTCAACTCCATCCTGTTGTTGATACAGTCGAGAATTAAATGCTTGCATACGAGTCTGCAACTCATTGGGACATATAAAATTTTTATGTCTTTAAAGAAGTGATTCAAGAACCTTCGAACAATGCTACATCACCTACCCCAGTAGCTTAGTTGTTATAACACAATATAAATTATTGAGAATGATCACCTGTGTGTAAACAATTATTTAAACAATCACGCTCATACCGCAGCTTGTCGGCCACGCACTCCGCAGTGGTTAACGTAACATGGTTAGGTAAATCGAGAGCTATCCAACGAGTGGTGAACGATTTTTGTACGATGATAACTGGCGAAGATAAAGTTCCGTAGCAACGAATCGGTTGTTAGCGAAAATCATCAGAAATTTTCGTGACGATTTCGTGTAACGCTTTTGTGTAACGTTTTTCGAGTTATGTGCCAGAGTAAAGACATAAAATGTCAAAAACACTAGGTATACGAAACACTCACTATATTATACGAAATTATTACTAGACTATCAATTTTGGTGAAAACTAGGGCTAACTCCACAATGTCCACTCGTTCGTTATGGTCAGTCTTGCTCTCTTTACTTGTCGATCTATGAGAGCTCTGAATTTATATTGATTGTTTAGAAATTAAATCGAGTTGATTGTTAAAAGTCGAGTTCATTCGTAATGACTAGAGGGTGGATACTTTATCATCGTCGAAAATGAATAATAATTATTTTGTACCGGAGCTCCGTAGGTTTATTTCAAAATCATTGCAACCCATCACCATTAAATAAACAATAAGTTTTATAAAAGGTATATTTGAATATTACTGAATTCCCTATCAAACTGCCAGCAATTCTCGCACAAGCGGTGTAGGTAGCGACGTAACTCCCTATGTAGGTTCCTAACTAACTCCCTATGTGGAGGCATGCAACCGTTGAAAACCTGAAGACGGTCACTGTGACTATTTCTTAGCCGGAGGGGATGAAGATGAAAAGCTGGAAAGTGAAATGAACCACAGTAGAAGGTCGTAAGGCCGAAACTACATTTATTTACCTACCTACAGTTAAAATGCATATTGGTATTTATTTTACAAGGTGGGTTTAAATTAATTTTTTTCACACAGTTTAATTTCGTTTCAAATCATTTTATCAAAAGATTAGTAATTTATTGGTTGTGCCAACATTATTCGCCTTAGAAATGTATCCCAGTCAAAAACTTCAGTATGCAAGCCACTATCACAGTTGAACGCTGGGCTCTACGGTTTTTAATAAAAACCGAGAAACCTACGACCGAAATGCTTGAAAATCATTACGTTGAACATGAACCATTTGAAGTTTGCTCGGACGCCCGCTCGGTAGTACCTTCCTCTACCAGCACCAAATACCTTCATTGTGGATCGTTGGCTTACGTGGAAAATGGGAAGGCGGTCTCGGGTTTTGGCACGTTCGTGATGCCCTTTATATGTCAGAGCTGCTCGATTGCTCCGAGTGACGGATGGCGGTGAAGATGGGGGGGGGGGGGGTGACTTTTTACCTCAATATTCTCTGAAATACCATTTCTGATTCAGCGCTCTGACTTTTCACATCAGGACACTGCTCAAAGTACCTAGTATTTGTTAATCTAAACCATGAACATTAAAAAAAAAACTCCTGGGACCCCCCCACCCCTCCTCCTCATTGGTTTTGAGTCTTAAGGCTAAATTTCAATAAGCATGGAACGTGTTTTACCCACGTTTAGCATATCCTTAGCATCATAGGCGCCTATTAGGGCAATGTACTTTAGGGTGAACTACAGACAATGCGGGGCCTTCGGGGGCTCATGATCTAAAATAATATTATTTTATACAGTTTATTTTTACATGGTGATGATGGTTTTGAAGGCGGAAATAGACAAGACGACATTTTAAAAACAATTGAAAAACAAAGTGTATTTGGAAAGAAAAACCCAGAGATAGGTACACTTTTACTAGAGGTGTTTATTTGAGTTCGAATGGACCTTCAAGAAGAGCAATTGTCGACTCAAATACTTCGTGAAAACGAAAAAAAGTTGACTTCATATCGACACGAGGTGTTTATTTGAGTTCGAATGGACCGTCAAGAAGAGCAATTGTCGACTCAAATACTTCGTGAAAACGAAAAAATGTTGACTTCATATCGACTCGACGTGTTTATTTGAGTTCGAATGGACCTTCAAGAAGAGCAATTGTCGACTCAAATACTTCGTGAAAACGAAAAAAAGTTGACTTCATATCGACTCGAGGTGTTTATTTGAGTTCGAATGGACCGTCAAGAAGAGCAATTGTCGACTCAAATACTTCGTGAAAACAAAAAAAAGTTGACTTCATATCGACACGAGGTGTTTATTTGAGTTCGAATGGACCTTCAAGAAGAGCAATTGTCGACTCAAATACTTCGTGAAAACAAAAAAAAGTTGACTTCATATCGACTCGAGGTGTTTATTTGAGTTCGAATGGACCTTCAAGAAGAGCAATTGTCGACTCAAATACTTCGTGAAAACAAAAAAAAGTTGACTTCATATCGACTCGACGTGTTTATTTGAGTTCGAATGGACCTTCAAAAAGAGCAATTGTCGACTCAAATACTTCGTGAAAACAAAAAAAAGTTGACTTCATATCGACACGAGGTGTTTATTTGAGTTCGAATGGACCGTCAAGAAGAGCAATTGTCGACTCAAATACTTCGTGAAAACGAAAAAAAGTTGACTTCATATCGACTCGACGTGTTTATTTGAGTTCGAATGGACCTTCAAGAAGAGCAATTGTCGACTCAAATACTTCGTGAAAACGAAAAAAAGTTGACTTCATATCGACTCGAGGTGTTTATTTGAGTTCGAATGGACCTTCAAGAAGAGCAATTGTCGACTCAAATACTTCGTGAAAACGAAAAAAAGTTGACTTCATATCGACTCGACGTGTTTATTTGAGTTCGAATGGACCTTCAAGAAGAGCAATTGTCGACTCAAATACTTCGTGAAAACGAAAAAAAGTTGACTTCATATCGACTCGAGGTGTTTATTTGAGTTCGAATGGACCGTCAAGAAGAGCAATTGTCGACTCAAATACTTCGTGAAAACGAAAAAAAGTTGACTTCATATAGACTCGAGGTGTTTATTTGAGTTCGAATGGACCGTCAAGAAGAGCAATTGTCGACTCAAATACTTCGTGAAAACGAAAAAAAGTTGACTTCATATCGACTCGACGTGTTTATTTGAGTTCGAATGGACCTTCAAGAAGAGCAATTGTCGACTCAAATACTTCGTGAAAACGAAAAAAAGTTGACTTCATATCGACTCGAGGTGTTTATTTGAGTTCGAATGGACCTTCAAGAAGAGCAATTGTCGACTCAAATACTTCGTGAAAACAAAAAAAAGTTGACTTCATATCGACTCGAGGTGTTTATTTGAGTTCGAATGGACCGTCAAGAAGAGCAATTGTCGACTCAAATACTTCTTGAAAACGAAAAAAAGTTGACTTCATATCGACTCGACGTGTTTATTTGAGTTCGAATGGACCTTCAAGAAGAGCAATTGTCGACTCAAATACTTCGTGAAAACGAAAAAAAGTTGACTTCATATCGACTCGAGGTGTTTATTTGAGTTCGAATGGACCTTCAAGAAGAGCAATTGTCGACTCAAATACTTCGTGAAAACGAAAAAAAGTTGACTTCATATCGACTCGAGGTGTTTGTTTGAGTTCGAATGGACCTTCAAGAAGAGCAATTGTCGACTCAAATACTTCGTGAAAACGAAAAAAAGTTGACTTCATATCGACTCGAGGTGTTTATTTGAGTTCGAATGGACCTTCAAGAAGAGCCATTGTCGACTCAAATACTTCGTGAAAACGAAAAAAAGTTGACTTCATATCGACTCGACGTGTTTATTTGAGTTCGAATGGACCTTCAAGAAGAGCAATTGTCGACTCAAATACTTCGTGAAAACAAAAAAAAGTTGACTTCATATCGACTCGAGGTGTTTATTTGAGTTCGAATGGACCGTCAAGAAGAGCAATTGTCGACTCAAATACTTCGTGAAAACGAAAAAAAGTTGACTTCATATCGACTCGACGTGTTTATTTGAGTTCGAATGGACCTTCAAGAAGAGCAATTGTCTACTCAAATACTTCGTAAAACGAAAAAAAAGTTGACTTCATATCGACTCGAGGTGTTGATTTGAGTTCGAATGGACCGTCAAGAAGAGCAATTGTCGACTCAAATACTTCGTGAAAACGAAAAAAAGTTGACTTCATATCGACTCGAGGTGTTTATTTGAGTTCGAATGGACCTTCAAGAAGAGCAATTGTCGACTCAAATACTTCGTGAAAACGAAAAAAAGTTGACTTCATATCGACTCGAGGTGTTTATTTGAGTTCGAATGGACCTTCAAGAAGTGCAATTGTCTACTCAAATACTTCGTAAAACGAAAAAAAAGTTGACTTCATATCGACTCGAGGTGTTGATTTGAGTTCGAATGGACCGTCAAGAAGAGCAATTGTCGACTCAAATACTTCGTGAAAACGAAAAAAAGTTGACTTCATATCGACTCGAGGTGTTTATTTGAGTTCGAATGGACCTTCAAGAAGAGCAATTGTCGACTCAAATACTTCGTGAAAACGAAAAAAAGTTGACTTCATATCGACTCGACGTGTTTATTTGAGTTCGAATGGACCTTCAAGAAGAGCAATTGTCGACTCAAATACTTCGTGAAAACGAAAAAAAGTTGACTTCATATCGACTCGACGTGTTTATTTGAGTTCGAATGGACCTTCAAGAAGAGCAATTGTCGACTCAAATACTTCGTGAAAACGAAAAAAAGTTGACTTCATATCGACTCGAGGTGTTTATTTGAGTTCGAATGGACCGTCAAGAAGAGCAATTGTCGACTCAAATACTTCGTGAAAACGAAAAAAAGTTGACTTCATATCGACTCGACGTGTTTATTTGAGTTCGAATGGACCTTCAAGAAGAGCAATTGTCGACTCAAATACTTCGTGAAAACGAAAAAAAGTTGACTTCATATCGACTCGACGTGTTTATTTGAGTTCGAATGGACCTTCAAGAAGAGCAATTGTCGATTCAAATACTTCGTGAAAACGAAAAAAAGTTGACTTCATATCGACTCGACGTGTTTATTTGAGTTCGAATGGACCTTCAAGAAGAGCAATTGTCGACTCAAATACTTCGTGAAAACGAAAAAAAGTTGACTTCATATCGACTCGACGTGTTTATTTGAGTTCGAATGGACCTTCAAGAAGAGCAATTGTCGACTCAAATACTTCGTGAAAACGAAAAAAAGTTGACTTCATATCGACTCGACGTGTTTATTTGAGTTCGAATGGACCTTCAAGAAGAGCAATTGTCGACTCAAATACTTCGTGAAAACGAAAAAAAGTTGACTTCATATCGACTCGACGTGTTTATTTGAGTTCGAATGGACCTTCAAGAAGAGCAATTGTCGACTCAAATACTTCGTGAAAACGAAAAAAAGTTGACTTCATATCGACTCGACGTGTTTATTTGAGTTCGAATGGACCTTCAAGAAGAGCAATTGTCGACTCAAATACTTCGTGAAAACGAAAAAAAGTTGACTTCATATCGACTCGAGGTGTTTATTTGAGTTCGAATGGACCTTCAAGAAGAGCAATTGTCGACTCAAATACTTCGTGAAAACGAAAAAAAGTTGACTTCATATCGACTCGAGGTGTTTGTTTGAGTTCGAATGGACCTTCAAGAAGAGCAATTGTCGACTCAAATACTTCGTGAAAACGAAAAAAAGTTGACTTCATATCGACTCGACGTGTTTATTTGAGTTCGAATGGACCTTCAAGAAGAGCAATTGTCGACTCAAATACTTCGTGAAAACGAAAAAAAGTTGACTTCATATCGACTCGAGGTGTTTGTTTGAGTCCGAATGGACCGTCAAGAAGAGCAATTGTCGACTCAAATACTTCATGAAAACGAAAAAAAGTTGACTTCATATCGACTCGACGTGTTTATTTGAGTTCGAATGGACCGTCAAGAAGAGCAATTGTCGACTCAAATACTTCGTGAAAACGAAAAAAAGTTGACTTCATATCGACTCGACGTGTTTATTTGAGTTCGAATGGACCTTCAAGAAGAGCAATTGTCGACTCAAATACTTCGTGAAAACGAAAAAAAGTTGACTTCATATCGACTCGAGGTGTTTGTTTGAGTTCGAATGGACCTTCAAGAAGAGCAATTGTCGACTCAAATACTTCGTGAAAACGAAAAAAAGTTGACTTCATATCGACTCGAGGTGTTTATTTGAGTTCGAATGGACCTTCAAGAAGAGCAATTGTCGACTCAAATACTTCGTGAAAACGAAAAAAAGTTGACTTCATATCGACTCGAGGTGTTTATTTGAGTTCGAATGGACCTTCAAGAAGAGCAATTGTCTACTCAAATACTTCGTGAAAACGAAAAATAGTTGACTTCATATCGACTCGAGGTGTTTGTTTGAGTT
This sequence comes from Stenodema calcarata, assembly GCA_963920205.1. Taxonomy (NCBI): domain Eukaryota; kingdom Metazoa; phylum Arthropoda; class Insecta; order Hemiptera; family Miridae; genus Stenodema; species Stenodema calcarata. The sequence goes on along the minus strand of OY986056.1, from coordinate 3,428,835 downwards.
CGAATGAACCTTCAAGAAGAGCAATTGTCGACTCAAATACTTCGTGAAAACGAAAAAAAGTTGACTTCATATCGACTCGACGTGTTTATTTGAGTTCGAATGGACCTTCAAGAAGAGCAATTGTCGACTCAAATACTTCGTGAAAACGAAAAAAAGTTGACTTCATATCGACTCGACGTGTTTATTTGAGTTCGAATGGACCTTCAAGAAGAGCAATTGTCGACTCAAATACTTCGTGAAAACGAAAAAAAGTTGACTTCATATCGACTCGACGTGTTTATTTGAGTTCGAATGGACCTTCAAGAAGAGCAATTGTCGACTCAAATACTTCGTGAAAACGAAAAAAAGTTGACTTCATATCGACTCGACGTGTTTATTTGAGTTCGAATGGACCTTCAAGAAGAGCAATTGTCGACTCAAATACTTCGTGAAAACGAAAAAAAGTTGACTTCATATCGACTCGAGGTGTTTATTTGAGTTCGAATGGACCTTCAAGAAGAGCAATTGTCGACTCAAATACTTCGTGAAAACGAAAAAAAGTTGACTTCATATCGACTCGAGGTGTTTGTTTGAGTTCGAATGGACCTTCAAGAAGAGCAATTGTCGACTCAAATACTTCGTGAAAACGAAAAAAAGTTGACTTCATATCGACTCGACGTGTTTATTTGAGTTCGAATGGACCTTCAAGAAGAGCAATTGTCGACTCAAATACTTCGTGAAAACGAAAAAAAGTTGACTTCATATCGACTCGAGGTGTTTGTTTGAGTCCGAATGGACCGTCAAGAAGAGCAATTGTCGACTCAAATACTTCATGAAAACGAAAAAAAGTTGACTTCATATCGACTCGACGTGTTTATTTGAGTTCGAATGGACCGTCAAGAAGAGCAATTGTCGACTCAAATACTTCGTGAAAACGAAAAAAAGTTGACTTCATATCGACTCGACGTGTTTATTTGAGTTCGAATGGACCTTCAAGAAGAGCAATTGTCGACTCAAATACTTCGTGAAAACGAAAAAAAGTTGACTTCATATCGACTCGAGGTGTTTGTTTGAGTTCGAATGGACCTTCAAGAAGAGCAATTGTCGACTCAAATACTTCGTGAAAACGAAAAAAAGTTGACTTCATATCGACTCGAGGTGTTTATTTGAGTTCGAATGGACCTTCAAGAAGAGCAATTGTCGACTCAAATACTTCGTGAAAACGAAAAAAAGTTGACTTCATATCGACTCGAGGTGTTTATTTGAGTTCGAATGGACCTTCAAGAAGAGCAATTGTCTACTCAAATACTTCGTGAAAACGAAAAATAGTTGACTTCATATCGACTCGAGGTGTTTGTTTGAGTTCGAATGAACCTTCAAGAAGAGCAATTGTCGACTCAAATACTTCGTGAAAACGAAAAAAAGTTGACTTCATATCGACTCGACGTGTTTATTTGAGTTCGAATGGACCTTCAAGAAGAGCAATTGTCGACTCAAATACTTCGTGAAAACGAAAAAAAGTTGACTTCATATCGACTCGACGTGTTTATTTGAGTTCGAATGGACCTTCAAGAAGAGCAATTGTCGACTCAAATACTTCGTGAAAACGAAAAAAAGTTGACTTCATATCGACTCGACGTGTTTATTTGAGTTCGAATGGACCTTCAAGAAGAGCAATTGTCGACTCAAATACTTCGTGAAAACGAAAAAAAGTTGACTTCATATCGACTCGACGTGTTTATTTGAGTTCGAATGGACCTTCAAGAAGAGCAATTGTCGACTCAAATACTTCGTGAAAACGAAAAAAAGTTGACTTCATATCGACTCGAGGTGTTTATTTGAGTTCGAATTGACCGTCAAGAAGAGCAATTGTCGACTCAAATACTTCGTGAAAACGAAAAAAAGTTGACTTCATATCGACTCGACGTGTTTATTTGAGTTCGAATGGACCTTCAAGAAGAGCAATTGTCGACTCAAATACTTCGTGAAAACGAAAAAAAGTTGACTTCATATCGACTCGACGTGTTTATTTGAGTTCGAATGGACCTTCAAGAAGAGCAATTGTCGATTCAAATACTTCGTGAAAACGAAAAAAAGTTGACTTCATATCGACTCGACGTGTTTATTTGAGTTCGAATGGACCTTCAAGAAGAGCAATTGTCGACTCAAATACTTCGTGAAAACGAAAAAAAGTTGACTTCATATCGACTCGAGGTGTTTGTTTGAGTTCGAATGGACCTTCAAGAAGAGCAATTGTCGACTCAAATACTTCGTGAAAACGAAAAAAAGTTGACTTCATATCGACTCGACGTGTTTATTTGAGTTCGAATGGACCTTCAAGAAGAGCAATTGTCGACTCAAATACTTCGTGAAAACGAAAAAAAGTTGACTTCATATCGACTCGAGGTGTTTGTTTGAGTCCGAATGGACCGTCAAGAAGAGCAATTGTCGACTCAAATACTTCATGAAAACGAAAAAAAGTTGACTTCATATCGACTCGACGTGTTTATTTGAGTTCGAATGGACCGTCAAGAAGAGCAATTGTCGACTCAAATACTTCGTGAAAACGAAAAAAAGTTGACTTCATATCGACTCGACGTGTTTATTTGAGTTCGAATGGACCTTCAAGAAGAGCAATTGTCGACTCAAATACTTCGTGAAAACGAAAAAAAGTTGACTTCATATCGACTCGAGGTGTTTGTTTGAGTTCGAATGGACCTTCAAGAAGAGCAATTGTCGACTCAAATACTTCGTGAAAACGAAAAAAAGTTGACTTCATATCGACTCGAGGTGTTTATTTGAGTTCGAATGGACCTTCAAGAAGAGCAATTGTCGACTCAAATACTTCGTGAAAACGAAAAAAAGTTGACTTCATATCGACTCGAGGTGTTTATTTGAGTTCGAATGGACCTTCAAGAAGAGCAATTGTCTACTCAAATACTTCGTGAAAACGAAAAATAGTTGACTTCATATCGACTCGAGGTGTTTGTTTGAGTTCGAATGAACCTTCAAGAAGAGCAATTGTCGACTCAAATACTTCGTGAAAACGAAAAAAAGTTGACTTCATATCGACTCGAGGTGTTTGTTTGAGTTCGAATGAACCTTCAAGAAGAGCAATTGTCTACTCAAATACTTCGTGAAAACGAAAAATAGTTGACTTCATATCGACTCGAGGTGTTTATTTGAGTTCGAATGGACCTTCAAGAAGAGCAATTGTCGACTCAAATACTTCGTGAAAACGAAAAAAAGTTGTCTTCATATCGACTCGAGGTGTTTATTTGAGTTCGAATGGACCTTCAAGAAGAGCAATTGTCGACTCAAATACTTCGTGAAAACAAAAAAAAGTTGACTTCATATCGACTCGAGGTGTTTATTTGAGTTCGAATGGACCTTCAAGAAGAGCAATTGTCGACTCAAATACTTCGTGAAAACGAAAAAAAGTTGACTCCATATCGACTCGAGGTGATTTTCTGAGTTCGAATGGACCTTCAAGAAGAGCAATTGTCGACTCAAATACTTCGTGAAAACGAAAAAAAGTTGACTTCATATCGACTCGACGTCTTTATTTGAGTTCGAATGGACCTTCAAGAAGAGCAATTGTCGACTCAAATACTCCGTGAAAACGAAAAAAAGTTGACTTCATATCGACTCGAGGTGTTTATTTGAGTTCGAATGGACCTTCAAGAAGAGCAATTGTCGACTCAAATACTTCGTGAAAACGAAAAAAGTTGACTTCATATCGACTCGACGTGTTTATTTGAGTTCGAATGGACCTTCAAGAAGAGCAATTGTCGACTCAAATACTTCGTGAAAACGAAAAATAGTTGACTTCATATCGACTCGAGGTGTTTATTTGAGTTCGAATGGACCTTCAAGAAGAGCAATTGTCGACTCAAATACTTCGTGAAAACGAAAAATAGTTGACTTCATATCGACTCGAGGTGTTTATTTGAGTTCGAATGGACCTTCAAGAAGAGCAATTGTCGACTCAAATACTTCGTGAACACGAAAAAAAGTTGACTTCATATCGACTCGAGGTGTTTATTTGAGTTCGAATGGACCTTCAAGAAGAGCAATTGTCACTCAAATACTTCGTGAAAACGAAAAAAATTTGACTTCATATCGACTCGAGGTGTTGATTTGAGTTCGAATGGACCTTCAAGAAGAGCAATTGTCGACTCAAATACTTCGTGAAAACGAAAAAAAGTTGACTTCATATCGACACGACGTGTTTATTTGAGTTCGAATGGACCTTCAAGAAGAGCAATTGTCGACTCAAATACTTCGTGAAAACGAAAAAAAGTTGACTTCATATCGACTCGAGGTGTTTATTTGAGTTCGAATGGACCTTCAAGAAGAGCAATTGTCGACTCAAATACTTCGTGAAAACGAAAAAAAGTTGACTTCATATCGACTCGAGGTGTTTATTTGAGTTCGAATGGACCTTCAAGAAGAGCAATTATCGACTCAAATACTTCGTGAACACGAAAAAAAGTTGACTTCATATCGACTCGAGGTGTTTATTTGAGTTCGAATGGACCTTCAAGAAGAGCAATTGTCACTCAAATACTTCGTGAAAACGAAAAAAATTTGACTTCATATCGACTCGAGGTGTTGATTTGAGTTCGAATGGACCTTCAAGAAGAGCAATTGTCTACTCAAATACTTCGTGAAAACGAAAAAAAGTTGACTTCATATCGACTCGAGGTGTTTGTTTGAGTTCGAATGGACCTTCAAGAAGAGCAATTGTCGACTCAAATACTTCGTGAAAACGAAAAAAAGTTGACTTCATATCGACACGACGTGTTTATTTGAGTTCGAATGGACCTTCAAGAAGAGCAATTGTCGACTCAAATACTTCGTGAAAACGAAAAAAAGTTGACTTCATATCGACTCGAGGTGTTTATTTGAGTTCGAATGGACCTTCAAGAAGAGCAATTGTCGACTCAAATACTTCGTGAACACGAAAAAAAGTTGACTTCATATCGACTCGAGGTGTTTATTTGAGTTCGAATGGACCTTCAAGAAGAGAAATTGTCTACTCAAATACTTCGTGAAAACGAAAAAAAGTTGACTTCATATCGACTCGAGGTGTTTGTTTGAGTTCGAATGGACCTTCAAGAAGAGCAATGGTCGACTCAAATACTTCGTGAAAACGAATAAAGTTGACTTCATATCGACTCGAGGTGTTTATTTGAGTTCGAATGGACCTTCAAGAAGAGCAATTGTCGACTCAAATACTTCGTGAAAACGAAAAAAAGTTGTCTTCATATCGACTCGAGGTGTTTATTTGAGTTCGAATGGACCTTCAAGAAGAGCAATTGTCGACTCAAATACTTCGTGAAAACAAAAAAAAGTTGACTTCATATCGACTCGAGGTGTTTATTTGAGTTCGAATGGACCTTCAAGAAGAGCAATTGTCGACTCAAATACTTCGTGAAAACGAAAAAAAGTTGACTCCATATCGACTCGAGGTGTTTATTTGAGTTCGAATGGACCTTCAAGAAGAGCAATTGTCGACTCAAATACTTCGTGAAAACGAAAAAAAGTTGACTTCATATCGACTCGAGGTGTTTATTTGAGTTCGAATGGACCTTCAAGAAGAGCAATTGTCGACTCAAATACTTCGTGAACACGAAAAAAAGTTGACTTCATATCGACTCGAGGTGTTTATTTGAGTTCGAATGGACCTTCAAGAAGAGCAATTGTCGACTCAAATACTTCGTGAACACGAAAAAAAGTTGACTTCATATCGACTCGAGGTGTTTATTTGAGTTCGAATGGACCTTCAAGAAGAGCAATTGTCGACTCAAATACTTCGTGAACACGAAAAAAAGTTGACTTCATATCGACTCGAGGTGTTTATTTGAGTTCGAATGGACCTTCAAGAAGAGCAATTGTCGACTCAAATACTTCGTGAAAACGAAAAAAAGTTGACTTCATATCGACTCGAGGTGTTTATTTGAGTTCGAATGGACCTTCAAGAAGAGCAATTGTCGACTCAAATACTTCGTGAAAACGAAAAAAAGTTGACTTCATATCGACTCGACGTGTTTATTTGAGTTCGAATGGACCTTCAAGAAGAGCAATTGTCGACTCAAATACTTCGTGAAAACGAAAAAAAGTTGACTTCATATCGACTCGACGTGTTTATTTGAGTTCGAATGGACCTTCAAGAAGAGCAATTGTCGACTAAAATACTTCGTGAACACGAAAAAAAGTTGACTTCATATCGACTCGAGGTGTTTATTTGAGTTCGAATGGACCTTCAAGAAGAGCAATTGTCGACTCAAATACTTCGTGAAAACGAAAAAAAAGTTGACTTCATATCGACTCGACGTGTTTATTTGAGTTCGAATGGACCTTCAAGAAGAGCAATTGTCGACTCAAATACTTCGTGAAAACGAAAAAAACTCTGCAAATTCTTGACACAACGGTTTATTATCTTCCTTGTGCAGATCACCCTTCTGTCTATACCAGACTGTATTGCAAATCGGCACCTTACCATATTCTCACCGTACTCATTCCATACCATACGAATTTCTTTCCTATCATACCATACTGTATTATACCAAATCATACATACAATAATATACCATACCATACTCATACCATGTCATACAAACCGAGTGAATATTGAAATGTCATCCATTTCTGACCTATATTTAAAATTTCAAGTATCTAGCTCATCATCAAAATTTAATTTGTTTAAACAAATAGGTATTATTTAAACAATTTTACAGACAAGAAACCGAGTGAATCCAGTTCTGTGATCCAGTTCTGACCTATTTTTAAAATTTCAAGTCAATAGCTCATCATCAAAATTTAATTTGTATTATTACAAAAAGGTATTATTTAAACAATTTTACAGATGAGAAACCGAGTAAATATTGCAATGTGGTCTATCCCCGACTCACGGTTAAAATTTCTAGACTGTAGTTTACCGGGAAGATGACAAAAGGTAGTTTTATTCTGGGCGTCTGAGGGTTGGGTCACATAACGGCCGTTTTCGACGCGAAAGTTTAGTGTTTTTCCTAAACCTTTGCGCGCTCACTGTGAACGAACGGCTGGTCGCACAAAAATCCAATTGGTCTTAAAAGATTCGTAATTTTTCAGGTCATTCAAAAGTGAACTGGAAATTAGACGTTTCAGTTAAATATTTTGAGATATGACATTGTCGAAATTTTAAATTTCGTTTTGAACCCCTTCCCCTTGACCTAGGGTTATGAAACGTTTCGAGGACCATTGTGTAAGCCGCTGGAGGCGGGGCCTGACGTCGGAGGGGAAGAGGCTCCCACTCCGGAAGGGGCAGCTTTGGAGGGGTTATTTCCCCTCTCAAGCCTCAACTAAGGACCCTCGCAGCCGTGGCCATTTTGCTTCAGTTCCCAGTCAGCTTGCGTCGAGATTGGACCTATTTATGGTCAAGCTGAAGTCAGAGTGATTCTGCAAACCTTTCCCACGCGGTGATCGCGTCCCCCGTTTCCTCCCCTCAAGTTGTGAGTACAACAGTCCCCAGCCAGCCTGCGTAGTGAATAGACCTATTTACGGTCAAGTGACAGAGTGATTCTGCAAGCATTTCCTACGTGGTGAACGCGTCCCCCGTTTCCTCCCCCAAAGTCGTGAGTGCAAGTGAACTAGTACCGGTAGCTTTGTGAACTCTAGTTTTTCCACCCGGGTCGGACTCCCTTTTGCACGCGTGTGATTGGCCGACCCATCCCCTGAGACAAAGACTCATTTTCCCCCCTGAACCAGTGCGACGCTGTTTAACTCCGTACTCGTTCGTATACGGTAACCCTCTTACTTTGTATAGTAGTCCACAATTGTTGTAGTTTGGCGCCCTTTTAAGTGTACACAATATAATTAATGACAATAAGCGAACTCTTCATATATTCATTGTTCTCGTTATATTTACTCTTACTAGTGGTGGACGCACCACATCCCTTTAGTATTAAGTTAGTTATTAAGTTCTACCAGGTGAACGCTCACCATAATAATTCATAATTTGTTTTGCCTTAAGTGTACGTTTTAATTATACTTTTCCAATCGAACTCGTAGCTGTCTAGACTCCATTATTTTTAACCCGAACCCCCTGGAGTGTGTTTATTAAGTAAACGCGGTCTCCTCAAGACCAAGCTTACAAAATTGGTGGCAGCGGTGGGATAAGCTTACAAAATTGGTGGCAGCGAATGGGATCAATGAACTCGCTGAACTCTTAGTTTAGCGACCTCATTGAACCGGTGGATCCAATACACCCGGACCCATAGAGAAACTCCAGGTGGTCGGATATTTTTTTAAATTTTTTTTTAATTTTTTCATAGACCAGTTGACAGGCCATTGGTGAACGTGACCTCAAAAAAATTTTCAGGTGTACTAACACACAGTACACACAGTACTAATAACATAATCTTGTTTCCCTATTTACAGCAACCTAATATCTTTTGCTTTTCAACCATTTCACTTGTACCCTCTTTTTTATTTTTTGCCTCTTATACTATAGAACACGTACCCCTTTAGAATCATTTCCCATTTTGAACAAGCTCGCGTCCACTCGTTTTAATATAATATTTACCCAATCGTAACTGAACAAAAAAATCAAAATGAACGATTCAACATCTGATATGTTGGGTGAACTCCATAAGTTGCTTTGCTCTTTCAACCAACTAAATGTAGAACGGGGCGGACGAGACTGTGCAGATGAGGTAATTCCCCGTTCCATGTTCTTGGAGATAGAACCCTGGGATCCTGATGAACCAGGCTCTCTATCTGTTGCTGCTTTCTTTGCCCTCTTTGAGGATGTGGCAAACACACTGACACAAGCGAAACGCGTACGTCTGCTGCGAGCAAGGGTGCGCGGAACGGCGAAACAGTTCATTATTGACCATAACGACCTCCTACAAGGACAGAACCCTTACGATGCCATCAAGGAGGCTATGTCTGCTTGGTTTGAACGCAGCAACCCTGCAAAGGCGGCTGCACTCCTGTGCATGGTGCAACGGCAGACTGCCGAACCGTTGCGCCAGTTTGCCGAACGCATTCACCAGTTGGCTAAATCAGCTGTCCTCGACGAAGGGGCTGAACTGAACGCCAACCAGAAGTTAGCATGGGTAAAACGAAAAGTAGTACGCACATTCATCAAAGGTTTGGGGCGTGAACTCAGTTCACATTTACTGAATTACCAACCCAACACTATTGAGGAGGCCCTCAAACGCGCTGAAACGTTGGAAGAAGCGTTGAAACAACCAGGTGAACCAGAGGACTCGTGGGACTTGGCGGCGATCCATTCACAGGAACGCAGTAACGAGCCGCCCCGTTGTTATCGTTGTGGCGGACCAGGGCACTTTGCCATGCAGTGTCCAAATAAACGCAAACCCCAGGCAAACGCGTATCCCCCTCCACAGAACTATGGGAACCAGAACACTAGAAAACCCACACCGCGATACCCATGTATGTTCTGTGGGAGTTCATCACACTTCCCAGTGAACTGCATCCATAATCCCCAAAAGGCGATTATGTGCGATTATTGCGGTGTACGCGAGCACCTGGAGGTGGATTGTTATAAAAAGAAACAACTCCTGCCAGTAACGAACCCTCCAGGCGCCAGGAACGAACCCCAAGTACCCCAATTGAGAGCCTTAATGGAAAAGGAGGAACCCGTCCACTTACCTATTGTATCCAAGCACCTGAATCGGGCACTGAAGATCGCGGTGACTCTCAACCATGAACGACGATACTTAGTGGTTGACACAGGGGCCGCCATTTCGGTCCTGACTAACCCCGTTAGAGGTGTACCCATCCACCCCACTAACATCACAGCATGGGGTGCTGATGGTTACCCCCTCAAATTTAGAGGGACTCAACGTGTGAACGTGGGTATTGGACATCACACCGTCGTCCATGAATTCCTGGTGTTTCAGAGAGAGGGAATGGGACTCGACCTGCTGGGTATGGACTTGATGAGGAAGGTTCCAATGAACCTCAGAGTAGACCTGAATCAAGTTGTAGTACTGAACGGACCGGAAACCTACCCAAACGCGTCCCAAGACGCTAAAGTGGACGCCCGTGAACCCAACCACCCCTTTCCCTCCAACAAACACACTTTTACAAGGGTGAACGCTTGCCAACCTAACACCCAATCCAATGTGAACGCGCCTCCTACTCCAGTGATGCACGACAACGAACGCCTACCCTTCTTCCCACCAAACGCGTTTCCGAGACAGCCAATGAACGCTAGTGAACGAATCCATCCCTTGGTCGGGAACGCGCGTCTGAACTCAGCTGTGACTGCTGGTGAACGCAAAAACCTATCTTCAGCAGACGCGTCCCCAACTTTAGCAGTAAACGCAAGTGAACGCAACAACCAATCTGCAGTGGACGCACCTCCAAGACCAGTGGTGAACGCGGGTGAACGCTGCAACCCACTTGCACAGAATGCAACCACCAACCCGGCGGTGAACGCCGGTGAATGGTACCACCCATCCGTAGTGAACGCACTGCTGGATCAGCTGGAGAACGTGGGTGTACGCAACAACCATACCGCAGTGAACGCACCCCTAAGACAGAGGGTGAACTCAGGTGAACGCAATGACCTATTTTCAGTGAACTTGTGTGAACTCACTGACCCATTGTTAAACGATACCGAACCCCGCATATGCATGAACGCTAATGCGACTTCTGACGCCATGACACCAAAACCCATCTGTCTTTTACGTCCACCCAAACTAACGAACTCACCAAATGGTGACCCACCGCCCGCCGCTGAAAAAGGGATTCCCGACGACTCACTTGTTACCTTACCTCATGCTGATGAACCCACCGGACTCCAACCCCCGGAACCAACGCGCTCAACACCGCTCCTGTTTGCAAACGAAGATTTGATTTGGGATCTGGACCAGGAGGACGAATTAGACCAGGAGCAGAATAAATACATAACTTAATAAATAAATTCCTCACATTAAAAAATAATCTGCAAATCCATAAATAAATAATAAAAAAAAAAAAAAAAAAAAAAAAAAAAAAAAATAATAATAATAATAATTTAAAAAAAAAAAAAAAAAAAAAATAATAATAATAAAAAAATAATAAAAATAAATAAATAAATAAATTTAAAAAAAAAAAAAAAAAAAAAAAAAAAAATGAAAAAAAAAAAAAAAAAAAAAACAAAAAAAAGAAAAAAAAAAAGAAAAAAGAAAAAAACATTAAAAAAAAAAAAAAAAAAAAAAACTACCATCACTCGCTGGATGCACCCTCCCCCGGGGACCGTCAGTCGTCAGCGAGGGCGCTGACTCCCGGAAGGGAGAGGGGTGTAAGCCGCTGGAGGCGGGGCCTGACGTCGGAGGGGAAGAGGCTCCCACTCCGGAAGGGGCAGCTTTGGAGGGGTTATTTCCCCTCTCAAGCCTCAACTAAGGACCCTCGCAGCCGTGGCCATTTTGCTTCAGTTCCCAGTCAGCTTGCGTCGAGATTGGACCTATTTATGGTCAAGCTGAAGTCAGAGTGATTCTGCAAACCTTTCCCACGCGGTGATCGCGTCCCCCGTTTCCTCCCCTCAAGTTGTGAGTACAACAGTCCCCAGCCAGCCTGCGTAGTGAATAGACCTATTTACGGTCAAGTGACAGAGTGATTCTGCAAGCATTTCCTACGTGGTGAACGCGTCCCCCGTTTCCTCCCCCAAAGTCGTGAGTGCAAGTGAACTAGTACCGGTAGCTTTGTGAACTCTAGTTTTTCCACCCGGGTCGGACTCCCTTTTGCACGCGTGTGATTGGCCGACCCATCCCCTGAGACAAAGACTCATTTTCCCCCCTGAACCAGTGCGACGCTGTTTAACTCCGTACTCGTTCGTATACGGTAACCCTCTTACTTTGTATAGTAGTCCACAATTGTTGTAGTTTGGCGCCCTTTTAAGTGTACACAATATAATTAATGACAATAAGCGAACTCTTCATATATTCATTGTTCTCGTTATATTTACTCTTACTAGTGGTGGACGCACCACATCCCTTTAGTATTAAGTTAGTTATTAAGTTCTACCAGGTGAACGCTCACCATAATAATTCATAATTTGTTTTGCCTTAAGTGTACGTTTTAATTATACTTTTCCAATCGAACTCGTAGCTGTCTAGACTCCATTATTTTTAACCCGAACCCCCTGGAGTGTGTTTATTAAGTAAACGCGGTCTCCTCAAGACCAAGCTTACAATTGTGGGGCTGGTCCGAACCCAGAAACCGAATTTCGTAATTTTAACTCAACGCTAACTGGGCAAAGTGGCGCGGACGGTGTACGGCGTACGGCGGACGGACGGATTTTTTTTTATTCGATTTTCTGAATCTACGTGTCTTGGAACGTAAACCAACAAATTTTGAGGGGGGGTTAAATTTTTTTTTTCTTTGGGCGATTCCAATGGTTCATTATCGAAGATAATAAACCAAAAAGTTGACTTCATATCGACTCGACGTGTTTATTTGAGTTCGAATGGACCTTCAAGAAGAGCAATTGTCGACTCAAATAACTAACTTAGCTACTGGTATTTGAGAGTCGAAAAGTAATTTTTCAACATTAAAATTTTAACATTCATTTTGGGGGTTTTTGAACACGTCCCTCCACTTTGAGGCGTACGGTTGCTGCACTAAAGGTGGCATTGACGGATATAAATCAATTGATTTCTCGGCAGGAGCCACAACCGCTGAATTACCAATTACTGCCACAACCAATTACTGAAACGTTACATGCTACAATGAGGGAGGAGGGGGAGGGAGAAGGACTGAGAGGGAGTAGGAGGAGGAGGAATAGGAGGGAGGAGGAGGAGTAGGAGAAGTAGGAGGAGTGAAGGAGGAGGAATAGGAGGGAGAAGAATCTGCCCTGATGGCTCTGCGGCGGTACGGGGGGGAGGCAGCCTCCTTCCGAGGCCCGCATTTTCTTAACATAATAAAACTCTGCAAATTCTTGACACAACGGTTTATTATCTTGTTTGTACAGATCACCCTTCGGTCTAGTTCATTGAATGATAGATTAATTATTATTATGAATCATCATTAATTATTAACAATTTTATCAAGTACCTAGTCAAAATTATTTATTAATTTAGTTAAAGTTAGTTATTAAAGATTTTAATTTATCACGTATAGATAATTAATACCGAAAATTAATTTTTTTATTATGATTATATTTTATTATTATGATTAATTTACTCGACGTCTGAAACCACGTGCTGTTCGAATCAGCTGGACCAGTATAAATATTGAACCGACCGGCGGCCTTACGATTCACTCTCATGTTGACGATTTTCGATCTGCTCCAACTTTGAGCCCTCATTGTGAACGAACGGCTGGTCGTACAAAGCTGTGGATGGTCTTAAAAAATTCTAAAAAATAAACTCTATTTAAATATGAACTAAAAACTATACCGTTCTACGTGAATTTCTCGATTTATGACATTTTCAAAATTTTAAAATTCATTTTGACAATTATTTGACAAGCATGTGAAGGCCCTCCCTCAAAAATTAATAAAAGTGATGACGTTGACTTGACACTTTCTACACCCTGAAATGGAGATATTGCGATTGAAAACTCATTTAATTCGTTGCTAGGGAGGTCTGGGTACGTCACCATCCGATTCAGCGTGAACATTTGCCTGAAATATTCCCGAAAATATGCCTGAAGTTACACGTTTTTTTCATACAAACTCAATTTTCTCAAAAAAATTCCCTCTGAAAAATAAAAGCTAATTATACCGTTGGAAAGCTGCGATTCTGGGCAAGTGGATTTTGGCCGTTTTTCATCAATAAGTATTGTCTTGAAAAATTTTATATCAGGCAAATTTGACGTTCTTTCCAACGGTATCCTCTACTTCCATTTTACATATTAAGTTAAGGGAGTTACGTCCGTTTTACAGCGACAAGGGCAAGAAAACGAAAAAAGTCTTAAAATTTAAAAAAAGTTGGATTTTTAGTTGAGTAAGATAAAAACTCTAGAATGCATTTTTTGTTGCAAATTACCTGCGAAATCGATTCCCTGCGTTTGTTACATAGTTACACTAGACACCCTGTATATTTTTTTTTAACCACGCTGAAATTGTGTAGGAATTCATAATCTTAACTGTGCTCCGTTGCCAAACGTTTGGATCTCATAATAATTATTATTATTGAAATCAGCAAACGGGAATCGATGATTTGCAAATTTTCGAAATTTCAATTTTGTCGAATATGACCGCTGTTCGACCCCAGGCACTTCACTGTCCCCGCTTGCACCTGGAGTCTCAGAGACAGACACTGCCACAGTAAATTTGCCAATGTTTGGTTCTAGTTTTTCAGATGTGTAGTTTAGGATAACAGGCAATGCAGACCGTTGATCCAAGTCCGCTGGGCTCTGGCGGACTATTTCAGAAACTCCCTTGGCCTCCTCACCCGTTCTTCCCCCCTCCCAGTTCAGTTAGTTTTTCGCGTCCGATGAAAGACAGTCATTTTGCGCTCAAAAGTTGCTGTGCTTTTTTTTTATGTATTTTTCTCTCAGAAAACCGTAACTCTTTATTCAATTATTGTCAGTTATTTACAGACGTTTTTGTTTAATACGTTCTCCCAAGTTTTCAGAGTTTCTTGTGCGAATAACGCGTCAATTGTTCCATGAAAATATAACCTTTCTATCAGCCTTGTTCTCTTGACTTTTCGTGCTCCTTTTTTCGGACAAACTGTTCAACCGCCATGTTACTAATTGTCGCTTAATTTTATCAAAAATGAGATTTTTACACCAGTCGATTCAAATTTTCGCGCCGCAAATTTAGGCCAGTGGTCACTGTTTTATTTTACAAAATCGCTTGGAGGGCTAAAATTGCTTAGAATCTAATGTGAACACCACTTATCTACATTGATAAAACAATACCACGTAACTAACAATCCCGCCGTGTCATCTCCCTCAACTTGTTTCGCCGTTCGTCCAACTCGAGTGGAGGACATTATTGAAGACTGATTATTGTAATAAACTCACCTATCTCAGACGTGAAACATTGTCAGAAACACGCATACGAAATGCCACAACATTTATCACTCATTGCTTAGCGAAACTGCAGAAATTGTACAGGACATTGGAAATTGTACAATAACGGGTGGAGGCCTAATGATAAAACACACGATAAATAAATAACATAACATAACTAATAAATAACATGAATGGCCTAATATTCGAGTAACTGAATAGGTATCACGGAGGCCTCGTGTAGCAGTATCAAATTTTTATCCAGCAGAAATTCATTAAGTCATAGTAGTTTGGATAAATGCATTAAGTCAAGTGCCCTTTTCAGAAAAATAGTAATTTTACTACATTTACTACATTTTAGTACATCTTACATGATTCAGATATGTCGTGGTGTAGATAAAACATCATGAAGGACCACTGACTCTAATTAGGTTTCTCTAGCTATTTCCGAGCCAAAGGAATCCAATTTCTAAAATCATAAGAACTTCATCCTCAAATTTCTCTCAACTCACAAAAAAACTGTGTTTTTTGACTTAATTAGTTTCTCCTGTAAGCCAACGATACCTTACGGTTTTTTTGTTGTAATTTTGATGTCAGACTACAGACAGAAGTGTCAATATGTTAGACAAAAACATGTTTTTTCATCCTCCTGAAAAGTTTTTTTTTTTCTCTAAAAGAAGACCTAAAAGTCTTTCTATAAAAGAAGACCTACCAACAAACATTCAAAATTACCTTCTTTCCGTAGCACAAAAAGTACCTCAGAACAAAAAAAAAAAAAAAAAAAAAAAACTATAACTAAATGTGAACTAAAATACCGTTCCATTTGAATTTTTCGAGTTAGGAATTTGAACATGGAATTTTCGAAATTTCAAAATTCGTTTTGAGCCATTTCCCCTTGACCTAGGGTTATGAAAAGCTTCGAGGATCATTCAAATCTTTGGTCGATTCCAATGGTTCATTAGCTATCGAAGATAATAAACCAAAATCGAAGAGAAGATCATTCTAGAGAATTAAAATAGGGTTCAGGATATGTATTCGAAGAGAAGATCATCCTAAAGAATTAAATTAGGGTTCAGAATCTGTATTCCATATGCGAAATTTCAAAAATCGAGGAGATCTTCCTCCGCTAGGTACTTGTTCCAAATCCGACTCAAATATTTAAAAGAAAATTATTTGGATTTTTCACACCACATGGCAACTGGGCAACGTCTTAATTTTCGCTAAATTCCGAAATTCATCATCCTCCGAGCTCATCGAGGTCGATTCCCGTTTGCTGGATTTCAACAATTATGATGTCCAAAGGTTTGGCAACAGGGCTTTCGATTATGAATTCGTACACAACTTCAGGGACATTTTTTTTATACTTCGTCTTTCTGTAATAAATTAAAAGTAATACATTTATTATGATCCACGCATTTATTAGCTTCCATTTGATCCACAACTGCCAATGCCTACCGTGACAATTTGTTTGAAGGCAACAAAAGAAGAGAAAAGCACACACACACTTCTGTGTTATCAAACGGATGATGAAAATCATAACAAAACGTAGCTTGAAGGGGATTTTGGTAGTTTTTAGCTCGGTATAACTCAATTATATTCTCCAAAATATTCAACATCGACACGATCACCGTCTGAACGCCAGGCGATACCGTGAAGTCTTACAATCTGCCTCCACTGGAAATCATGGATTGAACTTGATCGATGGTTGTGCAAAGGAATGTCTATTTCTACGTTCTGTAAGTGATTTTATGATAATAATGATGAAAACCGTTTATTGGTCTCGCACGGCAAAATGCTATTTCAGGCTCTTGGTAAAAACATAATAGTTATGTTTTACCGTCGATTTGGGTAATTGATGTCTTATCACTATAATCGACTCGATTAAATCGAGACGTATCTGATGGATATATGACGGTCAATAGATTGTATGTAACCCCTCATGCTTCATTTGTCCTGGGAGTCCTTGAATCAATTCCGAGTCGATCAAATTGATCTTTGGTAAAAGAATAATAATATTATTATATTATAACGTACTCAGCCCCGATGTTTTAACTATTTTTGTATGTTACTATTACAACCTTAAGTGAACCAGAAGAACCTAAATTAATGCCCGCATTTATTCAGATTATATAACAACTAGTTACAATGATAAATCAATTAACTTCTAACGCTCTTAAACTGCACGTCACTCATTGTCAGCACAGACGGTCCTGGGGCTTGATTACTTGGTTTTCTTCAAGCGTCGAATTTGTTGAGAGTTGTCAAGTAGCTGGATTTAGATGTTTAAAGAAGCCTGCTCTCATATAATATAATATATAATGAGCGCATGCTTCTTATTATACCTTATGTAGATAAGTTGGGCATATAGATCAAATGGATGGGGTTACGAATAAAAACATCTCCCAATCAACTGATTAGTAATTGATCTACACGTACTTAATGATATGTAATTGATCTATAGGTATCTATAATATAGATACCTATACTAATACATAATATGTATTAGTAATATTATTATGTATTAGTAATTGATCTATAGGTATGTCATACAGATCAAATGGACTGGTAAAAAATCTATACGTCCAACTAATCTAAATGGTACCAATCAGTTGATTGGGGGATGTTTTTATTCCGTAACCCCACCCATTCGATCTATATAGATAGTAATATTATCTAATCTACATTATAGATTAGATTATGATTATAGATTATGATTATATTAAGTACTATCGCTCATATCGCCCCATCCTCTAGCGAGGATTCAGACTCTGATTATTAAGGTAAGGTAGTCATTGCGAGCTGTGTGGTGATTTAGGTTGTTCTACTTTACCTTAAGGTCTTAATAGTAACATACAAAAATAGTAAAAACATCGGGGGGCTGAGTACGTTATTCTATACTTCAAATCAAGTCAAAACACTCTATATTGTCATGGCTGGACGCCGATACACGTTATTCTATACTTTTACCGACCATTCTCGTAAAATCCGACTTGTGGACTACAAGGCTGGCATCGTTCTATGAGGTATAACTCGGTTCTTCAAACTGAACTGATCGACTTGTTTTCAGATGCCAAGATCAGGTCGCACCCGTCGTGGAATACTGTAACATCTCACAAAACCAATATTTTGGGACTCTGGTCTTGAAGGTTTTAATTTAATGCATGTGGTACTCTAGTCGTTACGGCATTATTATATTCATCGGATATATTATATCCAATCAATATACTAATGTCGTAACGACTAGAGTACCACAAGCATTAAATTAAAACCTTCAAGACCAGAGTCCCAAAATATTGGTTTTTTTGAGATGTTACAGTATTCCACCTGGTGTCGGAGAGACAAAATTAAAGTGTTAAAATCTTGGTAAGTAAGTGTTTCTTTGATGTTGGGCCTCTACCTAAAGAATTATCGTTCTAGTTGAAATGGTCTAAGATACGACCCGTTCATTGTCCAGGTTTTCATCGAATAGCGCCTGAAGAAGGATGTTGCTCTAGAGGAAGTTGTTAGCGGCGATGATCCAGCCCTCGCTCTGCTCTGAGAGGTCCCACGAAAGATGTAAAGAAGAACTTGAAGTCTTTCCAAAAATGGCTGACTCACGCCCTTACGCAGAGAAGGTAAAAGCTGTAACAGGGCTTGAAAGGGGAATTGTAGAAGTATTGTCAAAGTTCAGGCTCGTTATCAAAGTTCGGTTAATCGTGTCCAGGACAAGTCTTGAGTTTACTTACGCTTTGTGCACTGAGCTAGCAGCGTAAGAATTAAGAAGTCCCTCAGGGATCCAGAGTGAATTTTTAATAATGGTCCACCATGTACCCATTTCATAGTATCTTGGCTTTTTTGATGGGCCCACTACGTTCATTTCTCTATTTACCCGTACATAAATGCACAACACCACGCTCGAGTTAGGTTCGTAATGTCATTTATGAGAAACTGACCAGTCAGTGGCTACAAGAAGTTGAAATATGAATCAGAAGGTGGTGAGGTGGGCATTCAAATAAAAACATGACGTAATTAGACTTTACTTACAGTAACAAGACAGAAAATACGCTAAAACGGAACAGTGATACATAGGAAACCACAATTCCAACGAAGATTGACATGAATGTGACTTTCTAGGAAAATACAATCGACAAAACCCAATTGGTCACTTCAATCATCCAAATATCAAACAACTTTAGAAAGAGGTTGAAAAGAAACATAGCGAGAAAATCCGGATGAAAGTGGAGTATCTGTGGGACTGGCAGGTGGGAATGATTGGTCGGGTGAATCTCTATCAGCTGGATGCAATAACTTGTTTGCAACCAATACCCTGCGTAGGATACATTAGAAGTTTCCTACAGTTATTTGAGGGCTGAAACCAAAAATTCATAGTGAAGGGCTGGGAGTTAAGTCACTGGCATATGTTTTTCATATCCCGTGTACACCTCCTCCCAGTAGCTGTGCTCAAACAAGAAATCATCAGCAGAAAGAAAGAATTGAGTAGCTAAAATCCCCAATAAGGAACTAGACAAAATTTTTGCCTGACAAAAGTGACCAAGAGACATCAAATTTGTCAACGAAAATTTTTCACCAGAGCGCTTTAAACATTTTTGAACCTCTCTTTTTCAATTTAGCTGGCAAAAGTGATTATGTGCGCTGGAATACTGAAATGCGCTGCCTGGGGCTGATTGTTAGTTTAATTCCTGTTCATTTACCGATGTTTTATGAACAGAATAATAATGATTGGTTCAGAGAACCTCCCGCCTTTGAGAAGTTATATTCCATTGAGCTATTCCAGACTGTTTTTTCAATAAAAATGAATTTCAGCTCGCGCACATGGTAAGGCTCGTATTCGTAGAGAAAAGGAGAAAGGAAACTGGCGAAATCACTAACACAAACACGGCATAAAGAAAAGAAAGCCTAGAACAGCTAAACTGCTGAGGACTGTCCGAATGTGTGAGCGGAAGTCATTACTGGAGTTGTGCCAGTTATCTCTTCACAGCAAACAGAATGGGGAGATCTCAACAGTGTGCGACCTGGAGTAGGAACTGTGCCGACAAAGTGGGACTCCGGGATGAGTTGTCCTGTGTGTCACACTCAAATACATTGCTGAGCGGGACAAACCTAGTGGGTACCGAAGTACGCCGGGCCTGTGACCGGTCAGGCATCTGGGGACAATGGAGCAACCAGTATTCTAGATAGCTCCCATCCTTAAACCAGTACCACAGGAGTGGGTGAGCCCCTGCCATGGCACAAGATGCATCGTAGCCTGCAAAGCATCAACCTGCCAGCCCCCAAAGTTGAGGTCGGATTTGTTGTTAACGCAAACCCCGGTCTCTGGACGTGGTCAAGGGATGCGGTAAAGGGGGCGTCACCATGTAACGTGTTCCTTGGGTATGTACCTCGGCATGGGAGTTATGCTACTAACTCGGGGACCAACATCCATAGTTGGTAGAACCAGCTACAAGATTCAACCGAAACCTGGGGTTCTTAGGATATCAGGTACCAATCAGGCCACGAGTCATTCGCCTGTCTGTGCTCCCGAGTGATACTAAATCGGTCATTTCTGCCAGGAAAATACAAATTCAGTAAAAAAAGGGCTGGGTCGCGTACTTGACGGTATCTTTTGAGCCCTTTAGAATCAATTTTTCGTTGAATTACGGATACTAGCTTGTAGAGGAGGCTTAGAAATTATATGAAGCGTTAAAAACGCAATTTCGGCAAAAAATGGACTTGGTCACTTTTGCCATGCAACCCTCAAAATTTAAATTTTTCCCTTGATGGGAAACACAATACATCATGATTATGTCTAGTAGGTACCTACTTACTGCTTCCAAGTACATACTAATCAATAGTATACCTACCATGTAGTGCCTTCTTTTCCCGTTATTAGTACATTATGGTTACTTAGCAGTATTAGTTTATTAGCGTAATAAATCAGGTTTCCTTGATACAACAATTGGAACGTTGCATTCTTTTCGTGTTACATTTTCCCAGATAGACACACACCCCCCAAGCATTAGACATATCCATGTCAATAAACTTGAGATTAAACTCTGTTACAATAGTTGTTCTTACCCAAAGAAATCCCAAAGGTAACAGGTACACACAATATTAATTCTCACGATTGGTAGGTAAACGTTTTATAGTGGTAGGTCACAAAAATAGTATAAATATGTACGTAGGAAATATCACACGTAGGAAAGAACGAGGTTCAATACTGCCCTGTGATGGAAGTTCCTCATCTCCAATGTTTGCAAAAATGGGGTTTTCAAATGACCCCCATTTTTCTGACCAGTAAACGTTTTTTTCTTCTAGTGTAAACGACTTACGTCATTGTTTATTTTGATAAAATTTGAAGGTGAAACGTCTCATCCCGCTTAATATTGAATTGAGGCGATTCTCCTTCAAATTTTTTGCTCCAAACTGCCTCAGATTTTGGTTGAGGTGTTTAATCGGGACTCAAACGGCGTTTCTCGATCAAATATTTACTTAGCTGTTTGGGCTTGAAGTCTTTTTTAACAAAACAACTAGGAATTAATTATTTTGTGAAGGCTTGCATAATCCCTTCGGGTTTTCCCGGGGTTGAAGTGTTTCTCCTTCAAATAACTATAACAACAAATAGTTGTTTTTGTGAAAGTAAACAACCTTTAGGCGAGATGAGGCATTTCTCCTTAACAAAAACCCCAAACAATCGAGCGTAAAATTTGAAAAATCGCCTCAACTGCGAAGAATCGATTGGTTTAATGGAAAAATCGATTTTCTAATTACATGAATTTACATTTGGGTAAATAAGTCAATATGAAGTGCGTACCGGCGAAAAAATGGGGCCACTGGAATGACAGTGGAGGCCGTATTAGACGTTTCCATTGAGAAAGTTTTGAGGCAAATTTCCGCAATATTAAGATTTACAGATGAGGCGTTTCTGTTTCACAGGGCAGAATAGGTAGGTTCTGATAATCTTGGTCGGTTCGTGTTTCTGTCACAAGGGGGGTTAATGGACCCTGTCAGATCGCAGTGAATGTCGACACGACTAATTAAGAGCGTCAATTAGTTCTCTGAAGTCAGTCACAAACCACTTGGCGTTTTTTTTCACTTCCTCTCTCACGACGTTGCCGCCATAGCCTGTAATGAAGAATTTGTCAATTCAGATACACGAGAAACACCTTGAAATGGTTTATCATTTCTGTTTTTGTAATGTCAACATCAAATGTCAAATTTGGTCCAGTAGAAAGACCCAGTAGATGACCGCAACTTGGTTCGTTGATTTTTGAATTATGAGTGTGTTGGGAATTTGCAGATATAAGTTACAATGAGACGTCTGTGGACCTGTTTCTTTACATTTCATCGCGTTTGGAATATTCACACTTCATTTTAGCGAATTGTCGAAGAAAAGGAAGCTATTGTTCTCGGTCTAAAATTTTTAAAACTCGAATTTCCGAAAACATTTCACATTAGCAAAATCCGTTCCAGACCATCCTGAATTCACTACTGAAAGACACCAAAAATCTTAAATTATATCAATAAGTACCTACATAATATCAACTTAAAAATGAGGTGTCACTTGTCAAACTGTTTAATTTTTGGAGTTTATGGGTAATTTCCCACCTCCCCTAATACTCCCCAAAACCCCCCTAAGATTCTGCTCATCTACGAACTTAGCCTTTCGATTGCCAAGACAGTTTAGTTGTGCAAATGTGAACTTTTTATCTCAATTCTATCGTCTGGAATGACACATACATAATCATATAATATAAATTATACGATAAATCTCGATAGAATTGAGATAAAAAGTACAAATTTGAACAACAAATCTGTCATGGCAATCGAAAGGCTAGGTTCGTAGATGAGCAGAGTTCGACCACGTTAGGGCGGTTTTGGGGAGTATTAGAGGGAGGAGTAAGAGGGGAAAACTACCCATTAATTCCAAAAATTGACAAGTAATTCCTTCAAAGAAAGGCCGGGACACATCCCTATACGCAGTAGGTACAAATCGAATGCTGGTCAGCACTATAATATTATGCTCCAATACTGATCAGCACTACAATAATATTATGCTCCAGCGTACCTTCCTCAGGCCTTTAATTTAGAGGTAGCTGAAAAACTGTGATTTGATGGTGATGGTACCTAGTCTGTTGATAGTCATGACCATCCCCTTTTTCGGTAGGTACAGATGACCAATTATTGACCAGATGGTCGAGGAGGGGAGTAATTATTTCAAAGAATGGCCTGGATACCTATACGCAGTACTAATCAGCACCATAATATTATGCTCCAGCGTACCTTCCTCTAAACCACAGGTACCTAGCTGAAATACTGTGATTTTATGGTAGTCTGTTGATAGTCACGACTATTCCCCTTTTCGATATGTCTTTGAACCATAACTATAAAACCTGGAACCGTCATAGCTTTATAAAACCTTGTAAAACCCTTTATTAGAAAACTAGAAAAATTCGATTTCTCACCAATGAAGGCGTCAGCAGGAGGACAAGCTTCCAGGTCCGTGGCGCCGTCGCCGATCATCACCAGGTTGGAGTAGCCGAAATTTCTCTTCAACTCCGCAATCACTTTCCCTTTACCGCCATTGCTGCTCGTCAGCGAGGTTTCGTCAAACCCAGCAAAGTCCCCTGCAAGTTTCAAAATTAAATTCGTCTCCTCCTGGGAAATTATGACATGGAAACCATGGCATGACATGGAAACCAAGACATTGTCTTCAGAATATCGATAGTATACCTGCCAAACCATGTATGTCTCTTTTTTAGAAAATTTTGATCTTTTCTGGTGTAAAATAACGTTCTTGTTCCAATGAAATAAGAACGACCTGCCGCCATCCAATAATATCTTGGGGTTCTTATGCTATCAAACCTTGAGCCAAGTGATTTTTGTTGTCTTCTATAACATTTCAGGAAATGGACATACACGGTTTTCCAGCCGTTATGCAGAAATGCCATTGAATAGTGGGCGAATATTATTGATCCATGCTTTCCACTATTAGGAGGTTTCATTGTATTAATTCAATGTAGTTGGTTTCAGTCATATTTTGAATGCTTCAATGAATTCAAGAGCCTCTCACCGTTGAAGAAGAATTTCATCTTGTTGGCGTAAATGTTCTGAAGAGGAATGTTAAGCTGGAGTGCTACCGGGCTGATGAGACTCCTGAAGCCACCGGATATCAAGTAAACATCTGTCCCCCGCCGGTGGAGAATGCTGATCAACTCCCTGCCAATAATTATTATTATTATAATTATATATAAAAATTGAGATTATATACAAGAGGTTGGCCAAAATATCAATTTAGGAAAATATCAACACGGGAAAGGATAAGAATGGTGGATATGGTTTGGATATTCCAAGGTCAATAGGAAGGGTTCCAATCTTAAAAACCAAACCTTGGAAATTGCAAATGGTGTACGTAGTTGTATACCTACAAATTGAATAGATTTTGGTTTAGAGAAATATAAGCCGTTCAACCGTTGACCAGCCGTTCGCTCAGAATGAGGTGGTCAAAGGTAGAACGGTGGATCTTCAGGCCAATTTTCATACTAGGGAACAGCTGGTTCAAACAAACGCATGTTTCTTGTTCTGAGATATTTGTTTGTAGGTACTTCTTGATAAAACTTTACATTTCAACGAAGGGCTAAGAAACCGAAAGTTGGCTACGGACACGAGTAGTGAAGCCTAGGAGGAGAAAAAACCGACTAATGGTACCGTGTAAGGGCCCGTGTATATGAGTTACCTCTACTACAATACTGAGGGACTTGACTGCAGCCGCCTCCTCGTGGCAAGTCCTGGGTACTGGTTTTCTTTTCGTCAGTTTCAGAATCAGTTTTTGGAACGCGTTGAGGAAACTTGCCAAGAGCTGCTGGAATTGGGTTCTTTCCCTCTCTTTGCCGAACGAAAAGAGGCCTTAGGCTGACACTATAACTATACTACGAGTATAAACAAATGGGCGCTTTGAAAGCCCCCCTGGACCCCGCGGTTGCTACCTATTTCACGCCTACGGCGTCAATTATAAAAAAATGGAACCTTTTTTTAACCAATTTTAGTGCAGAACCTTTAGTCGTAGGAAGGTATAGGTATAGAAATACTTAAGCCTATCAATGAAAACCTACTAAATCATTAACAACAAAAATTAAGCCCACTTATCAACCACTGGAAAAATGCCCATCTCTAGGGAAAAGTATTTCCGTGAATTATCATCCCTTAACAATCGTTCAACACTCGTTGGAATGCTCTGAATGTATGCAAAGTGACTGAGTCTGATAAAAAGTTCATGCAGGTGTATTCCTCTGAAAATATCGAGTTGTAGGTTAAAAATACAGGTGGGTACCTACATTTGTAATAACTCGAATTAAGCAAATAACAGCTTTCTAGGTTGACTAGGATTAAAGATAGCCCCTGAGCTCAGTCAGCTGATCAGGTGCACTGTCGTCAGATTTCAGATGCCTCATAGAACCTACCATTCAAATATCAGCTTTCTAGGTTGACTAGGACAGGAGATAGCCTCTGACCATTTTGGCAAGTTAGCTCACGGCTAAACCATGCTCCATGTTAAAATGGTTATCTATTGTCTAATATTATTAGACAATCCACGGATATGTACTTCCAACTTATCGCCTACCCACCCCATCCTGGCCAGAGCCTCCACTCAGAGAGGACCATCTAGTCACCTGTCGAATGAATGCACAATATTTTACCTCATTAGGTACTCAAATCATTTGTGGCTCACTAACCACACTTCCACTTGAAATGTACCAACGCGGATACAGTCCTGAGTCTTTTTAGTTGGGAAGGAAACTTTGTGCTTGCCAAGTGCTCGGAGTAAATTAGTAACTTTTGGTAAATGAACCCACAGATATTACAGAACTCTTTCCATCCTGAATACGTACTTGATATGATGAGAAAGTGTGGGCGGATGAGATCGTATGAATTCTTGAATATGATTCATTGTCGGCTTGATGATTCCCAGACGCATCGATAGCGACTCTCTGAAGCTCATGGCCCCGCCCATTGCTTTCTTGGTGCTAGAAATAAGGAGCAAAATTTGAAAATCTGTAAGACCAACTAATATCAATTGATTTTACGACCCAATCAAGTAATTTCTTCCGTTGGGTTAAACATTATCAGTGTAAGTGATTTGTTATTAATGAACCCGTCGAAATGAACCACATCAACCATAATTCTTCATAACACACAATTTTGGACGATTTATTCTAAATAGAATTATGAATCAATTTGCTCGTTTTGTGAAGTAATTGCATTGGATTCGATGGTGCGAGTAGATAGTTCACAGTAGATTGGAGTTTCATCGACTGAAATAGCAAAAATAACAAGTGTTACGTCCCTAACAAAAACCCAATGCAAAATTATACAATTTTTTTCAACACTAGAAATCATTGTAATTTCTCTTGGTGGTCCTGAATAACAGGTATATAAGTTTGTGACGGTTTCGAGGCTGTGCATTGACGCACAGCCTAAAAACCGCGAAATTCGTCTCTGTAGATCCTTTAGGCCAGTGGGGGATTCAAGGAGGAGGGGGCTCAAGGAAGACATGACACCCCCCCCCCTCACCAGTGAGCCCAAAATCTGCTATATTATAGTAGTTGTCTAGGAGGCAAGCCTTAATGCCCAATAGCCACAGACGTTTCGGCAGGATGTCTCAATTTTCAAGATAGTGACACCTCCCAAATTTCGAGGGGTTGCTAGATAGGTTGAGTTCGATCATGGACGACTTTGGCGTGTAAAAAGTCTTTTATATATTAAAAAAAAGAAAAAAAAGCAAAATCACCCCCAAAAAGATTGATATGGCCATGTACAACAGTGGCGTAGCGGGGGGGGGGGCTCAAGGTGTCCGGAATTCAACCCCCCCCCCCCCCGGAAATACTAATACATATTAAAATATATTGAAGAATGATGAAGTGTTAAAATTAGTTTAAAACTCTTGTTTGTCGAAAACTTTCCGGGGGGGGGGGGGGAGGACTCCGGACCACCCTGCTTTTGGAACCCCCTCCTCCCCCCACCACCACCCACACGAAATTCCCGGCTATGTTACTGATGTTGTAAGCACAAGTTATTGTCAGTGATTACCTAAACCCTCTATCTGCAATAGAAAGAATTAAATCGGTAAAAAACTTAGATCAGGTTATGACCCTCATGACCCCCTCCTCAAACTCAAAGTCTAGATCTGCCACTGCTGTAGGCAGAATAATAGTTAAGTAATAATACTGATTATCATGAATTCCTGAACTACAAATTATTAATTACAATAATTTACCATTTCCTAATCACACGTTCGTTTTCTTTCAGACGGTTCAGCTTGATCGGGGAGTCGTCATCGGAATCTTGGGAAGAGCCATCAGCAAGGCGTGATCTACAGTCCTGACAACTGCGAGGCATCCGAAGATGGGAAACGACACATCCTGTTTCTCCATGTGTTCAGGAGTTCAAAAAGAAGATGAACCAACTACGACATTTTGATTTAGAAGTGGTAAATTATTGTAATTCATAATTTGTAGTAAGGCATCCCTGATAATCATCAATAATGCCAAACTATTCTTTTGCCTACAGGATCTACTGAGAAGAACTAAACTGTGAAATGACGGCTGTCACAATCCCCTTTTAATGTAATGACTCATTTAATTAGTTATAAATGCTTTGCTATAATGAACGACTGTCGTAATCATTTTCCTCACCTGTACCTACTTCTGTTATGTGATCGTCTAGTACCTGATTGCTCGGGTACTATAGGTACGAGTAACTACGTAATCAGATCTTGACAAAATAATTTTGAGTTTATTACATCAAATGTAAAAGTAAAAGTAAATGTAAAAGTAAAAGTAAAAGTAAATTTTACTTTTACTTGAAAAAATTCGAAAAAGTGAAAAGATTTGAGTTCAGACAAAGTTTCCTGCGTTGGGCTGCCTTAGCTGAAATTCGGTTCTATGAACAGCACTGGAGTTAGCGAATTTTAAATTTCAAGGAGCATCCGATTTAAACGTTAAATTTCTTACCACTTTGGTCCTTCGACATTTTTCAATCGGAGCAGTCATTTTCAACCTAAAGGTTAGAAGTTTAGGGTTGTCAACTTTTTAGCGAAGTCGATGAAAATTCCCTATATTTGACGGGCGATTGCGAATGAACGACCGATTTCAAACTTTGTCACACCATTTGGCGCAGAATTTGATGTTTTTTGGAAAAGAACGGATTGATATCTTCTTCAGGGTACGTACTTTTCGAGTTAAACGCGGTAAACTGAAGAAAGAAAGTGAAAATTTAGCGGTTTTTAGGCTCTCGTATCTGAGGCACAACCTAGAAACCGTCGCAAACTCATGTACCTACCCAATATTCAGGACCCCCAAGAGGGATTGAAACAATTGCCAGCTCTCGAGGTATTTTTGGAAGGGAGAGCCCTTTTTTGCACTAACGTTTCTGGGCTGAAGCCCCGATGTTACTGTATTTCCTTCATAATCACGAATGTTTGTCGTAGGTATGTGAATCATAATTTTGGGTTGACCTCCCAGGCTACTATTTAGATCAACTTACAGGGCAGCTACTTCATCTCCTTTCCCGCAGAATTTGGCCAATTCGTCGATCCCTTCTTCCCTGATGACGGTCGAGTCGACGTCGAAACACACAGCGTCCGCATTCTTCCAAAGTTGTCGGGGGTCCATGTTACGGAACTAGGAAATCAACCAGAAAACAAAAGGTCAAGTATTTCCTAGTCTCAACATATTACGTTTGTATTCCCCCACCTACATAGAGGTACCGAAATCATTGCTCACACCATTGGCAGGTGTTTTTTTTTCTGACGAAAGGGAGTTGTAAGTTAGAAGAAGATCATAATTATCTTCTTCTATTATAATCAGCTTTTGTAATGAAATGGTTATAAAAATGTTATTAGGGCGTGGTCGCTGACCTTTCATAAAGTCAACATGTTAAGTTTGTATTCCCTACACCGTATTAATATTTTCAGTGGTCAGTAGTAAGTAGACTGATTATGTTGACTGATTATTTTTTTATTTGTATTACTTCTGAAGTAGGTAGTCCTGTAAGATGTGTGATAATAGCTTGTAAGAGTTTTATATACTAATGCCTTAGTAATACTTTTTTAAATAATTATTTACCGAAAGTTATTGTAAAATGTTGAATACTGTGATTCGATATTGATATTATCATTCCTACATACTTCCCTGGTTACTAAGAGTTGCCATTTGATATTGTTACAACATCTATTATAGAACCGTTAGTTGTTCTACATTCTGGTTCTAAACTGATATTTAGAGGTTTTTCTGTGTTATTTGCATTTTATTAGCCGTTAAAGAACCTTGGAGTGAAGAGAAGATTAATCTTTTTATGTGTTTAATTGTATTTTGCTCAAGCAACGTGATGTTCTAAATTAAAAACACTTTGTTTAACACGCGTGTTTTCATTCTCCCATCAGTTCAACATGGAATTGGGCTAGACCCGGCGGAAAAGTTTTAAAACTGATCTTATGAAAAACTGATTGAAGCTAGCGGATTACAAATTTGGGGCGTTGATTGAGGATAGTTTGAAGAACAGATGATACAAATTTGAGGGAAATCGATGGGAAATTGAGGATTTGATGAGGGTTCAAAGTGAAACTAATGCAATCCTAGGCTCCACTTACCCCGGTGTAGGTACCTTACTCATTGCTCTCTCCATTGGCAGGTGTTTTTTTATTTTTTCTAACGAAAGGGATTTGTGAGTTAGAAGAAAGTAATTATAATCAGGTTTTGTAATGAAATGGTTATAAAAATGTTATTAGGGTGTGGTCGCTGACCTTTCATAAAGGAGGTTGGAACAGTCGATAACGGATAAAAGGGGTGGGGCGTGAGAGCCATATCATTCATCACGTAGATACAAATGGGTAAGCTGTAAACACCGAAAAAACGAAGCCGCTTGAACATAATATCTGATTACTTAATCGGTAATAAATATGTCAATGCAATCGTAGGAAAAAATGTGCAATCAACACTTACAACAGGATGACACCAACTCGACGAGGGTCGTTTAAAGCATACAGAAAATTCCTCCTACGGAATGACGATTGACAACGTTGTTATTCATTATTTTTCTTTAAATACGAGTAACTCCAACTACTAAACTAGAAAAGTCAATCCAAAATGTTTGTCGTTACGTTATTGATGTGGACTTTTTACGCCTGAAAAACATTCCATTGAATTCAATGAATGTCGAGGTGATAAGATCCTCCACTGAAGTTAAATAAATATCTAGCAATGAATGTGTAGAAAGGACGAATGTTTCAAGAGAAACCAGATATAAGAAGTAGAAATTCTGGAATTCTACAAGGAGTGCCAAATCAGGAGTTATCAAATGCCGATAAGAGTGTGCATCATGAAGGTATGTAAACAAGGGGTACCTATCGAGCGAGCATCGCGTAGTTATATCCTATTGGGAATTAGAAAAGGTTTGTGTTCAGGCGCTGTCATTGCTATAAAATAGGTATAAGTAGGTATAGGTAGTTTAAAACTTCACACTTCGACCTACTCATCAATGGATTCACACATCTCTATGCAGCACAAAATTGAAGTTAGGTGAAGAAGATTTCGTGAAGTACCGTGAGTAGATTGGTTTGTTTCTACTTTTGGTTCAATAATGACACATTAGATTCTAATGATTAGAATCGCCAAAGAAAAAAAAATCCCCCCCCCCCCACATTTTCTGGTTTAGTTTACGTTTCAAGATACGTAGATTCCAAACATCAAATAAAAAACTAATTTTATTAATACACACAAATTACCTATTATTATCAAGTGGTAAATTATTATTGATTGTTAATGATTAATAATTATTGTTATTTATTATTAATTATTAACAACAACTAGTACGTCAGAGCCTATGACGCACGAGCGTATGACGTAAGACGGCTGGCAGGAGGCCAACAAGTACGTCAGAGCCTATGACGCACGAGCATATGACGTAAGACGGCTGGCAGGAGGCCAACAAGTACGTCAGAGCCTATGACGCACGAGCGTATGACGTAAGACGGCTGGCAGGAGGCCAACAAGTACGTCAGAGCCTATGACGCACGAGCATATGACGTAAGACGGCTGGCAGGAGGCCAACAAGTACGTCAGAGCCTATGACGCACGAGCGTATGACGTAAGACCGCTGGCAGGAGGCCTACTAGTGCGTCAGAGCCTATGACGCACGAGCGTATGACGTAAGACGGCTGGCAGGTGGCCAACAAGTACGTCAGAGCCTATGACGCACGAGCGTATGACGTAAGACGGCTGGCAGGAGGTCAACAAAAACGTCAGAGCCTATGACGCACGACCGTATGACGTAAGACGGCTGGCAGGAGGCCAACAAGTACGTTAGAGCCTATGACGCACGAGCGTATGACGTAAGAGGGCTGGCAGGAGGCCAACAAGTACGTCAGAGCCTATGACGCACGAGCGTATGACGTAAGACGGCTGGCAGGAGGCTAACAAGTACGTCAGAGCCTATGACGCACGAGCATATGACGTAAGACGGCTGGCAGGAGGCCAACAAGTACGTCAGAGCCTATGACGCACGAGCATATGACGTAAGACGGCTGGCAGGAGGTCAACAAGTACGTCAGAGCCTATGACGCACGAGCATATGACGTAAGACGGCTGGCAGGTGGCCAACAAGTACGTCAGAGCCTATGACGCACGAGCGTATGACGTAAGACGGCTGGCAGGAGGTCAACAAAAACGTCAGAGCCTATGACGCACGAACGTATGACGTAAGACGGCTGGCAGGAGGCCAACAAGTACGTCAGAGCCTATGACGCACGAGCATATGACGTAAGACGGCTGGCAGGAGGCCAACAAGTACGTCAGAGCCTATGACGCACGAGCATATGACGTAAGACGGCTGGCATAATTATTATGATTAATCAACTCAATATCTGAAAGCCAAGTGCTACTCGAATCCGTTTTCAAAGTTTCAAAGATCATTGAGGGGTTGGTGGGAAAATTTCGTAAATTTAGTACATCGCATAACACGAGTGCATTCAAAGTGTTCCCGTTTGAGAACGGGATGATATATCGCAATTCTGATCCAACCATCGTGTTCAGCGCAAACAAAACTTTAAAAATGAGGTGTCACTTGCCAGACTGTATCATTTTTGGAATTTATGGTTAATTTTTCCCCCCTTAAAACTCCCCTAAACCACCACCCGGATGGCCACTCTAAGTTGGCGAGTTTTTTTTTGGGGGGGGGGGGGATTACCCCACCATTTCCAAAAGGGTTTTTGACTGAATTGCGATATCCTATTCCATTCTTAACTGGAGCAATTTTAAGATGAAGTGGTTGTTACTTGAGATGTTCTTCAATGGAGACATTTTACATAAAACCAGTTATTTCTTCGAAAATTCGCTCTTATAGCCCAAAATGAAACAGTCTGCAAGTGACACCTCATTTTAAAGTTTTTTTTTTAAGCTGAAAACGATGGTGAAATCAGAATCTTATTCCGTTCTCAAACTGCAGCACTTTGAAGATGAAGAAACGTGGTTGTTACTCAAGGTTCATCTAATAACGGAATGAGATATCGCAATTCTGACTTTACCATCGTGTTCAGCGTTGAAAAACCTATAAACTGAGGGGTTACTCGGCAAAAAAGGAGACAAAATTTGTTATAAAATCATTTAAAGGGAGAATTTTACATTAAACCAGTCATTTCTTCGAAAATTCGCTCTTACAGCCATGCTGCATGACTGCGGTTGTTTTTCAATTTGTTATTGTCATAACCAGCCAACGTAGTATCGCCAACACGTAATAGCTTATAATACTGTTACGATTAATCTACTTGTCGAGATAACTCCGTCCAAGGTAAACCGGTCAGGCGAGTCAGATAGGAACAAGTGACGTCACTCAGACGTCAACGTCAAATCTCTTTTAAGATGTTAAACTGAGCGTGTACCCACAATCGCCCTTGCGCATTGGAGAAGTATCGACGAAATTGCCATTTAATTTAAACGCAAAGTGCCACCCTAATCCAACCGAGAACTCGAGGGGGAATCGTCCGATTCTCTGAACTAGTCGCCTGCTAGCGAAACGTTTTCATTTTTGAATTTTGAAGTGCCGATACACCGCTATTTTCAATCGTTTTCAACTGTAATAAGACACCTGGCACCATCTTTTTTATTATTTTATTATGTACGTATAATATAGGTACATAATATATTAGGTATGTACCTATATTTTATTTTTTCTCATTTACCTACACTTCTGTTTCTACTAATTAATGTAAGTAGGTACCTACTAAACATAGAGCAAGTAGTTTTTCTCCAGTAATTTTTTTGTTAGATCCGAGGAGGACCCAAGTGGTCACTTTGTAATGTTGCTGCCAATAAATAAATAAATGTTCTTTATCTACGTCATTCGTGTATCACTATTCTCTCGAACCTGGTGGTGAACTGTAGCGGATCTAAGGGCCCAAGGTAGGTATGGCTAACACGGTTATTTCTTGGTAATAGGTTATCGAGTAACAGCGACCGTTTGGTAATAGGTTGTGGTATTATGTTATTTTGGTAATAGGGTGGCGGTGACCTATTACCCGACGGTCGCAGTTACTCGAAACTAACTCAATACTCACTAAAATAACTTGTCAGCAGTTATGATCGCACACCTTTCATGCATTCGTTTTCCGTAACCTATTACCTGGTATTATCTGGAATAGTCCCAGCCAACCTATTACCACGGAATCCCGAATGACCGGCGACAAAGAGGCCCTCAAAGGCCTTTCGTCCCATGATCTCAAAACAGTTATTCCAGTAATAGGTTATCTGGTATTAGGTTACTAGACAGTATTAGGTTATTTGAAGTGGTTACGTTAAATATTCCCCACCCCTACGCAAAGGGGGTCCAAGCCTTTCCCCCCTCCCCTCAATCGTACGATACAAATATCAAAACTTTTGCAATTCACTCGTACACTCGTATTGCATAACTATAGTAATTGAGCTGAATTTATATTTAAGCAGCCAAAATGTGGAATTTCACCGTAATTTATTTAACATTTTAAGGGGAGAACCCTCACCTGCCCAACCAGACCCCTCACAGCATACCCCCCCCCCCCCCCCCCCCCAGAAGTATCTAGATCCGCTACTGGTGGTGACTGTTACGCTTCAACTGTTACGTCGCTGTATCCGGTGGTACCAGGGCCAGCGCATGTGCACAAGCTTCTTGGCACCTGTTGATGCATCCCCTAACAAAACAAATAACCCCCCCCCCCCTCATTTCCCATTGGAAAGCCTAATTTTCCGTTAGAGGCCTTTTGTCCTCATTGTGGAGACTAGCGTTGACCATCGAATTTTGAAGATTTGCCATTTCACCAAGAGTTGGTCATTACAGGAATCGAAGTGCCTTTGGATATATTTATAAGGCAAGAAATGCGTTTTTTGTGTCTTCTGTAGAATGAGGGAGAAATGATCATTTTAAATGTAAAATGATCATTTTACAGGGGACACAAAAAACGCATTTCTTGCCTCATGAATATAAGCAAAGGCACTTCGACTCCTGTAAAGACTAACTAAACGTTACAAGTTTCATCTAACAACAAAATTCTGCTAAAATTACATAACATTCAATTTTTGGCTGAGAAGTTGTTTGAAATCTCGGTTGTGATAGGGTATCGCTTAGATTATAATCTCTTACCCCTCCAACATCAACCTGATTATGAAATAAAATTTAAAATACCACAGGTAAATGAAAAGAGTAAGTACCACATATAACTCAGCCACACACAAACAAATTCTTTTTCCACCAACGACACCTACCAAACTCCTTAGTTTGAATCAGAATCTGGCGTCTGTTGACCTTCGACCTTCGTTCACGTTCGAGGTCATTTCAAGGTCAAATTTGATGAAAACTGCCTGAAATGACCTTGAACGTTACCTGATGAAGTAAACCTTCGACCCCAGATTCGGATTCAGCGACCAAAAAAAAGAAAAAAACCTAAACATTTTGGTAAGTTTCAGTGTTTTTTTTTTTTTTTTTGTTTTTTTTTCGTGTGTGTGTGTGTGTGTGGTTGTGTGACATTTGAACAAAATAATGAATTGAAATTCCAATAATAAATAATATTTATAAATACGTACCTATACTGTTTTGCTATAGGTACCGTTTTGAAGAACAAGGTTTATTTTTATTTACAATCAACATGTTCATTAAAGCATTTTGTAATTGAAAATATTGTTAAGATACTAAGTTTGAGAATTTTTGTAATGTTCGAATTTGAAATGGAAAGTTCTGAAATTGTTTTGGGAAATTCTGAATTTAGTTTAGGAAATTCTCAATTTGGTCTGAATCTGTCAAGTGAAACCTACGTAATATGTAAATATTATTTAAATATGATTTTTGGCGTCTTTTGGCAGTGAATTCTAGATGGTCTAAAACGTATTTTGGTACTTATTAAAATTTTTCGGAATTTTGAGTTTTTGAAAATTTTAGACCGGGTTTTCTTCGATAGAATCGTTTGAGTTACGTCAAAGTAGCTTTTGAGGACAATCACATTCTAAGTTACAGTTCGATACTCGAAGTTACTCACGTTACTTGAGGCGTGACAAATCAGCTGTGAACCGGTCCGTTGGCGGAACTAGAAGCAGCCTCGTGGCATCACTACGATCGCGCGACACCGTACAATTCCAAGGGTGGATTGATAAAAACCGCGGAATTACGGCGAATGAATGACGGTTGGGAAAGACGGCGGGAGACGGCGGGAGGGTTGACAAGGGGAGACGAGGAGACGGTTCAGACGCGGAAGATGAACTGATTGGTTGGTCCCCTCGGCGCGTGGAGCTGTGACGAGTCTCGAGATCGGTGGGCGGCTCGACGGGCGACGGAGCCACCTGGCGAGTCTCCGAGGAAACTCCCCGAATAGCGGTTCGCTGAGAGAAACTCTACGAATTCAATTAGGGGTGGACCGCTCCGGTGGGTAACGATCCGAGGATCGGATCCTCAGGGGGATCGGAACGGAACGGTACCATAGATCTATATAATATCTATGAACGGTACCCGCTATCTATATTATCTATATATCTATCCATATTATGGATCTATGAACGGTACCCGCTCCTGTCTTTACCGATCCACACGGATCGGATCCAAGCGAAATTGGTACCTCGTAGATTCTTGGAACAAGAGGTTGGAGATTGTTATCGGTCACTAGCTGTCGCAGAACTCGGGGTGTGTCCATCTACCTCTGCCACCTGTCCCGGACGGGCAGAACTCGGGATGGATTCATCTGCCACTCTCACCTGTCACTTTACCGATTATACCTCTTACATGTCCCTTTACAAACCCTTATAATCTTAAATACCAAAAATAATATTCATCTGTCTCACGGGAAGGAAGAATTTAAGATTTTGCTATTTCGGCACTCCTATGCATGGGATCCGGAAGTGAACCCCCCTATGTCCTTCCCCGGCCACAGAAACATTTGAATACGGGAGAAGGGTTTTCGATCCATTGAGCCGTTTTTCCGTGATTGAATGGCAGACAAACAGACAGACACCAAATTCAAAATCGGCATGGTTCGACTCCATTTCACGCTAAACGAATAGGTAACTGTAGAGAAATTTTTCGAAAATACCCAAGGAACACGAAAATCATCTCTAAATTTAGTTACCTATGTATAGATTCCTACTAATATGTTGAACCACTAGCTGTGTTGAACCTACCATAGGTACATACCTATTCTCGGATATTATAAAGGTGCCTACTAAGAAATTTCTTTTCTTTTCTTTCTGTCTCAACTTGCGAGTCAAACTCCAGAGGAAACAGCGTTATAACGTTCGATATTTCCAAAGTATCGATACCAGTACTAATTTAAGTTCTTGGTTAGACATATTCGATACTACTCGAATATCGAATGAAAAGTATCGATATACATGAGTACTCGCAAAAACTACTCATTAGAATGCAGTGTTATTTACTCGGTTTCTTGTTTGTAAAATTGTTTAAACTATACCTATTAAATAGTTGAACAACCTAAACAAATTTTGTTTAAACAAATTAAATTTGGATGATGAGCTAGAGTCTTGAAATTTTAAACATGGGTCGAGGATTGATGACAATGTAATATTCACTTGGTTTGTTGTCTGTAAAATTGTTTAAACAATACCTATTTGTTTAAACAAATAAAATTTGGATGAAATTTTAAACAGGGCTTAAGGATGGTCGACAATGCAATATTCAGTAGGGTTCTTGTCTGTAGAAATGTTTGTACAATACCTATTTGTTTAAACAAATTAAATTTGGATGATGAGCTACAGTTCTATCATTTCGTGAATTAGAGAGAAGGAGGATCGGAACAAAGAAGACAACAAACTGCCGTGTCAAGAATTAGCAGAGTTGTTTAATTTGATTTTTTGAATCTACGTATCTTGAAACGTAAACCAAAAAATTTTGAGGGGGGGTTAATGGTTCATTATCAATTCGGTAGTTGAGTATTTCTTTCGATACGGACCAAAAGTATCGATACGATTGCTCATATTCAAATCATGAGAA
Organism: Stenodema calcarata; assembly: GCA_963920205.1. Taxonomy (NCBI): domain Eukaryota; kingdom Metazoa; phylum Arthropoda; class Insecta; order Hemiptera; family Miridae; genus Stenodema; species Stenodema calcarata. The sequence goes on along the minus strand of OY986056.1, from coordinate 3,391,404 downwards.
TGGATACCATAAATACTTGTTATCGAAAGGAAATATTTGATACATTACCGGTATCGATCGGTATCGAACGTCCCTACACAGCGTGGAGTTTTAGTAGGAAACAAGAGAGAGAGTAGCGAACATTCTGTAGGACCTGGTAGCATGCCTTAGCACATAATTTTATTAGTAGCTCAGATACTGCGGTGGGTTTCGTTCGGTATTTCGTCGCCATGTCTAAGCGAGCTCTGGACATTCCGATGTGGAGCCATTTTGAGGCAAAGGGAGAGTAACAGAAAGCCAAAGAAAATTATCAAAAACAAGCGAATAGTTCAAATTAGAATTTAAAAATTTCTTAAAACTGGAATTTTTATTTGAAACCCTGCAATTTCTTGACACAACGGTTTATTATCTTCTTTGTGCAGATTTCCCTTCTGTCTAGATCACTAAATGGTAGATGGACTATTATTAATAATAATAGTCAATCTACCATTTAGTGATCTATAATTATTAATAATTAGAGATAATTCAATTAATGATCTAATAATTATCTGATAACCATTTAATGATCTAATAATTATTAATAATGAAAAATGGTTTTCAGAAAAAGTTATTGAAAACCTAAATTGATTGAAAAATGCTATTATACATGCCTCTACCTACTATAAATACTGTTTTCTTGGAATTTAGTTAAATATTTTATTGATTAATTTCCTACTTGTTTGACCCTGCGGAAAAATGGAAACTTCATTGTAGCCTGCTGAGGAGACTGAGGAAGTAGCTGAGTGCGAACGGGAGAAATACAGCGGAACGATTCAAGAACGGATCCAGAACGGATACGGTTACCTCTGGTCTGGGGGGAAAACCTGACTCGGGACCGGATCGTAACGGAAAAAATACCCGATCTCACCCTGGATCGTTCCGATCCATGAAATCGGTGGAACGGCCCATCACTAAATTCAATACTATAAAGCCCCGTCCACACCGGAGAATTTTTGGCGAGCCGAGCATTCAAAAACAATAGGACGAATGCTCGCATAGTGTGGACGCATTCGCAAGCATTTTTGAACGCTCGTTCTTGCTCGGGGATGTTCCCACTTGGAGTCGGTACTTCCGCGAACATCAAAGTGTGTTCGAGGTAGAGATGGGCGATCCGCTCATGAGTTAGTAAAAACTCTGCAAATTCTTGACACAACGGTTCATTATCTTCTTTGTACAGATCACCCTTCTGTCTAGATCACTAGGTCTAAATGTCTAGATCCTAAATGTTAGATTAATTATTATTATCAATTATCACTCATTATTAACAATTTTATCAAGTACCTAGTGAAAATTATTATAATTTATTGTTAGGTATTAATCATTCGTATTTATTATTAATAATAATTATTATTAATTATGATTAACTAATACGATATAATTCTGGGGTTTTTAATACTACGTCGGTAATAAAGTTTCTATAAAAGAAGTACCTACCAACAAACATTCGAAATTACCTTCATTTCCGTAGCACGAAACGCACCTCAGAACAAAAAACTCGCCACTATATCACTTAAGCCATATGATGTTCCAAAGAACTTGTTAGTATGAAAATGGACCTGTATTTCAACAGTTTGAGTCACGATCGTGTTGTGAGGCACAATCTTTGAGCCGTCATTGTGAACGAACGGCTGGTCGTACAAAGCTGCGGATGGTCTTAAAAAATTCTACGGAACAAACTCTATCTAAATATGAAATAAAAAACATACCGTTGGATGGGAATTTTCCGAGATATGAAATTTTCAAAATTTCAAAATTCGTTTTGAACCCCTTCCCCTTGACCTAGGGTTATGAAAAGTTTCGAGGACCATTGTGGGGTTGGTCGAAACCCATAAAAAAAATTTCGTAATTTTAACTCAACGCTAACTGGGCAAAGTGGCGCGGACGGCGTACGGCGGACGGACGGATTTTTTTTTATTCGATTTTCTGAATCTACGTATCTTGAAACGTAAACCAACAAATTTTGAGGGGGGGTTAAAAAAATTTTTTCTTTGGGCGATTCCAATGGTTCATTATCGAAGATAATAAACCAAAAAGCATAGATCTATACTGCCGTCCTAAGAAAGAAAGTCCTAACTCCATTTTTGAGCTTTTAGAGGTTAACACATGTTCCTATAGATTTTAACGAGACTTTACCGATTGGACTAGGCTAGAAAGCCCTATCACGATCAGATGTGATTGAAAATCAACGTTGTTAAGGCAGTTCTAGCTTCAGCGGTACAGAAAATACTCAGCAGTTAAAAAAACCTCGTTTTCCTCAAAACTATCGAAACGGAGATAGGACTTTCTTCCTTATGACGGCAGTATATACCTCTATAAAATATAGATATAGGTAGGTATATATGAACTTGAATGCACGAACAGGAGGATGAAAATTATAAAAAATTATAGAAAACACTTACTACATTTGGAAAAAGTGGAAATTTTCGCTGTACAGCGTCGTCAGCCCGAGAAGAAATCATAGGTAGGTATATAGGTATATATAGCATTTACAGATTTAATTCAACCTTTTACAGATTTATTTCAACCTTTTACAAATTCAATTCAACCTTTTACAGATTTATTTAACAATTACACATGTAAAACAATTGTGTGTGGTTTATGCAACTGTAAATAAATAAAATAAAATAAAAAATAAATTTCAACCTTTTACAAATTCATTTAAACCTTTGACAAATTCAATTCAACCTTTTACAAATTCTATTCAACTTTTTACAAATTCTATTCAACTCTCCACCAGAGGGGATGGATATGGAAAGTAGCTGATTGATTAGGATTATAAGTAGTAGGGTACACGTAGGTGGGTATGTAGGTAGGTAGGTAGGTACGTACATAGCCGTCATAGGTACGTCATAGGTACTACCTACATGACCTTAGCGTCTTGCCAATTCAATGAATACTTTCTCATTAGTCGCTCTGTATCGCTGTTTACGATTTTTTTTTTTTTTTTCATAACTCATAATTATGAGTGTTAGCGATTCCGATTCAGACTCTTTTGTTGTTAGAAGAAGACGCAGGAGACGAGATATATATCTGTTTTGTACTTTGAAAGTAGGTATGCTTTTTGCCGAATTCAATTTGATGCCTGATTTTGACGCAGCTTCCTTGACAGTAAATCCATCGTCATGTAGCTTCACAAAAAACTCGTTTTTTTCGACAGATATGAACTCGTATTTCCCACGTCTTCTTTTATAGTAGTATTGCGTCGAGCGGCACTAGATGGAAGTTGTCCGAATCAGGATCACTCTCTATCTGAAGTCTCCTGCGTCTTCTTCTAACACTCATAATTATGAGTTATGAAAAAAAAAAAAAAATGTAAACAGCGATACAGAGCGACTAATGAGAAAGTATACATTGAATTGGCAAGGCGCTGAGGTCATGTAGGTAGGTACTATGTACGTACCTACCTACCTACCTACTTACGCACCTACGTACGTACACGTGTAGCCTACTACTTATAATCCTAATCAATCAGCTACTTTCCATATCCATCCCCTCTGGTGGAGAGTTGAATAGAATTTGTAAAAAGTTGAATAGAATTTGTAAAAGGTTGAATTGGATTTGTAAAAGGTTTAAATGAATTTGTAAAAGGTTGAATTTGTAAAAAGTTGAATAGAATTTGTAAAAGGTTGAATTGGATTTGTAAAAGGTTTAAATGAATTTGTAAAAGGTTGAATTGAATTTGTAAAAGGTTGAAATAAATCTGTAAAAGGTTGAATTAAATCTGTAGATGCGAACGATGACTCACGAAAAAAGAGCGGTAGCTCTTCATCCTTCTATGACGAACCGAGTGGGATCGGGATCGTTCGATCACCGCCGGCTCTGGCTCTCCCCTCGGAGTTTTGGAAGGTTGGGGGGGGGGGGATCGGATCAGGTCCTAGCACCGCTCCAAGTGATCAACGATCTGATCCAATTGAACGGTGAGCGGGATCGCTGGGATCGTTCGGACAATCGGGATCGTTCGATCACCGCCGGCTCTGGCTCTCCCCTCGGAGTGTTGGAAGGGGGGGGGGGGAGGGAGTGGCGGGGGGGGGGATCGGATCAGCTCCAAGTGATCAACGATCTGAGCGGTGAGCGGGATCGATGGGATCGTTCGGACAATCGGGATCGTTCGATCACCGCCGGCTCTGGCTCTCCCCTCGGAGTGTTTGATTGGTTGATTGATTGATTGACTTGTTTATTCACAATCTGTACAAAATGTTAGGGCTATATAGCCCTCTCTTCCACACTGCACAGAAACTAAATGGTAATTTTTCTTACAAGTCAGGTACTTACTTAAAATAAATTACATAATGATTCTTCTTTTCTAAAATTATAATTACACTAGTTCTATTTTAATCTGGTTCCAAAAGTATCCTAGGTTTTTTGTTTTATTTTTAGCTGTATTTTTGCAGTAGCATGTCGGTAATAGCAGTTTTAAACGTTTTCAGTGAATGGTTTGTGTTGAAGTGATGTTGATGCTCATTAAAAAATTTTATTCCTTGAACTATAAATGCCCCGGCGTAGAAAGATGTATTGCATTTAGGTATTTCAATTAATTTGTCGGCATTACGGGTATTTTTCGTATGCACCGCATCCCGTCGAACAAGTTGTTCGGCGAGATACGGCGGCTTACCAAATTTTACAAGTTTGAACATTAGAGTAGCTATGGAGAGTTGCAGTCGTTCTTCTATTTTTAACCATTTAAGCTTTTTGTAATATGGGGTTACGTGATCGTCGTATTTTAAATTGAAAATAAACCTCAGAGCAGCATTTTGTGCTCGTTGCAATATTACTTTTTTCTCTTTAGATAGGTCACAGTAAGCTAACTTCGCGTAGTCAAAAACGGGGAAAATTAGTGATTGCACGAGTTGCGCTTTCACGTGTTGAGGGAAACCGCTAGCTATATTCTTTAGTTGGTAAAGGCTGCCAAAAACTTTACCCGTCAAACTTGTTATTTGAGGCCCCCAGTCCATTGTATTATCAATTAAAATTCCAAGGCTCTTAACAACTTCTTCTTTCCCTATACAATAATTACCTAATTTTATTTCATCTGTTAATACTAATTCTCTTAGCTGGGTTGCACGTCGTCTTGAACTCAACATTATGAAATTACATTTTTTAGGGTTTACGCTAAGCCCATGCTCTTCACACCACGCCAATATTCCTTGCAAATCTACATTCACCTTCCTGATCGCGTCATTTAAATTTTCAACAGTTGACTCTAAATAAATTTGCAGGTCATCAGCATAAAAATGGTGTTCACAAAATAGTAAATTTTCCGGAAGAGTACTAAGATACATAGAAAAAATAGTTGAAGATAATACAGACCCTTGTGGAGTTCCTTTGACTAATTCAAGTTTTTTTGATCGCACTCCTCCGATTTCTACACACTGCTGTCTACTCGTTAAAAAAGACTTAAACCATTTAACAGCTTCTGTACTAAAATTAAAATGTTCTAACATCGCTAATAACACGTCATGCCTAACATTGTCATACGCTCTGGACATGTCTATTTGCACTAATATGGTTATTTTTCCTTCGTCCATATACCTCCTAAACTCATCACATACACTTACTAACGCTGTTTCCGTGCTAAAGCCTTTCCTATAAGCTGACTGCTTCTCATTGATTATACCTTGGTTTTCTATGTGGTATATTAGCTGGTCATCAATTATTCTATCAAAAGTTTTACCAACAGCACATAACTTATTAATTGCTCTGTAATCTTTACACTGCTCTGGTTTGTCAACTTTAGGAAGAGGTTGGACAATAGAGTTTTTCCACACATCAGGATACACACAACTAGTAATGGATTCATTGAAAATATTAACAAGTACTTCCATTATTTCCCTTTTAAGGGTTTTTACCACATCTATAGGGATTCCGTCACTACCTATCTTCTTCTGTTATCGTTCTAAATTTAAATGGCTCGTAGTTTTTTCTTCGTGTTTTATACATGTGAATGGTCTCATGATTATCATTGGGAATCGTTTCATCCCTACAAAAAAATATATTCAACTCATCCAGTGGCACTGTTATATAATCTATTTTCCTTTTGACTTTACCTATTCCTTGCGATTTCATGATTTTCCAATATTCTTTAGGGCTTTTCGATTGTGTAAAAAGATTTCTAAAATGTTTATTTCTAGCATTTCGTAATGACTGTTTAACTTTGTTCCTTAATTTTTTATACTCACAGAAATTTTCCTCATTTTTGTTTTTAATGTAAATTTTATACTTCCTATTTCTTTCTTTCATCGCATTTTTTATATTTTCATCTATCCACGGGGCTGGTGCACGTCTGCATTCCATCGTTTTGACGGGGCAAGCTTCGTTGTAGATTTCCGCAATAAGGTCGTTGAAAATATTAACTTTATCATTGATATCAGATGCATTTAAAACATTATCCCACGTAACAGTTTTCGCTCGCTCAATAAGTTGACCGTTTTGTAATGCTTTTTTATCTCTATACATAATTAGTTCCGGCAGTTCTTTACTTCTCCTCAAATTTAAATAACAATAAATCAAATCATGTCTAGATAACCCTGGTGCAGGCATTTGTCCGAATTTAATTACCCTCTCTATATTGCTTACTAATATGAGATCGATCAGCGAACTCGAAGTTTGAGTATGGTGAGTAGGGGCAAGTGGTAATTGTACCAACCTGAAAATAGCTAATTGTTCAATCAAGTTCTTTACGTAAAACCCTTCACCCCCTTCAATAATCTTATTTCTATCACATAGGTTGATGTTAAAATCACCAAAGATGTATACATCATTGGATTTGGCTAAAACACTTGCTATGGCATCATATAGTTTAGATAGTCCTTTAGCTTTAGGTGGCCTGTAAACTACTCCAGCTACCATTTTTCTATTCCTAGTTTCGACTTCGACAAATAAAAATTCAGGTTCATGTGTGTATACTCCTGGGGATTTATGTACTATTTTATGTTTGAAATGCTCTCTAATAAATAATGCAACTCCTCCTCCCTCTTTCCCTAATCTGTCATTTCTTATCAATTTGAAATTCGGCAGACTTAATGCTTCCGATTTTACCTGAGGTTTCATAAACGTTTCCGAGACTGCAATGATGTCAGCCACGTCTCCTTTAAACATCTCATTAAATTCATCTCTATGGCTTCTTATCACAAGATTTTCGGCATTTACATGAACAATTCTCACACAGTTATTACGTTGACTCTGTGTGTTTTTTAATTCGTCATTAATCGATTCCATCATGAAAGTTTATAATGAAAATGGAAAGACAATATTTTACCAACATATGACATGAGTAGATAAGACAGAAACAAAGATCGGGGAGAGAAAGAAAAATTTTTGAAAAATAAATGTACCTTCACATTTATGGAGTAGAAAAATAACATGATGGTGGGGCTTCATTTTTTGATGCTAGATCTGGCCACACCGACGTTCATCAGCGCTACTTTCTTCTTTTTCAAATCCTGAAGTACTTCGTAGGACGATACAAGGATAGCAGGCGATGACCGATCTTCTTTTTCTTTGAGGTAGACCTTTCCATTTTTCACCCACACGAAGCGATAGTTATTCTCCTTCTTGAAGTCTTTAGCGAATTTCATCAACTTCCTGGTGTTGTAGGACAGCCAGTGATTGATGTATATCGCGGTGGGTTCGACCACTTTATTGTCGAAAATTCGCGTTGTCAGTTGTTCCTTGCGCTGATTCAGGACAGCAAACATCGCTTGTTTGTCCATCTTCCTTACGAATTCAACGATAATGACTCCCGGTAAATTCATATGTGCAGGTGGTCGCTGACGATAGCAGTCACTTATCGCTTGTTCGGTGATTTCAACACCTATAGCTCTGAACAATGTACAGACTATCTCGACAACGTTCTCAGAAGGATTTAGTCTTGGTACTCCAACTATCTCGACGCAGTTTCCCTTTAGTTGCTGCTCCATGCTCTGCACTTTTTCCTCAAGTTCATTGACTCGTTTATTCGTCGTTTGATATTGTCCGTGTATGTTCTCAATTGACTCGCCAATGTTTTTAATCTCACCTTTTATGTCAGCTATTCCTTTCGTATTCTCATCAATAGCATCCCAGTATTTTTCGAGATTATTTTTCATCTCTGTCACTTCGTTGTTTACGCCTTGTATCTGCTGCTTGGGGGAGAGGGGGAGAGGGGCGGGGGGGGGGATCGGATCAGCTCCTAGTGATCAACGATCTGAGCGGTGAGCGGGATCGCTGGGATCGTTCAGACTTCAGATCAGAGGGATCTCGTTTGATAGATCGAGAGCTATTCCTCAATCAAGTTAGCAATCGATCTCTCAGCTCTCTCTTTTCTTCGGTTCTTTTCTGTTCTATGCCCCCCCCCCCCCGCCATGCAGGTGAACCATAATTCTCATCTATAATAGATACTTGTAAATACAATAATTGTAAATACAAGGTTTAATTGTTGCTTGGCATCCTTTATTAAACCGGAAATTGACGCCTTACTTGTCAAAGGGGGGGGGGGGGAATGAGCGAAGAGTTATGTAAAAGAGCTGATCATTTTGATGATCGATCGATCCTGATCCGATCATTGAGATGAGTCAGATCGCCCATCTCTAGTTCAAGGTTCGAGTTCGAGCGGTGTGGACGTGCACCCGAGCAAGGTCGAGCATCAGCTCGGTATCGTTTTGTAATTCAATTTGCACCGTTTTTTGCTTACCTATATTGTTTTTTTTATAATGAACCTTTAAAATCGACCACGAAATTTTGTTTATCCCCTCTCAAAATTATAGTAATTATTAATTTTAATCATTCAATTTTTAATTGATTAATTTTGATAATTTAATTCTAATGTATCCATAAAATGAGTAGGTACCTACTTACCTTATGAATAGTCCTATGTAAAAGATTTAGGTAGCGACAATGAAGAACAATTTTCATACTTATACGTAAATTGTAATTATAGTACAACTCCTCTCCACAGCACAAGTTTGTAACTTTCCGTGAGGACTAGCAATAATTTTGTTTTTCAAACTTGTAGTTTTGTTGTCTTAATAGGAAAGTGGCGTGCAATTTTTCTTTCCTGTTGCTTACTGTTTAATGAGCCCCGAGGCACAGTGAACCACTACCACTAGAGACAAGTGTTGAAAAGTGGGATAATATGCCTTGAGTCGATATTTTCCCGAAATGTTCGTCACGAATGCTCTAGTGTGGACAGAGCGCGAGCAGCGTGGAACCGAATTTGTCTTATTACGTCGACAGAAGCGCCAAATACAATTAATTCTATTTATTGGCATCAAATAATACATCGAGGGTCTCACGGCAACTTCCCACATCGTCATTTGGGCGACTTTTCAGCAGAGCCAAAGAACCATCTGCCAATGACTATGTTTACTGAGTAATTCAGTAAAATAAATCGTGAGATTTAGTGTTACCTAATTTATACTTAGTTAGATCGATCCGCCAGGGGAAGACGCTTCGAATGGTATGCATAACTCATTTTGGCCATTTAAAACAAAAAACACACACTTCAGTTATTCAAAAACTACACAATTTTACTGAAAATGGTCGACAGTAGGTCGTGTATATTTATATAGTCAGACTGTTACATTTTAGGAATTCATGGGTAATCCCCCCCCCCTCCCTAAAACTCCCCAAAACCCTCCATTAGAGCGGCGAATCTACAAACTTAGACTTATGGTTGCCATGACAAATTATTTGTGCAAGTTTGAACGTTTTATCTTTTAGTTATCGATTGCAAAATTCCATCCGGACAGACAGACACGAAGCGGAACTAGTATGAACGTATTAAAATACAGCGTAGGTACTCCATTTCTTAAAATCCATAATATATGGGTAAGTATAATATTTGCCTGTTGGCTGTTTGAAATTTACAAGTTTCGTCGTTTAATTCTCGGGATTACGTCCCTAACGGTATTATGCAACGGTATTCCATTTGATCTCTTACGAAAGGATCAAACGACCTCAAGAATAATCTGCAATTACTGTAATCAATAATAATATTCAAGGTTACGGAAGATTATACAGAAAGACTGCCAACCGGTCTACTTGAACCGATTTGACGTTGAGTGTTGGGTAAGCGAAGGTTAGATAAAGACACTTACATTTTCTTATTTTCTCATTTAAATGCTCACGATTCTATAAAATAGTAGAAAAACGTGAAAGGCGTTCAAAGGTAACGTATTCCAGCGCGCAGAGTTGTGTAGAAGCTCAGTCGCTTGCTTGGCAGTAGTTTCGGAAAAAGTGGAGGGAACTTCTAAAACTCAAATGGCCTACAAATTGCCCAAGCAAACGTCGAGCTTCAGTGCTGAAGCTATAGACATTATAAAGGCTGTGGAATACATCATATCGTCCCCTTCATGCAAAACCATGAATGTACCAAAAATCGAAATTTGAGTCTTGCATCACTTGCGTGCCTCCTGTATTGGCCTCCTTTATCTATGAAAAATCCTTAGAAATGCTTTGATGGTTTCTAAGGATTTTTTAAAGCATTTCTAAGGATTTTTCATAAATAGAGGAGTTCAATATCCCCCACAAATGATGCCGTACTCAAATTTTGATTTTTGGCACATCCATAGTTTTGGCGTAAGGGGGACGATGTCGATCAACATGGATAAACCTCACAGATTCATCGAGTACCATTCTAAGAAAAATAGGCTCCCCAAAGATAGAAAGAGCAGACCATCCCCTTTGGAAATTGAAGCATGTTATTGAAGAACGAAACCATTTCTGGTCTATGGGATAGTTGAACTTCAAGATTGCAATGCCAATCCTGCTTCTTAGCCAGCCGCTCCTTGCTGGTTGAGATGGAACTGCCTCTCTAGACCTGGTAATGTAAAGTGTAATCAGGAGCGTAGCGTGGCTCTGGACATGGGGGTACCGCACTCAGCAGACACACTTCCTATAGATATTATCTATCCCCTAAAAATGAAAAATTGACTTAGCAAGATCAAATTTAATGCCATCTGGAATGACTACCACTTATAAAATCACTCTGGGTGACAGGGGTCCCTTTAAAAATCGTTGCCGTCCTCAAATGATCTTCCAATGGCTGGTCGTAATCTTTCAGAAAACTCGAGGTAATTCCCTTTATTAAGAGAAGTCATGTCCCCTAAATGGGAGTTCCTATTTAGCCAAGAAAATAAAGCAGCATCAAGTCAAGCAATCAAGTTGCCATGCCATAATCTCCCTGTTTTCTTACGTTAGATTAAAGAGCCACTCAGCTGATCGGGTGCCAGGGCAGCGTCAAGTAAAAAGTCTTAAGGAGGCTACATACCAAATTACCGCTCCATAGTGTGAATAGCAATGAAATTAGCTTAAAGAGCCACTCAGCTGATCCTGGGCCTATATTGAGGAGGCTACATACCAAATTACCGCTCCATAGTGTGAATAGCAATGAAATTAGCTTAATGAGCCACACAGCTGATCCTGGTCCTGGGCAGCGTCAAGTTAAAGTCTTAAGGAGGCTACATACCAAATTACCACTCCATAGTGTGAATAGCAATGAAATTAGCTTAAAGAGCCACACAGCTGATCCTAGGCCTGGGCAGCGTCAAGTTAAAGTCTTAAGGAGGCTACATACCAAATTACAGCTTCTTAGTGTGAATAGCAATGAAATTAGCTTAATGAGCCACTCAGCTGATCCCGGCCCTATATTGAGGAGGCTACATGCCACATTTCAAAAAAAGTCACAGTTTATGTATCACACAAATGTATAGGTACCGTCTGCAAACCTTTTTGAAAGGCCAATGCTTGTCGAAATAGGACGTTTTGGAGATTCTACCACAGCCTCTAACCATCCATGGAACTTGCTCATCACAATGGAGCAATCCAGTGGCGGCTGCTGATAGGAGCACAGGAGCATGTGCACCCACAGCCAATACACCAAAAATAATAACCAAATTCTCCAATCCCATTTGAAAAGTAAGTTGGATATTGACAGAAATAAGGATTTAACTATTTGAATCGACGCGCGAAACAGCTGCCCTGGTTGGCAGCTGTGCTCCAAGCTCCCCTCCCTTGTCGCGAATTCCTTGATTTCCCATTGATAACTTTCCAGTTATGAATGGGTCTCATGGGTCTCTCTGTGAGATTAGCCAATCAGAGAGTTTCAGAGCGCAGACTAACTCGCTGCTCCGCCACCAGGGGCGCTGCTGGACAGAGAGAAATGTCGACGGCGATTACAACGCTTGAGTTGTTCAGCGGTGAAAATTGAACTATTCGTTATCTCAAATCTTGTCTACCTTTCTGTTTTCCGATCCTTTTTATTTTTTCCGACGATGAATAATTTAGTAGAGTTCATTAAACTCAACTATTCCCCTTTGTCAGTCGTAGATAAGGCTTGGATTCGTGATTTCGGCCCTTGCCGTCACTTCCTGGACTCAAGCAAACCTTGAGAGTGAAAAATCGTCCTGATTCGTGTCGGAAGTTCAACACCAAATATTACCAAAAAGTTTACTGGCTTTGCGGATGTGAGGTGAGTAACAAATTATCCTGGGGTAGACACCTGATTAGTGATATCTTCGTTCCTGGGGTTGATACCTAAGGGTGTTGGTGATAGGTACATATTTTTGTTCCTAGAGTAGACACCCGATCAGTAATATCTTCGTTCCTGGGGTTGATAGGTACCTATGGGTGTAACAATGTTACAGTTGGTGATTTTGGTGAAATTTTTTGTTCCTAGAGTAGACACCCGATTCGTGATATTTTTGTTCTTGGGGTGTTATCGCACATTTATATAGGTACGATAATTTTATTTTATTTTTGTATTCCCCACTATTTACCTCAATGATCACTAACCCCTCACTTTCCCCATAACCGTTTCCTCTCCCCATCCTCTTTCCTTTCCTGGCGAGAGTTGCTTTCACCTCCACGTTGGTTCTTGCTGGGCAGATATACATTTCAGCTTTAACAATAACATAAATTTTTTGGGTTTACCCCATTATGATTATTTCAGAATTTCGTTTTACGTTAGAGAACATTTTTCATGCCTTTCGTACGAGTATGTACCTATTTAATCGCGTTTGTAATTTGAAGATGAGAAAGCTTACAGGATTTATCCCAGTTGCATATGGTTGAAATTTGTATTTGGCTGAGAAAAGCATCTCTCCCGTCCCCTTCGCCATATTCCCGCTTTATAAATCTACATGCACCCCCTGAGTTTCAGGGCAGGAGCCGCCACAGGAGGGATTGCTCCATATCGAAATCGGTTCAGCCGTTTGGCCGTCTATAAAGTACATACGGACATACATTAGGGGCTATTCTATTATAAATAGATTTTATAGACATGGATTTTTATAGATATATGTGAAAATTCATGTTTAATAATATTATATTATAATAGGGACTCTCACTGATAGTAACCACAGCACAAGAGCCATAGTGATTTTGCAACTAAGTAGGTATGCATTTTCGCAGTTCGAAATCATTAATCAATATTATTGAAGGTTTGAAGATGCGAAATCAGAGATTCTGATAATGACCAACACAAGCCCCAAGTCCCACGTGTAACGTGAATTGATTGAAATTATTGTCTCATTATGAAATACGTCGAGTGTTAGGTTGACAATTCAGTTCAAGATCGTACACGGAGAACGTCCCTACTCGGGTATTTGAACGACGATTATGAAAAGTATTAATATTCATTGTAGAACTCGGTGCTCGGTGATGCTTTACATTCCACTTATCTACCTGTCATATCGACTTCTGACATCTTCATTTACCAGTCGTTTGAAATACTCGATGCCGTGACCCGCTCAACTCCCTCAAAGGAAACCAAATATTTGCCAAGTACTCGTATTCCGGTTGAAGCTGGCAAACAGGACATCTGAAGTTACCGCTGGACGTCGCACGTAATCACAGTGAGGTTTCTCACTGGTATTACAATTGTGCAACTCTTCGACGATACTCGACAGTTCTATAATATGTCTTAACCACCCTAATTCGTTCTTGATCCTTTCAAATTGAGATTCTTGGGAAATGGGAGCGTTTCTGCCATATTCCTTAATAGTGCAATACTTTCTGAATGTGGACATATCCTCAATCATAGTCGTATCTTGCTGTGCTATCAGTAAGTCCACTTTCAAAAAAGAAGAATCTATGCACACAACTTTTACCATGAAAATTTAATTTGCTATCCCACTCTGCCCTGTTGAGGTTAAACGCCTCAAATCAAAATTCAAAACATCGCAGAAATTCGCCTCCAAGTTTCTCACTGAAACCTTTGATGTTTTAAAAACACCATTTTTTGGTGAGATATCGATATGACTTCAACCAATTCAACGGTGACAAAAACCTTAGCAGCTTGTCGTTGAGGCGTTTTATCCTAACATTGACCTATTTCCGTATGATTCTGGTAAGAATTTCCCCCACTTCCGGTTCGAAATTTGAAATTTGGACTTCACCATCGAAAAGGCCTGGTCCAAAATAGGGGTCCGTAAAAACCTCATTTTCGTAAACATTGGACTTGCGGCGTTTTTATTTAACAGGGCAGAGTGTTTAAATATCTGTATATCAGTTTATACGGAGTGGACTTTAAAATTTAATATCTTTATTTAATATTTAAATATCTGTATATCAGTTTATACGGAGTGGACTTTAAAATTTAATATCCTCTATAGGATATTTAATATCCTCTAACGAAGTTTATACGAAGAACAATAGCTTTTCTTCGAAAAGGAAGCTACATGATCGTGAAATTTCGCGTTTACGAAATTGGAACACTTCTGGATGATCTAATAAATTACGTGTCAAATACATTTCTGTCTATTGTAGATCAGAGAGCTCAGCTTCTGCGACACTTGTCTGAAGTCGGCATCAGCGTGTCTTGGGACATAAATAGTTTGTCACCGCTGGAAGTCAGGAGGAGCGGCATTGCCCTGGACCTCTCGTGTGACCGCTCGAATGGTATTTTAGAAAATGTAAGCACGCAATGAGCATGAACGTACAACCCTTTAAAAAATACGTTATAATCAAGAACGCTATAGTAACCTGGGGGGGGGGGGGGGTGTCAGTGCGATACTGCCCGAGTTGACGTTTGTGGTCAAATATTTGGGACTATTTAAAATCCCGTGATTACGTACCTACTATGATACTGTTTCACTATGAAAGTAGAAATACACACTAATTTCTGTAGTGCAAGCCACTAAAAAAGCCACTTACGAAAACTTTGTTGGACAACATGGAAATAATAAAACGCTGCAAATACTGGGACAATTTTTTTCTTGCGTTTATTCAGATAATATAACAACTAGTTACAATGATAAATCAGGTAACTATCTTGCTATTTAGTTCAAAAATTAACACATTATTGAGGATGAAAATGATGGAAAACACTTACAGAAATTCAGAAAAACTTGATAATTTTGGAAATTTTCCCAACCGGTCTAACAGTGTACTCATATTTCAGTGGAAATAGTTCACTATCGAAGATGACATAATATTATAATACATTGTATAATAAAAATATTATTTGTCGATGAAGATGTCTTCAATGAAGATGTTCGGGCTAGAGATGGAGTGGCTGCTGATGGGCGAGGGTCAAACGCCAGAGGCAGCTGAGCTGCCCGATCTCTACATTTTACCCGGCAGCTCGATCGTCCTTGCGATGTCCTCCTCGACCAACGTGTCATTTTATGATTTATACAGGCAGGTATTTCATTGATATTAAAGTGCATGCCAATTAAATTAATTGCTTAGGTATCTACAAATGAAACCAAACACATTGAACGCCATATGAACCAATTTGGCTCGTATGACTGTCCCTTGGAGGTGCCACTGACCCAATCTACGGCCATGTCCGCTCCACAATTCCTGGCGACTTCTACGTTGAGTTGACGTTTGGCCCGAGCGAAGTTTGACACGCCCATTAAATTGTAGACAAAGTGGAAGATGGATTTTAGGCATTATGTATGATTACTGTGAAGGAATGCGATAGAACTATTGATTTATTGTGCATTCCTATACATAACACTTATGCACAATACATAGGTAACTAATACATGCTTATTCATAATACATGATAATATTATGTATATTATATTATATGTACATATAATCCTTGATCGAATGAGGTTTCACTTGACTCACTGTTTCATTTTTTGAATTTATGGGTAATTTTTCCACCTTCCCTAAACGATTGCCGGGCCAAATTTGTTGTGCAAATTTGAACTTTTTATCTCAATTTTATCGAGGGTTATCGTCTGGAATGACATTGAATTCAGGTCTGAAACGGATTTTGTTACCTATACCAATTTTCCGAAATTCAAAAACTTTAGGACCTTCGCCAAAACAAACTCGAATGTCAAGAAATAACTTTAGGTCATTATCCATATAGGACTCAGAGTCTACACTATTATGCGCTTTGTTATGCGTATTGTGTACATATTTGTACATGTTCTGCATATTATTTGTACATATTATGCGCTTGGCCCCGGTGGACCTTCTCACACTTTGCGTGGTACTAAAAGGCACAGTGACAGAAGTTTCTCATAAATATATATTACGTCTAGATAATAGGTAGAAATATAAACGATAAAATACATTCTGGCTGACAAGAAAAAAGTGGAGAATTTTGGAACGTAGAAACAATGAATTTATTTGAAAAATCCCTATTTATAATGTTGACAGTGAACTACTCAACTAACAAACTGGTGTTTGAGAGTCAGGCGACTAAAGTTTTAGGAGAAAAATTTGACAAGTCATAAGTCAATTTAATAACTCTTCATGAGGTACGTACATAATTATATCGACTCTTGGACGACATTGGGATTGTCTACCTAGTTCTTTTCATTATGCCCTGGTTCAAAATAACGAGCAAAAGCGATTGATGTTTACTTGAATGGACTGCATTTTATACAGAATCACGCGTCGGTTGCCTTACAAATACACGCTCCTCGCAGACGTCACCCGAGAAGACGAAGTGGTCCCGAAATGGAAACGACCTCAAAGAGTCGACTACGAACAGAATGTGTTAACTACCGTCAGCGTGGTGAGTTCCATAATTTTTTGCACGTTCAGATTGAAAATGATAAACGATAAACGCGTACTTTAAAAGCAAACTTAAACCCTTTACACAAAACCTAATGGAAATATACTTCGTGAGGGAATAGATAGAGAAGGCAGTAGGATAAAGACTGGACGTTTATTAGGGCGCTGGTTCACAGCAGTTTATCGGGAGTCAATGACCAGGAACAGTCCATACAATTAAACTGTTACCCATGGAAGAATGAATCCTTCTTCCATGACTGTTACCTAATACGAGACTAGTTCACTATACTGCAGTAAGGTAATGCGTCAGAAGTCGACACTGCACTAATAGTCGACACCCTCTTCAAAAGTGGGCAAAAGCTAAGGATAAAGACACGGTTTGACGTTTTTAGTTGTTGCTTCCTATTATAATAGAGAGTTTTAGCAAACCACTAACGGGCCCGTAAGAACCTCTTCACAAATATTTCTTCTCAGAAAAACCGAAGAAAAAATGCAATCCCAATAGGAAGGGAAGACTACTCCTCCAGTACACAGAGGACCGAATGGCTAAGGCTATTCAAGACGTAAGAAGTGGAGTAAGCATCAAGGAGGCAGCAAAAAACAACGATGATCCTAGAACCACTCTACTTGGCCACTACTTTCAAGGCCAAAGTAGAAGATTCTCAGCTGTGTTTTGTAAAAGATGTTACAGATAATTAAACCCTGTATTGATTGGGGAAGACAACGATGAGGACAGGAGATACATTTTGCCAAGTTCTTCCAAGTGATTTTGTTCATTTTGCAATAATAAGTTACCAACTTGTGATTTTAATTAAACATTTATCTTGTGATTTTATTTATTTCGTAATGTGATTTATTAATAGTCCACAGCTAGTGTGTAATGAATCATGCAAAGTATTTCTCTAGTACTTGACAATATTTTTCTTGAAATTAAAACTGTGCTCTACATTTTGACATTTTATGTCTTTACTATGGCACATAACTCAAAAAGTGTGACATTACGGTGTGACGAAGAAAGCGTTATGAAAAATTTCTGATGATTTTCGCTTACAACCGATTCGTTGCTACGGAACTTTAACTTCGCCAGTTATCATCGTACAAAAATCGTTCACCACTCGTTGGATAGCTCTCGATTTACCTAACCATATTACGTTAACCACTGCGGAGTGCGTGGCCGACAAGCTGCGGTATGAGCGTGATTGTTTAAATAATTGTTTACACACAGGTAATCATTCTCAATAATTTATATAACAATTAAAAAAAAAAAAAAAAAATGAAGTACGAGGTACGTGGTGTGGGTGTGGGAGGGGGCGGAGAGACATAAAATGTCCCTCGTGGTTGCGTACTTGTACGAAAGCTGTACATTTTATGTACAGTTTCTTCGAAAATTCGCTCTTATAGTCATGCTGCATGACTGGGGCCTTTTATCTCAGTTTTATAACCCCGAAACAGACACACTGTACTGAGAGTGAGAGTTACACCGATAACTCGCACACAGATGGATGCCAATGCATAAGGGATCTAACATTTTCTGGTTTACTCAATCTTTATGTTGCTTATGTATCCCAACCGTTGTATAACGCTATTTACTGAAGTGTTTTCCTCAATAAAAGAGTTATTAGATGTCGATTACATGCAGAATGACCAATTAGGGTGGACAAAAATCTGAAACTTGGAGATCCTTTAGGAAATTTCACGGTGATCACGAAAGTAGTGAGGAAGAAATGGGGGTTTCAGATATCTGCCTCCCCCTGGCCCCTCTGACGTCATCACCACCTCCCTTCACTACCACCCAATCACCTAGCCAGCCAGCCCTCAGACGTACGTCATAGGCTCTTACGGCATAGGCCTTGACGTACTAGTCGGCCTACTGCCAGACGTCATACGCTCGTGCGTCAGAGGCTCTGACGTACTAGATGGCCTCCTGACCGCCGTCTGACGTCATAAGCTCGTGCGTCATAGGCTCTGACGTACTAGTTGGCCTCCTGCCAGCTGTCTGACGTCATACGCTCGTGCGTCATAGGCTATGACCTACTAGTTAGCCTCCTGACAGCCGTCTGACGTCATACGCTCGTGCGTCATAGGCTCTGGCGTACTAGTTGGCCTCCTGGCAGCCGTCTGACGTCATACGCTCGTGTGTCATAGGCTCTGACGTACTAGTTGGCCTCCTGACAGCCGTCTGACGTCATACGCTCGTGCGTCATAGGCTCTGACGTAGTGGCTTGCCGGTCACTTATGTTCTGACGTGATCTGAGGGAAAGGGTGAATCAAGGGAATAAATTTTCCCCGTTTCAGTTTATGTGCCAAAGCAAAGACATGAAAATGTCAAAAACTATGTAAATAGGTACCTAAGCCCAACTGTAATGTCAATTTTCTGACAATGAGTTTTCGACTATAGTTTTCATACCTTTTTACTTAAGTACTTATTGCAATTAGACTTAAAATGAGCTGTTTGCAAATAAAAAGTCTGATAACTACTTTATTACATCTTATTAATCTATTTTCAAGTTCCGATTCACAGTTGAATGTATTTTATTTAGATGGAAGTAGAAAAAAAGGAAAACGATGGAATGACGAAACCTGTCGACTACTGACTCAAGAGATACTGTCGACTTCTAACTCATATAGGTCGACTACTATTGCAAATCCATGTCGACTACTGAAGGAAATGTTGGTCACTGGTGTCGACTACTAGAGCACTGGGATTTTTTACAAAACTTGTTTTTCCCTTTTCAAACCATGTTGAATAATATTTCCCGCTGCCAGGTCTTTTAGGGAAGGATCTTGGGTACACAATGAACAGGTTTGCAATGAGAAAAAACTATTTCCCTACTTGAAAGGTAAGCTCAAAGTTCAAACTTCCTTTAACGTGTCGACTTCTGACGCATTACCTTAGATTCTAATTGAGGCTTAGAACGTCAAAATTAAACCAAATTGTCTCCATTTTTACAACGTCACTGGTAAACAAATCTCGTTGTTCCTTGTAGACTAAATTCATTTTCGCAAAAATACGCATCCTACAGAAAACGTTACTTCGTTCTCTTTTAAAGAGTATTAAATTATATTTATTATACTCGAATATCCACTTTTACAACGTCACTCTGAGTGACTCACTCATGTACCAGCGTTCTATAATACATTTCCATCTTATTCAAATGCGTGCCTTTTATTCATAATAATTACCATAAGGCCACTTCAATTGGCGACGAGGATGGGATGCTGGACAGTTGACGATGCTCAACTTCCAACACCTGTCGTGAGGAGTAATTTTCAACCAAGAGGCGTTAGAAGGTAAGGGTTGTCAACTTTTTAGGGAAGTTCGTAAAAGTCGCCTAATTTTTGACTAGCGATTGCGGCTTAACGCCTGGACTGACTACATTATTTGAAATATCGTTTGACGCAAAATTTAATGATCTTTAAAAAATGAAGGAGTAAAATTTTCTGTAGGATACGTACTTTTCGAGTTATAACCGTAATACTGAAGGAAGTGCGACAATTTCGCGGGTTTTAGACAAATCTGAAGCATAGTATGCTATATGTTACCTAACCTTGAAACCGTCGCAAACTCACATAATATTGTTAAATGGATTACGGGTATACACATAAACTCATATTATGAGTTTAATTATGTATACCCGTTATTCAAGACCCCCAAGAGGGATTGCAACGGTTTCCCGCTCTCGAGCAATTTTCGAAGGCACTTTTTTCGGAAGGCCCTTTTTTGCACAAACATTGCAGGGCTATTGAGGGAAAATGAGTTTTCGTCCAGTTTTTGTTATGTTGCACTAGTTTAAAAGATTCACACGTACTAATACCACCATATTACCTTCCCAGCGCTAAATAAGGAGTATAGGAGACATTTTTGCTGGAATCTTGCTTGAAAGTGGGTTGAAACGTCTTGGACACCCTTAGGTAGGGTACTTAAGTAGGTACTTACTTCCTGCCGTTTACTCCAAATTTACTCATGTTACAATGTCGTTTAACCTCAATCCCTTGAAGATTCACAGCTTGGAGAGAAGCAAACTGACCGACCCGGAAGTCGCCGAGGAGGACCGATGGCCGGCCATACATTACCCCGTCGTCGTCAACGTGGCAGACCAGCTCAATTTCAAGTAGAGTTTCAACACTCATGAAAACCCCATCAGATATCGCTACTCGCATTTTGAAATCCGTAACGACCCACGTTTGGCGATATCTGTTCTTGTAGATTCGACTTGAGATTGGAGTCGGTCCACGGGTGGAAGTTTCCAAACGGCTCTTTTGAAGGAATGATCGGCGTGATGGAACGCGAGGAAGTGGATTTCGGAGCCAGTGGCGTCATTATGCGAGAAGACCGAAGGAAGCACGTAGACTACACTGTCGATTATTTTGAATTCAAGTAGGTAAGACAGTTTTGCTATGGGTAAATCATAATTATATGCCTTAGATCATAACTTAGGTTTTGATCATAAATGTTGGAAGTTAGAAGTCTAATCTTACGATGTTCTTTTAGATTAGATTTATTCAAGAACTAGCTGTGTACCCGCGCTTCGCAACGGTAGAACAGACACCCCCTTTATTCACTTCTCTGCTTCCAATTACCCCCTTTTCACTCCAATTCGTCAAGTAGTTTTTGGCTTGCCGGTAGACCCCCCCCCCCCTCACACAACCTGCACCCCGCCCCCTCCCACTAACATCCTGATTGAAGTACCACTTGAAAGTACTCGTCGAGCTGAATCCAGAGACTACTTACAATCGGATTTACGTTCAACCTTTCAAATGTTATCCTCATTGAAGTGATTATAACACGTTTTTTAGTAGTATTTCATTCATAGCGTTTCAACGGATGGACAGATTTAAACGCGGATTTTTCATAAACCTTCTCAGATAAATTCTGCGTCAAATGGTACCAGCCGCATCATTCTACGTTCAGCCGTTCTCAATAATTGAGAACGGCTGAACGTAGAATGTTGCGGCTGGTACCATCAATTATTGATGATGAGACAAATAGACAGACACGATTTTATTATATAAGCTGTGTACCCGCGCTTCGCAACGGTAGAACATACACCCGTATCCCCCCTCCACAACTGGTCAGAAACCTTCCCAATGTTCACACAACACAATTTCAATGTTTCACTCCAATTCTTCAAGTAGTTTTTGGATTACCGGTAAACCCCCCCCCCCACCCACCCACCCAAAAGCAAAAAGTAATGCATGGATTTCCTGATTTTCTTGACCAATGCTGCTACATGATCCTTCCACTTAAGATGTGATGATCTAAGTGCACTCCTAGATATATTATCGAATTCAGCCTTTCTATTTCCATGCAACTACATACGTTTCTTACTGCATCACAGTTTTCCTTGTGCACTTTGAGTTTAGAGACACTAGGAAGTCCTGTTTTTTTATTCATTGAGAAGGTAGTGTATTTAGTTTTCAAAAGGTTTATGGTGAGACTATTTTTTCTAAACCATTTTGCTACTTCATAGACAGTCATTCTCCGGCAGAGTGTGCTAGCTCCCAGGATTCTTCATTTATTACAATAGCTATATCATCCGCAAAGGCTACAAATTTAATATTTAATGTTCTGTCATTGAATGTTTTTCTTTCTTCTCTATTCTGTCACTTCATTAAGCTCAAAGAGCAACACACTTTTTCATGAACTCATGTTTTAGGACGGGCATAATATTCAAGCAACCTTCGCTCTCGAGTGTGTCAAACATCTACTTGCTGCCGTTCTCTAGACACGTCTGGGCTGCTTGCGGAGGCTTTTTGCTCTTCGTTCTCGTCATCCTCTGTATCGCTATCTGGTCTGGGGACGTGGAGACATTCACACCTCCAGGCTCGTTCCTGGATATGGTCAACATAGTTTTGGGATTCGTTTGCCAGCAAGGTCCAACACCAGCTTTACAACAATATCCTTTTTTCTAGGGACGTTCGATACCGATCGATACCAGTAATGTAGTAATTAAACAACTCAGCTAATTCTAGACACACCGGTTTATTATCTTCTTTGTTCAGATCCTCCTTCTGTCTAATTCACAAAATGACAGAACTCTAGCTCATCATCCAAATTTAATTTGTTTAAACAAATAGGTACCTATTGTACATACATTTCTACAGACAAGAACCCTACTGAATATTGCATTGTCAACCATCCTCAACCCTTGTTTAAAATTGCATCCCAATTTAATTTGTTTGAACAAATAGGTCTTGTTTAAACCAGTTTACAGAGAAGGAACCAAGTGAATATTACATTGTCATCCATCCTCGACCCATGTTTAACATTTCAAGACTCATCATCCAAATTTAATTGGTTTAGGTTGTTTACCTATTAACCCTTATTCTATTGGTATTGTTTAAACAATTTTACAAACAAGAAACCGAGTGAATAACATCATTGTGTCAAGAATAACAAAACAGTTGTGCCAAGAATTCGAAGTTTTTTCTAATGAGTAGTTTTTGCGAGTACTCATCTATCGAAGTACTTAAATGAGTACTCGTATCGATACTGTGGAAGTATCGAACGTCCCTACTTCTTTCTATTCTAAATTTCATTGAAGTAGTGTAGTCCTGCCATTATTTTTGAGGTGGTTACAATACCCGTTCATACCCACTCTGTGTTTTACGCAGGCTCTTATTTGGCACCGGTGACCATCTCAGGGCAGATAGCAGTATTCGTATCGTCCCTCGCAGCCCTCTTTCTGTACACCTCGTACTCGGCAAACATCGTCGCTCTCCTCCAGTCGACCTCTTCCGTTCTCAAGACCCTCAAAGACCTGTCTCACAGCCACCTCGGCCTCAAAGTCCAAATCAACGAGTACCATCTCGGCTACTTCCTGGTAAGATACCGATGTCACAGAACGCTGTATGACAGATACCTAGCAATGAGGTGAACATCAATTTGGGCGTTTTAGGGGTACGCCAGACATTAGATTGTAATATTTGGTGGTTTGAAACCTAAGAGTTAGGTAAGTATACTACCTAATACGAATGAATTCTAAATATTGTTTCATCAAAATTAGAATTCATATTTAATATAAATATTCCATTTATTACCTATAATTATAAATAATTTGTAGACCACCACTCTGTTTTGGAAGAATCAGCCCTTTCTACCGCCTCCCTAATTGTTGCTTTAGGTGCCCGAGCCGCGCTGCTGTCCTATTTCCTACTACAAAACTAAAATTCTTCGATAACCAACTACTTACTACGAAACTCTTGTATAAAACAATCTGCAACGAAACTAATATTCTTCTATAAAACAATCTACAAATTGTAGCAGATTATTTTATTGTAGAACATAAGTTTTTTAGAAGATTATTTTATAGAAGAACAGGCGTTTTTTAGTACATAGATTGTTTTATATTAGGTACATAGTTTTGTAGTAGATTGTTTTATTGTACGAGGGCATTGTCGTAGGACAGGAGTTTTGTAGTACCCGTAAGTTTGTTTTATGGTAAGACAGTAGTTTTGTAGTGAATATTCTACTGCAGGACAATAGTTTTGAAGTGGATTGTTTTATACAAGAATAGTAGTTTTGTAGTCGATTGTTTTATAGTCGGACAGTAGTTTTGTAGTAGATTGTTTATAGTAGGACAGCAGTGTTGTAGTAGATTGCTGTATAGTACACCAGTAGTTTTGTAGTAGATTGTATTGTAGAAGAATATTAGTTTTGTAGTGGATTGTTTTATTGTAGAATAGTAGTTTGGTAGTAGATTGTTATAGGTATAGTAACTACGACACTAGTTTTGTAGTAGACGGTTTTATAGAAGTATATTGTAGTAGATTGTTTTATTGTAGGACAGTAGTTTTGTAGTAGATTGTTATATATAGTACCTACGACACTAGTTTTGTAGTTCATTTTTTATAAAAGAATAGTAGTTTTGTAGTATATTGTGTTACAGATGATTAGTTTTGTAGTCGATTGTTTTATAGTTGGACAGTAATTTTGTAGTAGCTTGTTATATAGAAAAATATTAGTTTTGTAGTCGATTGGTTTGTAGTAGGACATTAGTTTTGTAGTACGAGAAGATCGTTTTATAGAAGAATAGTAGTTTTGTAGTAGGTTGTTTTATAGAAGAATAGTGTTTTGTAGTAGATGTTTGTATAGAAATATAGTAGTACTGTAGTAGTTTCTTTCATAGTAGGACAGTAGTTTTGTAGCAGATTGTTTTATAGTAAGGCAGCAGTTTTGTAGTACGTAGATTATTTTACAGAAGAATACTATTTTTGTAGTAGATTGTTTCATATTATGACTGCAGTTTTCTAGTGCAACAATCTTCAATCCGTTGGTGTAAGATAAGTAGGGAGTAATGGATAGCGTTGGTTTGTTTGAAGGTCTTTATTTGCTTTTCAAAATTATCAAAATAATTGCCGATTGATTGTTTTACGATTAAAACCGATCGTAAAGAACGATCAACTTATTGAAATTATGATGCGCGAGCACATATACCTTATGCCTCCAATGAACACTGATCGAAAACTGACTGTCGTTTGGTTTGTCTATAGATTTTCCAATCAATATTTAATATTAATTTAATTTAATCAAATTTCACAGATTCCAAGCGTTTATGTTGTTACAGGAAGCTGTGGATGACGACGTCATAACACTCTACAACATGAAAGTTAAAAACCAACCGGAAACGTTCGTTAACGGTACCAGAGGCGTTCAGTTTATGAGAACTGGAGATTTCGCATTTTGTGTAAGTGTAAAGTACCATAGATGAAGTACGGTGGAAATCATTCTGTTCAACTCGCTTCTGTTAAGTACAAGTTCCTTTATAAGTGGTTTTTAGCGCCCTAAAACACGAACGAATCAGTCACGGAAACTTCTGTAAATTATTTGATGTATAATATACTATTATGTAGAGATATAATCCGCATAATATGTCGATTATATTAATATTATTTAGAGATACCAGAAGGTGGCCAAAATGGAGTCTCTCTGTTTTAATAATGAATCATTAAATGCTTCATTATTAAATTTTGGTGAACACGTAGTTATTAGAAGGTGATTTCAAATTTCGAACACCACCTACCTATCATTCTCACGGTAGCAAGCAATTTGTTTTTGGTATTTCAGGTCGAGTTCGATCTGGCTTACAAACAAATCAGCAAAACTTATCAAGAGGAGGAAAAGTGCGGGTTGGGCGAGATGCACTTGTTTTTCGTCCCGAGACTCTCCATTCCAGTCATCAAGAGATCTGGGCATCGCGAGCACTTCACTCAAATGTAAGAAAACACTCGCCCTGATCCTCACTCCAATGTTCCGTTGTCATAATATGATGACCACAGTAAGTGGATCAGTAAGGGGACTAGTAGTAAGCGATGTAAGGGGATCATAATACGATTATTTAATCGTTTTGGTTCATTATCTTCAATAATAAACCTTTGGAATCACCCAAGAAAAAAATTTAAATCCCCCCCCCCCCCAATTTAGTAGATTCCAAAAATCGAATTAAACAATGAATTGAATCCGTCCGTTCACCGTACGCCCTCCGCGGCGTAGTTATCCCAGTTAGCGTTGAGCAAAGATTACGAAATTCGGTGCACGGCTTCGGACAAGTCTCACGATGATCCATGAAACTTTTCAAAATGGGGTCAATGGGAAGGGGGTTCAAAATGAATTTTTAAACTTTAAAACCGCAACTTTCGCGAAAAATGTCAGTTCAAGTTTGAACATGTCTGTCACATAGCCCAGTTAGCGTTGTGTTAAAAGTACGCAGAATTCAACTCCCCTCCCCCCTCTCCTCGCTTATAAAGTTAAGTACATTATTTTATTTTATATTTACTCACGTGTACATCGGTGTTTTGTGAAAACGTCAACAGGAGCTGAAGCGAAGAAGCGAATTTCCACATGCATACAACAGGCGTACGCGTTATATAAAGACGAATTTAATTGCACGTTATTACACAACGCGTAGGCCTATCGTTGCACGTTCATTTTCCCAAGCAAATTCAGCAAAATCTGAAACATTAAATCTAAACATGTTTATACGTTGAATAACATGATTCCTAGCACAATTTAAAACATTAATACGACGAGTCCTCTAACATTTTAGGATTCGTGAGTAATTACCTACCATATTCTATTAACATTCCTACTATTTAAATTAGGAATTAAAAAAGCACCAAAGTTCAACGTAGAAGTACGATTAGAATTTCTAAATTCCAGCCCCCCCCCCCCCCCTTTGATCTACAATTTGGTTTACACGTTCGTACCATACCCACGATGATCCTTGAACTTTTTCATAGCCCCAGGCCAAGAGGAAGGGGTTCAAAACGAATTTTGAACTTTCAGTTTGAGTTTGAACAAAGTTTTTTTTTCAACCTCCCGATGAGCTTGAGACTTGAATGTTGTAAATGAGGCATTCAGTTATATTATTAATAATTTATATTATTAATTATTGTAAATATAACTGTTAATTATTATTAATATGGCTTCACTAAACTTGCCAAAACTGTGAACTTGTCTGTAAAATAGTTTGAATAATTCCTATTTGTTTTAACAAATTAAATTTGAATGATGAGCTAGAGTCTTGAAATTTTGAAAATGGGTCGCAGATGGGCGACAAGGCAACATTCACTCGGTTTCTTGGCTTTAACATTTTCAATAACCCTTGGTCAATTTCAATTTATTCCCAATAATTATTTATTTAAACAAATTGAATTTTGATGATGAGCTCGAGTCTTGAAATTTCAAACATTGGTCGAGTATGGATGACAGTGCAATATTCACTCAAAAATTCCTGTTTGTTTAATTAAATTTGGATGATTAACTTGAGTTTAATGCATCATTTCGTGAATTAGATTAATCTAATTAGAACCCTAATTAGGGTTCTGCTCAATGAAGATAATAAACAGTTGTATCAAGAATTTACACAGTTTTTTTTTATATCAACGAATCATTCCAATCTAGGATCGCCTGGCAAAGGGAGTCCGGGATGCTCGACAGGATCTCGCGGATCTGGTTGGCTCGACGACCACGTTGCGAGAGTAAAGGCGCTGGATACCTCAAAGTCGGTCTCAAAGACTTCAATCCCGCTCTCAAAGTGATCCTGGTCGGATTTGCCTTTTCACTCGGCCTGTTCATTTGCGAGCTCATCTCGTACCGAGGGTAAGTCCCATTTGCCACAAACATGAGATTTAGCACAGAATCTTGCTCGAGATATGAAGCTCGTACTTCATCATACTGTAGGATTTCTCCAACATGACCTAATATATATTTTTGGTCAATTTTAATACCGTTGTATTCATAATATGAATACATCTACTAGCCTATTAGTGCTGTAGCATCCAATAATTGCTTGAGAGCTGGAAATCGTTTCATTCCCTCTTGGGGGTCCTGAACGAGTATTTGAGTTCGCAACGGTTTCTAGCTTGTGCTTCAGATTTGAGAGCCTAAAAATCGCGAAATTTTCACACTTGTTCCAGTTTTTTTGCGTGTAACTCGAAAAGTACGCATCGTACAGGAAATGTTACTTCATTCTTTGTTAAAGAAAATTAAATTTGGCGTTTGAAACTTCAAAGTAGGTTGGTAGCTGCGATCGCTCGTCAAATATATGTGATGTTTTCCAACTTCTCTAAAATATTGACCACCCTCAATTCTAACGTCTGTAGGTTGAATGTGACTGCTTCGATTGAAAAATGTCCGAGCATCAAAGTTGTAGGAAATTTAATTCTAAATCAGATGCTCTGCTTACTCCAGTGCTGGGATATGAATATTAAACAAACAAAAAATGTTGTAGCGCCAATTTTTGATGTTTCAAAAATAGGTGAGTGGGTACACCGGTTTTGATGTTTCAAACTTAAAATTGAAATGATATTTTCTTGTATAGATACATTTTCTATGTATCATATATGATACACACACGTACCTGTACGTTTCGAGTTATACGGGAATAATTGAAAAATGGCGAAAATTTCGCGGTTTTTAGGCTGTAAAATCTGAAGCACAACCTAGAACCGTCGCAAACTCATAACCAGTTATTAAGGACCCCCAAAAGCGATTGAAATTCCTGGACTATACCGGTAATTTTTAGTATTTTTGCTGTTCCTAAAGAAATGGTACAGCGAACCGGTGACCGGACGGAACGTTGACAAATGAATGTTTTCACCTTTAAACTTCTCCGTTTATAAGAACAATTTTCAAATAGATGACGCCACTTGATTTTTTTTCAGATTCAAAGCGTACAACAGGAAACTCAACCAATATCCGCCCAAGTACTCGGATGGAAATAGCAAGTTCAGCGGGAACGCGTTCATGCACTCTTGGAAAATGCGGTTTAAAAATCAAAAATTCTAAGTTGGCAAATCATTGTAGTGTCGTTAGCTATGCAGTAGTTGAAATAATACGGAAGTATTACCTGCTACTATTATTTATGTTCACCTCCACGGCTGTAAACAGAACATAGAGAGCAACTTGTACAATAATTGTACAAGTTGCTCTCTATGTTCTGTTATAATAATTATGTGCTCTTAATAATTATTATTAAGATGCCTACTGTAAAATAGTTACCTACTCTGGCCCCTTCACTTGTATAGCAAATTTGATCAAAATCTGTATACTGCAGTAACGCGCAACACAATCTTACACGGAACTTGGCAGTTTTCTCGTACATAGTCAGAGTAAGTCACAGGATATTTTGTAGTACATACTACACATATTATGATTAAATTGTGCCTACATCCCGAATGTGTCTCCATTTCATTATTATTATTTAT
Organism: Stenodema calcarata; assembly: GCA_963920205.1. Lineage (NCBI taxonomy): Eukaryota > Metazoa > Arthropoda > Insecta > Hemiptera > Miridae > Stenodema > Stenodema calcarata. Next base: position 3,361,722 of record OY986056.1, on the reverse strand, counting down.
TTTTTTCCACCGTTGAATTGGTTGAAGTCATATCGATATCTCACCGATAAATGGCGTTTTTATAACGAGTTACAGTCAACTTACATCACAGGTTTCAGTGAAAAACATTTGAGGCGAATTTCTGCAATGTTTTGAATTTTGAGTTGAGGCGTTTTACCTTAACAGGGCAGAATAGGGCGGAATAGTTCGCCAGTTGAGCCCATTCCTCCAATTATTTAATATATTTACGGGGCTCACAGGGACACTGTATACAGAACAGTGATTTGTGCAGAAGATAATAAACCATTGTCCAAGAATTTTCAGCGTTTTTGTTTTTATTAGATGTTTTGAATCTACTATTCTTGAAACGTAGACTAACAAATTTTGAGGAGGGGTTTAAATTTGTGTTCTTGGGCGATTCCAATGGGTCATTATCTAAGGTGATAAACTAAAATGACCCATTTTAATGAAACTTGTATTACTCACCAGAACAACGACGCGGAACCATCTCAAACGCCCCGCCTCAAGGTTCGCCCGAACCCAAACCGATTTTGCCGATTGTCTGAGTTAAAAGGCAGACCAGTCCCATCACGGACCCATTAGGACCTGTTAGCGATTCATTTTACGTTCTGTGGTCATTCCATATTTGTTCGAGCGCATACATAAATAAACCTAAAGGGAATCAGCTAGTCACGAATCAACGAATTATTGATGTACAAATCGTCGAAGGGTAGCCAATAACCCACGATTGCTCTGTTCGATATGTAGAAAGTAATTTGAACCCGTTTGAAACTGCTGCGTACAAAGCCATTTGACAAAACGCTTCAGTGAGTGATCACTCAACACCAATAACCAGAGCTGTTGAGAGCCCAAGTGTATTTCTAATGGTGTGGTACTAAATTTGATAGAATAAGTTTAGGGAAAATGATTGCAAATTTTTGGTTATTATTGATTTTTGGCTCTCTTAGTTCTTCACTGACAGCTGAACTGCCAGTTGGTTTAATAGTAAATTATTTTGAGACGAAACAAGTGCAATCCGTCGTGATATTGAGCTGTGCGCCCCTCCGTAAGTTTGATTATATTCTTACGATAATTTATTATAATAATAATTATTATAATTATTATCACCCAACTAATTCTTTACGATATTTTCCTATTAAGGGATATCAAGGGAAGATCAAGGATGAGGAAGTGCTATTTGAATCAGATGTAATAATTACACCTGATTCTACTACCACTTCCTCATTGGCCGACTAAACAAGTCATGTATTTTCGTGTTATGTCATACCCATCATATGACAGCTGGATCTTAAGAAATTATCAACTCCCTTCAAGTCGTAATCAGTTTTAGTCCAGTCTAATTATCCATAATAATGGCAAATGGGAGAAAAACGAACGGGTTATTGGAATCAGCATGGGATTTGCATCAATAGAAGGCAGTAACGTTTTTTGATGAAGTGAAAGAAAAGTCCGCGTTACTGCCCTGTTACCTGTTAATTGAAAACGCCTTAACTTCAAAAAAAAAAAAAAAAAAAAAAATCCACAGTCATGCAGCATGGCTATAAAAGCAAATTGTCGAAGAACATCTCAAGCATCAACCACGTTTCTTCATCTTCAAAGTGCTCCAGTTTTGTAACGGAGCAAGATATCCAATTCTGATTTCACCATTTGGTTCAGCGTAAAAAACGCTTTAAAATGAGGTATCACCTGACTGTTTTATTTCGGGAAGTTATGGTTAACCCCCCCTCCACCCCCCTCCCCCTCTAAAACTCCCTAAAGACCCCTCAGCTTATAGATTATTCAACGCATCGTTGGCTTCAGATGATGGGTTGAGGTGTTTCAAATGGCGCCTGGGAGGCGTTTTACGTATGTAATAATGAAAGCGTATTATACATTTTTATAATAATAAGTGATTTCAGCAGTTGGAGTAAGCTTGTTATTGCTGCATGGTCCTAAATTTTACTCTACCCTTAGATTCTGAATTCATTGAAAGTGATTTGGGGATAGTCATATCGCATTTATGATAAGCACACAAATAGACCAATCAAATTAAGTAATTTTGGAGAACGAAATTGCTGATAGCTGAAATTTGGCGCAGTTTTTCAGTGGAGGTACCTCAAACAAAAACACCAAACGTCTCTGAGGGTGGTAGTTGCGCGAAGTGAGGGGAGCAATTTAAAGGCACCTTTTTTCAGTTTGGTTTTTTGTGGCTATCTAAGTCTAAGACTATGTAGAGTTTGTGCAAGTCGTCAAATGGTACATTTTAGCCAATATGGGAAAAATAGTCGACTTTCAGCCGTCAATTACTACCCTACAACTTAGTTCAATTTTAAGTTTGGGGTACTACGCAGAATTTACGTTGTTTAATTTGTCTCTTGGTAAGGTTTTCGCTAGGATGTTGTAAAAGTTGTAAGCGAAAACTGGAGAAAGTTCGAAAATTTCGACATTGTTGGGGCACCAAACATTAAGGTCAACCCCTGGACGGGTACGAACTCAGATTACTATTTTAAGGTCTTAAGAACGATTTTCAGCTTTCCTCAGGTCACTTCGAGGTAACCCCCCCCCCCCTTCACTTCTGACTTTACTGGACTTTACCCCTTGTCAACACCTGCACTCTGCTCTTCACCTACGCAGTATATTCGAGTCGCTTTCGCAGTCAAAACCAAGTTGCATCCTGCTGCGTTGTTACATTCATTTTCTGTAAACTGTGCTGCAAATGCAAGTTCTTTTTGTAAGTATCAATCTAAATTTTCATTATACAGTCCACACATTCTTAGGCCTCAACAGTAATAATGCCTAGTTCCCAGTTAAAAGATGAAGTCAGTATTCATTTCCTGTTCAGTATCAGCTGTCGGTAAAATTCAGCGTCAGATTCTCCGTATATCTATTTGTGACTTCCAACTGATTCATGTCATTCATCAGGTCAGAGAATGGCAGTACTGAAGGAGATTTCATCATCGAACTTCCTGGTGTCGTTTTCCCAGGCTTCCACCTTTACTTCGGATCCCCACAGGCTGGGCGGTGTACTCGATTTACGTTGCAAATGCTACGATGATTTCATTATGAGAGTAAGTAAAATGTATGTTGCAAGTACCTATGTAAACGTGGGGTGTACCAAGGATGGGTGAATCTACTGATATGTGCAGGTAACGGACTGTCGGGATGTAGATGGCTTGTAGTGGCTGAGGCCATTGATAAGGGTTGTTTTGGTGGTCATCCCCTCTAGTTGACCACCGGCCATCAGGCAGTCGCCTTACGTAGGTCCTCAAGTAAGCCCGCCGTTTTCACAGCTCTTCCAAATGTATAACAAAACAGTTGCTTCTCGTAAACCCTCAGGTATGGCGCCAATGGGAGATTTCGAAACGAGTACGATGCTTGTGAAATGTTGAGGACATCTCTTTAAGGCATGCAGGGAACGAGGATATCATAACTTTTTCTGGCTGCTGTAGAATGATATTTGCTATGATTTTTACACTGAGTGTTCTTTAGGGGATATCACAACTTTTTGTTGTTGAAGTTAAAAAGACCTGTAGATTGTGATTGTGATTGTCACACATTTGTGCATTTCCTGTCTTGCAGCCAAAAAAAGAGGGCCAGAAGTGTCTGGGTCAAAACTTACTGGAAATTGGGTCTCCTGCCCCTCATTCAAGAGCTCAGAGAGAAATACCCCAGCAACTTCAAACACTATTTGCGCATGGGTGAAAATTAAATAAACCCGCGTGCTTCCCCTTCCTTCTGAGCATCTTCACATGCGCACTCTATTGCAAGGGAAAGAGCGTGTGATTTTCGTTTCTCTTTGCCCTCCCTTCCGACGCACAATCTTTCGTGAGCGATACAACGGCTTTCCCCCGGGAAACACCGTACGTCTAACAGGACCTATTGACTTGATTTGAATCACTTTTTTAAATGAAAACTCTTTCGTGGTTTCAATTTAATTTAACATCATAACATGATAATAATGATTATCATCAGTGGATTTATGACTTTATTTGTTATCTGAAATCTAATCCACCTGTTACTACTATACCTACCAACCTTGGGCTTTTGGTAGATTCTTATTTTGTATGGATTTAGATGACGAACGATCGTCTTCTACTTCCCCATCACGAGTGGCTGTTCCTCGATGAGATTCCTGTGAGCTCCGGTGATGTGGTTGAAGACCTGCGTGTACCAGTCCAGACTGAAGGCCTGGAACGCATTGCAAGCTCATACCTGCTCCCTGGAAGTCGAGCGACCATCGCTCAGATGGCGGGTTCCGTTGCTCGCTTCTACGACGTCTACCGCGTACATATGAACAACCCACTGAAGTACCATCTTCTGGCGACAGAGTCGAAGACGGCTAGAGGATACGTCTTGCCCGAACCCCCGAATCGTTCCAATCTAGAAAACATCACTTTGAACGCTATTACCGTGGTAAGTAGGTACCGACGACCACCAGCGACCACGTATGATAGCTACTTTCACCTTCAGCCTGTACCTACCCTGTAAAACTTTCCTATCTTGAAGATTTCCAATCCTTGACAGCTATTACTCCCTTTACCTGAAGCAAATAGGTAGTTTAATCACCTTTCTAGTATTATGCCGTTGAATTGGGCGGATTAAATAAAAAACGATTGATAAAACGAATTTAAGGAAATAACAATCAACTACTAAGTATTTGAAGTCTTGAATTGAAATGTATGCGTGTTGATGAACTAGAAAAGTCTTGTGTCTGAGCTTGTACGTGTAGACTATTAATTTGAATATTAAGAATATTCAAATGCTGCAATTTTCCACTATAAATTATATTTTTCCCACTAAATTATATTTTTCCCGAATTTAAGTAGGCCTAATAGAGTGTTGATATTCGAAAAGAAATATGCCTGCCTTGGCGCTTGTTCTAGGTAAGTAGGATTAACAAATACTACTTAGATTAGCAAATACTTGGGTTAACTAATCTTTGGATTAGCAAATGTTTAGATTAACAAATCCTTGGCTTAATACATCCGTGGATTAACTAATCTCGAATTTAGCAAATAATTAATCCGTGGATTTGTTAATTGTGGGGAACCACTATTTCGATATAGAACTCCCCGTCCGGGTTTTTCCCAACTACCCCTTCACACAACCCTCCCAATTTATGATGTTATGATACGCGATCCCAATTCTCTTACCTTTGTTTCAACTATTTCCCTTGAACAAAATACCGACTTCCCAACTCGATTTGTATATCGATTTCTCCCAGAACAATTGTACACCACCGATTTGTTGATCTAAGGTTTTGTGATACTCGGATTTGTTGATCCAAAGGTTTGTTAATCTAAGGATTTGTACTTAATCAAAGGATTGGTTAATCCACGGATTTATTGATCCACGTATTTGTTGATCAAAGGATTTATAAATCTTCGGATTTCTCGATCCACGGATTTGTTAATTCAAGTATTCAATACGTGAATGAACAAATCCTGTTGATCCAAGTATTTTTTAATCCACTTATTTGTTAGTCCAGGGGTATACCACTTTCAGGTATAATGTCACTGGACTATACTGGCGCAAATATCTTTAGTAGAAAGAATAAAATTTAAAAAAATAGTATCGTTTCCGCGCTCCCCCGCTAAAGTGAACTTGGATTATTATCATGCACTTGGATATTATTACGTACCTATTGAATTATTATCACCTACTCAATTTTCTAGAGAAATCCCCTGTTAATTGGACTCGTTGATGTTATCCTGTTTTCTTGACACACTTGCCAGTTATTAAGAAGAAGAGACACTACCTGTCGTTTTACCCATTTCGAGATCCACTCTGAAACAAACATCTTCCCAGACTCATCACTTACTTCCATTTCAGAGATTGTTCCCCCTTTCAGATTTACAAGTGGGATCTATTTACCACTCTGGATGACCCTGATCGACCCGATGTTGATGCCTGGGCAAAAATTCACTACCCTGTTGCAAAGCATATGGAGGAACAACTCAACTTCGTGTAAGATTTTCTTATTCTATCGGAAATCATACTCTAGTAACAGTATGTTTCTATTCCACATTAAGCGATCTTTGACTTATGAAGCTGAAGATTCCTGTCGTTCTATTTCGTTCGTGTTGACATCTGAGGACTGATGAATGGCAGATCTTTACTTTCCAGGATGAATCTATCGATTTCAGACGACTACGGTTGGGCGGTCAATGGAACCTTCAATGGGATTATGGGGTAAGAGTGGCTTTCAAGTTCGTTTAGTTATGCTATATAATGTATAATATGTGCACGGATGTTTCATATCTTTTCTCGTATATAAATGGACATTTGATAGATATTTCCAAAGAGGAGAAGCTGACATCGGCGCCACTGCACTGTTTATGAGACCCGACCGCATGCCACTGGTAGACTTTGCTAGCGTTTGTTTCGACTTGGGGTAGGTTCAAATGAACTATAATATATTGAGCATCATATTATGCTTGTAGCCACCTTGATTATTCTATCATGCTAGTACTTGCTCCTTCCCCCTTCAGGAAATACGAAAAACATCAGATCGCAAGATGTAGCGGTTTTCCTCATGAGGAAGTACTCGCTCCTTCCCGCTTCAGGGAAAAACATCAGATCGCAAGATTTTTAGTTAAGCTCAATCTAATCCACAGTTCGTTTTAGTTAAGCTTTATTAGTTAAGCTGTCTAATCCACAGTTCTACAGTGATCTTCAAACAACCTCGTCTCTCGTCAGTCAGTAACATCTTTCTCCTTCCTTTCTCCAAGCCAGTCTGGCTGGGGATTGGTGTCTTGTCGCTATGTGTCATCGTGTTCTTGGGTCTTGAGCTCATCCTGAACCGCCACCTCTCCCCCAGTCCGTCTTACAACGAGGAGCACACTAGCGTCATCGACATTATCACCTTTGTTGCTGGATTTGTTTGCCAACAAGGTAGGAAGACTACAATAATTAACAAATATACCTGGTAACCTTTGACTATCTCAGTGACTAACTTCTTTAGAAGTGATTCAACTCGGCTTACTCTGTAGGTTCCAACATAATGCCTGAGTCAATAGCTGCGAGAATCGCCGTGTTCACGTTCTCCCTGTCAGTTGTCTTCTTTTATACATCGTACTCCGCCAACATCGTGGCCCTTCTCCGATCGACACCTCCCATTCTCAAGACTCTCACAGACTTGACAGCCAGTCACCTTGACATCATCATTGAGGATCGCAAGTACAACATCATATACTTCAAGGTAAAGCCTTACTGCAAAGTTCACATTTTAAAGGTTTGAGAGTTATTTTACTTATTTATCAACCAAATATGGTTTACCACAGTCACGCTACTGGGTAACTCATGGACCTTGCATTGGTTACCAAAGTACACCAAGTTTTTTTTGGACCATAGAAACCATAGAAATGGGCGGATACCCTATTCAAGTGTTTTTTCCGGTTCAGGTGGGGCTTGGATTTGAATTCTGAAAAAAGGTTGAGGAAAAATCGTTATTTCTCCATTTTTCGGGAAAATGATTAATGGTACTTAGCCACCTGGCTGTTCAGTTGCCGAATTGCTCATTCATTTTCAGGAATCCACCGATCCGAATGTCCATACTCTGTACAAGAAGAAAGTACTACCACATTTGGCATCAGCTTTCTTACCTCCAAAAGATGGGATCACCAAGATGAGAACGGGAGAGTTCGCCTACAACGTGAGTACATTAACATTTTTTTGGATAACGATTTACTTTACTGATGTTCCCCATTTACAATTGAGGGGTTTCTGACAAGTGGGTTTTCAAGGAACATAATTTCTGAATTTGGAACGATAAAACCCATCTAGAGTTCTTTAGTCAACACTGTTAGCAGCAGCACAGGATAGTAAGATCAACTAGCATAATCTATTTTAGAAAGATTTTTCAAGTCGAATGGTGGTTTGGTGTATTCATAAAGAGAGGTGCAGTGGCTGCTTTCTCATAAAACTTAACCGGAACTTCAGCAGAACCAACAAAGACAGCTTGGGATAATGGGAAACACAGAAAGTGGATTATAACGCATGATAAGATTCATAACAAAGAAGAGCAGACTACAGGAAGCAAAAGAAGTTTGTTCCATTTCATCATTATTTTGACTAGTCGAGTTCTTGCCGAAACACTCATGACTTGTCTTGTCGTTGAAGAAACGCCAGTTTTTCAGAGGTCTCCACTGGCTGACAAGTTATGTTTTTGGCGAAAGCGCACATTCAGGATCGCAGGTATTTTCAGTGGCCACAAGATGGCATCACAAACTCAAACCTCGATTCTTGACTAACCGTGTTTTTGCCAGAAATCCCTCAACTTGGTTAATTAATCCACTGAGGCTACGTACAAAATATAAATAATTGGTAGCTTTATTAAAGCCTACTCATTTAAAACTACAGATATTTAGGAACCACAAAAGTCACATAAAAATGTGATGGTCAGGCTAAAGTAATAATTTACTCTTAAGTCTAAAAGTCTTTGCACCCACTAAAAAAATCACATAATCGTCCACCTAAGACAATCCACAAATACTAAACCTTTAAACCTACTCATTTAAATGGGTACAAATAAACAAATACACATTTCAGGTACATAAATTGAGTACTAAAATATCTGCGGTTTCATTAACCCTGGAATGGAAACGGTCGGAGTAATTTTCATTCCGATTGGAAAAATGTCACTATTCTTCCCATTTTTTCATTTTGTTTTTTAGAGGATGTACCGGGCTTGTAACTCTTCTTAAACTCTTCTACGAGTATAAACACTCCCCACAGCTCAGAAATAGGAGCGAACTTCTCTCTTGCATTTTGAGTAATCTCGCTGAACTCGTTCACTTTATTTTCACTTTCTGATGATGAAATTGGTTTATAATCTGGGTCCACTTCTATATAATCAATTGGGTAATCAGTATTTTCATCATCACTAATACCAAAATCTTCATCATCTGAACTTGCTACATCACTAGCTCCCTCATCCTCGTCGTCAAACTGCGCCAAAACGTCCTGTACATCTTTATGAGTCATGACCTTCTTGTTTGTAAACCTTCGCTCCATTTTCCTAAAAGAAAAACTAATACCACCATTTGATTCAGGGCTAGAAAAAGTTTTAATTTATGTGCGACACTTGGCTTTGTATGTAATTCTAGTCTAAAAAGAAAACAATGTAGGTATCCAAAGGGTGCAATGAAAACTTGGAGAAAATAATTCTCCTTGAGAGGTGGGTGCAATGGAAACAATTTGTAAAAATTACTACATCCAAAAGGAGCGCATTGTATTATTTACTCCGTTCTACCTACCTTATTGGAAGCGGAGTAAATTTTACGTGTAGGGTAGCCTGACTTGAGTTTACATCCCTAGGATAGCATAGCTGAAGCGACAAAGCCCCCCCACCAACTTCGCGTTTCCATTCCAGGGTTAAAGTTGAAGTTCTTACAGCAGCTTTGTACAAATATCTACATGTATTTCTACTCAGTCACCATTGTCATCATCTGTTGTCTAATGCAAATGAAGATTTGTCTACCTTAATTCAGATGATTTAGATTGCTTTACAGCTTCATTCGGGAAATACATTAAAATCCGATTGGAAAATCCTATCAGACATGTACCAAGGAGATAGCGAGGAATATTCATAAGTGAGCAAAGAAAGGCATGTATAAAGGCCATAGTGTTTCAAATGGTTGGTGTAAGCTGAGCGTTTCTCTTGTACACCATTGACAGATGATGAGTTGAGACGAGCATTTTCTTTATGTCCAACTTTCACAGGATTCTTAGTTGAGAATCCACGTAGCTGAGTGAATTAAACTAATCGCAATTAGTTTGTGGCATTGAGGAGCAGGGTTTTCTGTAGTCTCGGTAGTCCAGCTTTCTATTTAATATCAGGGGACAAGGAGTTGTCTATTGATCGGGGTCAGACGTCGGGTAGCCAGGGAAACTGGACCCAGTCGCTCAGCTTGTCACCGATGATGGGTATGACGTTAGACTGCGGAGGCTCTGGAATGCTGAGACCTACAAGGTCCACGTCTTCTTCATCAAGCCACTCTGTATCCTGGGCGCCTGTTACGAGGTCTTCCTGGAGGCAGAGGATCTCTTTCTTCCGGTGAGCCAGGATCATCCTGGGGCGAATCTTTAGCTGTTGTGTTCCCAAGGTCTTGTGAACCCCTTGGGCATGTAGGCTAGCAGATTTCTTTGAGCCGAAATACAATCCACAGTGATGGCAAGTCCTTGCTGTGAAAATATTGCGAAGAACTGAATTAAATAACGTCAATCAGTACAGGAACTATAAGGACCAAGACGAGGAAGACACCTAATGCGTCTTATTAAGTTTTGTGGAGTATTGAAGACACGTCATGTCAAAACATGGAGGATACCCCATAGGAAATTGTTGCAGAGGTCAGCACTTACCAAGAATCTGCGACCGCACTGAGGGACAATACTGATCGTAAGGCGGCATGGAATTCCCAGGATTGGCTGGCCTCAAGTTGACCATCTGACGGACTGTGAGTGGCGGGAAATCATCGTCTCCCGTGATCTCTGCGGGTGACGGGATCACGAGACCTGCCGGAGTCCGTTTGAGGGGAAACGGACCCGGAAAGAAGCCCGTTGGAAGGACATTTTTAAGATTCGATCTTAATGGGGCGCAGCAAGAGACATCACTGCATTTGACAATCTGCAAACAACATTTCAAGAACAGTTTACCTGATGCTCCATACAGGCTGAGGGAAGTGATTTAAGATCAAACATGAGTGTTACTGCTAGAAAGTATTGTAAGACTTGTCTGGAGACTATAGTTACCCCTACACTATATGTACCTGGAGGAAGTACTGGCTCTCTCTGATGTGATTACTGTACCAAATGGAGTTGTCAAAACTCAAGTCCTCAGCTTTATGAGCTACATATTCAACCACCACAGGATGTCCGTCAATCACAAATCTGAAACAGAGCATGATTAGTGGCTTTTTACTACATCCTGTAAATCCAATGTGTTACTATATTAAAACAGTAAAATCTGATTAATTTGATTACAGAATCAGTTCAATTCGACATTTACCTCCCCCAAGTTTCACAGAGGACATTGGCTGCGTACTCGAAGTTCCTCATTTCGATTTCATTGTCAACAATGACGCCTGAATCGTTGAGATGGCTTCCGTAGGGGTTGTGGGGCAGAACGACACCAAACAGCTCGCGACTGAGGGGTGCCAATCGACGCTCAACTTTGTTGCGCACAGCCTTTCCAGGGGCGGTGACGGATATGTAGATGGCGTCCAAGTCATACTTCCTGAATATTTGGATGGCTTGGTGAATGGTCTTGGGGTAGCGGGGGTTTTCATCGGGACCACCATACACAGTCAATACCAGCACAGGTTTCAGCTTACCGTCAACTAGAAGGAAAGGGAACTATTGGTAGTAGAAGGTAGTAAAAACACAATTCCTTCAGTCGTCGCGTGATACGACAAAGGATGTGACCAACCTCTCATCATGTCTTGAAATGCAGGCAGCCACATGAGGCGCTCCAAATCAGAAGCGTTAGAGGCTGCAAGACTGGACATCTGCTTGCCAGGTCTGATGGAAATGTAGGTTGGACCTGAGAATCCTACAGCTTCAGGAACTCCCATCAGTTCGTCCTGAATTGTGATACCTGAGGGATAGTTTCTGAATGTTAGATGAAACTCTAGACGATTTGGATGGAATCAAAATGGCGCAGAGTACAATAAAACTTTGCCAACGTATATTTCACGTTAGTGATAAGTATTGGTCAACTTCACACCATCCAATTCATACCTGCAAAGACATTAAGGTGGAGTTTGTGACGAGAAGGAGCGACGAACTCTTGTTCTGGAGAGTCGTGGTATTCCATCCTCAAGAGTATTGGAGCCTCCTTGCCAGCAGCAGAAATGGCCAGAGGTACTCGTGCTCTGCTGTCCTGACTCACCATTGCCATTTGCCTGGACCCCAAGATCGACGCCAGGCACTCGAGAGAACTACACATACAGGTGTCATCATCTCCAAGGGCTAATGAAAGTAATTTAGCATAATTATACAGGGTGGTTCCCTTTTCTCAGAGTTAGGGTGTGATGGCTCATACCTTGGCCTAGCAAATATCTTTGGCTCTCAAATGTATGTTCCGGGGATGAAGAGACTTACTGAACTGTAGCAACGCAGAACTTGTGATCCACGTGCTCTTTCTCAGTCTGTCTGTGACAGAGACGAACAGGTACAGTAGTTTCGTATCTGAGTCCTTGCTCTGGTGAAAATCCAAGTGGAAGGAGCCGAAGGTACTCCCCGCATTTTTGGAGACGCAGACCTGACTTCTGTAGTATTCTATCGACGTCCTCTGTCGACTTGCACCTAATTCACGAAATGACGCTGCATTAGACGATAGATGGGAGAACAAGTCAGTAAGAGATACCGGAAGTGGCATGCATAGTGGAGTGGGAAAAACTGACAGGCCAAAAAGGTTTGTTATACGAGTATCTTAGATGATAACCTGCGGCCCACCAGGCAAATATTTGCGGCTCGCGAAGAATTTGAACATTTTGAAGATTAGAAAAAATTAGATTAAAAAAAGATTTCCTTCAAAAAATAATTAAAACTAGTTGAATAAACAAGTAAATTTACCAATAAAATGAAATAGCATAATTCCTTTTTTCATTTTCTTAGTGTAAGTGTAAGGGAATTAGGAACTGCTTGTGATCCTAAGAAACGACAAACTGACAACTTTGGGATAATTCTGTGTTATGGCGACTCAATGAGGAGACCTTTAGAAGGGGAAAGTCTAACAGGTGAAGGGAAATTCCCTTCATGAATTCCCTTACTTATATACAGGGTGTTCATTTTAAGGCGGCTCAAATGCATTTCCTGCCTAAACGGTTGATCTGAGCAAAGAAATGCCAAAGGGAAAAGGGCCCTGGCGCCCTTCTTTTCAAAGATCGAATGTTGGGGTTTTCGGATGACCCATATGTTTATGAACACTCCTTTAAAGGGCATAAAAAGACAGAACATAATATGTCGTGTCCAACATTATGTTGGCAACATACACCCATATACATTCTCTGGGTGTACATGTGTGTGCACACTCCTAAAATCTGCCAATTAATTGAAGGGTCATACAGAAGGAATACAACGTTCATCGAGAAGACTGACAATATTTTCTAGATTGGTATAAGTCCTGTATTTTGACTGACCTTGAGACGATTTCATGACACTTCCGAATATCGACAAATCCGCCAAAACGGGCTATTTCCACGACAACTCGTACAACCTCAGGCGGTTCTGTTTCTTCCAGAAAGCTCGCTACCTCTCCTCCACCCTGTAAACCACCATTAGCTATGAACTGGTTCATGCATGTGATAACCGTTGGAAAAGGTAAATAATTTATTGTTATGAACCAAAATGAAACTTAGTTTTCTCACCTTCCAATCACCGACCGTGTCAGAGTTCACTGTTTGTTGAAGTGTCATAAGATTTGAGAAAGTCGTTTTCATTTTGACCCGATGCGTCTTCTGTCGTTTGGCGTTTTCTTCAGCTTTCACCAGTTTACGCCGCTCTTCCTCCAGTATCCGAATCAAATGGTCAATCTTGGTGTCAATCTCTGGACCTTCAACATGAACAATAATTGTTTTTATTTTTATTTTATTTTTTTAATTATTGTTATTAAATTATTATTTTCTAAAATTATTTTCACCGTTGTAGCGAATCTTTCTGAGAAATCAAGTGTTGTATACCAGACCGAATTTCGACTGGTCTTGAGTATACAAGCTCAGAGTAGATAGACAGATAGATAGATAGATAAACATGTATATTTGAAGAAAAAATTAATTTAACAGCGTATGTAATACAACGTAATTTAACAGCGTATGTAACGCCCGTCTGTCAAAAGACGTCATAAAGACCGTCAGTATTATCCGACAAAAATTAACATTACCTACAACAAATACAATATACAATGTTATTAACAAATATTATTATTAAACCACTGGCTACTAAACAAATAATGGTGCAATTATTCAGAATGTTCCGTCCCCGTTAAATTCAGCCACCAACTCCGACCTGTACACCCAAGCGACTTTGCAGTGCCTTGCCAATGGAAGCCAGTTCACACCATTCATCGTAGTTATGACTTTGTCACGCCTGAGTTTTGTTGATCCGAAGCTAGCCATACGGAATTCACTCAGCACGCGACAGACTGCCAAAAAATGGAAGATAATATTATCCTCAGGCTCACCCATGCTACAAAAGTGGACCGTGCACAGTAATTGATAATGACATTATCAGTAATGTCATTACTGTTAACACTCCTCGTCATTCCACCGTCATTCTCAAACTCACTTTACACCGTCATTCCACAGATCATTTTTAATGTCAACACTTTTCTTCAGACAGAAGACGTTTTGTTTAATTGATCCTCGTGAAGTCGCCTGTGTTGCTATAATTATAGCACTAGCAACCCAAAAAAAACCCGTATGAAACGTTCAAGATTCAAGATGGATAAAGGAGTGGCTGAAAAAAAAACATTTATAAGAGCGTTGATGTTATGCTGGAGATTCTCGACTGTCTCTGCAGTCATAACTATGTCGTCTGCATACATCTGATGTTCACATTTTATGTCTTTACTATGGCACATACCTCAAAAAGTGTGACATTGTGACGGTGACGGTGTGACGAAGAAAGCGTTATGAAAAATTTATAATGATTTACACGTACCTACATCAAATGCTTAAGGCTACTCTCACGTCGTGTCGACGTACATAGATCAGGCGCTTGGAGCTACTCAGACGTCATTCTGACGTAGGTACATAGATCAGGCGCTTGGAGGTACTCGGACGTCATTCTGACGTACATAGATCAGGCGCTTGGAGATACTCAGACGTCATTCTGACGTACATAGATCAGGCGCTTGGAGATACTCAGACGTCATTCTGACGTACATAGGTCAGGCGCTTGGAGCTACTCAGACGTAATTCTGACGTACATAGATCAGGCGCTTGGAGCTATTCAGAGGTCATTCTGACGTACATAGATCAGGCGCTTGGAGCTATTCAGAGGTCATTCTGACGTACATAGATCAGGCGCTTGGAGCTACTCAGACGTAATTCTGACGTACATAGATCAGGCGCTTGGAGCTACTCAGACGTCATTCTGACGTAGGTACATAGATCAGGCGCTTGGAGCTACTCAGACATCATTCTGACGTACATAGATCAGGCGCTTGGAGCTACTCAGACGTCATTCTGACGTAGGTACATAGATCAGGCGCTTGGAGGTACTCAGACGTCATTCTGACGTACATAGATCAGGCGCTTGGAGATACTCAGACGTAATTCTGACGTACATAGATCAGGCGCTTGGAGATACTCAGACGTCATTCTGACGTACATAGGTCAGGCGCTTGGAGCTACTCAGACGTAATTCTGACGTACATAGATCAGGCGCTTGGAGCTACTCAGACGTCATTCTGACGTACATAGATCAGGCGCTTGGAGCTACTCAGACGTAATTCTGACGTACATAGATCAGGCGCTTGGAGCTACTCAGACGTCATTCTGACGTACATAGATCAGGCGCTTGGAGCTACTCAGACGTCATTCTGACGTACATAGATCAGGCGCTTGGAGCTACTCAGACGTCATTCTGACGTACATACATCAAATGCTTTTTGATTGTGGTCCCACCAATCTCAACACCAAAGCGGAGCGCATCCTCCAAATCATTGAATTACAAGGCAAAGAGCAGAGGACAAGCTCAGAGTATAGAAACGATTGCATTTCAGACAAATCGTAATATACCTACCTCACCTTACGGACCACAACATTTGCAGTATCAAACATCAATGAAACAATTAACTATCTCTAACTCACCTCCTAGTCCTGAATTTCTCGTGAAAGTGGCCGAATTGAGTTCGCTTTCCAGGAGTGCAATGTGTTGGCGGATGGTGTCCTGAGCAGGCGTGCTGTACTTCCTCCTCGTGCTGTCAGAATCGTACTCATCATCGCTCAGTACGACTGGACATTCTATTTTAACTGTAAAATGCCAACACCAAATTATAAATCTTTTAGTGTAGGTAAGTAGGTACTCATAATATTGATGAGGAGGATTAGATTTTAAGTAATAGGGTAGGAGTGTGGCTTATAGTAAAGAATCGTGTTACGCCTGTTGAAGGTATTGATAGACACAGACAAGAGATGATTCAATAAATGCCGGCAAATGAATGGAGGCGTGATGGACCCCGTGACATCACAAGCCAAATTTAAAGTGTAGTTTGGATGTATCTTAACAAGTTTTACTGGTAGGTACTGGCAATTGAAACCGTGGCGATTTTGAAAATTCTTTCATTTTCGCCATTAATTAATCTATAAAAAACCACAGTCATGCAGCATGGCTGTAAGAGCGAATTTTCGAAGAAATAACTAGTTTTATGTACATAAAATGTCTCTATTGAAGGACTTGTGTCCATGAAGAACATCTCAAGTATCAACCACCTTTCTACATCTTCTAAGTGCTCCAGTTTGGGAACGGAATGAGATATCGCTAAACTGATTTCACTTTCGTGTTCAGCATTAAACAAAACTTTAGATTGCCAGGATGGATTTTTGTGTGCAAATTTGAAGTTTTTATCTCAATTCTATCAAGAGTTATCGTCCGATGTTATAGTTACACATAATATATTATTTACATTTACTTTACATATTTACTTATAATAGTAGTTTGTGGGTGAGGATTGACCAACACTAGTCGTTGTTGTTCAAATCATCATGTTGTTCAGATCATTTGTTGTTCAAATGATAACAACGACTAGTGTTGGTCAATCCTCACCCACAAACTACTCTACTGTTTCCTAGTCAAAAAAAACCTCCACTATTTAAAAATTCATATGTATATACATATAATTCTGGTGTCTTTTGGCAGTGGATTAAGGATGGTCTGAAACGGATTTTGGTATAAAACGTTTTCGGGAATACGAGTTTTGAAAATTGTGGACCGAGAACAATAGCTTCATTTTCCTTCGAAAATTCGCTAAAATGATCCACTGATCCACGAAGAAATACCTACTACCATTAGGTGAATAATATAATTTTACCAGATTTCTTGGGGTTTTCAATGTTGAACGCAGGGACAGGTTGGTGTTGGTATGGCGTGGACTGGGCAGACGGATATGCAGGGCCTGGGTTCGGGGCAAAGCTGCAGGCGGGCGGCTGAGGCCTGACGGTCCCCTGAGGTATGGTCGGGATATACGGCAGCTGGAACAGATGACATATTTGGAAGATCATAATCATAGTCAGTGAACTCAATAATATTATGAACTTTGACAACCACCATCCGTAATATCAGGCGTATTCCAGCCTGTGAAACCTGGTTTATGGAATCCAACTAACCCCACAATGATCCTGGAAATTTGCATTACCCTAGGTCAATTGGATGGAGTTCAAAACAAATATTGAAATTTTGGAAAATTCATAACTCGAAAAACTCATATTGAAAGGTGTAGTTTTTGGTAGCCATTTAAATAGAGTTTAATTTTGAAACAATTTCAAGACCGTTTGGAGCTTTGTCCGACCGGCCGTTGGTTCACAAGGAGGGCTCAAAGTTAGGGCAGATCAAAAGTCGTCAATATGATGGTGAATCATGCAGCAGCCTGTGGGGTCAATTTTCATACTGGCCCAGCTGATTCGAATAGCACATGCCATGGTTTTCAGATACGAGTATCGAGTTAATTAATAATTATTAATAACTAACAATAATTATTAATAATTAACAATAATTATAAATATTAACACTACGTGATAATAATTAATAATTATTATTAATGAGTATTCATAATAAAAATGTATCTATCATTTAGTGATCTAGATAGAAGGGTGATCTGTACAAAGAAGATAATAAACCGTTGTGTCAAGGAATTGGAGAGTGTATGGTGCTACATCTGCTGCGAGATCGGGAGGGGTCTTCTTTATATAGCATTTTCCAGTTGAACTAAACCTTTTCCCAATTGAATTAAATCTTTTCCCAATTGAATTAAACCTTTTCCCAATTGAAATAAACCTTTTGCAAAAAGAATTAAACCTTTTCCCAATACAATTAAACTTTTTTCCAAAATAATTAAATCTTTTCCCAAAATAATCAAACCTCTCAAATGAAGGGGGGTGCAATAGAAAATAAATAAATGAAGTAATATTAGGCCGCCGAGAAGAGCACATTCTTACTGAAGTAATTGCAACAAGTACAGCTAAAGTAACCCCCCCCCCCCCCCCCCCAAGACAGCGCGAACTACGTCACAGACATGTTTCTACTGTTGCCCGCTGCGGCGAATGGAGAACCGCTGCATTAACAACTGTAGGCTGTAACAACAGCTGTAGCTTATTCATCGACCCTTCCTTATTCGTTCACGCCTTTGTTGTTCATTTTTCTGCATTCCCTAATTCATGATTAAACTGTTTCGCCATTCATATACCAACTTGCAATTCCTTATTTTCCCGCAAGAGGTTTAATTATTTTGGAAAAAAGTTATTGTATTGGGAAAAGGTTTAATTCAATTGGGAACAGATTTAATTCTTTTAGGAAAAGGTTTAATTCTTTTGGGAAAAGGTTTAATTCTTTGGGGAAAAGGTTTAATTCAATTGAGAAAAGGTTTAAAAACAACTGGAAAATGCTATGAATAGATGTAGAACAACGGAACAAGTTCTATGTGTGAGTGGAGGGGGAGGGGGGGAGTATTTGTCGAACTTCTTGAAGGTCCATTCGATCTCAATCAAACACCTCGATTCGTTATGAAGTCGACTTTGTTTCCCCAACGTCGAGGGATTAGATGGCTGGTCTACTTTGGGAATGAAATGTAGCATGCTTTGCAAGTTGCTTGTTCCAGCGAAAGAGATACTTAAATCCAAACTAACCACCGATTCATGTTTCGTTTGTTTGGTAATTGCATAACTTTTCTCATGGTGTGGCACTTATTAGGTAATTGCGAAATTCAAAATGCCTTTTTTGGCGCTAATACCCAAAGAAATCGATTCCACTCGGTGAGACGAATCCAACGATACCAAAAACTCGATTTTGGAAATTTTGTCACTTGAGCGGTACCTAGGTACTTATTTGAATAACGCGGTCCAATTATCCAATTAAATGTTCGTCACAAATGCTCAAGTGTGGACGGGGCTTTACAATCGTTGGGGAAACAAAGTCGACTTCATAACGAATCGAGGTGTTTGATTGAGATCGAATGGACCTTCAAGAAGAGCAATTGTCAGCAATCCTTCAAATAAGGGGGAGGGGGTATTGTTCTTTAGAGAGATAAATGTGGTAGGTACAAAGGTACACGATCATTGCCGGGGGGGAGGGGGGGCTTTACTGTGGTCAACCCTCTGACAACCTCTCGCCCCTCGTCTTGTTCCCACCCGCTCACCACACCCCGCCCCCACAACTCTCTCCAAACACCCCCCTCCCTGCAATCTCCAGACCCCCCCCCCCCCCCACTGTTTCACTCTCTCACAGACCCCCCCTTAACCCGCTCAGACACTAAACCCCCCCCCCCCCCCTTAAACACGCTCAGACACTACACCCCCCCCCCCCCATCGCCCGTCTAATCCGAGTATGATATCTTATTAACTCGGCGCGGCAAAACTAAAAAAGAAGAAGATAACTCGAGTTGACCAACCTGCGGTGAGTATCCCGTGACGCCTGCCTCCCGGTTCTCCGCCTCACGTTTCAGTTGGTCGATGACGTCGACGATGTACCGCACGAAATCCGGTTTCCGTCGTTTAAACTCTTTTTTCGCGTCTTTCCAAATAACGTTCGTGTTTATCTGAGCCTGCTGCGGCTTCAGTTCCGGGTGAGCTTTTTTATAAGCCAAAAACAGCTCTAAATGTTGGTTCACGTACGCCATGACGATCCGCGGGTGTCGAATAGAATCGAAATTGTTTTACGGGTTCGGTAGACAAAAAAATCTCATCGGAATTCGACGGTGAAAACGTTTTTTTTTGAGGTTTTTCGAACTTGAAAGCGTCGGTCGGTTCGATCTTCGTGGAGTGAGGAGGATCTCCCCCACTCGATTCCACTAGCAGATGCCACTGGACGAAGGGGAGCCCCTGCGCATGCGCGGTTCTTCTGCTATTGGCTTTTCTGTGGTCTGCATCCTCTGTACTTATGCCCCCCCCCCCAGGGGCGTTATTTATTGTTACGTAACGTCAAGTTGTTTCGGGGGGGGGGGGGGGGGGGGGTGCCGTCGTCTAAGACCTTTTTCGCGACAGTACCCCAAAAGGATGAAATTATGACCGCGGGTACCCCTCGCGCATAAGTTCGCGCATACAAGTATTTGTATTTTCATAATGGCATGTGCTTACCATTTTAATGTGATAGTTGGGCTTGTTTTCGTGCCTACAAGGATTTGATACGAGGGTGGATGTTGCTGACGGCTAGTATAACATGAGCAGGTAGGTACCTACCTCACCAGATTGGCTCCGTACGATTTTGAGGAGTTCATGATGAAAATTAACTCTATCGTGGTATTTTAGTTTTATCGACACATTTTATTCCTTTTGTACCTGTTTTGAATGTATTTCATTTCTCCTAATTTTAATTTATTGTTGGTACCTACACGTATTTTTGTAAGATGTTTATGCACTACGTGCGATTGATATATCAAAAATATCAATATATGATATATCAAAAATATATTGATTGATTGATCACCTTCAGGCTGAAGTCGGTTTCGTTCTGTAGTTTTTTTCGCAGTCAAAGCCGAGAAAGAACTTTCACATAAATACATTTATAGATAAGACAACAATGCTGAAAACGCTGCATTACTCAAGTCTTCGTATTCGTTACGCACACTGTTTCAGAAATTTCCCACGTTGCTGTCCATTCTTGCTTTTAAAGTTCTGTCCGCCGCAATTTCATCTAATTTCTCTATCATTTCATCAGAAAGTTCTGCCGTATCAAAATTTTTTTTTTCCACAAAAAAGGATCCAAAATCCTTGAAGAATCTCGTTTTCTAGATTCATCAAATGATCGAAGATCAATCAATGCTTTGATATTAATAAAGATTGAAAGATCGATGTTCAAGCCATCATAAAAACATAAAACTCTGCAAATTCTTGACACAACGGTTTATTATCTTCCTTGTGCAGATCACCCTTCTGTCTATACCAGACTGTATTGCAAATCGGCACCATACCATATTCTCACCGTACTCATACCATACCATACGAATTTCTTTGCTATCATACCATACTGTATTATACCAAATCATACATACAATAATATACCATACCATACTCATACCATGTCATACAAACCGAGTGAATATTGAAATGTCATCCATTTCTGACCTATATTTAAAATTTCAAGTATCTAGCTCATCATCAAAATTTAATTTGTTTAAACAAATAGGTATTATTTAAACAATGTTACAGACAAGAAACCGAGTGAATATTGCATTGTGATCCAGTTCTGAACTATTTTTAAAATTTCAAGTCAATAGCTCATCATCAAAATTTAATTTGTATTATTACAAAAAGGTATTATTTAAACAATTTTACAGATGATAAACCGAGTGAATATTGCAATGTGGTCTACCCCCGACTCACGGTTAAAATTTCTAGACTGTAGTTTACCGGGAAGATGAAAAAAGGTAGTTTTATTCTGGGCGTCTGGGGGTTGACCCACATGACGACCGTTTTCGACGCGAAAGTTTAGTGTTTTTCCTAAACCTTTGCGCGGTCACTGTGAACGAACGGCTGGTCGCACAAAAATCCAATTGGTCTTAAAAGATTCGTAATTTTTCAGGTCATTCAAAAGTGAACTAAAAATTACACGGTTCAGTTGAATATTTTGAGATATGACATCGTCGAAATTTTAAATTTCGTTTTGAACCCCTTCCCCTTGACCTAGGGTTATGAAAAGTTTCGAGGATCATTGTGGGGCTGGTCCAAACCCAGAAACCAAATTTCGTACGCCACGGACGGCGTACGGCGGACGGACGGATTTTTTTTTATTCGATTTTCTGAATCTACGTATCTTGAAACGTAAACCAACAAATTTTGAGGGGGGGTTAAAAAATTTTTTTCTTTGGGCGATTCCAATGGTTCATTATCGAAGATAATAAACCAAAAATTGTTGGGAAGA
Organism: Stenodema calcarata; assembly: GCA_963920205.1. Lineage (NCBI taxonomy): Eukaryota > Metazoa > Arthropoda > Insecta > Hemiptera > Miridae > Stenodema > Stenodema calcarata. The sequence goes on along the minus strand of OY986056.1, from coordinate 3,339,669 downwards.
TTACAAGATGTCCGGCAGAAATTCTGTTTTCCAGTAGGTAGATAATTTTATTACGAAAAACTCTCATGCTGTCAATGGAAGGAAATATGTTGCTGTTCTGTCCTTGAAGTTTAAGATTCAACTCATTGATTTTTGTAAATGTGTCGGCACAGATATGCGACTTTGCATAACCATTGCATGTCCTCAAAGAGTGTTGCAAAAGCGGATTTCTGATCTTTAAGAAAGACGTAAATTTCATGTCGGAGCTCGAACAGCCTGTTCAAAACCTTTCCACGAGAAAGCCACCTGACTTCGGTATGCAGAAACAAAGTTACGTGTTCCGAACCCATGTCTTCTTCAAACCTTCTTCGAACTCTTTGATTGTTTTAATTACTACTAGCGCACTAAAACTATAATTATTTATGTCGCAGATATGCGTACCACTACACAACCCTTGCCTGTCTAAGACAGAATCTGTCATAGACGAACTATTAAATTGATCGACGATTTTATCAAAAACAAAACGTGTGCAGTACCAAAAAAAAAAAGTCTACAGTCATGCAGCATGGCTGTAACAGCGAATTTTCGAAGAAATAACTCCAGTTCATTGGTTTTATAACAAATTTCGTCTCCATTTTTTCCCTAGCAACATCTTAGTTTATATATTTTTCAACGCTGAACACGATGGTGAAGTCAAATGGCGATATCTCATTCCGTTGTCTGATCAGACCGAATGAACCGTGAAGAACATCTCAACAACCATGGGCCAAGAATGGATTAAAATTCAATATTCACTCGGTCTCTTGTCTGTAAAATTGTTTAAGTAATACCTATTTGTTTATACAAGTTAAATTAGGATGATGAGCTAGAGTACCTATCGAAATTTTAAACATGGGCCACGAATGGATGAAAATGAGTTCCATTATTTCATGAATTAGACATAAGTGCGATCTGCACAAAGAAGATAATAAACCGTTGTGTCAAGAATTCGCAGAGTTTTTGGGGTCCGATTTCCAATCCCTAAACCTCCTGATTTTCATTTTGGTTTATTATTTTCTATAATGAACCATTGGAATCGACCAAGGAAATAAATTGTAATCCCCCTGGACGATTTCCCTTACAAATCATTTCGCTTGATGTTCACAGGTGGACATCAACGCAGGTTACAAATGGATCTCAGACACATTCGAAGAGGCCGAGAAGTGCAGTTTGAGCGAGATCAAGCTCTTTAAAACGGAGATGCTCGCGATGCCAACGGCCAAAAAGTCGGGCTACAGAGAACTCGTCGCTCAAAAGTACGAATAACTGCAACGGCAGGTCAATTTAAACTGCTCAACACAGAAAATGTTTCGGGCTCAAACACAGCCGTTTCCGAAGTATTTCATGAGCCTGATGCCGAACATCACCACGAAAAGTTCACTTTAGCTCTTGTTTTAAAGATACAGATACTACGTGAGTGATAAATGGGTCATTGCGCGAAAAAGGTCGTTTTCGAACTCTTCGATTTTTTTCCTGCCATGTGCTTGGAAAATTATGAAAAAAATCATAGATGTCCTACACTGATGGATAAATAATAGAGAGATATAGATATACAAAGATTTATTTACAGGAAATACTGTGGTTAAAAACAATATGAAAATAATCTTATTACAGTGATGGCCTTGGCCGTCCACTGGGTTGGCACTTTCTTTTTACTTCAGAAAATCAAATTAATGCCAAATTCTACTATGAAATTATGAACTTATCTACTTATTATAAACGTATCAACGTATTTTTAAACGTGCTTTTAACAATGTAAATTACATTTTTCGATGTTCATTCTTTTGTGAACATATCACTTATTACCTACTTACATATTACTTATTATTACTTCGTTAATAGCCCTCATGTTTCCGTCGTCTCTCATCAATTGAACTCTTGAACAAGTGACCACCGATACTTCCAGGCTTCTCTTGCATAACCAGCCAGCTTCTCAATATTTGGGGTTTTCAGTAGTTCCAATTATTCCTGCCTTGAAAGACTGCTTTGGGCAAACCATTTCAAATCTCCATGTTCTACACTGCATTCCTTGTGTAACTGGATAGTCAGCAGCGCTTGATTTTAAATCTAGTTAATTACATTAATTATAATACAATTTGGTAAGGTGAAGTGGTGACGCGGCACTGGAATAGCGCTTGTAAAACGAACTCAAAGTTCTCATGGAGGACATAAAATAATATTATTAGCCTGTGATGGAACTAAAACTGCCTTCTGAGCATTTGTGGCTTCCATATGCCAACAACATCTCATCCGAACCGGATTTCCTCTTCTTGAATGATATAAAATACCCTTCACTAGGTCATGCTGCTGACCTGCACTAGGGGTGGGGAATGTTTAACGCTTTAACCGCTTCAAATAACCCAATACTGTCGAGTAGGTAACCTATTACCTGAAAAACCCTATTTCTGGAATAACTGTTGTGAGAACTTGAGGGAAAGGCCTTTGAGGACCTCTTTGTCGCCGGCCATTCGGGATTCCGTGGTAATAGGTTGGCTGGGACTATTCCAGGTAATACCAGGTAGTAGGTTACGGAAAAGGAATGCGTGAAAGGTTATTTAAGTGAGTATTGAGTTAGTTCCGTGGTAACAGCGCCCGTCGGGTAGGTTGTGGTATTAGGTTATTTTGGTAGGTAATAGGTTACCGGCGATTCAGAAACATTTCCAGCGCCCAACTGGATACCCAGTCCGTGATGGGCACTGGAAAGGTTCTCGAATCGCCGGTAACCTATTACCAAAATAACCAATACAACAACCTATTACCAGACGGTCGCTGTGACTCGAAAAATATTACCAAGAAATACTTAATCGTATTAGCCATGCCTAACCATGCCATGCTTACTCGATGGTTGTTCAGGTTGTGCTGGCAGAACGAGAACGGCCTCTACGACAAGATCAAAGCGATGTGGATCCCTCCGAAACCGCGCTGCGTTGGCGACTCGGGTGGATTCACAAGCGTTGGGATCACCGATTTCCTTCCTGCAATCCTAGCGCTCATCTACGGCTGCAGCATCGCGACGGGCGTCCTCATCCTCGAGCTCCTGCACCACCATCGCGATTTCCTCGTGAGCGTCTTGTGCGGAGGGAGGAAACCCGAAAGAACGAGATTGGAACAGCCGAAATGATGAGGACGACAGATCGGAGTTTGGTAGAGTCGCTTAGATCTGAATGAGGAGTCGATGCTCAAGAATCGAACTCCTGTCGGCGGAACGGTTTCTATTCAAGCTTTTCAACAGTAATAAATTACCACGTAGTTTCAACAAGACGTTGTCACCATATCCACCAACATCTTTATAATTCAAGTTAATCAAATAAAGGTTGTAACTATCGGAGCTGCAGCTTCGGACCAAACTGCATCTTCGTATAGTGAATAGCATAGAAATTAGCTTTAGGAGCCACTCAGCTGATCCTGGGCCTTTGCTGCTTAAATTGTGTCCTAAGGAGGCTACATACCAAAAAACAGCTTCGTATAGTGAATAGCAAAGAAATTAGCTTTAGGAGCCATTCAGCTGATCCTGGGCCTATGCTGCTTAAAGTGTAAGTCCTAAGGAGGCTACATACCAAATTGCAGCTTCGTTTAGTGAATAGCATAGAAATTAGCTTTAGGAGCCACTCAGCTGATCCTGGGCCTATGCTGCTTAAATTGTAAGTCCTAAGGAGGTTACATAGCAAACTGCATCTTCCTATGCCAGTGTTTTCAAGTTTCAAAACGTTTATAATTTTTTCAAATTATGTAATTTGAATGTTCAAAAGTTTGTTCAATAAATACCTTGTGATGTTGAATTTGGTGGTCACTTTAGTATTATCAGCACTACTGAAAAAAGGAAAACGTACTCTCCAAGGTAAACTTTTGTATACCGGATTGGGTACATGGCATGTCTTGATTTACGGTAAACAGACAATGACGACCCTAAAATCTATGTTATCCCAAAATAATTATTTTGTCCTCATTTACCCTGTTTCAAGACCCCAGTAGAGAGAAAAGAACAGAGAAAACAAAATATTCCACAGATTTTCAACTTCTGTCCGTCAAAGGGTTAAACAATGCTGCAATACTAGTTTAATGTTATTTATTTACCTGAAAAATCCCGTTCAATTCCATCGAGGGAAAAGGAGTTAGTACGTAGTTCGAAAAACTTTTTTCTTTGGGCGATTCCAATGGTTCATTATCACAGATAATAAACCAAAATTCGTTGACGTGAACGGGGATCAAGGGAATGGGAGCGCTTCTGGCCTCTGGTGAGTGGTGGAGGAGCCTCGACTGTTTGGACCAGCTATCGGTCCCTTGAGAGAGAGATTCAGGTTACTTATTGATGGCTGACCCTCAATTGAGAGAGAGATCCAAGTTACATATCGATGGCTGACCCTCACTTGAAAGAGAGATCCAAGTTACATATCGATGGCTGACCCTCACTTGACTGCTGACCCTCACTTGAGAGAGAGATCCAGGTTACATATCGATGGCTGACCCTCACTACATAATAAAATATAAATAAAACGAACTCTGAGGAGAAAAAGAAAAGCGGGGAAGGATGATGGGAGGGGGGGGGGAGATTGGGGAGGCTGTGGCGTCGGTGTGAAGAGGGTAGGGGTTGTCAGTAACTCTTGTTGGTGGGTGGATGGAGGAGGGTTGACGACGGTGGGACGACAGCGGTGGGAGGATGGCGGAGGTGGTGTGCCCCTCACCGCCCCCCAACAGACACTGAATAATATGGTACATTATTACAACTTCCCGTTATTCATTGGCCGCTAGGATCCCCGCTATTTTGCCAATATTGGTTGATTTCTCGTTATGGGCTTGAGGTCTCGTTATCTGCTTGAGCTCTCGTTAAGGGCTATAGCTCTCAATAAAAAACGGAGGTATAGAATGAGAGAGTCTATTTCCACGAAAACAATGAGTACAATAGTTAAATCGATTTCGACGATTAGGTCATCATTAGTAATAAACATGAACTGAAGGTACATCATGAAATACAGCTTATATAGTAACAGAAGTGAAACGTATCATCCAATCGGATTGAAGCAGGTTACAGTGAAGGGAGAACTTAAATCCTATAAGCTGTATTTCATGATGTACCTTCAGTCCTTCAGTTCATGTTTGTTACTGATGATGTTTCGACGATTAGGTCATCACCTAATCTTCGAAATCGATTTAACTACTGTACTCATTGTTTTCGTGGAAATAGACTCTCTCACTATAAACCTCCGTTTTTGATTTATTATCTTCGATAATGAACCATTGGAATCGCCCAAAGAAAAAATTTTTTTAACCCCCCCTCAAAATTTGTTGGTTTACGTTTCAAGATACGTAGATTCAGAAAATCGAATAAAAAAACTCTGCAAATTCTTGACACAACGGTTCATTATCTTCTTTGTACAGATCACCCTTCTGTCTAGATCACTAGGTCTAAATGTCTAGATCCTAAATGTTAGAGTAATTATTATTATAAATTATCACTAATTATTAACAATTTTATCAAGTACCTAGTGAAAATTGTTATAGGTAATTTATTGTTAGGTATTAATAATTCGTATTTATTATTAATAATAGTTATTATTAATTATGATTAATTAATACGATATAATTCTGGGGTTTTTAATACTACGTCGATAATAATTTTTCTATAAAAGAAGTACCTACCAACAAACATTCGAAATTACTTTCATTTCCGTAGCACGAAACGCACCTCAGAACAACAAACTCGACATCACTATGATGTTCCAAAGCCATATGATGTTCCAAAGAGCTTGTTAGTATGAAAATGGACCTGTATTTCAACCGTTTGATTCACGATCGTGTTGTGAGGCACAATCTTTGAGCCGTCATTGTGAACGAACGGCTGGTCGTACAAAGCTGCGGATGGTCTTAAAAAATTCTACGGAACAAACTCTATCTGAATATGAAATAAAAAACATACCGTTCTATATGAATTTTTCGAGATATGTAATTTTCAAAATTTCAAAATTCGTTTTGAACCCCTTCCCCTTGACGTAGGGTTATGAAAAGTTTCGAGGATCATTGTGGGGCTGGTCCAAACCCAGAAACCAAATTCGTAATTTTAGCTCAACGCTAACTGGGCAAAGTGGCGCGGACGGCGTACGGCGGACGGACGGATTTTTGGTTTATTATCTTCGATAATGAACCATTGGAATCGCCCAAAGAAAAAATTTTTTTAACCCCCCCTCAAAATTTGTTGGTTTACGTTTCAAGATACGTAGATTCAGAAAATCGAATTAAAAAAAATCCGTCCGTCCGCCGTACGCCGTCGGCGACACTTTGCCCAGTTAGCGTTGAGTTAAAATTTTTATGGGTTTCGACCAACCCCACAATGGTCCTCGAAACTTTTCATAACCCTAGGTCAAGGGGAAGGGGTTCAAAACGAATTTTGAAAATTTGAAAATCTCATATATCGAAAATTTCATATAGAACGGTATGTTTTTTATTTCATATTCAGATAGAGTTTGTTCCGTAGAATTTTTTAAGACCATCCGCAGCTTTGTACGACCAGCCGTTCGTTCACAATGACGGCTCAAAGATTGTGCCTCACAACACGATCGTCAATCAAACGGTTGAAATACAGGTCCATTTTCATACTAACAAGCTCTTTGGAACATCATATGGCTTAAGTGATGTCGAGTTTGTTGTTCTGAGGTGCGTTTCGTGCTACGGAAATGAAAGTAATTTCGAATGTTTGTTGGTAGGCACTTCTTTTATAGAAAAATTATTACTGACGTAGTAATTAAAACCCCAGAATTATATCGTATTAATTAATCATAATTATTAATAATAATTATTAATAATAAATACAAATTATTAATACCGAACAATAAATTATAATAATTTTCACTAGGTACTTGATAAAATTGATAATAATAATTAATCTAACATTTAGGATCTAGACATCTAGTGATTCATCTTCCAGGTAAACTACAGTCTAGAAATTTTAACCATCAGTCGGGGATAGACCACATTGCAATATTCACTCGGTTTCTCATCTGTAAAATTGTTTAAATAATACCTTTTTGTAATCATACAAATTAAATTTTGATGCTGAGCTATTGACTTGAAATTTTAAAAATAGGTCAGAACTGGATCACAATGCAATATTCACTCGGTTTCTTGTCTGTAAAATTGTTTAAATAATACCTAAGTATTTGTTTAAACAAATTAAATTTTGATGATGAGCTAGATACTTGAAATTTTAAATATAGGTCAGAAATGGATGACATTTCAATATTCACTCGGCTTTTTTCTCATTGCAAACCTGTTCATTGTGTACCCAAGATCCTTCCCTAAAAGACCTGGCAGCGGGACATATTATTCAACATGGTTTGAAAAGGGAAAAACAAGTTTTGTAAAAAATCCCAATGCTCTAGGTAGTAGTCGATACCAGTGACCAACATTTTCTTCAGTAGTCGACATGGTTTTGCACTAGTAGTCGACCTACATGTGTTAGAAGTCGACTTGAGTCAGTAGTCGATAGGTTTCGTCATTCCATCGTTTTTGAATTTTACGACATCTAAATAAAATACATTCAACTGTGAATCGGAACTTGAAAATAGATTAATAAGATGTAATAAAGTAGTTATCAGACTTTTTATTTGCAAACAGCTTATTATCAGTCTCAAATTGCAATAAGTACTTAAGTAAAAAGGTATGAAAACTATAGTCGAAAACTCATTGTCTGAAAATTGACATTACAGTTGGGCTTAGGTACCTATTTACACATTTTTTTGACATTTTCATGTCTTTGCTTTGGCACATAAACTGAAACGGGAAAAATTTGTTCCCTTGATTCACCCTTTCCCTCAGATCACGTCAGAACACAAGCGACCGGCGGGCCATTACGTCAGAGCCTATGACACACGAGCGTATGACGTAAGACGGCTGGCAGGAGGCCAACTAGTACGTCAGAGCCTATGACGCACGAGCGTAAGACGGCTGGCAGGAGCCCAACAAGTACGTCAGAGCCTATGACGCACGAGCATATGACGTAAGACGGCTGGCAGGAGGCCAACAAGTACGTCAGAGCCTATGACGCACGAGCATATGACGTAAGACGGCTGGCAGGAGGCTAACTAGTGCGTCAGAGCCTATGACGCACGAGCGTATGACGTAAGACGGCTGGCAGGAGGCCAACAAGTGCGTCAGAGCCTATGACGCACGAGAGTATGACGTAAGACGGCTGGCAGGAGACCAACAAGTGCGTCAGAGCCTATGACGCACGAGCGTATGACGTAAGACGGCTGGCAGAAGGCCAACAAGTACGTCAGAGCCTATGACGCACGAGCATATGACGTAAGACGGCTGTTGTTGGTCTCCTGCCAGCCGTCTTACGTCATATGCTCGTGCGTCATAGGCTCTGACGCACTTGTTGGTCTCCTGCCAGCCGTCTTACGTCATATGCTCGTGCGTCATAGGCTCTGACGTACTTGTTGGCCTTCTGCCAGCCGTCTTACGTCATACGCTCGTGCGTCATAGGCTCTGACGCACTAGTTAGCCTCCTGCCAGCCGTCTTACGTCAACCAGCCGTTCGTTCACAATGACGGCTCAAAGATTGTGCCTCACAACACGATCGTGAATCAAACGGTTGAAATACAGGTCCATTTTCATACTAACAAGCTCTTTGGAACATCATATGGCTTAAGTGATGTCGAGTTTGTTGTTCTGAGGTGCGTTTCGTGCTACGGAAATGAAAGTAATTTCGAATGTTTGTTGGTAGGTACTTCTTTTATAGAAAAATTATTACTGACGTAGTAATTAAAACCCCAGAATTATATCGTATTAATTAATCATAATTAATAATAATTATTATTAATAATAAATACAAATTATTAATACCTAACAATAAATTATAATAATTTTCACTAGGTACTTGATAAAATTGATAATAATTAGTGATAATTGATAATAATAATTAATCTAACATTTAGGGTCTAGACATTTAGACCTAGTGATCTAGACAGAAGGGTGATCTGTACAAAGAAGATAATGAACCGTTGTGTTAAGAATTTGCAGAGTTTTTATAAATGGGTTTCCACAACCTCGTCGCGAGTGATCTATAATTCGTAGCTATAGTTCTCGTTAAGGGCTATAACTCTCGTTATCTGCTTGAGATCTCGGTATCCTCTTGATATCAATGTGTCCTCCCTCCCTCCTCCTTCTCCCTCTTCCTAGTAGCATGAAAAGTTTCGGTAATTCAGCGGTTGTGGCTCCTGCCGAAAAATCAACTGATTTATCTCCGTCAATGCCACCTTTAGTGCTGCAACCGTACGCCTCACAGTGGTGGGACGTGTTCAAAAACCCCCAAAATGAATGTTCGAAATTTAATATTCTAAAATTACTTTTCGACTCTCAAACACCAGTAGATAATGACTTCTCAATGCCCAAAAACCAAAAAGTTCGGCAATTCGTCAAATACTTGAAGGCCACTTACACTACCTACTCCTCAATCATTGTTCCCACCAATTATGTGGGCACAGCGGAACTCCACCTCCTGTAGGACAACCAACGCCTGCGAACCCTTCCATTCTAAATTTAATAAACAATTTAACTGCAGCAAGCTCCCGAACATATTTACATTTGTGGATGGTCTGCTTGATATTCAGATAGATAGTATGATTGCCATGAACAGTGTTAGTGAACCAATACGCCCACGTAAAAAATACCAAGATAAGTTGCATCATATCGACAGCTACATTCAGCATTATATTACGGGTCAAATTACTCGGGCGGAATATATTAAGAAGGTGTCGTCCCTTAATAAGCCGGTATTCTGATTGTTCCTGGAGAACTTACGATGAAGAAGTGGACATCACTTCGGATTTTATATTAAGGTTTGTCCGAGTTTTATGTTTTTATGTTCGTTATATGTGGCAGCGGACGAGCTGACATTACCCATCCAAAGCGTGATGTCATCTCGTCCGGAGGGTAGGATTAACGAAACCGGACGAGCTGACAAACTCCCCATCGGACGAGCTGACCGGGTTCCAAGGTACTAAGTCTACACTTTTCTCCTGTAACCATTTTCATGCATTTTGAATCTGTTCTGTTAAAAAACAGAGACTCAAAAAAAAGTTCCAGTTTTAAATCCTTTTTCAGTGGCTTTATACATCCTAAAACAATCAAGTTGGACCACTTTTTCGTCCCCTCTCATCCCCATTCAAATGGTATGGTATATTAACTACGATTTTTAGTGTTTTTAAGGTCACCAATGGCACCCAATCAAAAGGTGAGACCTTTTCGATTTTTTGCGGAGTCGCGACTTCGTTGGAGGTGGATCCTCCATTGAAAGTATTCAGTCCATGCATAATTTTGTTGGCAAAAATGTATTTGAAAAAAAAAAAATAGAAATTAGTTTTTACAGGTATTTTTTCCCTTTCATTCAATTGCTCAATGAATTTTGATTCAACTAACAGGAGCCATTCTTCATGTTTGTAAACAGGTATCCAGTCCCTCAAACACCTGGGAAAATACAGGGGGAACATTTAGAAAACTAAGGGTCAAAATCACTTCAAAGAGGGTGGTTTTTTAAAATTATTTTTTAGTGAGAATTACTATCTTAAGTATAGAAAAATATGTTATATTCGTAATCAGCGCAAAATCTCTAATAGAAACGTCCTACCCATCATAAAAACTTGTCATAGTTATAAAATTGAAAATTGGCTCATTAGATCATGCTGCTTGACTGGTTTTTCATCTCATTCTCCATCAAATTCGGCGGAGGAGGACGATGGAGTTGGAGGGCGGCGGAGGTGGACGGTGGAGTAGGAGGGCGGTGGAGTTGGAGGGCGGTGGAGTTGGAGGGCGGTGGAGTTGGAGAGCGGTGGAGTTGGAGAGCGGCGGAGTAGGAGGGCGGGAAAGGGGGTGGTCGAGAACTCATAGGAAAGAAGAGGGGGGAGTAGGGCGGTCGAGAAGCGGGCAGTTTCGTGAAAAACCAGGGAGGTGGTGACGGGGGAGAAAGAGGGCGGGAGTATTGCAGGGAATCGCGCTAAACATTCTTCCATGCATTCTGTATTGCCTGAAAACAATAAAACCTATTGATGACCAGTGATCTCGCCAGTGATGCTATTTCGTGTAATTGTCGTGGGGGCTTCAATCCGGCCCTGATCTGTACAAAGAAGATAATAAACAGTTTTTTCAAGAATTCGCAGCTTTTTATTTTTTCAAAGAAGGAGACTCCCGCACAATACCAAACATTTATGCAATTATGCTGCCGCAACAATTTTCTTGTTTCATGAAACTTCTTGATACTGAATAAGAATGCTCGACAAATATTTGTCCGTGGTCGGTCTATGCTCGATATTTGGCAGATCTCGAATGTGTGGACAGGGTGCAAATTCAACTCAATTCGGTGAATGCCAAACGCTCGGCATTTGACAAATATTCGGTACAGTCAAGTGCTCTAATTTGGGACAGTTTTGCACTTCAACTTGAAATAACTACCCCTTAATGTACGTTGTCCCCCAAGCAAAACATACCCACATATCGAAGGGCCTCTGGGCTCTACATACCCACATTTTTTAAATGCTACATTGCCATTTAGTATAATATAATATATTATATTATGGAAAAAATAAATAAAATGGCGTTTGTCCCAAGTTAGAGCCATGGGACCAAACTTGTGACGGTCGTCTATTTTTCACCTTTTCCCGTGTTTAGAGCTCTTACATTGAACTTGGGGCAGCCATCGGGGTCCACAATAAAAATCGAACATAAAAAAGTTCTGAAAATAATTTTTTTACTTGAATAACAGCCAAAATTCATATATTAATACATATTACAACCTTTCATCTCAGTAAAACAGTGAAATTACATCACTTATTAGTACAAAACTCGTGTAAAGCGATCACAGGCAAGTAGAATACAAATTAAGGAAACAAGCATTTGGGATCAGTGAAACGCAAACATCACGCTAACATTAGACTTTGAGGAGTCCAAGATCCGATCCGGATGTTTGATTGCCCTTCTGACATTTATTATTATACATAATTCACATTTTGAATGGAAATGAAACACTGTAAACTATAATTGATTAACAATAATCAATGATCCAAACTTTGGACAATTTGGCAACTTTCGACTTTTTTGTAGCCGAGAGGAAGATAACAATAAGGTTACAACGGCATTCTGAAGTAAAATCATAACAAATCATTTCCTGGGAGCCTTAAATCTCCACACAATATGTGTGCGTCAGACTTTAGTAATTCACTATGATAACTTACCAATTACCGTGGATTTCGTAAAACATCACATCCACTGTCCAAAACGTTGTCCTGCCACTCGAAAACCTCTCAAAACATCAACACCTTGCTGATGGAAAAACCTGCCCCTGAGGTAACCGAAAAAGGTTACAGAGTTGCCAACAATATTATTATTACGTAATGCCCCAACTTAGAGCATGGGAAATACTTGGCAAATACCGTATGTGTGGCTGCGGCTTTAGATCTAACTGGTTTCGTTTCTAGTGGAAGAGAATTTCGGAATACGAGGTAGACCTTTTTTTTCGAACGGAAAAAAAATTAAATCATATAATGAAATAGTTGTACTGAGAATGGTAATTGATTGTCAGGTGGATGGTTATTGGTAACATGAGTTGCATTGAGGTCCTTCCGAATTTCTCAGCTTTCCCTATCACAGAAATGATGAATTCCGAAACTTCATCAATCCTCGTGAATACGAGTGGCCACTGATTGGCGCAGCTGTCGTCTGGTAAATAGCTGAGGACTCCGTAGATATCGGAACTGTTGTCAGCATCGTAGCAGATCAAAGGGGAACCCTCGCTACCAGTGCAAGGGAAATGAGAAAGATTGTCACCTCCGATGATGATCTCTCTCGTTGTCCTTTCGGCGCAAACCAAGCGACCGCTTTTGGTTTGATTTCTAAGATCGCAGAGCATCGGGTTTTGCTTGCAGTGTCTCTCGCACAATTCGAGTGGGACGAGACGAACGGTTGATTTGAGGAGGTGATGGCTCGGTAAGAATGTCGTCGAACCCTGAAATGGAAATGAGAAAGTTATGGATTATTGTCTGCTTGTTCTCGCAGAACTTACTAATTGAATCGCTGAGTGTAGATTCTACACTGTAGAAAAGGTCCTTAATAATAGATATTATTTCTAGAAAAACCGATATTGACCAACATAATACTGTTATGTTGATCAATATCGGTTTGTCCAGAAAAATTGTTCTTCTCGTGTCAATACACTTTTAGTGTAAAACATACACGTCCCGTAACTTTTAGCGGTAGAAATTGATGAACGAAATCTGCGTTGAGTGTAAGAGCGGGACAAGTCCAGGACGTGTCTTCTTCTTTCACTCAACCGATGCACTCCACCTAATTTAGAATATGAATATTTAGAATTTAGAATGTAGAATTTAGAATGTGAATAACATAATAACCTGAAACCGTGGGGGCAGGTTATTATGTTATTCACAGCCTAGTGTTATCGGATGAATATATTAAAAACTGGTACCTTCAGTTTGAGTTTGTCAACCTCAGTAGAGTTTGTCTTGGGGCAAACGAGGTCGATGGTCGCAAAAACCCAAGAAATTTAAAAAAAAAAAAATGGATGACTTGTAACGTCTTCAGCAGTACATCTGTAGACGCTTAGGAGTTGATTTTTGTTGTTAGTTTTTCTACCACGTTTTTATATTTCTGCTCCACATGTTTTCGTTCCCAACTTAGTTACTTTTTATAAAATTTATTAAATTACTTAATAAATGTATTATTTTATTTTTATTATTTACCTAATAATAAAAATCATTCAAGTTCCGAAATTTGATCAAGCGAGATTCTTCATTTCAAAACATCGCACCTCAAGAATAGTCCTATCTACCTCAAGAGTACTCCTGAGTAGGAGCGTGACAAGTCGAAAAATTCGACTTTCGAGTTATACCCATAGGCAAACTGATCTTGACGAGTCGTACAAGAATAAAATATATTCGCCATCGTGTTCAGCATTAAAAAAAAAAAACTTTTAAAATGAGGGGTCACAAGTCAGAATGTTTCATTTTGGGACTTTATGGGTAATTTTTCCTCCTGAAACTCCCCAAACTTGGAGTGGCTCGATTTTGCCCATCTACGAAATTAGCCTTTCGATTGCCTTTCGACTTTTTATCTCAATCCTATCGAGAGTCATCATCCGGAGTGACACATACATAATTGTTGATGCTGGAATAATGTTAAGCAAATTTGCAAGTTGAAATGTGCAAAAAAGGGTAAACAATCAGGGAAAATGATTGGAAATGAATATAAAAAATACAAGATAGTAACGATATTACTCGTAGTACAATCGTACACTCAGTACCCGACTCAGCAAAACATGGCTAAAGACGAGCTGTTCGAGTGGCCTACCACGGACTGGTCCTAAAAGCATCCGAATGACACTTTTGTAAGAAGAGTTTTTGTAATTGTTATTTCCAGGGAATGTGGAAGAGGGGGCCTTTAGGCCCTAACATTCCCCTGGTGGATAAATAAAAACATTCAAACTTTTTTCTGCCAGGGGGTCACTCGGACACATGAAATTTTTTTTTCAAAATTCGGTTTTATTATTCTTTGGTTGAATTATTCCACAGTACAATCTGAGTCGCCATGTTCTTATTTTCTTTTCAATATGATCGTAACTAATGAAATAGAGCCCACAACTTTGCAATTTCTATGGTTGAGTGGCAGAAAAGGACATGTCCATCGCTCAAAAGTCACTGCCACGGCCATACCTGATGGCCGACCATGGTGACGACTGAATTATCCCTCGGGAGTCTACATCTTGTGGAATTTACTAAATTTTTAAATTCATTCCTTCTGTGTGTAGGATGTTTTTTTGCGTCTCCTGTAAAATTTGGTTTTTGGGACTTGTCCCGTTTCTACACTCAACGATTAAATTATTAGGATCGCTTATCACCCCTACAGGATCTCTTATCACTCTTCTTAAATTAGGTCATGTACAACGTTCTCCGATCCCACGTTTCGGCACCATGTGAGCCTCATAAAGTAACTCTTTTGAATGTACTCGTATGTATGATTTCACAAATTACTGTGAAGAAGTCGTGTGGATCGCCGATAGTGAGAGTTCGGCCCCAACCGACCACTACGCAGACAGATCGGTTGTACATATCCGTGAGCTTCCCGAGTCTCTTCTCTGACAACGCCCGATTGAACGGGATCAGTATCAGCTCTTCTGGTCCCAAATCGAAACTAAAGCTCAGGCGAACGATGGCCAAGTCTTTTCTCCAAACGCGGAACCCATCAAATGCCGGGGTTGGACTGCTTGGATTACAATCTGGATGGAGGAGTACATTTTCGATGAACCTGGCCTGTAAAAAGAGTGGCAGCGGTTCAACTCGCTTGATCGAACACTTGTGCGGGGGATACACATACATAATAATATTAGTATGTATACACATACATACATATTATGTATGTGTATCCCTACATAGTATGTAGGTATAACGACCCACCCACAGCATTAATCTTGACGGAATATCTATGTCCGACATTGAAAGAAACACATCAAAGCTGAACCTGAGAAGAGAAGTTCTCATTCTCATCGTTCAAAATATCTGAATCTTTCTGAAACGTGAAAGTGAATATACCTAGGAAATTCTCAACTTGCTCTTTTGTCATTTTCTTCCTATTTCTCGATTATCTCAGTTCGAGAGTTGAATTTTTGTTAAATTCTATATTTTTCGTACTCCGTGTTTTGTGCGTCATTTTTTATGCCTCCCAAAGGCAAATAGTGGGAAAAAGTGCAAAGCGTACCTACCACATGTACTAAAAACTTGCACATGTTCTAGCATGCAAATGCTCCTACTTTCAATCACATAACCCACACAGAAAAGCAACATCCCTCATTATTACGCACAGTTGCTGAATCAGTGAGGCGTGGGCGGTTCCAATCCACCCACTTATCTTTTGTATTTATTTTTTTTTTTTAGTTTTTTATAATTTACAAAACCTAAATTTCTTGCTACATCAATTATTCTGATAAGCACTAAAAATACGAATACCTAGGGATTTTTCAATGATAACAATTTAAATAATCCATTATTTGACCGATTATTCGATGTTTTTGATCCGGTTATTCGATTTAATCGATTATGGTTTGCCGATTGTAAATTAAAGACATAATCGACTGTTTGCCTTCAGGCGCGGATTTGGGTAGGGAGGGGGGGCAAAGGGCTTATTCCCTCCCCCCCCCCCCCGGGCTAAGGCGGGGACAAAATTTCACGGTAAAATAGAAGGAAAGGAAAAGGAGAAGGAAAGAAAGGGCGGAGGGTAAATAAAAATAAAACAGTATCAGAGGTAGAAGGAATATTAGGCCAGAAAATAGCAAGAAAAAGGTGGGATAGCAATGATATCCTGAAAAAACTGGAGATTGCCTGCGGAATGATTGCACTCGTTTTAGTTGTTGGCCAAAAAAGTAGTTACGCAGCCTCCTGGCGAAGAACGTATTTCGTTCCATTTTTAAAGTATTGAAATTCCCTGAAGATCCCAAGAGGTCTAACTCAGTTTTCCCCAACTTTTCAGGAGGGACAAAAAACGGATTTTCCAACTTACTGTAGTGATTTCTATGGTTATCGCGGCTTTTCTACGTTGGAGAAGCCAGTTCCTGCATTTCAATAAAGGCCAAACCAATGAACTAGAAAGACGGACCGAGAGATTTCGCATAAGTATCCGTTCCTAATTTCGCCAGAATACCTTGTGGGACGATAATATATTATACTGATTCTTTGCTGAAGAAAATGGGATATTCCCAATCGGCTTAGGATTTGACACAATTTTTGAGATACGCCCATCTTCCTTATCGTTTTTTGATGCTCGGGTAGTTTTTGCATAATCATAAGACGGAGAAGCTCCTGAAGATTCTATAACTGCAAAAACTTTAGAATCACGAGAAATTGAGATACGCCCTTTTTGCTTAGGACGGCAGTAGTAGTCTGAACCTACTAAGATGGCTCTCGTTTTCTTATTTTTTTTCCAGAAGACTTACGGAAGGCATAACTGTATTTCTTGTATTAATTATTGATAAAACTGCGATTATTATATATTATTATTATTATATTTATCCACCTACAGGAAGGTAATTGCAGATGAAATTTTGCAAAATTACCTACTGGAGACGAACTGAAGGTGTCGTGAATCGTGTGAATGGCCCACGACTGATAGAACTTCTACCCCCCCCCCCTCTCCCGGCAAGTTTCACGACAGCGAGATCGTAGGACGACGCTGTCGTTTTTTGCCCCCGTGAGAACGTAATGGTCAGCTCAATAACGCACCCCTCAAAACTAAACCCCCCCCCCCCCCACCGTCGCCATAAGGCTCCCGGAAGGATGAAGGGAGTGACATAGGGCAGTGACGAGTGGGGGGGGGTTGTCTGTAACTCTAATGGAGGAGGGGTGCAGGTTATGGGAGGGGGCGGGGGTTGGATGTAACTCTAATGGAGGAGGGGTGCAGGTGATGGGAGGGGTCGGGGGTTGGATGTAACTCTTGGTGGAGGGCATAGATCTATATACCTGGATGTCTGACTCCGTGAAGCGGAAACGTGCCAGAGGTTTTGGGAAAACCCAGAGCGCCTCCTCCCCCACCACCTCCCTACCTTTCTTCCTCAGACCACTGGTGGGCAAAAGCAAGTAGGCCAGCGTTTGGCTTCCGTGAGATCTGCCTTTAGATCTGCCTTTATATATAGGTATATAGATCTATGGTGGAGGGTTGATGATGGGAGGTGGGCGAATGGAGGGAGGAGGTGCTGAGGCCCCCCCGGCAGACAATGAATATTATGATAAGTACATTATTATTAGAGCCCGGAAAATATGCACTTTTTCCCCAAAATATGATTTTACGATTGGCAAAATATGCAAAATATGCACCCGTGCAAAAAAAATATGCACCTCCAAAATACTATAATAATATTATAATATAATATTATAGTATTTTGGTGAGGTCATATTGATGACGATCAAGTACCTATCTCAATGATGATCTTGATTTGTCTTATGAAGATACAATAGGGATACAAAAGCAATAAAACAAACATTTTCAGTTTTTAACAATTAATTACTTTATTATAAATCTAAAACATCGACAAAATGATTGAATTGAACTACCAACACTTTTTCCAAGTTTTCCACAGAAAAGCCGCGTTTTTCATCGCTTAAAAACAATTTTAAAGTGGAGAAGGACCGCTCTGCGTCACAGGACACAATAGGTAAAAATTTAAATGAACAAAGTTCTGTAGGTGAATAAAAACGGAGGTATAGAATGAGAGAACATATTATGTTCTCTCATAATATGTTCTCTCATTCTATACCTCCGTTTTTATTTAATTTGTACATGAGTACTATGGCACATATTATGTGCCATAGTACTCATGTACAAATTAATACATGAGTAAATTAAATTATTAATGTAATATTAGCCTAACATAGAGTATTGTAATACTGAAAGTTAAACAAATAAATATTTAAAAACCAAAAAAAAAAAAAAACAGAATGAGATTGTCTATTTCTACGAAAACCAATGAGTACAATTGTTAACAATTAAGCTGTAGGTGAATAATTTGTCAATAATTCACCACCAGTAGGCTCTCCTTTAACAAACATTCGACTAACCAGTCAGAAATAATCGATAATCGCCTCAAATGCCGTAAATCGATAGGGAAAACTGTTATTTGGTGGACCCTTCGGTCTAATTGAACATCAATCGATGCCCTAACAAAATAAAATGAAGGCGCGGAATTCCAGAGGCTTATTAAAACCCGATCACCTAGCCAGCCAGCCCTCTGACGTCATAGGCTCTTACGGCATAGGCTCTGACGTACTAGTTGGCCTCCGGCCAGCCGTCTGACGTCATAGGCTCTTACGGCATAGGCTTTGACGTACTAGTTGGCCTCCTGCCAGCCGTCTGACGTCATACGCTCGTGCGTCATAGGTGCGTCTGACGTAGTGGCCCGCCTGTCGCTTGTGTTCTGACGTGATCTGAGGGAAAGGGTGAATCAAGGAAACAAATTTTTCCCGTTTCAGTTTATGTGCCAAAGCAAAGACATGAAAATGTCAAAAGAATCTCAACTCCATCCTGTTGTTGATACAGTCGAGAATTAAATGCTTGCATACCTACGAGTCTGCAACACATTGGGACATTTTATGTCTTTAAAGAAGTGATTCAAGAACCTTCAAACAATGCTACATCACCCACCCCAGTAGCGTAGTTGTTATACTTAATTGTAGGGTTCATCATAAATTATGAAGCTTGCATTCGTATAGACAATATAAATTATTGAGAATGATCACCTGTGTGTAAACAATTATTTAAACAATCACGCTCATACCGCAGCTTGTCGGCCACGCACTCCGCAGTGGTTAACGTAATATGGTTAGGTAAATCGAGAGCTATCCAACGAGTGGTGAACGATTTTTGTACGATGATAACTGGCGAAGATAAAGTTCCGTAGCAACGAATCGGTTGTAAGCGAAAATCATCAGAAATTTTCGTGACGATCTCGTGTGACGCTTTTGTGTATCGTTTTTCGAGTTATGTGCCAGAGTAGACATAAAATGTCAAAAACCCTCCAAATTCTGGACACAACGGTTTATTATCTTCTTTGTACAGATCAACCTTCTGTCTGGATTACTGAATGATAGATTAATTATTATTATGAATTGATATAATTACTTATTAATAATTATCATGTAGTGTAGATTATTAATATTTGTTGTTGGTTATTCATTTTGAACCCCTTCCCATTGTGGGGTTGGTCCGAATCCGTACCTAAACCAAATTTCGAAATTTTACACGGACAGTGACGGATGTTTTTAACCCCGGTTTGCTGAATCTACGTAGGTATCTTGCAACGTAAACCAACAAATTTTAAGGGGGAGTTAAAAATTGGTTTTCTTTGGTCAATTCCAATGGTTCATTATCTAAAATATTTCTAGTTATTAGTTTAAAATTTTCAGTTATTAAATGCTTCTACCCAAAATATCAATTATTTGAGATACGCCTTTCATGCTTAGGACAGCAGTAGGACCAGGAGGAGTCATACCCACCCCAGCCTCACACTTATTGCACAATTGTACCTAACAATATGTCATACTCCCATGAAAATCAGTCGAAACATAATTAGGTAGGTACTCATTTTTAACCTGTGGTCTCGTTGGTTGGAAGGCCTCTGGATCTCGTACCAGGTCCCCGTTGCTAATCATTATGCGGAAATCCAAGAACCGGTCCTCTTCCACTTTTTTCGTACCATAAACACTGAACATGAAAAGGTTGCACGTCGTTAGTACGAGATTCGCTTGAATGAGGATGCCCACACTCATCGAATATGATATGACATGTTGGTTTTGTATGTTGACGATGTACGGGAATTCCTGGCTTCCTGCAAGTGAAGTGTAGAGGTCCATGTTACTTATCACCAAACCGCGCCAATAAGTACGTGCAAATTGTTTCCTAAAATTGGTTCAAATATACAAATTTAATAAATTATCGCGTTCTTATTCCAACTAGTAATTTTGTCTCGAATTTCCATTCATGAGTTTACTCCATCTGCCAACTACGAGTAAATTAGGCTTCATAACAGTGAGATGTTGGTCACCCCAACAACATGGTAATTTCTACTTGAGTTTGTAGAACACACTAGGAATTGATATTTAGCTACTCATATTATAGTAGGATGTATTACATTAAATAAATTACTAATTCAATTAAATTACTGATGTATTAATTAAATTACTAATTTAATTACCTACTGCAAGTACCTACCTTTAGTTATACAGGGTGAGCAAAAGATATCGCATGGTTTTGAAGGGACTAAAATAATTGGAGGGGTCTCATTATGACCGTTACCTGTTCTGTTTTCAGTAGCCACCATGGTTTGGACTCAGAGCACTTCTTCGAAAATGATCGTCCTGCGATAGACATTGGAGGGACCACTTCAAAGTTTCCCGTGCTGAAAGCGGTCCAAAGTAGATTAAATAGGTACCTACCTAACCCATTTGTTTATAGTAAATAGGTATAGTGTCAGTCAAATGCCTCTTTTTGTTTGGCAGAGGGAAAGAATGTAATTCCAGCAGCTTTTGGCCATTTTCTCAACGCCTTCCTAAAACTGATATTCTGAAATTGACAAAAAGAAAACCAGTCAGGTTTTACCCAGGTAACATCACCTACCATGGAAGAAGGAAGGCGTTGAGAAAATACCTTCTTCCATGATCACCTAAACCCGACTCACAGAAAACCCTACTATACTACGACCCGACTGCCCTACATCCAATAGAGGATTTGCTCACTTCTGTTTGAAAAACCCCATTTCAAGGTCAAGTCAGTCGATCCATGTGGAGGGGGTAACGTCGCCGGACGACCCCTTCCCACCACCTCTTCCAACTATCAGCAGTTCTGGCGGGCTCGTTTGATTTCTCTTCACACCGTGTCTCGTTGAGAGTTGCGCCAAGTCACTGATTAGTTGGAATTCTAGCTTTTCAAAGCACAATAATTGTGAACAAAAATAGGAAATATTTCTGTAAAAAGAAAAAACCCAGGAAAATCAGCATGTTTTGTCTCTATTTTTTCAGGGTTGGCGGTGCCTACCTTGCCAACCCTGAAGAGCCGCCACTGGGCCAAACTATTCGATGTTGGGCTCGTGCAATGAAATCCACAAGTTCCACAGCAATTCATAGGGCCTCATTTCTTCGAGGACGGTCGCACCACGGTCATTACAGAACGCCATGTTTCGGTGCTGGACACTTTTTTTGAACCTGATCTCGAAGAATTAAGTGGAAAAAGTTATTAGGGAGACATTATGTAGCGCCAAAGAGATTCAGCAGGAGAATTTTCGTGTGATGGTGAAAACAGCACCAGGATTGGCCGAAGACGACCGTGAACCAATTTTCACAGGAATCGGCGTATCAAGCCCATCTTCAGGTGATTCGTGCAGACATCCTAGGTCCCCCCATGAGCCAGATAATAAAGGAAATTAGCAGGCCCTGGAAAGTTACCAGAAGGAAACAGTTTTTAAACAAGTTATCAAACCTCACATTCTGGAAGAACTCATGATAAGAATCACGTAGGATACGAACTAGACCCCATCTCCCCCAAGTGACACCTGTACTTACTCAGCAAAGTGCGGGTCCCACTCAGACTATTAATACCAATCACCAGTGGGATCCTCACTTGGGGGCCCCGGCCACTTCCGCGAGTGTGAGTGACTCTCACTCTTGAGACCAGACTATTATTCCGGCCCTAAATCACTCGCGACGAAATCGAGGAAACTCATGTTAAGGAAAACAAGAGTATGTAGGTACTTGAAAAGTTCGAAATTATAGGCAAATCTTTGAATGATGTAATTCCGTCAAGTCTTTCTCCATTGTTGCATCCATTTTTATAATTTTCTATAATAGCTTGACTCCTATGCACACCCTCCCCCCCCCCCATCAGTCTACCCACGCCCCTTCACTTCTAACAGCCAAGCAGAAGCTGGTTCCTTTCACTTTCTAGCCCCTCCCCTTCACCTCAGGAGCCAATAGCATTGTTTCTCCTTTCACTTTGGTCAATCAATCCTATTCGACCTTTCACTTTTGGGGTCCCTATATAAGTTCATCTCTCTGTAATGCACCTTCAGTATTGTTTTGTTACTGACGATGGTTTAATCACCAAAACCGGTCTAACAGTGTAGGTAGGGTACCTACTCATATTACGGGTACATACTCATGAAACAGACGATTTTTTTCAAATAGGTTTTTCTTAATCACGTAGGAAATCTGGGATGTGTCGAAAAGCCCTCATCAGTGCAATGCTCCTGGAGGCCGCCATCTTGCTGATGTTATTTTCATAACTTGATGTAATAAAACGCTATATACAGTTGTAATAAACCTGCTGATCCGAATAGGAAAAAGTTTCATTCTTGTTAGTATTAGTAGTGTTGTTATTGTTATATTATAACTACTCTTCTATTCAATATTATTCAAATTGTAAAAATTCTCCTACAAGAGACTTTGTGCAGTTTCATTCTTAGAATTCTTGGCAACGGTATCCGTGAAGATTGCCACCAAGAATTTGTAATCGACGAGCTTGTCTCTTTATAAAACTCATTTGAAACACTATTTTCGTCTCTTCACGGGACATGAATCATGGAAGAATGAATTTTCATAGATCACGTACAAAGATCTTACTGCTGTGGTTGTTGGGTAAGGGATGATTTTACAGGTAGGTACACTTGAATAGTTCCTTCTTTGTGTAAGGAATAATTCACCACGGATGGCTGTAAGATGCGTTGAGTGCCGGGAGTTGACTCCCTCCATTTCATCTAGGTACTTTTGGGATGAGTTGTTTGAGGCACATTCACCAGTTCAGCAGAGTTTCTAATAATTATAAAACGCCAAAAGAACGGGGTTTATAAGTTTGATTCATTGAAGAACCTACCAATATAGGTGATAGCAGCCAATCAAGGAGAACCGATCATTGTCAAAAATCGATCAATATAATTTGTTCCTTTCGATTGATGCATGTTCAATAGGTCTATACCGATGGACGTTGGGATTGGAGGAAGTGCCGAACGCAGAAACCAAATACGACTTCATCGCCATCATTGTGGAGTCACCAAATAAATTCCACTGCACTGGGAGCCTCATATCCTCACGCACAATTTTCACAACCTGTGATTGCATTGGTAATCATTTCAGTTCATATTAGAAACATGAATACTTACGAATCTGAACTGGTACCGTTTGTACCGGTTTGAATATGGAACGTGAAGGGCCTTCATTGTACTGTTACATGGCTGATGTTTCAGGTGGATTCACCACAGACTCCCAACTCAAACCAATCTTCCGCCCAATCCAAATCTACCGTCATTATGTCGTTCTTGGAGTCAAGAATTTCCTCGAGGCCATTGGTAAACGGAGAGAAGTGAAGCTGTACACCATTGAGGCGGTTGTCCAATACGAGGGTTGCACTTTCCAGAGGAAGCTCGGCTACATCAACAATTTAGGTTGAATGATACAAGTTAATTTGTATATACTCAAACGAGGTCATACGATATATAGCCCAGAAGTCAGCAAGTGGCTGATTAGTTTAAATTTAGAGCACAGCGTCCTCACACTGCTTCATGTGCAGATTGGTGTTTTATCACGGGTTCGATAAAGAAAGACTCTAATTTACGAGCAGTGAAATAATCGCTTTTTATTTACAAACCGAACGACAACGTGCAATTAACTTTATACCTGAAAGTATCCATACATGAGAATTATGGAAGAACACACACACACGTAGTTGGGTCATATGCCGCTGGCCGCGCCCTGAACACCTCCCCTCAAGATTTCAATCTTAATCAATTCTGGCGATAACGGGCAGGTCGGATGACTGGTCTACCAGAGCGAGTGCTAGTCCCAGGTAGTGGCTCGGGAGTGCGCCCAATAGAAGATCCAGGGCCATCAGAATGTCTAGGTTTGACCTGGTCCATAGTAGGAATATTGGTAGCTGGCTTCTTGGAGGATGGCGTAGGCGGTATTGATCCTCTTGACGTCTGATCTACTTGAGAGGGTGCAGTAGGCTGAATAGCCTCTTCCTGATGTTCCTCTTGAGGCGCTGGTGTTGCTCTGTCTGTTGCCTGAGGAAGTTCATCGAGGTATGGTGCTGGGATGAGATGAAATCGGTTTCTTCTCACAGTCTGCCTTTCAGTTCTTACCAGGTAAGATCTTGGCTCACTCAGCACTGCAACTATCTGGCCATGTCTCTTGAGGTCGCAAATCCACACATACTCGCCAATTTGAAGTGGTTGCAACTCATGACATCGATGACGCCGATCATAGTTCCTCTTGTATTTTGCCCTATACTCCCCCTCAACCTTTTTAAGGTTCTCCAAGTTGGGTCTGGTGTCACGAGTGAATGGTAGAGAGTCACGGAGCTTGCGACCATATAGGAGCTCAGCAGGACTAAATCCAGTTTCCAAAGAGGTGTTTCTGTAGGCCAGAAGAGCTTTTTCCAAGTTGTCCTTGTTCTTTTTCAAAAGAGATTTTGCCGTCTTCACTGCAGCTTCAGCGGCTCCATTAGCCTGATGAAAGTGTGGGCTACTTGTTGTTGTAGTGAAACCCCATTCACGAGCAAAACGTTGAAACTCGGACGATTGGATTGGCTGGAACTGGGAGCCACTGTCTGTGCAGACCTTTACAGGTATGCCATGGCGGGAGAACAAGTCCTTGCAGATCTTGATTATGTCAACTGATCTCATCCTCTGAAGTCTAGCCAGTTCTAGATATCTTGAAAAATGGTCCACAACAACTAAATACCAATGTTCATCAAATTTGAACAAATCCATTGATATCACTTGCCAGGGGAAATCAGGTAAAGTTGAAGGCAACAGAGGCTCATGTTGATTGGATGAGTGCTGAACACAAATTGGACATCCTTTAATTTTCTTTTCGATATCGCTTGATATGTTTGGCCACCACATAGTGCACTGAGCACGACGTCTTGTTTTAGTTATTCCCATATGCCCCTCATGTAGCTTGTTCAGCATGATATTGCGCAAATCAACTGGGATAATCATCCTTCTACCCCTCATGAGGATTCCCTCAATTAGGCACAACTCATCTCGGACTGAGAAATAATCCTGGAGTTCTAGAGGTAGTTCAGTCTTGCTGGGCCACTCCTTGCGCAGTAATTCCTTCAATTGACAGCACACTGGGTCCTGAGACTGGGATTGGATGATCTTAACAATGTTCTCATCTGTGGTATTAATCTCAACGAGGCTAATGTCATGGATGTATGCATCAACTTCTTCTCCTAGTTCCATGTCTTCTCTGTGGTGCGGAGCAGGTTGCCTTGACAATGCATCAGCTATCAGGAGGTTTTTCCCTGGAGTGTAGAATATGTCAAAGTCGTAGCGCATCATTCGTAGCCTGAATCGTTGCAAACGTGGAGTAAGGTCATCCAGATGTTTGGTCTTAAATATGGAGACCAATGGCTTATGGTCGGTTTCTATGACGAAGTGTTTCCCAATCAGGAAATTCCTGAGCCGCTCACTTGCCCAAGTCAGGGCTAATGCTTCGCGCTCTATATTGGCGTATCCTTTTTCAGCGGATGTAAGGGTGCGTGAGATATAAGCAACAGGGTGCTTTTCGCTTCCCTCACCTTGCAGAAGCACGGCACCGAGGCCCAAAGATGATGCGTCACAGGATATCATTGTCGGTTTAGTAACATCATAAAGCTTCAAACAGGGTGCAGATGTTAGCTTCTCTTTTATCTTCTTGAATGCATCTTCCTGTGGCTGCCCCCAGATAAAGTCATTTTTTGATGACAACAGGCTGGAGATGGGTTCCATGATGTCTGACTTGTCCGGAATAAATCTTGAAAGGAAGTTAATCATTCCCATCAGCCGTTGGACTTCTGAGACATTTGTTGGTGCCCGCATGTTAACAATCCCCTCCACCTTGCTCTTATCAGGTCTAACACCATCAGTGGATAGTGAAAATCCCAAAAACTGAACAGAAGTTTTGTTAAATTCAGTTTTCTGTCTGTTCAGCGTCATGCCAGCCTCTTTCAGCTTCTCCAAAACAGCTCTCACACAAACATCATGCTCTGCCTCATCCTTACCCCAGACCAAAATATCATCGATATGGATACAGCAGTTCTTGCAAGCAGCTAGAATTGACGAGAGACGCTTTTGGAAATGTTCACTTGCAGAACAGATTCCAAATGGCAATTTCTTGAAACGAAATCTCCCACAAGGTGTGATGAAAGTAGTCAGATCCTGGCATTCGCTAGACAAATTTAATTGCCAAAACCCTGAATTAGCATCAAGTTTTGAATAAACACGAGCGCTACCAAGCTCGGCCAGAGAGAGTTCTACTCTAGGTATAGGGTGATACTGCCGTTTCACACTCTGATTCAACCTAGACAGGTCAACACATATGCGTATTCCGCCATCTTTCTTGTTTACAACAACCATTGGTGCACACCAATCTGTTGCATGATCCACTGGTTCAATAACTCCCCTTTTTACCATATCTCTGAGCTCCTCTTCAACCTTATTGCGCAGTGGAAGTGGTACAGCTCGAGGTGCGGCAATTGCATAGGGTCGTGCCGCCTCTTTCAGCTCAATTGTGTAGTCACCCTTCACATTTCCTAAACCTTTGAACAACATAGGAAATTCCTTATACCAGTCAGTCTTTTGGTTTACGACATATATACGCTTAACCAGATTCAGTCCCAAACAGGCTTTTCGACTTAGCAGGGCTACATCAATATCGTCAGAAACATAAACCTTTTCTGTGATTTCATACTTTCTGTACCTCAATTTGAGCTCAGCGGTTCCCGTTATATTCAGTCTTTCATGCTTCTTTGCACTAAAAATAGAATTCTTACTTTTCACCAGAGAGAGATTGGGGAATTTGTGAGATGGTAGCATTGTCACATCAGCAGCAGTATCTAATTTAAATAAAACCTTTTTAACGGTATTACCCATTTTTACTTCCAACGTTTCGGACCAAGCCCCTTCAGAATAGTCTCGCCCAACACAACCCACAAAATAGTCACTCTTATGATCACCATCATCACTATAGGAGTCAGAGCCAGAGGAGTATTGGTGTACCTGACGAACATTCCTACGGTTACTAGGACATCTGCGAGAATAGTGGCCCAATTCTCTACATGTACCACATTTTGCATTTCTCGCTGGGCACTGTGAAAGCTCATGATAATCATGACCACACTTTGCACATTTCTTACTCCCCTGCCCTACAGGTTTCTTATTTTCAGGTCTCCTTTCAGTTTTTGATGAATAACGGCTTTTTCCAGGCTTATTCTTGTATTTATCACCTCCAACCATATTTACAGAACTAGGTTCTCTAAGATCTTCTTTTTGTCTAAGGAGTTCCTCATGCTGTCGTAGGGCAACTTTAGCTTTTTCTAAATTCAACTGAGGGTCCAGCTGTAAACGATCACTTACCGTTGTATCCCTCATCCCGATGATCAAAACAAGGAGGATCAGATCATCTTGTAAAGTACCCCACTCACATGTACTGGCGAGGCAATGCAGGTCCGTGATAAATTTTTCTGCAGTATCACTACCTTGGCGGGCTCGCAGAAACTTGGCGCGTTCATAAATGATATTACGCTTTGGAATAAAATGCTTGTCGAATTCGTCTATCACAGCTTCAAACAAATTCGGCTCCGGGTTGAAAGAAGCAAATACCTCTTCGGCTCGATGTCCCATCTGATAGATCAGAACATCAATCTGACGATCGTTGGAAGCCTTATCCAGTCCACTTCCCCTTCGGTATCTCATAAACCGATTTTTCCAAGACGGCCAGTCAATCGGATTAAAAGTGAACGATTCCGGGGCCTGTAAAGGAAGATTGAAGTTTGACGTCCCATCCGGACTTGATAGCGAAGGCTGCGGTTGTGACATCCTAACCTTCAGCGACAATCACGTTGACAACGGCGATGTTTTCGTCAATCACTACACTCGCGTACGTTATGCAAAACTCGCGAAAACACTCTAATTAGTCCGTCGACGCTGCCACCATGTTTTATCACGGGTTCGATAAAGAAAGACTCTAATTTACGAGCAGTGAAATAATCGCTTTTTATTTACAAACCGAACGACAACGTGCAATTAACTTTATACCTGAAAGTATCCATACATGAGAATTATGGAAGAACACACACACACGTAGTTGGGTCATATGCCGCTGGCCGCGCCCTGAACAATTGGTATATCTGTAATGTTTTCTGTGAGGCTTCAATACCTCTGAAGGAGAGGTTTCCTTCATCAGGTTTTAACTTGAACGTGATCATGTCACTATGGTTGGGACAATCGCAGTATTGTGACAGTTGTGTGCTTGTCTTGCTATTTGAAACGTATGAGCTTGATCCTTAACACTGAGCCTCTTAAAACAAAATCGTTTCAACCTACCAACTCGAAGTTGGTGAGTTTGGTACATGACAGAAACCTCACCAAACTTTACCCATGTGCGAATGAAACCAGAGGCCACGAATTATCAAGGAAATTAAATGCCGACATAGGAGTTATCGTATAGTTTGTTAGCTAACCTACAGTATCATGAAAGAAAGCTGAGTGTAAGCTTGAATATTACTGTTCAGGAGCGTTAAAATTGACCAATGAAGTTCTTCTTCCCCCTGCGCCTGGTCCAGTGGCGGTCAACAAACAACAGCTAGAAAGTTATATTTTGGACAAAGTTTACAACGAAGAAAAATGCATAGTGCTTGGATATGGCTCCATAAATAAAACCAGGTAGCTATAATTTATACCATGTGAAGGGAGCAGGGGATGAATGCAGTAGCGCTTGAGTTACATGTTAACCGGTGGCACTAGGATGGATGGGAAGTCAGGGGCTGGCGTCAGAGGAATGAGACATTGCACAGGAGCATGTTGGCCTCTGGGTGAGGGAAGGAATATGAGTTATTAGGAAGATATCCCTAATAGAATAAACTGGAAGTTGAATGTAGAAAAACGTAGAACAAACTGGTTTTTGTATGGTGGATGGGGACCAGTCTGAGTCCCTGTGACAATGTAATCTAGGTTGACTCATACCAGTGTTGAGTAAATTTATTGAAATATTAGATCTTTTGTTTGGCTGTGAATTAGAGTAGTACATATTTCCTGATGTAGTACATTTCTTCATTTCAAGACCAGCCGAACACTTTCTGCTTCGGATCATAGATGTCAGATTCCTCACTTTCATGAAATGCAAAGGAAAGATCTGCCCTATCAAAGACCGTCCGTGTCTCCTCAATATCGACATTGCCAATAACCATGAGATGTGCGCGACTGGTCCCACCGAAAGTGTCAACTGCTTTGCCGACATAGGAAGCCCTCTCTTATGCCAGGGGCATCTAATGGGGATCATCAAGTACGTACAATGCAAAAACCCTTCGCCACTTCAAATCACCAGAATAGACGACGCCCTGCCATATTACCTGCACCTCATTAATAGTTCGAATCTATCAGACTCTCCAGGATTGCTAATAATTTTGTTGCTCACAATAACAAACGTTCGGATAAGGACAGCTGCATAAAAATAGATAGTGCTCTACCTCTGCAACAACGTTACTTATTCCATGAACGTTGTAATAAACCTGAAAATGACAGTTATTTTCGAAAATACAGTTTTAATGTTTTACCATATGCATGTACAGGTGTATTCTAAATCTTCTTCCCAGAAAATACTTCTAAGGTTTATGGTGTTATGAACAGTGGAGTTCCTACCAGGGGATAGGAATGTTCTTAGGACTAGTTTAGCAGGTATAGTAACTGTTTCAGGTAACTCTGGAGCTTCAACTCAACTGTTGAGACAAGCCAAAGCCAACCTCCGGTCCCACGACACTCCTACCTTAACCTGTGTATTTTTACTCAATTGCTACAATTACAATTGAGGGTAACGTTGCATGTAAGCTCATTCATGAGTGTCCAGGTCAATGATTCATTATGGTGATTCAGGTGTCAGATTGAAAGTTTCCTTTCATGGTCTCAGTATTTTTCCCTTCTGTGGAAACATGGCCCCTTCGGTTCTGATAAACTAGTTCCATCAATAATCGGAAAGTAAAGAAGCCACTGTACATTAAATAAGAAAATTAATTACTAAAACCCTGATCCTAATATACCTAGCAGCCAAAAAGGTAACTCAAAGGATTTCTACATTTTTGCTGGTCAGTCTTTGGGAGCTGAGGGTCTGAAACGTCCATTTCCAACCTGTTGGATCTGATACTGCACCAAATTGGCTCAACGCAAGAGTGAATTTTGGTAACTAAAACTCAGTTGTCACTCATACTACTTAATGTTAGTAGATAGACTAGAAAACGTCTCAAAAACTCGAAAAAGGTTGAATTGAATCGAATTGATAGGTTCATTTAGGATGAAATCGACCTTCAGAAGACCTAAAACGACTCAAAATCGACGATAAATTGTTAAAAAGAAGGAAAATTGAGTTAGATTGAATCATCGGAATGTCCGAAATTCGACTAGAAAACGTTAAAAAAAAAACTCGAAAAAGGTTGGGTTAGTATCAAATTGAGGGGTTCATTTTGGGAACGAACCGACCTTCTGCAAGACCAATGTTTGACTCAGAAACGTCAGATAATGTCATATTCGATTCGGATAAAGGAAGAAAATTGTAGTTCGACTGACTCCTCGGAATTTCCGAAATTCGTCTCGAAAACGTCTCAAAAACTCGAAAAAGGTTAAGTTTGCATCGAATTGAGGGCTTCATTTAGGATGAAATCGACCTTTTGAAGACCAAAAACTACGAGAATCTGATGTTTATTTTGATTTACTTCAATGATTTTTTATGGATTATTTATTATTGAGTACCCACCGTATAATTATGATTATAAAGCCTCGAATAACGAACAATGCTAGTCGTTCCTAATTCATGATGAAGTAAGTCCACGAATTATCTTCCTCCACGAAGAGACCACAACGCGAAGTTAATTATTGCATGGTATTTGCATTATTGCAGTTATTATTGTATGTTATTGCATGTATATGTTATGTGCATGTATATTGAATAGTGAATGTATATTGAAACTGGAACGACAGAATCTGATGTGATTAGTGATAACAGATAACTGCCAAGATGAGCTGACAAAGAGATCAGTACTACCAACCATTGACGTAGATATTTCTCTAGCATCTTCCAATGACAAACCTCACTAGTACTGAGTGACACAACAAAATTTGTTGTGTCACTCAGTAATTATTTAATAATTATAATTATTTAATAATTATTCAATTACCATCAGGCAAAAACATTGGAATGACACAACTCTTCTCTCCTCCACGCTCAAACGTAATTGATTTCCACGGACTTTTCATGAAGGTGGTTGGCAATCTTATTATCACGGCCATCTTCCCGGGATTCCAATTTTACTGATTAGGTGCTTATCGTGCGTGACATGAATTCCAGTTGAAATCGTCATCTTTGTTGTTAATTTGCTTTGTATATTTTTCATGTGCAGTCCTCTATTTGTTGTGTGTCTATTCATCAAGTTTTCCTGATTTGGACTAGCGTTGTTTCGTACCATGTCCTCGGGTAAGCTTATCTTTTTGGTGTATACACCAAATATATTGCTACCAGCAACCCGCATGTCTTGTCAATTGACTCCTTTTATGCAAGTTTCGTTTGATTCCTGATGGCATTACGTTGATAATATTGTATCGGAATTAAAGAAATCTATCGGTAGTTGATTGTGGTTTACATCCATGTGCCATTTCAACGAATTACTCAACGGATGGAGGACCGTAGCTATCGATTGAGAGTTACCTACGTAATCAAAGACCGACCCTCAATTCTCTCCCTTGGTAGGGATGTGCAATACTTTACGATACCCGATACGATATCGAATGAAGTATGCAATACTATCCAAGTATCGGAAGCAAGTTTTCGATACCTGCAAGTATTGGATCATAATATGATTATGGGTACTTCTATCATAAGAGTAGGGTCAGTTAAGTACTCTCAAGAACATCTCTTCATCTTCTAAGTGCTCCAGTTTGAGAACGGAATGAGTTATCGCAATTCACCAAACTCGCTGATTTCACCAAACTCCCCAAACCCCCCCTCAGCTTATAGATTTTCCAACGCTGAACACGATGGTGAAGTCAGAATTGCGATATCTCATTCCGTCATCAGATTAGAGCAGACTAAACGTGAGGAACATCTCGAGTATCAACCACGTTTCTTCATCTTCAAAGTGCTCCAATTTGAGAACGGAATGGGATATCGCAATTCTGATTTCACCATCGTGTGCAGAAAGTAAAAAAAAAACTTTAAAATGAGTTGTCACTTGTCAGAATGTTTGATTTTGGGAATTTATGGGTAATTCCCCCCCCCCTAAAACTCCCCAAAACACCCCTTAGATTGGCCCGATGTGCCCATCTACGAACTTTCGATTTTTTGTGCAAATTTGAACGTTTTATCCCAATTCTATCGAGAGTTATCGTCTGGAGTGAGACATACATAAATAGGTAGTGTTGATGGGATTGACTAGTGTGAAGAAGCAGGTTGTATAAAATGACCAAGCTAGTCTTTTTTTCCGTGTTTATTTTCTCACGACGTTTCGGCAATGGAACAAAGCCCTATTCATGCGAGGTTACATGTAGAAGTGAAAAGTTTTTACATTAAACTGAAGAACTCAGTTTAACTCAGTTTAATGTAAAAACTTTTCACTTCTACATGTAACCTCGCATGAATAGGGCTTTGTTCCATTGCCGAAACGTCGTGAGAAAATAAACACGGAAAAAAAGACTAGCTTGGTCATCATAAATAGGTATATATACGACGGATTGGTGAAGCTAAGGACACTCGCGTGATATATAGATTTGAATGATTGAGCAGCCCCAATGTCAAATAAACCTCTATTTTTATTGTTTATTGATTTCGAAACGACATACAGAATCATAACTGAAAGATCGTTTCAAAGATTCAAGATCTTTTCATGATCTTTTCAAAGATTCAAGAATCTATATCTGATATAGATTCAAAGATCTTTTTCACTTATGGATATCTGATATCTTTCAATAATCTTCCAACCTACGTCCTGCAGGCCCTTAAGGTTAAGTGAGTAGAGGGACTTATACAACTCATCCGCTGGTAAGAATGCGTACGATGTTTGCTCCGTTGTGACGTGAGTCAAAACGCTAGTTTCCACTTACATACGTTCACCTGGAGTACTTAAAAATTCAAGTTGAAATTAACTTAGATCTTCACAGTAAACGTTACGGTTACATGATTCTATTTGTCTAATTTCATTTTATTTTTCAGATCTCTCAGTGACAACTTTGTGGATCTCATATATTTAATGAGCTTTTAGTCACGAGGGGCTGCCAACAATTAGACGACAAGAACGAGCTGTAACTCTCTTACCCGGTGAGAACGACTTTAAAAACCTCCATTCGAATTTTCCTCGTGGTAGTGTTACATACTATGAAATGAACGAGACTAGTCTCATTATATTACGAGTATATGTTTATGATGGATCTTTAACATGGCAGTTGTAAAATCATAGGAAACTTCGAACTTGTTTTTCATCGTATTCAATAAAACGTGGGAAACAAGTTGAAAATGGAGACGATTGAAGAACCGCATTGTTCTCCGAGTCCTCCTTCATAGTGATTCTACCTTCAGCAACGTCGGATTTTTTAAACCCTCTATTAGTAAATTAATTAATAGACTTCAGTTGGGCGTATCTTTCAAAAGATGAGTAAAAGGGCTTTCATTAGGGACGGCTAGTCACTCCGGATATGGTTAACACCGACGTCTCGAAATTCCAAACTGCCTTCGAACAATCTAGTCGAGTAAAATAAGGAAAAAACCTCGATGTGGCCTGTGGAAAGGTGGAAATCGTTCGAAAACCTTAAGAAATCTGAGTTTGTATCCCTCCAGGGTGTCCCAAAACGTAGACATTTTCGGATTTTCTTCAATTTTTCGTTTATAATTCCTAAACTACGCATCCTAGAGGTAAACATACCAAATTAAAGAGCATTAAATTCTGCGTACATTGACCCCCCCCCCCTCTATAAAATTAGACCAATTTATAGGGTACTAGTCGACGTTTGAAAACGACAATTTTTACTATATTGGCTAAAATGTATCTAAATTAAAAAAAACTCAGGAAGCAAGATGAAGGATGTACCAAAATGACTGTTTTTGGAATTTGGCATATAAGGACCTATAATAATTGGTAGAATTTTAAAATCCAAGTGTTCCTCGAACTTGCAGTTAAATTCTTTACAACTCTCATTCCAAGAGTGTTTTGAGAGGACCAGTGCTTACCATGCTACAGACGACAGAAAGTCGTCAAATGGTACATATTAGCCAATATGGGAAAAATGGTCGTTTTTCAGCCGTTGCTTACTAACCTATAAATTTGTTCTATGTCAATGTTGGAGGGGTCACTCGACGCAGAATTTAATGCTCTTCAATCGTTCTCTTGGTAAGGTGTTCGCTAGGATGTGTTGTTTAGGAGTTATGACCGAAAAAATGAAGAAAGCCTGAAAATTTCGACTTTTTAAACTTGATTGAGTACAAACTCGGATTACTCGTTTTCAGCTTTCTCTAGGTCACTTCGAGGTAACCCCCTCCCTCCTCCCTTCCATGTATAATTTTACTGGACCATTACAACTACCCCCTTGAAAGTTGTTGAACTTCCTTATGTTAACTCGAGTTACCACAAAGTTGGAATCGAACTGTCACAATGTCGGGAATATTTAAACCTAATTTATTTTTGTAGTACATGGCGTCTGGCCAATCTCTATTTCCACTCCACGACTATTCAATGGAAACGAAGATTCTGTTTATCGCTCGTGTGACGTGAATGTGCCCTACAGTCGAGGATTTACTCTGATGTTTATTGGGTGAACGATTCATGCAGTTCAAACTTCAATAGTCGTATTTTTCAAACGCTGGTATCCTTTTGCAGTAAAACACTAAATCATTAATAATTGCGATGTTTCATGAATTGAGTTGGTACTGTCACAAAAATATTATGGTGAATTAGGTTTTGATATTTCTTACTAGACTTTGTCGTTAAAGTTGGAATTATCACTCAAATTGAATTATAACCATTTGAGGTTGATTTCACCTGAAATCTTTAGAATCAAACTCATTTCCTCAGTGTATAAAGGAGTTGAAGCAACTGATATCCGATGTAACTTCTCCGTAGTCTAATCAGTCGTGTCGTACTCGTAAACATTAGCTACCTGCTACCAAACTTCAAAAAGTATTAGTTGAATTTTTTTTCCTTTCTCAAATAATTCTGTATAAAATATCGTCGTCCTAGATGTGATACCTCGTGAAGAGACCTCACTTTTACGGAGTATCGGTATAAAATATCTAACGTTTTTCTGTAAGCTTGGTTATAAGAACTTGTGTTTGATCATTGCGTACTACTTAGGGAGTGTTTGACATAAAATATTAGCTTTTGATCGAAAAACTGCACTGGTCCATACTAAGGCTGAGTTCGAACAAAAAGTTGGCGTGCAAAAAGTGATTCCCCAAACCATCTACAGTGAAACCTGTCTATAGTGGAATCTCAAGGGACCAGAAAAATTTCCCACATTTCCCAGGTTCCAAGTTACGAGTAGTCGAATGGGGGAGGTTGACAATGCAATGAAAAAGATGAATATATTTTGCTTCATATTGTTTTGTGGTACGACCTTAACGCTTAGGTACACCCTGTATAAAGATCTCCTGTTGCCCCGTAATGGCAAATGGACCTAAACGTAAACTTTTGAAAGAATTTCCTTTTCCTCTGCTTTCTCTGTGACTGGTGGGCTTTTATTACTCTTTGTTTTGGTCTGCAGCTAGCGCCTTTGAGTCTTCACACTAGTTCTACAGAATAATTGTTTCGTCAGGATGATTTCTTCCTTGAAACGTCATTCCATTTTTGTAGGCCACATGAGTCACGTGAGTCAAAGTTTATTGAATGAAACGACCAAAATGACGGTTTGGAACGTAATTCGGTATCATATTTTATCAAAGTACTTGGTGAAAGTGTACTATTTTAAAATAATTAAATTGTCCGTAGTATCCACACTTCTATTTCTCCTGTCAATCCCGTTCCTGAGGTTGAACTCTTCGTACTGCGTTTGTCTGCCTTCTTTGTATTCTCCCTTTGCACGTTTAGCATTTTATGGTGCAGATACAGTGAGACCCCACTTAACAGACGGAATGATGGGGTTCCCTTCCATACACAGAGGAAAATCTGTAGAAAATAGGAATCCCTCTAGACGGGACACGGAAACTCCTGCTGGGCTGCCATTGGGAGACCTCGGACTCTGTACCCTTCACTGTTCGACCTCTGTCAGTCTTTATAGTGTTTGTACAGCGCGTTCAACGTAAAAGCGACTGCCACAGCAGCCACCAGTATCCACTCCTAGCCTGACTGCAAACACTCCATCGCAACATTGGGGACTTGGGCGTGACTACCTATGCGGTTTTTTTTTTTAAACACTTTTAGCGTCACTGAGAAATGAATGACTCAACTGGTCGAGGTGACGCTAGTAATGAAATGAGAAGAATAACCTATTCGATGAGTAGAGAAGCTTCATTCTCAGTGTGCTTTCTGCCAGTTTGGAACAGTTCGAGCAGTGACAGCGACCCAGTCATTACCTGTCCAGTTTTACGGAACGAGAAGGTATCGATACTAATGGATCCCAAAAATTACTCATATTAGTATTTATATTAGTATATTAATATTTTCTTTCGATACTTGAGTAGTAGCAAATATTTCTTTTGACACCAATATCGAGTACCACCATCAAATATTCACTGATGTCGCACGTCACTATGGTTTTGTTTACGTCAGTCAAGTCAGTCAAGAAGAGATCATACCCTAAATTTACATTAGTTGGTTTAAGGGGAGGGGGGGGGGGAGAGATAGAGAGATTTGCTACCAAGGCAATTTGCTGGACAGGTAAAATGGAACAGTTACTTCTTTGTCATTGGAATTGTTGGAACTGTTACTGCAAAAGCAAGGAACCCCTAGAGCAAGCGCATAAATAAAGCGTATAAATACGCATGCGTCACCCACTTTCTTGCGTTCCAGTTCTGACAGTTCCAGAAACTTAAATTTAACAACATTTTCAGAGCTTGTGGAGTAAAACGAACATTACTCTCTTTTCGGCTTTGGTTGCTGCGCGTTCAATTTATTAGTTTATTATTCAATTAATTCTGTTAAATACTCCAGTTAAATTCCTTCATCGGAATGTCAACTAGTAGCTCGTAAAATTCGGAAAGCGATCATGGGCGTAGCGATTGGCACGACGGGAGGGGAGGGGGGGGGCACTGTGGCAGGTTTTCCGTCCTAGTTCTGATGATTTCAAGAACTGTCAGAACGCACACTGAGCACGAAGCTTAGGTAACGTGGGATTCGACGAGCAGTTTGCTTGTCTGTCTTGCTATTTGGGCCCACGTTGAGATAGCACTCACCCCTGAGGCACCCTATTCCACTGACCACACCTTTATATCTGTGAATGATAGTTTTTGCATCGCTTATTGCGTTAGCTATCTTGCACAAAGTCAAGAGACTCAGGTTTCTACCGACTGAACAGAGAATTGCTTTGTAGAACCTCTTAAGCATTTTACGGCAGTTCAGTTCAGTTGCGTTATTGGATTTGATGGTGCAGGAAAAGTTTGGCTCAATTGACACAAACGACTATTGATTAGCCATTCAAACTCCCCCCATTTAAAACTAGTATTAGAATGTCTCGCATGTTCCTTCCAAAAAGTCAGTTTCTACCCCAGTCCTTGGTGTGATATGTTGAATACGATCTCCCCAGATGAACAGGCCAGCAGGAGAACCCCACTTTTCAAGTGGAGAGTTCTCAATGCTGTGATCAAAGCATCAAACTCGGTACAGTTCCCTTGTTTACCTATGGTGATCTCCTTTATGTAAATTTTTGTGATGCTGAATCGAGGAGGAAACTTGAGGTTGCATTCAATGGATGCATCAGATATGTCAGGTCTCTCCCCACTCTCGGAGCAATTACCAAATCACTTCAAGAACATTTTACCCACCAATAGTCTCTTCATCACGTTTCAATAATCATCTTTCCTCCTTCATTTCTACTGTATTTTCTTTCTACTCTTCCTCTTTATATTCTTTTCTTTTCAGTCTCCCTCTTCCTCTTTCTTCTTTCATAATCTGCAATTCAAGTTTTTAACATGAATAATGTTTTTGCGGTGGCCTACCAGAGTTGAAAAGCGTAACGAAGTTTAAGTCACGAAATTATGTCACGAAGATTTTTAATGATTTTCACGTACAACCGAGCCGTTTCTAGGGAAATGAAACTTCTTTAGTTTTCAACGGACAAAAATCGTTCTCCATTCGTTGGAAAGCCTTTAATTTATGCATAAATTATATACTGCCAAAACCGCTGTAAATATCGAAGAAGCTGAGATACAGCCCTGAGTAAATAAAACTGTAAACAACATTCTAATAAATTTTCCGCACATTTCTTAATATTTTCCATACAGACAAAGAAAAGGGATAAGGAAAAGGGGAAACGGGACGCAAAAACATTATTCATGTTTTGCATAGCAAATACCTCGTTCTATACAAAGTATAGAAGAGAAAAGATCCAGGGGGGCTTGCCCCCCTGGCGAGGCGCGAAGCGCCGAGTTTTTTCTAGTTATTTCTTTTTTTTCTAACCCCCAATCGGGTTCTTATAAAAATAATTTAGTTTAGTTGTTTGATATTATTGTTCAGGCTCGGCGGGAACTTTGTTCCTATTTGGATAATAAAAGAGTTTATTATTATTATTAAAGCACTTACAACTTCATTTATCACTCAGTAATAGTGAAATAATTTCTGCGGCCAATTTTTCCCGCTAATAAATTATTCACTTATAACTCGATAGAGATTTCAAAAGTTAGTTGTCATCTGTCCTAAAATGTGGAGATAATAAACTATGTACAGATATTGGGTATTTCGTTGTATTTAAATTATTAAAGGTACAAGAAATAGTGCTATTGCCGCTAAGAACGGGTTTCTTATATCGTAAATAAGATTTTAATTAGTTTTGGTCTGCAAAGAATTGTCAAACTCAGTGCCTAAGGAATCTGTGACTAGATCATACACAAATTTCGATGTTTCGTTTGACACTCAACAAACTACTCTGTAGTATCAACAGGTTGTGAATTATAAAACAACAACCACCAATGAGAAAAATCGCCATTCTTTAGCGTAACTTTCGAATACCTAAATCGTTCGTGTGTTCCACAGTGCGCCATTTGATAAATCGTAATCAATAAACCATAAAAGGTTAGATAAGGCATGGGAGCCAAATAAATCCTACTCATCGGTGGAAGTGACACCAAGATAAAGATCATCTAGTTATCAGGCCGCCATGGCCTTTGATTGGACCCGTGTCTATTTGTTGTTTACTTCTTCCGCTCGACCACTTTCCACGCCCCGTTTACCATAACATATATTTTTACTAGTTACATTCACGACGTCGCATGAGTAACTCTCACGTCGTTCAAAATGAAAACCACCATGTAGATAGTTTAATACCTTTTTTATCTCGAAAAACGTCGTTTCGAAAAAGTTTGTTGAAAATCTCACCGGCGATAACCGACTGATACCGACTGTTTGCTTATGATAATCTCGGCAATTGATATTTAATTACTTAGTAGGGCATCAGAATCTGTCGATTCTGTTATGGCTGGCTCGTCTAACGGCTGTTCCGAGTCTCTTCCTCTAAGCACCGGTTTTCGACCAGTTTTGAGTTATGGCAGTGTTTTCAGTTATTACAACTTCCTCAGAAGTGGTTCTATTCCAGTCAATCAGGTATATTAACAAACTCACTATATTTATACTGTTATTGTACAGCCCATTGAAAACGTCCCAGCTGTCTTAGTATTTTGGTGTAATTTTGGTGCACTCGAGTGAGGGCATTTTCCACTGCTTTCAGTTATTTCAATTTATCGGACTCCATTCCCCGTGTTAATTATGAAGTTTGAAGTTTCTTCATTAATAATGAACCTCTGCGTTTGAAGTTTACTCAGAGTTTATTATTTTCTGCTCCCAATTAATGAACTAACATCAAAATATCAAACTAGATTGTGGTTCGCCAGTGCAGATTTCATGATGTGTACCATCTCCATTCTACACAATTGTGAATATCGCTGGCGTAAGTGGAGGCGCAGGGGCTGAAACTGCTCCAATCCAACTTGTATTTTCCAGTAGGTAATTGTCTCGCAACACTCCAGATATCCTCAACTTGGTTGAATATTTACTGAGATGATTGTGTATGACATGAATCATCCACATTCCATCAGTATAGTACAGTGTAAATAGTTTTGCTTGATTCGATGATGGATCGTTGGACAGACACGCTTACTGAGGATTAAGATCGTTATTTCTAATATAGTCCAATAAAATTAAACCTGAGATCGTTCAAAACCTTAAGATAATTTGCACCCCTCCAAGGGTTTTTTTCGGACTTTCTTCAGTTCTTCGCTTATAATTTCTAAACAACGCATCCTAGCGAAAAGCGTACCAAGAAACAAAAGAGCATCAAATTTTGCTGTATGGAAAAATTGTCGTTTTTCAGCCTTCGATTACCACTCCATAAATTGGTCCTATTTTTATTTCGGGGGTGATTAAACGATGCAGAATTTGATGCTCTTCAATCTTTCTACTGCTAAGGGTTTCGCTAGGATGCGTTGTTTAGGAGTTATGAACGAAAAACTGAAGGAAATCTGACAATTTCTACAGTTAAGCTCAACCCTTGGACACGTTCAAACTAAGATGACGCGTTTTCAAGACTATCTTAAGGTTTTAGGACGATTTCCAGCTTTCCTCAGGTCACTTTTAGAACGATTTCCAGCTTTCCTCAGGTCCTTTCCTTATTTTACTGGACTAATATACCTGAATAATTGTAGTATCTCAGCTCCTCTTTTTCGAAATTCGCATGCAGCCATAACTGGTCCACCCTCCTGAAAGAAACACCCGTAACTGAGTATTCTGCTTTCTCAGAAACCTGCGATTCCGACAGTCACTAATTCATTCCATTTCACGGAGCCTTATCATTGAAGTATCGCGTTTGTATGATTTAGATACGTTATCTCGCAGAGTTAGAGTAAGTATCTCGACATGTTTTATCAGTAAATCTCTTGGCTCGGAGAAACGAATTTCTCGGAGCCATGGCGGAATCATTCAGATCCCTGTACAAGGTATGTCCCCCTTATCATAGATCATAATAGACCTGGGACATCACGGAAGTTGCCACTGGTTGAGGTCAAGGGCAGTAGTGCGAATGAAATTGCCAACAGACATGTTGCATCGTTTCGGAATATTGAATTGCATACACCAGTAAGTCCGGACATCGCGTAAATGTCATTTTTTGGACATTTTACCAGTAGATCAACGTGTGGATGGTTACAACCCCAAACATTCCATTGAAGCACTGATGAATAAGAGTCATGTTGTAATACAATCTTCTTAATATGATAATATGATAATATGATAATAATAATAATAATAATAATAAGAAGATATTATCTGCTTCGGAGTTCGTTAGGGATTTCATTAGTGGTCTCGTCATCAAGGCTGTCATGAGTATCCTTGAAGGAATCCTTGAGGATCGTCCTTCTTCTCCTGGTTAGATCCACTGGAATGATTGTTGTTCCTGTTGACAAGAGGTTGTAGCTGTCATTTGACAGCCATGACAAGCTCTAACTGCATTCCCTGCTGCTTTATCTTTCCC
This sequence comes from Stenodema calcarata, assembly GCA_963920205.1. Lineage (NCBI taxonomy): Eukaryota > Metazoa > Arthropoda > Insecta > Hemiptera > Miridae > Stenodema > Stenodema calcarata. The sequence continues at coordinate 3,297,437 of OY986056.1, read as the reverse complement.
TAGCCACCATACCATGGCCCTCACTCGTGCCTTCATCTCAACTATACCTGGTACAACACCTCATGTCCCAATGACTGCGCCAAAAAGAGTGCTATCTAAGAATATCGAATAAGTAAAGAATCAACTAGTAGACAGGCGTTTTCACTTTCGCTGTTTATTTACAACTGCCTCCACCATTAACATCGAATCCTCTTCGATAAAAATAATGGATACAGTACCTTTTGTTTTAATTTTAGTGATATTTTACTATTCATGTAGTGGTTTTGGTTTGAGTTTCTAATTTTAGTGCTTATGATGATGTACCTAGTTGTATAATTGTGAGCTTCTCATCCACAATATTGAATAACTACTTACCACTTTTCCAGTATGCACAATACTAAATTATTCACTAGTGACAGTAACGAATTCGTATACATTATCTGTTTTAAAACTTTTTGTTGTGTCTATCATAATTATGTTATTCTCACAGCTGTGGTTGGTTTCGGTTGCAGTTCTTTCATTTCTGTCAGAAATTCATCATCAACGAGATTTGTCTTTGACTGGTCACGTTAGATTGTACGCCTGTGCTTTTTGGCTTTCCTTATGTTTAACTCAGTAGTTTTGGACAGCAGCTCAAGAAAACTTAACATGCACCTGAACTATGGATAAGCGCAGACATTCGTTTTTCCACCTCGATGTCGGTGGTTGGGAACTCCCTTCAATTTCCCTCACAGCGCCGATCGATGGAGCAAGACGATTCAGCTTTTCTAGTCTCAATTTTCGGAGACCCTCGAGTTCGGTAACTATTTGTGCCATTGTTTGGGTTTGAATTTGGTTTGGTAGTTTAGGAAAATTTACAATTGGGTTGACTGTTATTTAACAATTCGAGTTTCGTAGATTTTGTTGTGTTCAATGAAGGGCCTCCTGCAATCGTCTCGAGAACCTCCGTTCTTCGCCAATGTGTCAAAATTGTGTCCCTCGCTTACTGAATCCTTGCCAGCGTAGTGTCGCCCGATTTCCTCCGCTCTCCTGTACATCTGTGAGGGTTACTATCATAACATCTTCGTTCGCTTGTTTGTATTGATCGCTATTATTTGTTCCGCAACTTCTGACAGTGAGAGCTAAGCTTTTTCAATGTTGGACATCCAAGATATTGTCTCATTAGGCCTTCAACCATAACCCGCAAGCTTTATAAACTCTAACGATTCCTGAGTTCAAGCTTGCTTTGTACTGTGTGGATTGATGCGTACAAGCCTTAATTACTATGCATTTTCATGTCATTAAGGGCTTTCAGGTTTTCCCAAGCCATCCAAAACCTTCCCACACCCTCCCTAATCATCCCAAACAATCGCAAACCATCATGAACCTTCCTTAACCCAACCCATACAAAACCATCTTCCAAACCTTCTCGAACCAACTGGAACCATCCCAAACAGTCCTCACCATCTCAAACCATCCAAAACCTCTTCCAAACGTTCTAAACCATTTGGACCGGCCTTAACCATCCCAAACCATCCTAAACCTTTTCAAACCCTCCCTAATCATCCCAAACAATCGCAAACCATCACGAACCGTCTTTAACCCAATGTCTTAACCGTCTTTAACCATCCCAAACCAAAACCTTCCCACATCCTCCTTCCCAACCATTCCAAACCATTGGAAAATCATCCCAAACCATCTTGGACCATCCTTGACCATCTTGAACCGTCCTCTACTATCCCAAACTATTCCAGACCTTCCCTTATCATCAAAAATCTCCCTAAACCTTCTCAAACCATCTTGAACTTTCCAAACTACTTTATTTATTATGTAATGTCATATCAATTCATTCATTGCTGTCGCAGGCCGCACCTGGCCCGTTGTTTGGAGACCCCTGCCCTAAATGGTATCAATGATTCATAAAATAGGCCCATGTGTGTATGAGGTCGGTTGGATTGCACTGACTAGCAAAAGTCCTCACAATCCTGCAGTAACCGTTGTAAATGAAACATTCATTATCTAGTCATTTAGATAGAGAAGAGCATAATATATTATACAATCGGCAATTACCCATCATTGGCGAAATATTCAGAAATTGATACTAGTAAATTATTATTTGGTTCTAAATACAGCTCCCTGATAGTAAGTATTAGACTGTATAGTTGATTGTATTCTCCCCATCCTATATTAGGATCAATAATAATTATTTACCCTATTGTATATTATCTATTATATATGGTGGAATGTACCTTAAGTATGACTGAATCATCGATAAGATCGTTCTGCCACCAATCTTTTAATTACTAAAATATATTTTGGAGTAAGTTGAAGTCCAACAACGTACACGCGCAGGTCCCTTCCGTTATCCATAGGCTCACCGTAAGAGTATCAGTGAACTTGTCTCCCACTTGTTCTTGCGTATCTCCCAGTTCTCTCGGATCTTTCAGTTGAGTTGCAGTTGACAAGATGCTTAGATTTTTGCAGCGCTATGCACTCTCCCTGCTACAGGTAGATCCTGGTGACATTGAGATGGAATGTGTCACTGTTGTAATATTTCCCAATTTCGTACCTTACTTCACCATTTACACTCCTTATTTTATGAAACATTCAACCATTTTATGAAACATACAACCATTTTCGGCACTGTGTACTTTACTCATTTAAAATGGAACCTTGATTAGGTAGGTATATTGAATACCGCTACAATATGTTGATTCGTTTTGATATGGTCATCAAAATTGATGTTTCACCATGTCACAGATTTGACGAAATTTATGCTACATCCTTATATAAGTACCATTTTTAACTTTTGATTAGCAGCTTTGACTGTACCACATACTCACCCAAGTTGTCACCACCCATTTTCGTCTTTTGCCTACAATAATTTTTATGTGAGCCCTCGATTGCCTATATTATCCAGGAAGTCTATTGACAGGAAGTTTCAAGTTCACTGATTCAGTCAAAATTTCAATCGTAACATATGACGCAATCTATTGCTTGGGTGTTCTAACTGTGGTCCCTTGCTCTAATATAACCCACGTTCTGTGTTATTGCCTGGTGTATCATACCCAGGTCAGCCCAATCATTTTCTAAGCAAGTGCCTTTCCTACATCTGCCTCTTATAAATATTTAGGTAGTTAGATAATTTGCATCATCAACTGAGTTGAATCGGTTTTGGCAGACAAGCTGATAAAGCACTGTCACACCCTCTTTCCCCCTGCTTCAATGAACCCTGTGTTTAACCCCTGTTTTGACCCATAGCGTAGATTTAGGAACTGCAAACAAATTTACAGAAGGTACCACTTTTTTAGAAAACATAACCCACTGTTACTATCCCATTTTGATTCCCACGGATATTAATATTACGATTTTTAAAAAATCCTAATAATATTAGGTTTTTTTAACATATTATGTTTATTATGTTATTTTTAACATATCATGTTTTTGCTTTTGCTAAATTTGAACACGTAGGCTTAATAGGGGTACTCATATGGCTTTAACAATCAAGGAAAAGGAATTTTCGTATACTTACCCCAAAACATCAAGTAAAAATCGCTGGTCCAGAACAAGACTGGTCTAACTAAAAAAAAGTGATTTTTCAGGAGAGCCTATTAAAGTTTCTGCTTTCCCCTTCCACTGATATCTGTTTGCCTTGTGTTATACGATGTTTAAAATTTTGACCGAACCATCACAATCATAGAGCTCCCCTATAGATTTCCAGAGGGGTGTCCCCCTCTCTATACCATTATTTTTTCAAGAGTAATTAACGCTGGGAAGCATAGGTGGACACAAGAGAATGATACGAAAAAGTTACTTAATGTCGGTTTATCACAGAATAATCTACTATTTGGCATCGGCGCCATGTTTGACAAGGATTCACTCTAGCACCCCCCTCCTCAAATCCAAGATGGCTCTCTGATCTGCGCTCTATCTAGGGGTGATCCACTAAGTTATTTATGAAACGGTCTTTGCACTAGATAATAGAGGCAATTTGAAGATAAATTGGGCAAAAAAATGAAAATCATAATATTTTGAGTTAGACCAGTAAGCCGGATTGACGTCCCTGGGTTTGTTTGTGTAGCTTCAACGTTAAACACAGAGCTGGACGTCGTTTTATGAGGCTGGTAGTAATGCGAAGAGGAAAATTTACCAGTTTTTTTTTTTTTATTCATAGAATTTTCAGATTCTTAATTTGTGTAGTCAGCGCATTTTTACCGCTTGGTTAACATGGCGTTTGTGTTGATTATTTTATCAGTCTCTCAACCGATCTGAATCGATGGTCTCGATCAGCCACAAGACCCTGACAACCTACATTGCTGAAGATGATACACAAGGACTACAAGCATATCTTGAAAATAAGAAGGTCTTGGTTGATGACAAAGATGATGTAAGTATCAAAGTCCGATGTATAAATCTATCTTATAATTTTGGTAAGATGGCATGAACAACAGTACCTAATGTAAACATTCTGTATGTCTGTACATTGATTAGAATAGCAAAGGTTGATGATTTGTGTCATTTGAAGAACTTCTACCCCGTAGTCCCCACAACTGGAGTCATCCAAATAGATAGCTACATTATTTATTTGCATAAGCCTTTGATAGATAGATAGATTGTAGCAGAGACTCAGGAAGGTGCTTTAGCAGGGACTCCTTTGCACTAAAACCTGGGCTTCTCGTGCCCTGTAGGCCGACCTATAGGCTCTGAGTCCAGTCCACTCCCTCCACCAGTTTCCCTCATCTGCTAACAACATTTTCTCTGGGCCTTGGGCTCTTCCATCCCCTCACACCTAAGCCCATGTCATACATGGCCCTACAAATTCGATATTTTCTATGAAGAAGTCCCTGCTCTGACTGCACTGAAGAGCCTGAGCCCAGATGAGGGACTGGCTGCCTGGAATTGAAGCTCACTGGCCAAACACTGCTGCACGTCGCTCTCTGGATGGCAAAATCTGCTCCAACAGTACCCCAAACACCCAAACAAGCTAAACCTACCCACCGACGGTAACATTCTATCCCCTCATTGACTTGGCATTGATGACTTGCTTCCCCCTGACACCCCTGTGCTGATGCATAGAGCCCCAGCTGCCGTGGATAGATACTGCGTACATATAAAAATTAAAACCTATGGTGTTCATAAATGTAAGGAGAAACAAGGAATAATGAACCATCCAAATAGGATCCACTCATAGTTCTCGAATTTATTCTAATGGGTTTTGAAGTCACCATCTTTCTGACAGAGTGCTCAGCATTGCATGTCGATCCTATTTTGGCCGTTTTTGACTCAAGTGCTAAGCATAGAATAAGTATAGACTTTCATGTATTAGCTTTTTATTTAAAATTCACGAATTGGAAACATTTGTGCATCTTACGAAAGAATATGTTAGGTTTGATCATTGTTTGTTCTAAAATAAGAAACCTCACTTTCCTAATAAAATGAATTATGTTACTAATATTTCATAGAATGGTGCGACGGCCCTGCACTTTGCTGCTACCAAAGGGAAAGCTAATTTTGTTCGAATACTGATCAACCACAACGCCGATATCAACGCAGAAGATCAGGTATGAACGGCTGATTTATTTTCAAATTCACTTCACGTCCATGTAGATGAATGAAGGCTGTTCCCTTCCGAAAATGCAGCCTTACTTCTGTTTTTTTCTCATATTGAATTTGTGAAACTAGATTGAAAACTCATTTTGTAATAAAATGATAATATATATATTATATCATTTCAGGACAACTGGACCCCTCTACTTTGTGCTGCTAAAGAAGGCCATTTCGAAGTGATTCAGGAATTACTTGATAGAGATGCTAACAAAGAACATAGAGATGTGGTAAGTAATCAATTCAAGGTCTTTGTAAGAATGGCTTGTTTAATAGGTTCTTAAACATGTTTGCAGTTTTTACGACCGCTATTTATTCTTGTAGGGAGGTTGGTCTGCACTCATGTGGGCGTCGTACCAAGGTCACACCAACGTTGCTCTTCTCCTTCTTGAAAAAGGTGCTGATGTCAATGCACATGGCAACTACCACATTTCATCCTTGCTGTGGGCGTCAGGTCGAGGGCATGAGGTCATTGCCAAAGCGCTCATTTCGCGCGGGGCAAAGGTGAACGTTGGGGACAAGGTAATGGATTTTTGTTTGTAATCTTGGACATTCAAAGTATCAAGTGTATGTTTTGATTCTAACGAGTGCTTTCGTATCTGATTCATCTAGTATGGCACCACTGCATTGGTTTGGGCTTCCCGAAAAGGAAATACGGACATTGTCAATGCACTGCTGAAAGCAGGGGCTAATGTGGACACTGCAGGAATGGTACGTCCTTCAAAGGAATCTTGAAGATTTAATTTGTATGACGTCTGAACAACTTCGTTCATTGCTTGAGATGTTACTGTAGTTCCTAATTCAATAGTAGGTACCTGTAAGGAGTTTAGTAGCTCAATTATTTAGTTATACAGTTAACCACGGTTATCCGACAGTTATAGAACCTTTGCAGTTAATAATAAAGAAGACGTAGTATCCAATAAAAATCTGAACTGACCAAATATGAAAGTAGTAGGACTATAGACTGATGTGATCTGGAATGTGTGGTGGAGGGGGAAGTAACGCAGATGGCAGGTGTGGAGCGGCAGGAGTGATGGTCTTACCTCCTCCAAACTCAGTCACGCCCGTAAAAACATGTTCAATGTTGGAAGGTTGATTGTAGGTACTTACAATATGTTGGTTGTAATAGTTCAGGTGAGAACTCAATTGCTTTGAGATGTCATGTCCTGATACCGACCAAGGAGGGACACGACATGTCTACCTGGCAGGGAACGGTGACAAATAGATGTGAATGAAACTACATATTGCGAAACTCGTGAGCCTGTTGGGAATCTAGCTTTAGCAGTTGTTCTAATTGTCGAATTACAGTTCTTGCAGTATTGTGCTAGTTCATCATAAGATCCTTCTCAATACTAACGTTCTGATTGTAGCACTCATGGACTCCATTACTGGTGGCCACAATGGGTAACCATATTGACGTCGTGAACCTCTTGTTGGAATACAAGCCAAACGTCAATGCTGTTGATAAAGACGGATGCACTGCTTTGATATTAGCGTGCAAAGAAGGATACACTGAGATCGCTGCTGCACTTATAGCAGCTGGGGCTTACATAAATGTGCAGGTGAGAACATGTCATTCTCATGTTACCATTTCTACATCTCAAACTAGCGTTCTTACAATCTACATCATCGTAATATCTGTTAACAGGACAGAAGTGGTGATACGAATTTGATCCATGCTGTGAAAGGAGGCCACCGTAATATTATAGACTTATTGTTAAAGAAGTACGCTGATGTTGACATTCCAGGAAAGGTACGTTGAAAGGAATCTTGTAGATTAACTCATAAGTGTATCATTTTATTTTGTTGATAAAGTTGGTTTTTCAAACCCTTGTTTATTCATTATTTGTTTCAGGAAAAGAAGACTGCAACTTATACTGCTGTTGAAAAAGGAAACATTCCAGTTCTCAAAATGTTACTAACTGCCAATCCTGATCTAGAAATATGCACCAAAGTGAGTTGATCTTGAGCAAATTCGTATCCGTGTATTTCCATAATTTTTCCGCTGCATAGGGCACTGTTTGATAGATCTTAAATCTAACTGTAACCCAATCTAGGATTAGCATCCAACAAATTTTGTTCATCATAAGATTAAGTTGAGCTTCATAAAGAAGGTATGAATGGAAATGTGTTCCAAAATATTGGACTCAATTATGAAATACAGGCAATGATGTTCATGAAATTGTTTCTTCCTCTGCAGTTCTTTTAAATGGTTATTGTATTCTAGGATGGAGATACCCCACTATTGAGAGCAGTGAGATCACGAAATGCAGATGCTGTATCTCTTTTGATGGACCGTAAGGCAAAAGTATCTGCTTCCGACAAGTGGGCCGATACCGCCCTCCACATCGCCATGAGAGCAAGATCTAAAGCCATCGTTGAAATCCTTCTAAGGAACCCTAAAAACAGTCAATTGCTCTATCGCCCCAACAGGGCTGGCGAAACGCCCTACAACATAGATATGAACCACACAAAAACTATTCTTGGGCAAATCTTCGGTGCACGTTAGTAGATATATTTCTCCTCTATAATTGTTTAGTGAAAGTTTAATAAAATATGTATAACAACATGAATTTGGCCAACCAACGCAATTGAGCTGAGGGTCGCAGTTGTAGTTGCCACATAGCTTGACGTGATATTTCGGTACATGAATATAGTGATAGGAGGTAAAAAGGTATGAAAACTATAGTCGAAAACTCATTGTCAGAAAATTGACATTACAGTTGGGCTTAGGTACCTATTTACATATTTATTTGACATTTTCATGTCTTTGCTTTGGCACATAAACTGAAACGGGAAAAATTTGTTCCCTTGATTCACCCTTTCCCTCAGAACACAAGCGACCGGCGGGCCATTACGTCAGAGCCTATGACGCACGAGCGTAGGACGTAAGACGGCTGGCAGGAGGCTAACTAGTACGTCAGCGCCTATGACGCACAAGCGTATGACGTCAGACGGCTGCCAGGAGGCCAAATAGTACGTCAGAGCCTATGACGCACGAGCGTATGACGTAAGACGGCTGGCAGGAGGCCAACAAGTACGTCAGAGCCTACGACGCACGAGCGTATGACGTAAGACGGCTGGCAGGAGGCCAACAAGTACGTCAGAGCCTATGACGAACGAGCGTATGACGTGAGACGGCTGGCAGGAGGCCTACAAGTACGTCAGAGCCTATGACGCACGAGCGTATGACGTAAGACGGCTGGCAGGAGGCTAACTAGTACGTCAGAGCCTATGACGCACGAGCGTATGACGTCAGACGGCTGCCAGGAGGCCAAATAGTACGTCAGAGCCTATGACGCACGAGCGTATGACGTAAGACGGCTGGCAGGAGGCCAACAAGTACGTCAGAGCCTATGACGCACGAGCGTATGACGTGAGACGGCTGGCAGGAGGCCTACAAGTACGTCAGAGCCTATGACGCACGAGCGTATGACGTAAGACGGCTGGCAGGAGGCTAACTAGTGCGTCATACGACGAGACCTTTTATGTCTCTGCGCCCCCTCCCACACCCACACCGCGTACCTCGTACTTCATTTTGGTTCATTATCTTTTCATAACCCTAGGTCAAGGGGAAGGGGTTCAAAACGAATTTTGAAAATTTGAAAATCTCATATCTCGAAAAATTCATATAGAACGGTATGTTTTGGTTTATTATCTTCGATAATGAACCATTGGAATCGCCCAAAGAAAAAAAAAATTTTAACCCCCCCTCAAAATTTGTTGGTTTACGTTTCAAGACATGTAGATTCAGAAAATCGAATTAAAAAAAATCCGTCTGTACGCCGTCCGCCGTACGCGCCACTTTGCCCAGTTAGCGTTGAGCTAAAATTACGAAATTCGGTTTCTGGGTTTGGACCAGCCCCCACAATGGTCCTCGAAACTTTTCATAACCCTAGGTCAAGGGGAAGGGGTTCAAAATGAAATTTAAAATTTCGAGAATGTCATATCTCAAAATATTTAACTGAACCGTGCAATGTTTAGTTCACTTTTGAATGACCTGAAAAATTACGAATCTTTTAAGACCAATTGGAGTTTTGTGCGACCAGCCGTTCGTTCACAGTGAGCGCGCAAAGGTTTAGGAAAAACACTAAACTTCGCGTCGAAAACGCCCGTTAGGTGGGTGAACCTCCAGACGCCCAGAATAAAACTACCTTTTATCATCTTCCCGGTAAACTACAGTCTAGAAATTTTAACCGTGAGTCGGGGATAGACCACATTGCAATATTCACTCGGTTTGTCATCTGTAAAATTGTTTAAATAATACCTTCTTGTAATAATACAAATTAAATTTTGATGATGAGCTATTGACTTGAAATTTTAAAAATAGGTCAGAACTGGATCACAATGCAATATTCACTCAGTTTCTTGTCTGTAAAACTGTTTAAATACCTAATACCTATTTGTTTAAACAAATTGAATTTTGATGATGAGCTACAGACTTGAAATTTTAAATCTAGGTCAGAAATGGATGACATTTCAATATTCACTCGGTTTGTATGACATGGTATGAGTATGGTATGGTATATTATTGTATGTATGATTTAGTACAGTATGATAGAAAAGAAATTCGTATGGTATGGTATGAGTACGGTGAGAATATGTTATGGTGCCGATTTGCAACACAGTCTGGTATAGACAGAAGGGTGATCTGCACAAGGAAGATAATAAACCGTTGTGTCAAGAATTTGCAGAGTTTTTTTCTCTACAATCCTCAGTTTAATTTTTTCAGAACTCATAAAGAACATGTTCAATCATGAGTTTGTCTTAATAACTTGTAAATTTACAAATTACTTGTAACTACTATTTATAGTTACACCTTGTATGTTTGGCATCAGCTTCTCAAATACTTCCATGTGGGTGATTACTTGCACGATTTTTTCAAGGTTCAAAACGTCCTTAAGAAGTTTCTTTTTAGTATCCTCCTAAATGTATGATAACGCCGCTCGGGATTCAGCCAAAAATTAGTACCACCATTCCAAAAGTAATACTACGACCATCAGCTTTTTTTAAATGCTCTGTAAAACGTGTCGATAATTGAAATCAGGCCAGCAATTTCTACGTGAGTTAAACTCATTACATTTTCTCTATCGTGTGCCTATTTATGTGTAGTCATTACCAGAGTCTGAATTGAAATTCTAGGGAGGCTGAATACCAATGAGGACAATGAAAATCTTCTGGGGTACGATCTGTACAGCAGCGCTTTGGCTGATGTGTTGAGTGACCCGTCACTTTCTATGCCAATCACTGTCGGTTTGTTTGCAAAATGGGGAAGTGGGAAGTCTTTTCTCTTGAACAAATTACGTGGTGAGTTTCTCTGAGACCTTACGTTGTATTCAATAATTTTATCAACTTTTTAAAGTTATACTGATCGTAATTCTTGATGTGTTGCAGAGGAGATGAAAAGCTTCGCCCGTCAGTGGTATGATCCCATCATCCGATTCTCTTGGGTTCTCCAAATCATATTGTGCCACGTCTCACTGATGATTGGCTTGATAGTTGGGCTGCTGACGTGGAGATGGGTGATCGGCGTTATTGTCACCCTCATACTCGTCATTTCTTGTTACACTCTTTACACCCTTCTTTGGGTATCAAGTCAAAGGTACTTGTAAATGATTCTGGACGTTGATATATATTGTTGTGTGTGTACAGTTTGAGCACAAAACAGAGGAAGTCGTTTCTTTGAGAAAGCTAGTACAGGCAAATGATTCATGGGAGAGAGATGGTATTCAGAGAGATGTGACGATACCAAAGCAAGTTGATTGGGTTAGATTCATGTCTGCCAGCCCCAATCACTGCATTTGGTATGTCAAAAGACCGTCTCCTCTAAGATGTGGTGTGGGTGTGGTGGAATCTTAGGTGAAAGAATGAACTGAAGAGCAAACAGTGACTATTTTATTTAAGAACTAAACACCTGACTTTGAAGGTGACGCTGAGAGAATTATGGTGGGGAAAAGCTCTGCATATGATTGTTGCACAATGGTCGGAGAGAGAATAATCTGGGGAGAGGCGATACCCTGTCATCCCCATCAGGATTGCCAATCTCAAAACAGTGATACCATCGACTTCTTCAGTCATCAGGAGCAAGTTACCGTGGGGAAGGGTCAAGGAAGGAGTCATGGTGTCATGGACTCCTTCCACGATACCATGACTCCTTCCTTGAGCCTTCCCCACGGTAACTTGCTCCTGATCAACGTCGGACTCTCTGCTTCCATATGAATACTCTTAGTACGGGAGTATTGATCAAGTACTTCTGTACTGGGGCTTATCGTACATCGTACTAGTTCCAATGTTCGACAACCACGAACTTTCAACGAGTTTCGACCTACAATTAAGATTTGTTAAGGATTAAAGGATGAAGATAAGATTATCAACAGATTTGCATGACCCTATTCATGAGTGATTCGCTTAAATTTCACGTTGATGCACCATGTAATGGTGTTGCTTCCTAGACCGTTGCCGTGCTGACCCAACAGAAACCTTGTACTATGGTAAACATGAAATTGCAACTGTCCATGAAAACCTCGTACTCACAAGGCGTTAAATAAAAACAGAATGCATTTTATGAACGTACTTTATAAATAAATGAATCATCCGATCTTGTTTTTCCTTCAAACAAGAGCGCCATTCGTCCCATAAGCGCATGTCAGCAATTTTGCCTGCTGAGAAAGTGCATGCTTACACGCAGAACAAAAATTGCAACTGGGATTTTGGCAAATGTCAAGATGCCAAATGCTTATCCTTACTACTAACCACAATCACTTGTAATGTTCTCATTTTGATACTAAAATGTGTAAGGAACACGATTACAGGTACAGCTGGGAGTTTCCATATAAATTTAGTGGAGTTTTGACTAAAAAGATGAATACATTTAAAATTATGCTTCAAGTTATGTTCTGCCATCCTCCTGGAACACCGTTTGCTGACTCAGTTACTGCTCAGCCAATCAGGTAGTTGCTCATTTATGAATTATCGTCTACTTGCTTGTTTGTTTTGTCTGCAGTCAATATCAGCTAAACTATTTACGAAAAAATGTGTATACAACTGATTTGTCTTTTTTAGATTCTATTTCAGCGAGTCAAATCGTATTGGTACCACCACTGCCGGAGAAAATTCTGTGGTTCAAATGCTCGGTTCATTGTACGATGCAATAGAAAATGATTACGGGACCTTCTCCACTCGGCTTTTCCGAGCGTTCCGTCCCAAACCAAGTATGTTTGTTACAATTATATTAGGTATCATTAGAGAATTGTTAGGAAATCCAGTTGCATGTGAACTGTACATGAGCAACGTGCAATCGTATAGCGCATCTGTCATATAGCTCAGAATGGGACTGTTTAACAAATTACATTGGGCTGAGCCCTTACGGACTCCTCTTCACTCTCTTTCCCATTGTCAATCCGCGCCCAGACTGTTTGTTGCCGCTCCCGTTCAAGGAGCATCTTTCCCCTCAATGCCCTCTCCACATAATATGTATTATTATTATTATTATCAAATTATTATTTTGATGTGTGGGTCCAATGCTGCATACTCTGCAACATCTTGGCAACTAGTAGCTCTGGTGGCATATTAGCGGTGATATTTGCTTCTTTAAGCCGGCTCCTTTCTTCTACCCATTTTGCGCGTCCAAAGAACGTCTTCCGCATCCCTGCATCTGCAGCACAATGGAGCATCCACCTTTCCAATTCTTTACAAGTAGGTATAAGAATTCCATGTCCTGAGAAAAACTGTGTTGGGAAATAGTACTTCTCCGTGCCCTGTTTATAGCCACACCTGGACGCCAGGAACCAAAAGGGCAGACCATCTCCTGCTGAACTAACCTGTACACATTTCTTGCCATCGTCGTGCATCTTGTGTTCTTTCTCATCTGGAAATGCGGGATCTCTCTCCTACAATAGTATTGTTTTGTTACTGACGATGGTTTAATCGCCGAAACCGGTCTAACAGTGTACTCATATTTCAGTGGAAATGAACGATTTTTTAAATACTCTTGTTTTTCTTAGCTTGCCTCTGGCTTGCCCTGGCTCCTGCAAAGTGATCTTTGTGTCCAGCATGACAACCAAATACCTCTGCGCCTTCAATGGTGGGTATGCGCTTACGGGTAAAGACATGTACTGTCTTGGCGGCCGTAAATGTTAGGCTACACTTTTTCATCCAACTCGTGATTCGTCCCATAATTTGAGTAAGTTTCATTTGAGCCAAATCAGTTGTCCTTGCAGGATCCCATACCAGTAGGCCCCGGCATGTGAGTTCTGTGGGTGACCGTGAACTCGGGTACCACCCTGCATAATTGGTAGAGTGAGCTAGAACACTCGACTCCACCTGTAGGAAGCACAGGTACTTGGCGGCAGTCCGAGGCCTCTGACTAAGGTATCAGTCCCCTCTCCGGAGGGCCTCCCCTGCTGCTTGCACTGGGGGGGGGGGGGGGGGGAGATCGTAAGCTTTGAGCTGGGTATCTCCCTTAAAACTTTGGATTATGTCCTTGCAGGATCACTGCAGCTACAGCATCTTCGTATCCTACAAGGAAACAGTATCCTCCTGCATTTCCACCCAAAGAACCCCGTTGTACGGTTCATTTCAGAGGTCCTGGTTGTTTGCTTTATCCGTCTTCCTTTAGTGGTCCTAAACATTAAGTTCTGGTCGCTTAGGTAGCTATCGATAACGTTAAGCAGGTATGTAGGCACCTTGAACCTATGCAGTGACTGCAGCATGTATAACCAATCGTTCATGATGTTACGGTGCCTAAAAATCCCAGGGTGTAATGTAGAAAATACAATTCATGAGCGAAAGTTCAAAGGTTCATCGGGAAACAGCTTACCTGCCAGCTTAAATAACCTCCTTCATTACCTACTTGTACGTCAACTACCCGTTTCAAACTTCAGTTTTTATCTTGTGAAATTGTTTCTTCTAGTGAAAAATGCTAGCACCTGGAGATGGAGAAGGTTATGTTGCATCCCCAACATAATAGTCTTCGAGATATGTTTCTTTTGTTTCTTGATTTTAATTGGATTGCTGGCTGTGTATCTCTCTGAGCTCTCCCTAACTGAGTAAGTACCTTCATCCTCATAACTGTGTAAAGTTATGATTTTGGCTTTTAATTAAACGATTAAATTAAATTTAATATTAAATCCATAGTTGATCCGCTAAATGTTCTTTCAGGGATGAAACATCCGTAACGAGAATGACAGTGCACATCGTGTTTGGGCTGTGTGGCGGTATTCTCTTAGTAGCTATCATTGCCAACTTGTACACAATCTCCAAAGTTTTCACGTCCCTCATGTTCTCTCAGAGAAGGAAGCTTCAGTATGCCATCGCTAACTTGGAAACCGTCAAATCTGAAGGGTTCCTCCAGGTGTTGAGGAAAGAAGTGGCTATAATGACGGACATGGTGAGTGTTATTAAATGACATGACTAATGCCAACAGATCGCAAATTATTTGTAATCCTGATAAATGGAGTAGAATTGTATATTATGGCCTTTTTCGCTCTTCTTCGATAGTTTTAGGGATGTTATTCTTCCCTATGTTTGGTAAGCATGTCAACTGTATTGATATTGTGTATTGATTTTCTCAGGTCAAATGCTTGGATGCGTTCTCCGAACAGCAAACGAGGCTGGTGATCATTGTAGATGGTTTGGACAGTTGCGAGCAAGATAAAGTTGTTCTGATTCTCGATGCAGTTCACACCTTGTTTTCTAATGCCAATTCACCGTTCATCACAGTTTTGGCGATTGATCCCCACGTTATTGCAAAAGTGAGCGTCTTGACTTGGTTCTCAAATTAGAACTTCGGTAATTTTTATGAGCGCTACAATAAATTACGGTAGGCAGGTAATAACCACTTGATTCGAAGCTTTGTACCCCACCGTGCATGCTATTCAGAGAGGTACTTCTCACCAGTAAATACAAATTTTGTAAGTTTTTATGGTTTTTGAGTATGTTTCTGTTCATACCTAGTCAAAGTATACCAAGTTCAAGAGTGTAATTTTTTGTTCATAGAATAAGTTGGCCGAGCATTAGGTAGCATTAAGAAGCTTAACATTCTGAGTAGGAGTGCAAGTGGTAATACCTAAATAAATCAAAGCATGCATTCTACAATTCGTGAATTGCTAAGGCCATTGAATCGGGGGAAAAGGAATTCAAGATCCACCTATTCGTGACTTCCACAATCGCTCCTGAAAATCAACAATCTATTCCAAAACCATTATCACCACTTAATGTACCTACTCTAATTATTAAATTCCTCACTGACTAGCACTTCAGCTGTATTTGCAGGTTACTAATAATATAATTTTTATAACTATTGTGCGGATTGTAGAAGTAGATTTAAGTTGGACAAGGTTGTCTTTACGCTATTTTTTCATTTTAATGGCACAACCAGGTAGCGTGGGAACAGGTTAGTTTGGAAACCATTAATGCATGGATCTCCCCAGAACACGACCATATTTTCCTTGCACTCAGTTCCCACTCTTGATTTTCATTATCCTCCTCATTAACTATATCATATTCCTCGAGCCAGCTCTCAAATAACGTCAATTTCTGAGGACGGTATTAGAATACAGGGGGGTCGTTAGGACTCTGGAGCCGGTACACAAATCCGTAGGTCTTCCAGCTCAAAGCCATCCAAAATATAAGGTGTTTGAGGACGGTATTTGTTACTACTTGTTTCACTAGTACCTAACAGAAACAATAATCTACCACAAGTCCACTGAGGAAGTACTCGCGGATGGTTTTTAAAAGTGATTACCATCAAATGATTTCTGGACACCCCTAATTCTGCTCGTAGAAACAACTCAGGATGAGGAGTCAAATTACAGCCGTCCTAAAATACCTTCATTTTGAATGATTTTGGCTATTTTAAATAGCGGCCGTTACTGAATCCAGCGGCTTCGATCCGGCAGTTTAGAGGATTGTGTTCTCTACGAGCCCCTATATTCTAAAATTGATAACATTTCAGAGCTGACTCCAGGACTAATATGAAAACCGTCCAGTTCCGAGTCTTGAAATGATCATTCCATGCTCCACCATCCACCCCATTAATACGTTCAAAGTTGCGGTGGTTATGTAGATGCTTGCGTGACGATTCAAAATCAAATTGGGAATCGAAAGCATTCCAGTGGAAGTCGTGTGATATAAAGTGACTGAACGAAGTGAAAATGTGGAAACATTGTTCAGCTACAAAATTTAAGGTTGTATGGGTGCCGCCAATTCGGATCTATCGATCCACTCCGTCCTCGGATCGATCAATCCATTGCTGAAAAAGTCTTAAAATCTTCCATTGAAATGCATATCAACGTACCGATGCATGCTTCCAAAGCACCTTGCGAATTACACTTCCTCATCTCTCTACACTCTCAAATGTTTGATCCATCATCAATAATATTAATTTTATTATTTTAATTTTCATATTAATTTTACCACTGGTGACTTGAGGCAGGAGAACAACGTGGTCATTATTAGAGCTCATTGTAGTTGCTGGTAAAAATGTCGAAGTCATCACGACTTGCGTTAACTTTTGCCTACGACAACTTGAACGTTACACAAGCTATATCTTCAAGATCACCATTACAGTTTATGCTTTGCTAGATTTAATTCTGTCGAAAATTTATATTTCATTAGATTATGTACCTACCTTTGTCTCAGACATGTAAAAACGACCCCTCACCATCCATAGACCTGTAAGTGTCCTGGGGAAAGCTGGAAATCGTTCTAGAACCTTAAGATAGTCTTGAAAAAGAGTAATCCGATTTTGTATCCCTCCAGGGGTTGACTTGAGCTTAATTTTTGGTGTCCCGAAAACGTCGACAGTTTTGGAATGCATTCAATTTTTTGCTTATACCTCCTAAACAACGCATCCCCCTAATTTTCAAGTTGGACTAATTCATAGGGTACCTATTAGCGACGGCTGAAAAACGACATTACTGGATAGTTAGTTTCCGAAAATTTCGGTGCGCCAAAAGTTGAGCTCAACCCCTGGAGTGGTACAAACACAGATTAATAGTTAAGGTTTTAGAATAACTTTCCTCAGGTCACTTCGAGGTCCTTTCCTTATTTTACTAGACTTTAGTTACTTGCATTGCGACTTTGGTTTTTTGTACGATATGTTCTAACTATTTTTTTTTGTGACTGTAGTGAAAAACTATCTTGTTATTGTTCTTCATGTATGACACCAACTGACTTGGCTGTTCTATTTCAGTGCATCGAGGCCAACAGTCGAAAGCATCTCATCAGCGAAACCAACATTGGGGGTCACGATTATCTCCATAATATGGTTCAACTTCCTTTCTACCTACAAAACTCAGGGTTGCGTAAGGTGAAAATCGCTCAAAAAGCTGCCGTTGGCAAAAAAGCTTCTGTGACTGCTGGTTTTGAAGGATCCTCCACAGACTTGGGGCTTCCCTCTGTAAGTGTTGACAATTTTGTACCACCCGATCATTCATCATCATAATTGTACGGTGATTACGGTATTCCACGTGGAATTTACTCGTAATATATTATATACTCTGGTTTAGGCAAACCTCTCGAAGTAAGAAATTCCACTTTTCTTTCAAGCTCGTATGAACAGAGACAAAACGAATTGGTACTCGTTGTACTGGAGTATGGATGTAGTGGTAGTATCAATTACTTGTCAAGAGCCGTTAGAAATATTTGGACGCTGTGCCCTCCTTGTAACTGTTGTGCATGCCGTTGTTTTCTCAACATCGTGTTATTCTGTTCATAACTTGTTCCAACAGTCCATCTTCACTACAGACCAGTTTGCCCTCGAAGAACTAACTGTTGTCACTTTTTAAACCTTACTAATACCAAAATATTGTCTTTCTGTCGACTCAGGAAAGTGGCAGAAGAAGTTCAAGGGGTATGATGGATGAAAAGCTTAAAATACCTGGCAAAAGATCTTCACGTAAACTAAAACTAAGCGAGAGTATCGCTTCCAGCTTAGGATCAAACCTCAACCGAGCTGGGGGACCTCATGAGCTCACTAAGATGCTTTTGACAGACGATTATTTCAGCGATGTCAACCCCAGAACAATGAAACGTCTAATGAACGTCGTTTACATAACTGGTCAGCAACGACACCATATTGATACTCATTCTTACTGTTCATTAGACACTTCCTCCATCATAAATCGTTTTTGTTGACAGGTCGCCTCCTGAAAGCGTTTCAAATTGATTTCAACTGGTACCATCTGGCGAGTTGGATCAATATCACGGAGCAATGGCCGTACAGGACGTCTTGGATGATATTTTACCATGAAACTAGTGAGGAGAGTATCGAAGATAACATGTCCCTCAAAGCACTTTACGACAAGTAAGATTATAAATTAATAAAATTGTTGTAGGTATGAAGCAACGGACAAATGGGGCCGAGGGAAGGCAGTATAATAATATACCTATCGTCTCTTAAGATCCCACAAGGTTCACTTTGCCCAACTTTATTATACCAGCTGTATTACAATAATATTGTAATACAGCTGGTATATTAAAGTATTATAGCTCTGGTGAACATTAAGAAAACTCTGCAAATTCTCGACACAACGGTTTATTATAGATAATATAGCTCTTGTAGATATTAAGAAAACTTTGCGAACTTATTGAAAAAGTGAGAATTTGTCCACGAGTACTTCCAAATATGGTGCGGTCTCAGCGTTTGGTATGGTGACGCCCAAGTAGAACACGTCTGGTTCAATCAATCGTCTCTGGAACTTACAATTGAGGTCTTTTGCGGGTTGATTTTAACTCTTCACATGAAACTCCGCTGACCTCATTTTTCTACAATGAGTTGTATTCCTGTAATCCTTACAGTGTAAGGTCTGAGATAGCGTTCACGAAGTCATCGGCGTATAGTACCGAAAACTCGTCCTCCGCCTCCGTGTAAAGGTATTTCGCAGTTATACAGTGAGTAGAGGATCAGCCCCCACAGGCTTCCCTGTGGAACCCCCGCCAGAAGGCTGTTCTAGGATCCTTACTTTGTATGTATAGCCTACTAAGTAGTGCTCTATGGGCGGATTATGTGCAACATATGTGCAACCTGTATGTGCAACAGACCTGTATGCCATTGAAAAATGAGGCTCTGCAGATCTTTTTCTCATGGTGGGTGTTTTTAATGAATGAAGCCACTCTTTGAAGGTGGGTGAGTGCGGAATACAAGCTGGTGTAGGCCACCAGTTCGAGGAGTACCAGCCACTCCAATATTTTCGACAAAACTGACAGCATGCTGATTGGATGTTATGAGTTGGGGTTGTTTTCTGGCTTGTCTGGTCTTTGAATCATACCAATGACCACATGATTCCAAGCTGTTGGGAAGTATCTAATTGTAGCTGAAGCTGAGTAGATTTTGGCAAGGAGTGCGAGATTCTTGGACCTTGTAGTAATGAGGGTTGCACAATTAAGTCTCCTGGCGCTTTTCTTGTTTTGGAGCGTTTCAGCACTTTTGAAGAGGAAAAGGACAGATCTTTCTTTGAGGTCTACACCCGGGATGTCAGCGTGTGGTTTGAAGCGTTCTTTCGACATTCCGGCAAAGCAGTTGGCTTCTTCTATAGGATGGGAAAGCCACTGCTCCCCTACTTCGAGTTGGGGAATGTATTGTAGGTTTTCGTTAGGACTTTGGTTGTAAGGTACAGTGATCCAGTTTTGCACACATTGGAAGTCCTTTCTCTCCGAGTTGATCCTGCCGCAGATTTCAAGTTTTCTGAACTTTTGGGTTCCGAGCTTTCCGAGAGCGTAGCCACAATCTTCTCTCTGCCTTCCCCCTCTGCCAAATATCAGTCATATACAGGGAGAAAGACAAGTTGGTATGAGGAGTAATTACAGTCACACATGACTGAGTTTGCTTAGATGTAACCGATTACTTCTAAACACCTATTCAATTGAGTTATTCTAAGGTAATCAAGTTTACAGAGAATAGATGCTTTTCAATTAGCCTATCTGCCTTGTGATACTACTCACTAGGATCGTTTCTGTACAAGAATGTGCGGTAAAGATCCATCCGGTGACCAACCAGTACTTCAATGTACTATATATAGTATGTATACGATTCTTGCAGATGGGCGTTCATGGTTTAGTAAAATCGTACTTTCACCGATTCTGAGTCAACTGCTTCATGATGATGGTGGGTCGATCAGAGTTCATTCCAGCAAAGCAGTTGGCTTCTTCTATAGGATGGGAAAGCCACTGCTCCCCTACTTCGAGTTGGGGAATGTATTGTAGGTTTTCGTTAGGACTTTGGTTGTAAGGTACAGTGATCCAGTTTTGCACACATTGGAAGTCCTTTCTCTCCGAGTTGATCCTGCCGCAGATTTCAAGTTTTCTGAACTTTTGGGTTCTGAACTTTTGGGCACGTCGCACAGTAGATGCAACCTTTCTGTGGAGGTCGATAATAAATCAAATCTACCGTTTCACTTCTTGCCTTTGTCTAACGCTTAATTACGTTTTCTCTCGTCTAGAGTGCGCTCTCAAATACCAACATCCAAGGAAATGGATCCTTTGGTAGAGTACGATCGAGATGAAAAGAAATTGGACGTTTTCCTCTCTTACCACCGAAGTAGCTTGCTAGTGAGTGATTTGAGAGTTTTCTTGCCCTTCACCATCAACCTCGATCCCTACCTGAAGAAAGTGATCAAAGGTACATCCATTTATTTTATTATTTCACATAATTAGTGGATCAATGACGTAACTATAGGAGCTATCGCTGTTCCAAACGTACTGACTCAAACAGATCCCATTGCTTGATATCTGCTTTTCAATTCCGATTGTAGATGCTCAACAAGAACTAGAAGAAGGGGCTACATTCAGCGTTCCTCAAGCTTCGAGCGTTCAGCCTTGGGATGTTTGGTCTAACAGGAATGCTAATCTCAGAAAACAGGTTCATTATGATATATGATGTTGTCTACTTCAAGGCATAATTGGACCGAACTTCTACTATTCTCTACAGCCATACTTACCCGTATTTCTATCCACAGATATTCCAAAGGTCTGGAAGGCAAGACAGCCTGAACATGCCAACTCCACCAAGTAACCCAACCTATGTTCCTGTACCGTCTCTGTCAAGTCAGCAGTGGGGTTCGCCTCAGGCACCCTGGCCAACTCAAATGTTCCTTCCGCTAACGCGGGACTCATCAGCGTCTAATCATCAACAGAATGTATCCCTTCCGGTGAACCAAACAACTTTTCTCTTATTAGTGTTTATGCTGAAAAGCTATGTGATTTTGAATATGTTAGAAATATCAGAAAGTGTCATGAAGGCGAAGGTAGCAGCATCGGGAAATTGGGAAATGAGCACCTCTCATTAGCCTCGGCGAGAGATGACAAAAGAGCCCAATGAGTTAGACCCCAAATGAGCAAAAGGCGACTTGAAGCAAAGAATGGTGGAAGCGAAACAACAAAAATGCCATAATATTTTATACTAGAGATGTATTTAACAGATCTTCTATTTGTTGAATCAAATCACAGGCAAGTGCATACCTAGTATTAGATCAGAGCCATTAACAGAGCCGAATAATGGTGGCTGACCCATACAACCAAGCTGGAGCTCGGGAGAATAGTGGGAGAGCTGGTTTTTTTGTCAAGCTGGGGCTGAATAAAAAAAAATGTTTCTTCATTACATCTTGGGTGGGGGATTGTCGTGACGGCTATTTATGATGGCCACGATAATATATATTATATTTTTATGTTTTATATATTATATTTTTGGTAGTCCAACAGGTCTTACGTTTGGGTGTGGGCTGCTAAAAAGACTGTTGAAATTGGAGTGAAATGACTAGCAGGTATTAGTTGTGAAGTTTAGTTCAGAAAAGAGTGAAGCCTTCATCTGCGCCTGGCGGTTTGCGTAGTTCTCACGTAGGTAGGTATTTGGTGTCTTGGGACAGGGGCACCATTCTCGACTCGCTTTCCTCCCTTGGTCTGTTCGGCCCACTGCTTGCTTATGTGGGCCAAACGGACTGCTAAGAACATTCCTGCTACCTGACCGCATGTCTTTCCGCAGCTTCAGTGGCCATCGCCATTTGCGGTCTTCAACTACTATAGTAGGGAGACCCAATCTTTGGGAAGAAGAATTTTTTTAATGGGCAGTGAGACATTTCTCATCAATGGACGCACTATGTTCAACCTTGTGAGAAGCTTATGACGTGTTGTTGAAATAATGGAGAACGCAATTTCCACCCTAAAGCCTAATGGTGTATTTATATTTTGCAGGCTGAAATCGCTGATGTGCAGCTGAGTGGTTTATCCGTATCTGGCGTCTGTCAGCTCATATCGAATATCCCCGACATCACTCCCAGTCAAATATCCGAGTATTTGTCCACCGTTCAGAGTAACAACATCAATGGCAAAGTCCTTACACATTGTGATCTCAATGAGTTGAAAAAGGTACGGTGTCCTTCATTGCCCTCCGAATAGTTCCTTGTCGGTTGAGTATAGGACTCAAGGTTTTTTCTTTTCATTATTACAGGTTTTAAACATGAGTTTCGGAGATTGGGAGATGTTCAGAATAGTTGTCACCAGGTTGAAGGAGAAAGAGTTGCTCAACCCTCAACCGATACCGAGCAGTAACTCAACCAAGCGTTCTTCACGCGATGGTTTACGTGAAAGATCTTCTACCGGCTCTCAGTCGAGTGAGTGTCCCCAAATCACATCATAAATTTGGAATCTTTCTGTGGGTTACTGATGCTGAACCCCTCTAATGCTGAGGATGCTGAGGAACAAAAAAGTTTCTTAAATGCAATCTTATAAACTATTATACTGGGCTGTCCTAAATTACTGCTTTATATAATCTACGATTGTTATGCTGCCACTGGACTAATAATTAATACTATGTAATATTTCTTCTTATATGTTGCCTTATACCTTACTACCTTGTGTGTTGTCTTCTTGTAGTATGGGATATTTATTGACATATTATGTTACATGTTACCTAAAATACATTCGATTGCTACATATTATGAAGACGCCCAAAGCCTGTTGATGCTTTACAAAATGTTAATGTTAATATAATAATGTAGATAAATAAAGTATATTCATGCATTCATTCACACAAATAAAGGATAAATGTTTCATTGCCTTTATTGCTTTACAGATCACTCTATGAGTTCCTCCAGACCAGAAGGGAGGGATAAAAACCCGAGCAAACCTCAGTCATCTACAATGGAAAAACAGGTAGATCATTCAATAGTCTGTCAAAGGCATTAAAAAGATTAGGGTCGTTAAGTTTTTTCGCTATTTTCTTTGTCAATTCACTATGTTTTCTTTCTTCATTGCATTCTATGGCCAGTACCAAGTAAGTGCTTGATACATAGAAATTCAATCTTACCTTCTTAAAGTATTTAAAATCTACAATCTTAAGTATTTAAACTTCTTAAGGTTACTGATTACGAGTCTTGTTTGTTATATTTCTGGTGGAAATCAGTACGGGTGACTTATATACTCTGTGCGAACGGTACAAAAATATATAAACAAGAATTTGAACAAGTATTGATGTGGGGACGGGCCAGCATGACAAAGTCGGTAGGTTAAAAAGAAAACAAAAAATCTACTACTAAAATATAATTATCTAACTACAAAAATCCCCGGTTGAAAAATAACGTTTCAAAATTTCGTTAGAACGATCAAAAATAAAATGTGACTAGTCAATTCGACTAACACAATTCTAGAGTATTGCACAAACAACTTACTTGAGCGGAAAAGAAGGTGAATTTAGTGGCGTATGGTAGGAGAATTAGAAATTTTAGGACGTGGAAATTTGGTCAGCCGTAGTTCACACTGGGATTCTTTGTTCGAACTTATCGCCACGCAACAGTGTTGCTCTGGAAATCGTGTACGCATCTATTTGAATCTGCGCTTTCAAGGATTTCAGTAGCACTGTACTTCACTCAACGGTGTGGAATAAAATGCTAACATAAGATTTAAAAAATGGCTTTTTCCACCGCGTTGGTGGATGCGTGGTTTATTCAAGGATCGAAATAAGCATGGGCGCAATCTTTTTGACACTCTTAGATTGGAGGATGAAATGTGATTTAGACATTTTCTGGGCTCATTCCCCTGTCTTTATGTACACTAGCAGAAACACCCTTCCCCCTCAAGCATCGCCACTTTCGAAAATCCCCCATTAACTGTTGTCCAAATTATCACTGTCATCGACAGAAAGCAGAAGAAAAAACAATCAGGGAAGTTTGAGATTTTCGTACACACTGACTTAATGTCGCTTGATTTGTAAAGGATCCCAATTCGGATGAGATTTAAAAAAGTACTAAAACGCATCACACGAGACGTTTGAACGTTGAAACCTTCAAAAGCACCAAAAGTCCTATAAAAACACTCGTAGAATCAAAGTTGTAGCACGTTTATCGGCAAAGTCAATGAACTGCTAAATTTTAAAAATTGACCAATTTGAACCACACTTAATAAGTATGTAATATAGGTACCAATGCCAAAAACACTCATTGTCGAACATCCTACATCTTGCTTCCTGACCATTATATCTGGTATTTAGTAGTATATTTTCAGTAGTGTTACTGCTAAGTACAAGAAATAATGTTCAGGAAGTTCATGTTCAACATGTTGGATATATTCTACAATTACTGGTTTTGGAATTTGGTATTTAAGTATGGTTAAAATTGGTAAAGTCTTAAATCTTAGGTTTTTTTCAAAGTCGCTACAACTTTGATTGCAAGAGTGTTTTGATAGGATACTTTTGATGCTACAGACGACAAGTCGGTAAGTCGTCAAGTCGTCAAATGGTACCTACATGTTAGCCAATATGAGAAAATTGTCGTTTTTCATATGTCGATTACTTTTCTATAAATAGGTCCAATTTTAAAGCTAGGGGATCAATCTATGCGGAATTTGATGCTGTTTAATTTGTCTCTGGGTAAGGTTTTCGCTAGGATGCGTTTTTCAGGGGTTAAAAGCGAAACACTTGAGAAAGTCCGAAAATTTCGGCGTTTTCGGGGCACCAAAAGTTGAGCTCGACCCCTGGAGGGGTGCAAACTCAGATTACTAGTTTTCAAGACTACCTTAACGTTTTAGAACGATTTTCAGCTTTCCCCAGGCCACTTCGAGGTCCTTACCTTATTTTACTGGTCTGGACGGCTAGCCGAACAGCTCTAAATTTTCTCACACCCACGCCCCGTAGTTCATGTTATGGGTTGTTAAACTTACATTGACTCAAGAGAAGTGCAAAGGAATGAGACCAGCCTAAGGATTATCCGAAATCCACCACTTTACAGTACACTTTGTCCTATCAGTAATTTCATTGTCTCATTTATTAACTGCAACGTGTACTTTTAGAGTCGGGATTAGAAGACCGAAGCTCTTTAAATGTCTCAGTCCTCCGGAAAACGCGAAATGTAGATGTTATAGGTATTTAAAAGTACGTATATCGCATTCAGATCCTTTCGTTTTCCACTCACTTTCCAAAAATAGGAACAACATTCAAAGGTGTGCTTTCAATTTGAACAGGTGACTTTGGAAGAGCAAACCATCTGTGGAGCCTTGCAAACTCTAAGCGAAGAAGCCTGTGAAGATGTTCTGGAAGAAAAGAGGGATATGCTTCAAGACAACCCAGGTCAGTCTGCAATCTGCATATCACTAGATGGTATTATTTACACTGATGTCGATGATAGCTGTAAGTAGGAATTATTAGTCTTATGTATTAGTCTTGTGTATTCCATAGTATTCATAGCGAGCACAACTATTTTATCACTGTTATGTATTGTTGTTCAAGTAAATTGTGGTGGTATTGCAGTCGTTTAATTTTGTTTGAACTCTCGATACCTACGTACTTCGACGTGTAAGTTAGACTCTATGAAAACCCACTGTTGTAATGTTCGGTGTAACAGGTCCTCCCTAACTTGGGTATCAATTACACAGTTCTGAAAAAAAATGTCTCGTTTTTATATTTTCATGTGTGCTAAAAGCGAATTTGAAGGCAACATACTTCTACCAAGCACCATTTTTTAGAGATTCGAGGTTGTTTTAAGCAAAACCATTGAAATAGCATTTTTCATATAACTTGTGAAAAAAAGTTGAGCACCTCTGATTCCCGCTTTGAAAGGAAGAAACGTTCAGTCCTGGCTCCAAAAGAATAAATTGTATTTGCCTGGAACCAAGTAATTGGGCTTTACTTTTTGGGAGGTCTAAATCGTGGTCGAGGTCCACCAGGATACCAGTGATAAATTTTCTCAGGACACACTTGACGACTGCATATCTCCAATTCTTCCTGGGGATTCTACTTCATTGCTGGTTCCTGGTGAAATATTCTCTTCCTCATCACTCAGGGAATAATGCTGGGTGATAGACTCAACGTGTGGCACAGGTCATCTCGGTGACAGGTGGAAGGCCAAAATACACTTTCTGTATATGGAAACTGTATAGCTCTTAACAGGCCAGATGGGGCTTTAGACCCACTCATGTCTCCTCTCCCCAGCAGAGAAAGAGGAACCTGCACGCCATGACCTTATCCATGCCAGAACACACTATAGAAGTGCACCTCAGAAGGATCGAGTGGAATTTAATATACCCTTATCCGCAGATAGGGACAAGATATACTATTTTCAACTTACTTTTGGCTGAAGTAAAACTTTTAATGGCAGTCATACAGAAATAAAAATCATTTGCATGATTTGTTGGCTCTCGCCAAATCATTGGAACATCAAAATGAATTGATTTACGTGTTCCTTTCAGCCAACCTCTACATGCAACAAATTTCAGGTGCCTACGGTTTATCCTGATAACTTACTTGGCATCGAAAGTGTAACGAGATACGTACGAGTACGCCTTGAGGAAAACAAGAGTATTGGAAAAACTCGTCTACTTCCACTGAAATCTGAGTACCTACCTACACTGTTAGACCGGTTTTTAAAAAATAAAAATGGACGCAACAGTAGAGTAAAACTTGAAGGAATCACATCATTTAAAGATTCGCCCAACCTACCACTCTTGATAATTTCGAACTTTTCGAGTACATCCAACATGGTTCTTTTCTAGCACAAATGAGAAAATTCGATAAATTGCCTGTCAGCAGATCAAAACTGAAGCTATGATTTAATTAATTCATTCAAGTGACGTGCAAAAGCTGATTCTCCCTTACTATCCCTGAAATCTTTTCGTGTTCCTTAATACTTTCCCTAAACTTCCTACCAGTTTGTCCACAATACTCGAGTCCACACGAACATTTTAATTTATATCCTGCATATTAATCTTATCCTTAACTGAACCTAATAAAGCTTCGGGATTATTTTTAGTTTTATACCCTACTCTATCTGAAATGTTCCCATAATACGTTATGCTAATCCAAAACGTTTCTTCAGTTGAAGCTTCCCTAACTAAATTTGAAATTCTTTCTCTACTCTTTTTCTTAAGAACCCTATTCCATATTGAATCAATAAGATCTCCGTCGTACTCGCAGCTATGATTTTGATACCTTTTTTTTCTTTGGTCAGACTTCTTCATCCATTGGATCAGACCGAGCCCTGTTAATCATACTATGGAAAGTGGCATGTTTGTGTTTCTTCGCACGCCTTCTTTAGCAATGGAGTCAGTGATGTCATTTTACTGAATGTCATTTTTACCCAGTTGCGGCCTATTAGATTTGAAACTGAAAAGGTTCTGGTCAGTATCGAGGTTGAAATAAGACTGAAGAGATTTGTGGTGAGTAACCTTCTGCCAGATGGTTGCACAATGGCTGTTAGCCAAAAATACTTATGCTCTCCTTTTTTTTCTTTTTGCAATACATTATAAAAGTTTGAACATTAAATAGGTTCATTAATTTTTGTTCAAATTTTCAATGGTAGAAAAACTCTCGAAATGTCGAAAAACACTTCATTTTTCAACCTAAAACCCAAATATGACAAAAAAGGCGCTTCATTGAGATTTTTTTACTTCGGATTCGTGGTCAGCACACTTCAAAATATAATAAAACAATATTTTTGTTCAAGGGAGTATTTTGATACAGAACAGCGTTATTTGATATAGTAAACTTCCTTGCATAAAACCCGACGGGTAGTTTTCACCATAATTTTAAGTGCAGTCGATTATGACTGTCGAACTCACACTCTTCCGTTTGAAATGTCAGGCAAGCGGATAGTTAACAGATTTATCAAAAAAGCCATGTCGTCCATTGAAGAACAAATTGACAAGAATGCCCCTAATTTCTACCGTTTCAGGCGGCATAGCTATGCTTTCTTTAATGCCTCAGTGTCTTTAGTTTGTCTTTGTATTCGAACGCTATCCAAATTTGAACATAATCGGTAGCATCTAATTGAAATCACTTCTCATCTTCATTGAACAGTCATTATTTGGAAAGACGAGGGACCCTTGGAAAATATTGATTTCATACACTTCAATACTGTAACGTCTGGGGATAGTAAATCACTCGGAAATGCACGTTGAAAGAAAAACTTTATTGAACATAAATCTGTCAAGTTGGTAGTAGACAAATCTAGAACCACCAAGACCACTTGTGTCGCCATTTAAATATTTACATGAAGTAGGAAGTCCATTACATGAATGTTATATATGATAGAATTGCTAATTATCTGCTGAAGCAGCAACCCGAGCATATAAAAGCTCGACCATTGCATGGGCGAGTCAGTCTCTTCTTGTCACTCGTCCACGACGTTACTCTGCCCGTTTTTATACCATAATTTCAAAGTGTTAACTTCAAATTAAATAAAACAGTTTTTAAAGTCTGTAGTTACAACAATTATAAATGTTACGAACCGTTCAATACGTGAGTCGAGTGGTTTTGTACGAATACTGTTTCATCAGCAAAATTTAATCAACGTTTAATGTTGATGTAACTCCACTTTCAGCAGATGACAAATCTATTGTGCACATTAGGTGTAGCACCAACCCAAGGAAACTACCTTGTGGGACCCCTGCGCAGATATTCTTGAGCCCAGAATACTCTTCTTCACACCTTACTCTGAAGTGTCTGCTACTGATGTAGGATTCACGTATTTCAAAGAATCTTGTTCACACTGCAGTTTGCATGTCAAGCCTTATCAAACATCAGACCTTATCAAACGATCCTAGAACACACAGGCGCATACTTTCTTATAGCAAATTTTCAAAGAAAAGGATGGTATTGTTTATATCTCGAATTTATTTAAAACTCGAATTTCCAAAAAAATTTCATACCAAAATCCATCCTGCGTTCAATGCCGAAAGATACCAAACATCATAATATGATAGTTACATATTATATTATGTAACTATTATAATATTATAGTTACATAATATGTAAATCATATTATGATTTTTGGTGTCTTTCGGCATACGCATATATACTTACATATTATGAAGAATATAATGAAGAAATTTTACATAAAATCAATTATTTATAATGATTAGTCAATTGCGTTATTAATCCTATGGATCTGATCAATGGTTGAATGTTGTTCACGAAGCCCAAACTGGTGATCAGGGATCAGATTTCGGTCTTCAGCCTTTTCAGCTGTAATATAGGTAATATAGAGATATTGGTCTGTAGGACTTCTTATCACTGGGATCCTTCCCTGGTTTCAATATCATTATGACTTCGGAGACCTTCTAGAAACTTGGAACATAGCGGAGCCCGAAAGTCGCATTTATTAGGTACAATAGCTTCTTCTTAGCCTCATCTGTAGGTGCTTCACTACCTGCCTGCCCTGTGATGAGGTCAAATCCAGGTGCTTTTCTGGTTTTTAACGCTTTAATTTCTGCTTCCATCCAGGAAGTCTCACAGTTTTGATTTGCTCAAAATTCCAACTTACGTTTCCCTGGTTCAAATTTTCCTTAGTTCTTTGCCTAGGGTTAGGTTTGAACGTTTCCTCAAGATGGTTTGAAAATAACCAAGTTACATAATCAAATTGTGTAGGGGATACGAGTACATGTGTTTGAGTCCGTTTGAGTTGTTGGATCATGTAATTATTTAATTTTTAATTTCTCTGATCCACGCGCTCCACGTTACTCATTCTATTAAAATCCGCTTTGTCTTGAGGCGCCCATAAAGACATCTGATGGGGGGGGGGGGACGGAATGCGTGGCACCTGGTGGAAATCGTGTCCAAAGATCGGTTACTCGTCTATTTGTAGGGATGTTAGGCTCGATCTGGAGTGAGAGCAAACAATATAAATCGAAAAATAGGTCCTATATTTCGACAACACACTGCTCCCACACTGGGGGATGTTCATATAGAAATCAAGCTGGCGCACAAGGCGTTCTTGATACATAGCGAATCAGCTCAAAACCTGTATAACCATCTGTTGATTTCATCTCTTCGATATTTATTGACCAATTATTCTCTAGATTGTTGAAGTAGAAACCGACGTTTTCGCCTCCATGAGAGCAGGCTTCATCCAAAGTGTCCAACCATTGAAAATATTACAGGGACTCTTAGCTTGAAAACCCAGACATCTTTTGGCAGCAACAAAGCCTGCCAGCATCAACTTCACCTGCCCTACGAATCCATGCCAATGCCGTATCTACAATAACTGTAGATGTATGCTTGAAGTAACAGCATGTCATAAACAATTCTGACATCTGTTGTAATTATTCTTACCTCTGTTGTACATCATTAACTGACTGTGGATTTGATCAGTTTGAAACCTGCAACAAAAGTTACCATAAGTTACAACCATATTCGTTTTGACATTTTATTGGATATCGATTCTGCTTTGTGCATTAAAATGTTCAATTAAGCTCCATCATACCCCACCTCACGAGCTATCTTGAGTCTGAATTTTATTTCATTTTTTTTTCTTGCAAAGTACGTATGGAAAGTGGATAGTAACACGAGTGTAAATCACAGAGAGAGAAGGATTAAATCCTTGAAGCAAATAAATTTTATTTGCTACGAAATTTCTAAAGGAAATGTGTGTTTCCACATGATACCCTCAATCACGAGTCCAGTGTACTGTAGAAAAGGCGTGTCGCAGCACTGAAAGAACAATGTGTTCCAACCCCAGTTTCATGTTCCTGAAACTCCCTCGTTTCTGAATCCCTTTCTCGCTACATGTAGCACCTTCACCTGTTCGTTATTGTAGCACATACCCAATGAAATTGTCTAAAGGGTTGAAATCTGCCCCATCCTTCGAGTATTCCCATTTAGCGTGGATCACAGAACTTTGACCGCAGATCTCTCATGGACATGACAAAACCTGCAGGTATTGTGAAACTGGTACCTATTGACATCATGGGGCTTTCCTTAACCTGCAAGTCTCGTCTTTCACGCTAACCTGATACCAATTTTGCAACCCGGAACCTTATTGCAATAATTATAATTATCACTTATTGGAAATTGCAAATTGATAAGTTTGAATGTTCTTGCTTCACCTGGAGTGTGACATTTTCTGTTGAAAGGATTAAGCAGGTTTGAGCAATAAGGTTTACCAGATTTCCGGTTAGGTTTTCCTTCAAACTATGGCCAGGGCTCCCAAGCCACACCTAGTGAACTGGTGTGTTGCTAAACTGGTAGCAGCTTCATTATGACTGTTACTGCTTTGGATTCTGTTCTGTAGTGTTGACGCATTGAAATATCAGCCCGTCTGATTTCAATTGTCAAATACTACTAGGTGCTGCTTAACCATTCGGAATGTGAGCACCTCTCATCACTCAAGCGTGACTCTGATTCTCACCACGGCATCTAAAATAACATGGAAATCTTTTTTTCATCTTTTTGTGCGTGATTGTGGTAGCTTAGATGGCAGCTTGATAATATCAACAACATATTATGTTGATGATAATTCTCTTGTTTCTCTTAAGGACCCATTAAATACCTATACACGGAGTTGGTTGATTCCACTTGTCAGACCTGAAGATCATTGCTACCAGCGGTTTGCCTGGCGTCCAGATCCATCACTGCAAGCTCAATATGGTGACCTGAAAACTGGCACATTTGGTTTAAAATGTTCACCATACCTTACACAACTCGTCCTTCACCAACTCGTGAAGAAGGAGGGCGATGGGGGACCTTCTCAACAATAGACTGCCGCTCCTTCTTATCCTGGGCATGGCTCCTCTATCTTCGGACGGGTCAGGTCCTCCTCAATATCCTCCGGCCAGCGCAGACGTGGCCTTCCACTTAACCATATTCCACCTGGCACACCATGCAACGCTCTTTGTGGATACCTTTCTGGAGTAATCCTCTCCACATGACCTACCTTCTAAATCGAGCTCGCCTTATGAGTGCCACGAGTCCGGCTGACCTCTGCAGCCTGCCTGTACTAAACAAGGCATCTCATCAGGTCATCGACTTACCTGCAGAACCAAGTTCATGAGACGGTTGCTAATGACATTCGCCGCAAATAGTGGTGAGGATTTGAGGAAATCTAGCGGACATGGTCGGTCATTGTTTGTTTGTAACGAATATTATCGACAACCAAGAATCAACATTCTTTCGTATTCAATTAACAGTAAATTCAATAATCGAGTCGTGCGGACTCTGTAATTCGAGTGTGATTCCCTTTAAGCACAAATGAAGACTCGCGCTTGAAGCTCATGAGTATGAGGGGCGGGGGCTCATCATAGTAATAATGGTTCTCTGAGTTGAACGGGTCATCACCAGTAGGCAGTTTGTTGCCTGTTGATAGAATCAGGTACTCCTCGTTTGTTCTGTACATCTCATGGAGATAGGATTTGGGAAGCTCACTCTAGTGTCAACTTTTTCTCTGAGGTTCATCAGCAAAAACACTTGAATATTATAACCGTTTCTTGTGAGATCCCTTGGTTACGTATGAACAGCATTATGCTAGCTGCAGCAGCTCTGCAAATAGATGCCCTAGAATAGTTTTGTATTCAATTGAAAGAATATTAGTGTTTACTTACTAGGATTTCACCGTTTGTTGTAGGAGACCTGATGGGATTTTCCTCGATCAACCGTACTATAAGCCAGAGCAGTTTTTACAGTTCTGCCCCAGATGAAACCGATGTTGTGATTCTACAGGTAACAAACACCACATAAAACGTTAGAAACGTACTGCCGTAGTATTATCTCATTTTTATGTATTTTCTTAATTTAACCATCTTTTTCTGTTCAAGAACATACCTCTGCAATCCTGGTCAGCCATCCCTTGTGACAACGTGAGCAGTTGCAGTTCTGGAACTAACACTCCCATATTGAAGAGGAAAGAAGATGCTCTTCATCAGGTACCGCCATCTAAATAACAAGATTCGTGAACTGTGGGGTACCCCTTCTTAAACTCATTGACAATACGTCCAAAAACAACAAGGATGTCCAGGATGTTTACCAGTTTCTGTCGTTTTTGCAATTATTTGGTAATTTCTAGAGTTGACTGTGGGGAAGTACAAAACCTTTGAAGTAAAGAATGAAGGGACCGCCCATATCCCTTTTACCTCGTATCCATATGAAATTCCCTACTCACTTTTCCATTCGTTGAATTTTCCGCAGGGCGCCGGAGATATATCTGGTGTTAAGCTGCTACCAAACTCTCGGCCATCTTCTCTATACATGCCTGAAGACAAGAACTCGCCGTCCTCTCGTTCCCGTTCAGTAGACGGCCACCCACCTGTAAGTATCAGGTTTTTCACACTGTTGTTAGCTGTAATAAGTCGTTCAACTTCTGTCTCCTATAATCCTATGTCATCTTGTTTCTTCAGTTTTTAAATTTACAACCATTTACAGTATAGTCTGGATAAGGACATGGATCCAAGCATTGTGACCATGTAAGTTACTATCCCATTGTTTGCGCACTCTTCATCAAAACTATCTCCATGCCATCATTCAAGTTATGTCCCCTTCATAATCGCTTGTTTAGGGACTGATCTACAATTTGTTTCGATATTATTGCCCATAGAAACTACCCAAATTGATTCATCAGAACGAGGTTTGAATTTTATTCAGCGTTCAGTTTAGAGTACTTCCAAACTAGGGGTTTCTACTTGTGATTGAGAAGCATGAAGGCCGATTCTCGCTTTATTTATACTTACTTTTAGTTTTTTCCTCGTTGCTTCTTGAGCATTTTCATTGCTAAATTTTCCGTTTAATTCCCTGCGGTACGCCTGCTGTGATTTTCTCGAGTTGTGAATATTCATCCTCTACTTTTACAATAGGAGAATGATTCCACATTAACAAGATTTGGGTTATCTTCTCAAATCGATTGCTGTTGCATAATGATTTGCTGCTTGTAAAATAACAAAATTTGTTATTTTACAACAATTTAACTGTTGTTTCATAAGATGGTGTTATTCTTGTGCGGATAATGTCAATGGTGATGCAATGGTTTCCTCGGAAACTGTGATTTTCTTTCAGTGATGGGCTTGAACGGATCACACCCTTTTTCTGATTTATGGCATAACCCAAGTGTTGAAGTGGTTGCAAAATTATACCCCTTGTTTCTCTCTGTTATAATATCATCGTCGAACTGTCTTTCCGATATACATTGAAATGTGAGGGGAAGTGGATGGGGTGAGGGTTACTGCATGATGTAGATTAGAAGGTACTCACGTTTTTCTCAACAATTGTTTACCAAAATGTCTTCCTGCTTTGACATCTCCCATATTAACACATCACGGCACCACTCGACGTAATCACTTGAAATTTGAAATGAAGTAAAAAAACTCTGCAAATTCTTGACACAACGGTTTATTATCTTCCTTGTGCAGATCACCCTTCTGTCTATACCAGACTGTGTTGCAAATCGGCACCATACCATATTCTCACCGTACTCATACCATACCATACGAATTTCTTTTCTATCTTACCATACTGTACTAAATCATACATACAATAATATACCTTACCATACTCATACCATGTCATACAAACCGAGTGAATATTGAAATGTCATCCATTTCTGACCTATATTTAAAATTTCAAGTATATAGCTCATCATCAAAATTTAATTTGTTTAAACAAATAGGTGTTATTTAAACAATTTTACAGACAAGAAACCGAGTGAATATTGCATTGTGATCCATTTCTGACCTATATTTAAAATTTCAAGTATCTAGCTCATCATCAAAATTTAATTTGTTTAAACAAATAGGTATTATTTAAACAATTTTACAGATGAGAAACCGGGTGAATATTGCATTGTGATCCATTTCTGACCTATATTTAAAATTTCAAGTATCTAGCTCATCATCAAAATTTAATTTGTTTAAACAAATAGGTATTATTTAATCAATTTTACAGATGAGAAACCGGGTGAATATTGCAATGTGGTCTATCCCCGACTCACGGTTAGACTGTAGTTTACCGGGAAGATGAAAAAAGGTAGTTTTATTCTGGGCGTCTGGAGGTTGACCCACGTAGCGGCCGTTTTCGACGCGAAAGTTTAGTGTTTTTCCTAAACCTTTGCGCGCTCACTGTGAACGAACGGCTGGTCGCACAAAAATCCAATTGGTCTTAAAAGATTCGTAATTTTTCAGGTCATTCAAAAGTGAACTAAAAATTACACGATTCAGTTACATATTTTGAGATATGACATTGTCGAAATTTTAAATTTCGTTTTGAACCCCTTCCCCTTGACCTAGGGTTATGAAAAGTTTCGAGGATCATTGTGGGGCTGGTCCAAACCCAGAAACCAAATTTCGTAATTTTAGCTCAACGCTAACTGGGCAAAGTGGCGCGGACGGCGGACGGCGTACGGGGGACGGCGTACGGCGTACGGCGTACGGTGTACGGCGTACGGCGGACGGACGGATTTTTTTTTATTCGATTTTCTGAATCTACGTGTCTTGAAACGTAAACCAACAAATTTTGAGGGGGGGTTAAAAAATTTTTTTCTTTGGGCGATTCCAATGGTTCATTATCGAAGATAATAAACCAAAAGAGCACCGAGAGACATTGAATTCTACTATGATATTAGTACCTTGTGGATTGGCCACGTTTGTCGTTCACAATGCCACATTTCTACCACAGTTGATCAATATTTACAATAGAAATACACAGCTCCCTAATTATTAGCGCTACTCTTCTGACTAATTTTGTATTCGATACCAAGTCAGCTAAATACTTTGGTAAATATTTACATGATTGATCACACTTGTGTCAATATTTTAGATTAAATTGAGTTTAACGAGTTGGCGTGCTATTCCTGCCTCACTTGTTTATCAACTCCTCTAAATGCTGGTATTTTATAAATTAGGTACAATTTTGCAATGTTTTCTAGTTCGTACAGTCCAGTAGGTACTTATTTCAACTAGAACCTTTTTTTCACTATGAAATGATTACTTAACCAGAGGTTTGAAACATTATGGCGTGTTTGAAATTGATATCCAATTCTTGTATGAAATTATTGTACGAGTACGTAGAATGAATTCGCAATGAAACGCCAATATCTCACCTTCAGTGCCACAGGGCCACAACTCACCCGTCCTGAACGCAGTTAGGTTTTCTAGAACTCCGTTCATTAACAATTTTGTCTTACATTCCGAAACTTTGAACGCTCGTCCTGAAGACCTTCAGGAAAAAAGTTGTTGCACTGAAGGTTCGATATTCCGGCTGGAATCAAGATCTTGTTCGTGTTGTCCAACAGGCCTATTATACTCACTTATTTCTTTTTAAATTCTTGTTTGAACTGAAAAAAAGTCACGATTTTGCAGCCGTCCTCAATTAAATACAAAGGGTGATTATCCGAAAGTAGGGATATTCGACACTTATTTTCTCAAGTTCATATAGTTCGATCTTTGTTAAATCTTTTTCGAAGTAAATTATTTACACCTTCTAGCTTGAAAATCCATGAAAATATTACGGAGGATATTCACAGTTGATTGATAAAATCAAATTTAACAAATTTTTACAGTTGAGGGTCTGAATCCATGTGAGGGTCGGAGAAATTTGATGAACTTGTGTGAAGGTTTGAGGAATTCGCATATTAGGGTCCACAAATACGTAGTGAAGTCCCAAACATTCATTTTGTCTTATCTATTTAAAGTTCGGTAAATTTCCACCTTATTAGGTAGTACTAACAACTAAATACCAATACAAAATACTCTCATCTTACCCATAGTTCGTCTCACATAAAATTGATTTAATCACAGTTCATTATAAGAATCACAAGAAGATGAGCAATTAGAAATTGTCTGACTTTTAGTGACGAATTGGAGAGAAATATCAATCCCCAAAACTCTCCAACACCTAAAGTCCAGCAGTAGTTTTCTTATAATATAAGAAAACTACTGCTGGACTTTATGCTGGACTTCATATTATGAAGGTTCAAGTGCAAACCAAAGAGATCACGATCACATCACTATATCACGAGGAAAAGCTCTTATAAGTTTTTTACCGTCGGTAAGTTATATGTTTTTTATGGTCGGTGATGCCAAGACTTTCAACAAGTTTTTCTTCATCAATTCCTGAACACCCGATCTGATATTAATTGGGAAGAATCGGCTGATTCATTTACGGGTTGAAGCCAATATACCAGTACCAGTACTCCAATGTGGCATATCTCGATTCTCGAAGAAGGTACAGCGGCGTTGAGAGGGCGAATTTAGAACATTAGAGTTTCCTGGTGGTTGGGGTAGATTATCGTATTGTTGAGGGCAGAGGTCAATTTTTGCTAGAAGTTCGCCACTTTTGGAATCTCCGTTTGGTGGAGAGGGAAAGAGAGTTCCGTCATTGCTTAATCCCCCCACAAGTGGTGACTGACCTAACTCAGTGCTTGAATTATTATTGTTTTTAATTTCTTGAAATCACCTATCAGGTGGTCATCACTGCTGGGGCACGTGAGGCAAGAGAGGCTTTTCAATCTGAATACACCCACCGCGTGTCACCTAGTGTGGACTGTCCAAAAACGACCTGGTGCACTGCACCTTCATAGTTTACCAGCAATTTGTTTTTGAAACTCGATCAACGTCTTCTTGTTGGATGATAATATGCTATTATGCTATTAATAGGAGCATATTATGCTCCTCGTTTCCAAGAAATGATTGAAGTTGTTTATAGTAGGTATTTGCAAATAGAGTTAATATTTTTGCAAATCAAATTAATCTTTTGCCAAAGTTAATTCAACTTTTTACTAATTAATTTAATCTTTTTGCAAATAAAATTAAACATTTTACAAATGACTTTAAAGTTTGATTTTTAACGCATATCATGGTTTTGAGGTGAAGCAGCTCTTCTAATGAAGACGTTGTCCACTTGCAGCCGAAGTCAAATGAACATGTTCTTTACATAGCTAAAGCAGGCGTAACTTCCACTAAGTTATATTCCTCAGGAATACTCATGATTCATTCAGCCGCATTCTTAATTTTTGAAAATGCGTTTTCTGCTAAGTTGAGCATAGGAAAATAAGGCGGCAGACATTTTATGCTCATTTGGGAAGAATTCATGAAGTCGAGTCTTGTGAATTCATTGACCTCTCGAGTCTTGTGGATTTTGGCATTATCCATTACTCACACTGTGTTGTGTTTTCGGCTGACGTCCCCAATCGCTGTTCCACCTCTTGCAGAAAGCTTCGAAAATAGCTCTAGTCTCTCTCCTTGAGCGAGCGCGAGCCCTTCTCAAGTGCAAATTAAACTCACTTTCGCGGATGAACACCAAAAATCCATGAGGCTGTGGGACTGACAGCCTAAAGTTTGTGGCGTACTGTCTTCTCTGCTCAATTGTATTTTCACCAATCATCCGACCGATTTCAACGGATGCCTTCTTAAGGTTTTTAATGCTGTGAAACTTTTTATTGTGAAACTTGCTACAGTGGGAAGGTTTTAACTTCATTTGTAAAATGTTTAAATTCATTAATTAACTTTAAGATTAATTAACTTCAAAGACTAACTTTATTTGCAAAAGGACTAACTTTATTTGCAAAAAGATTAACTTTATTTGTAAGAAGATTAAATTTATTTGTAAAAAGTTTAATTGCATTTGTCAGAAGATTAGTTTGATTTGCCAAAAGATTAACTCTATTTACAAATAATATAGTATAATTTCACCTAGTTGTTGTAGAAGGATCTGATATTCTGCAACAATTAGGTGAAATTGAGGGTCTGATTTTCACAGCATGGACGCGGATTGATAGGTCAGAATACCTGGTAAAGGATTCCCCTTTTTCCCACTGATTAAAAAACCTAAAAGCCCGACTAAAACCTTACCACCTGCATAAAAAAATACTTACCAGAGCGATAAAGGTGGACGTGTGAGGGTCTGTCTTTATTCACGGGAGTCTGTCTTTATGCCGGGGACTTAGTTATCACACTGGAAACTTTTGTGATGATACATGATGTTACGTCGCATGGCCTATGCGACGTAACAAAGCAGCGGTGACTTCCCTTCCGTGTGAGGGCCTGAGAAAATGGAAAATCGATGGACTCATTTAATTCTGAATGACCCTCAATTATAAAGATGATTGAGATTCATCGTAGTACACTCTAGTGGAAGGGTACTAAACACAACCCACACAACCCAACCCACCAATTATTGTTGGCGTTAATATAAAATTTTTACATTTAAACATTTAATGTAGGGACCAAGTTATGAAATGTAGAAAGCAAGTTATGAAATGTAGAACTCGAAAAATTGAGGTTTGGGACATGTGATGGTCTGAGAAATTACCAAGACTAACGCGAGAATAATAATTATTCTCGTGTATAAATGATTAATATTTTCGAAAAATAAGGAAGCTGAAGTCACTCCTTAATCACGAGTATCATATATGGCCTATATATAGGCCAACCATGCCGAACTCAGGACTGAAATATCCCTACTTTTGGAGAATCAGCTAAAACCAATTTTTACTCAAATTTGTATTTTCAAATTTTTTGACACAAGACTGCGATTCTACTTAAAATATGTTCGAAGAAAAATTAATTAAAATCCACAGTCATTCAGCATGGCTATAAGAGCGAATTTTTGAAGAAATAACTGGTTCTATGTAAAATGTCTCCCCAGATTTTGTCTCCATTTTTTGCCGAGTAACACCTCAGTTTAAAGAGTTTTCAATGGTGAAGTCAAAATTGCGGTATCTCATTCCGTTATCAGATTAGAGCAGATGAAACGTGAAGACCATCTCAAGTCACAACCACGTTTCTTCAGTTTCAAAGTGCTCCAGTTCGAGAACGGAACCCTAGCGGTTATGATTTCACCATCGTGTTCAGCGTAAAAAAAAAAAAAAAAAAAAAAAAAAAAAAAAAAAAAAAAAAAAAAAAAAAAAAAACCTTCAAAATTTGGTGTCACTTGTCAAACTGTTTCATGTTGGGAATTTATGGGTAATTTTTGGCCCTATTCTGCCATCTACAATCCTTTCGATTGTCAAGACAGATTTTTTGTGCAAATTTGAACTTTTCATCTCAATTCTATCGAGAGTTATCGTCTGGAGTGACACATACATTATATGTATAGGTATACTATAATATAATATATTATATAGTATACCAAACCCCCAACCCTCTTTTAGCGAATTTTCGAAGAAAATTGTTAAAACTCGAATATAATATATCGGCCCCACAAGTTCTAACTCAGTTTTCCCAACTTTTCAGGAGAGACAAAAAAAGGATTTTCCAACGTACTGCAGTAATTTCTATTTCGGCTTTTCTACGTTGGAGAAGCCTGTTCCTGCATTGCAATAAAGGCCAAACCAATGAGCTAGAAAGACGGACCGAGATATTTCGCATAAGTATCCGTTCCTAACTCATTTTGCCAAAAAACTGAGAGACCTTCTGGGATCTTAAGGGACGATATATGATTTTTGGTGTCTTTGGGCAGTGAATTCAGGATGGTCTGAAACGGATTTTGGTATAAAAATTGTTCGGGAATTTGAGTTTTAACAATTTTCTTCGAAAATGCGCTAAGAGGGTTGGGGGTAAGGTATCAGGTAATATAGGATGTTCTAGGATATTCTCAATAGCTCTCATATTCTCCCAATCCATATTTTGGAACCTCCCTGCTTCTACAACCTACATTTGCCTCGTGAAGACTTATTAGTTCCTTATCTATAGTGTAAATGCATAGCATGCGGTGCTTACGCGGTTTTTGCATCCAAGCTTCCACACCAACCTGGAAATTCAGTCGCTATCATGTAAACCGTTGAACTAATAAGATTAATAGTTACTAGTAATATATACCTAATCTAATAGAAATACTTTTTGTCCTCTACAGTTTCCGCATACACCTACCATGACACATAATTATAAAACTTTAGTCCTCCATTTCCACATTAGTCGTTCAAGAAGTAAGCAAAACCAACGTTTCCTCGGCAGCGATTGTTCATGTATCTTTTGGCGTTATCTCTAGCCTTGCCCTTATCTAGTCGGTTTGTATACGGCTGCTATTTACTCTATTCAGCACTTGAAAAAAAAACCTCTAGAAACGTCAGGCAGTATCTGTACACAAGTACTTGTAATTATTATCTTGGCGGCTCGTGAAAACACACGGAACTCTACCGTGCGGATGGTTTATGGTACATTTGCCACCGTCGGATTGCATTGCATGCTAGATGACATGTTACGTACGCTGTTTTCAAAAATATTTGTTCTGATTCTTCATCCTCCTGCTATAAAACAAGTTTCCGAACACGTTGAATTCAAGAAAAATCCCGAATCGTTCGCACTTTATTGTTCGTTCTTATACCACGAAAGATTTCACGTATATACGTATATATACTTTGAGTATATATACTCAACTTCACAGCAGTACATAGGTACCAACTCCACTGATCTAATTTGACAATTTAATCTGAGTAAACTTGTGCATCTCCGGCAACA
Source organism: Stenodema calcarata (assembly GCA_963920205.1). Lineage (NCBI taxonomy): Eukaryota > Metazoa > Arthropoda > Insecta > Hemiptera > Miridae > Stenodema > Stenodema calcarata. The sequence continues at coordinate 3,255,242 of OY986056.1, read as the reverse complement.
AAATGAGTGATGTATTTAAGTGATTAGTTATCAGGCAACTATTCAGTCAAATACACAGAGAAGACATTCTCTATCGCCGTCATTGTAATATAGGTTCCTACTCATTGAAAACTTTAATGTACCGTTCTTGACCGGAGTGACGCACTGCAAAATTCAAATTTTCTCATTCCCTGTTCTTTACATCTGAAAGGGTTCATTAAACCAATCTACCTTCCTACGTCATAGTGAAGAGATTCCCGTAAAGAAGTATCAGTCTCTTCTCTCTGTATCTCAGCTTGTGGGAAAAGCCACATTGCAGTGCCTATTTACTTCTAATGTATAATATTATTATTATTTTGTTTATAAATACATATTATTAATATATTATACATTCATAAATACACTATTAAAGTAGGTATTTATAAATTTTATAAATACCTACTACAAATTACGTTGCTTTTTTTCCTTACAAGCGTACCTACTACTACAAATTACGTTGTAGTAGGTACGCTTGTAAGAAAAAAGCAGGCATTTCTTTTACAACGGTTCGTTATTTTCTGTCTAGACCACCGTTCTGATATTGCCTAATATGCTTGTTTGCTGTATATTTATGCAATATATTTGAATTTGGAAGAATAAGGTAAATCCTGGTCTATAGGTACCTTACCTACAAAATAATTCACCTACCTCTAGAATCAGAAAGTACGGGCAAGGTATGATATAGCTAATGACTCGTAGATAGAATAGATACGCCATAGAATATGCAGTAAAAACGAATGAAATATGCGACAAATACGCAACAAAAAATATTGTAAAATTCGAGAAATTAAGTTTCAGTACTTGGAAAAAACCACTCTACCAGTAAGTTTCGATAAGTATCTAATTTTCCGAATGAAATTCTCATTTCGTAAAAATATTTTGTAATTGCTGCTTTTACAGAACATTATTAAATAAATTTTGTTGTACTATTTACAACTTTCTACAACGTTCACACTATTTGTACGTAACTTACAAACGGAACACAACAGTTTTAAAATAATTTTCTATCTTTTTCATCTAATAAAAACGCCTTAAGGTCAATGTCAACGAAAATGGGGTTTTTCGGAACCCCCCTATTTGGGACTTGTCCGTTTCGATGGTGAAGTCCAAATTTCAAAATTCGAACCGGAAGCGGGGGAAATTCTGACCATAAACATACGAAAATTAGTCGATGTTAGGGTAAAACGCCTCAACTATTCGATGAAAATGCATCAAAACGTATCTATTTTTGCGCTATTATAAATTATAAATCGATTAATTTGCGAGTTTTTTTTTTCACCGTTGAATTGGCTGAAGTCATATCGATATCTCACCGAAAAATGGGGTTTTTATATTGAGTCGCTGTCAACTTACATCAAAGGTTTCAGTGAAAAACTTTGAGGCGAATCTCTGCAATGTTTTAGATTTTGAGTTGAGGCGTTTTAACAGTACAGATTTGCCAAATTTTCGTAATTGATATCTAACAAATGTACATTTTAAGGTTTTCTTGAATGAAATTGTGACGACTGTCCGAGAGAATGGAGTTGTGGATGGGAAAAGACCGCTCCATCTACCGAAGTGACTGGAGCAAATTTGAAATTGCTTAAAATAACCGAGCGAGAATGCTCCGTCAATTCACTGGGTAGAACTTCTCCCATTTAATTTGAGAGTTATCGTCTCGAATGACACATACATAAACATATAAATATCTTGGACACTCGGGCTGATGACGCCGTAGGGCGAAAATTTCCGTAAGCAATTATATATATTAAGTGTTTCCCTCCTTCTAATTTCTCCTCCTGTAAATATATTTATCCATTATATCACCGCGAGTGCCTTCTTTCCTCAACCGAACATACATACCTACATATCGACGGTCTCACAGCAACACCCCATATCATAATTTTCGCAACTTTTCAGGAGGGCTGAAAACCCCGCCTCCCAATGATTTTCTCCTCCCGTAACCAATACATCTTTTAATTGTGGTACTTTTACAACATAAATACCCATCTTTATGAACTTACGGGAGAAAGTTAGTTCAATGTGTAACGAGAGGGCGCATCCATCGAAACGCATAACTCATTTTCGTCAAAAATGATGATGTGGGGTGTTGCTGTGAGACCGTCGATATACATAATATTAATAATTAACATAATTACATAATTATATTATAATTTTTGGCAGTGGATTCAAAATGGTCTGAAACGGATTTCGGTATGAACATTTTCCGGAAATTCGAGTTTTAAAAATTTTGGACCGAGAAATAGCTACATTTTCTTCGAAAATTCGCTAAAAGCGAAACCCGATAGAAAAAGTCGAATTTTCGGAAAAGCTCAAAATTTGCACTTTGGTCTCGTTTTGTGCGCATTAAACCCGCTCTTGATTGTGCATCCGAGATATGGGAAATTTAACGCTCTTTTCTACGGTATAATCACATTTGAATTTATTTGAATTGAGGAAGTTATGGCCATCTCAATGACTTGAGGTCGAAGCCACGCAAAAAATCTTAAAAGGGGAAAGAGTGGCATTTAGAGAGGATTACAACAAAAAGGTTAGGAGACACTTTTTGTAGCAAATTAGTCCTTCGGATTCAAGTTGAGGCACCTTGTATACCCCACAACAGTCATTAGATTGTGCTTTTCAAAATCTAGGTTTCGGCTCGCCAATTCTTGTAACTGATCTAAATTTTATTCTTTTCCAAACTATTTGGTGCTCGTGGTTACTTTTTGCGCCTTAATTGGTATTTTTCTGTATTTCTGAACACAAATACGACTTACTTGACTCGTACTTACGTCGTTCGGTGTTATGTCAGGTCGAGGCCTCGATCGTCTTCTCTCTAGAAACTGACTCAAGAGTCTGAACGATCGCTTCCACCACCTGAAAACCCCCTTCCTACTGTCAATATCGCCCTCTCTCTTCGTCTCGCCCATCTCCCAATATCTCTTTCCCACTCCTCCCACGCTATTCCCATTAAACCCTTTCACAAATACTTCGACTCCCCAGCACCCACAAAGGGCAGCCCTTAATCTGAAAAGAGCATTCACCGCCGTCTCATTATCATCACCCCTTTCAGGGGATGAACGTTTTAATACTAAACCATTTTGAATGAGGACAAACGGCTCAGAAACAGAAGAGAGCTTTTTTGTCATTCGGGGTGGCATTTCATTGGATTTCGGTCACTTTTTAAATGTAGTTTTTGACGCTCAAGTAGGTCCTGCAAACGCTGAATATCCCCATATTCGTATTGGCCCAAAAGTTAATGCTAAAATGGCTATAGCGCTGGAAATCGTTCGTTTAAATCCGTCTTGGGGGTCCTGAATTATATAAGTTCTTGGTTGTGCTTCAGATGTGAGAGGCTAAAAACCGCGAACTTTTCGCACTTTTATCAGTTATTCGCGTATAACTCGAAAAGTGCGCATCCTATAGAAAATGTCACTTCGTTATTTTTAAAACATCAGATTCTGCGCCGAATGGCGTTTGAAACATCAAAATCGGTCTACCCACTCAGCGCTTTTTGAAACATCAAAATTTGGCGCTACGACCTTTTTTGGTTTAATATTTTTATCTCACCACTGGAGTAAGCGAAGAAGATTTATAATTAAGTTTCATCTCAAATTCATTTTTCGCACTTTTTTCAGTTTTTCGCGTATAACCAAAAGCTTTTTATGAGAATCTCTAATGAAAACTACTTGAACGATAGAAGTAAAACTGTAGAAGGAGATAGTAAAAAAAAACTTGGAACCTGGTTGATAATGGATAATCAAAAAAAATTATCGTAGGTAATAAAAAAAAAAATTTGAAAACCCAGGATATGGAGAGCGACGTTGCAAACTTCTTGTTGTGAATAGCTGGTGCAAACTTGTATAATGAATTCTTTGTCAACGTGGGAAGTATGCAGCTAAATTAATCACCCGACATTAATAAGAGCTGCACTTTTGATGACATGGGAATGATTGGAAGCGGGTTCTTCCTCAGGCCGTTCTCGGAGGATGAAGTAGGGAAAATGATCGGTACTTTGAAGGATGGTTCGAGCCCTGGCTGGGATGGGATAAGTGTTAGTAGGTACATTAAATGTTAGTACATAAAATTTTTATATGATTTTATCAATGTTTTATCTTATTGTATGAAGGAAATTTAAAAAAATTGATAAATAAAAATAACTCGAAAAGTGCTCATCCTACAGAAGATGTCGCTCTTTTCCTTTTTAAAGATCGTTAAATTCTGCGTCAAATGGCGTTTCAAACATCTAAACCGGTCCATCCGTTCGGCCGCAATCGCTAAAAAGTTAATAACCCACAACTTCTAACTCCTATAGGTTGAGAATAACTGCTCCGATTGAAACGCTACGTCCTTTTTTGGTTTAAAATTCATATTTTAGCACTGGAATGAGCTCAAGTTCTAATTTTAAGGAGCATCTCCCAGAATTCACTTGTTCTAGGGCGTCCTAAAACTTCTGTTTACACGGATACATAAATTTGTGTGTGTTTTCGTCCATTTTCCTTGACTTGGCGCTCCATTGAAGCAAAAGTATTGAAAGTAAGATAAACGTTGGATATGCACTCTGAAATATCTTCGATAACTCTGTAGTAAACAGCCTTCGAAATAACAACCGGTCTCGTTACTATAATTACCGCAGCTCATTCCGATCACTTGACTGCCTCTGTTGAAGGCCAACACACCGAAGACATGACGACACCGGTTATCATAAAAGGATGAGAACGTAGAACTGGGTGTCCTGGACTTCCCAAGAAATAAGATTCCCTCTCTTAATAAGATTTCTCTCTTAAGCTTAGGCAAGTGTTCCCAGGAAGGCTCCCCTCAAAATTTGATAGTTTACGTTTCAGAATCCGAATACCTATCCAATTGACCGATAACTTTGAAAGGCGAGTTGTGGCCTTCGATAGGGACGAGGGTGATCCCCGAAACTGGTCAATCAATTCACATCAAAACGATGTAATTTAGGGGACTTGTTGGTAGGCAATTTTGTATATCAATGATTCAGGTTAGCCCGGAATTACGGATGGCACATCGATATCAATAATATCGAATATCGATATTTTGGGCCCGATATTCGATATTTTAATATCGATATTCAAATGTCTATATTATTGGGATATCGATCATTTGTTCCGAATTAATCGATTCAACAAAAACTATACCTATTTTCCAATCAGGGTAGAAATTTGTTTGTTGAAAATACCTAGGTAAAATCAGACCAAACTAAGTAAGAATTGAGAGAACCAAAGACTGAAAGACTAGTTGGACCAATTTCTTGGTTCTCCCAATCCAAAAACCTGGCAAACCACGTACTCGTAATAATCCCAATTTCTACAGACCCATAGTATTGGCTCCCCTGCCTGATGAAGGCCTACGAACGCATGATAGAGTATCGTTTACAATGGTGGTTGGAGAACAGAAGCAAACTGCCAACATCGCAGTAGGTATGGTTTTAGAACTAATCGCGCCACCACGGATGCAATTAAGGATGGGCATTATTTTCGAGAAACGTAAAATAACGTTCGTTACATTAAAATAACTGTCGAAAAAACTAGTTACAAAAAAATTAGTTTCTTTTCTTCTCAACGAAAAACGGGTGTTCTAATATATTGTTAGAAATGTAGTTACAAAGAAAACGAATAAGTAACTGTCTTTTTCAACTGATAGGAAAACCGAAAACTTTGTCGACACATTTGAAGATAGTTTGTTTTAAATTAGCAAGGAGATTGGTTTTATTGAACGGGACTTGCAACAAAAAGGCTTCAAAATAGTATTTAACAAAAGTAGATAATAACATCTTTGGTTAAATTTTTCTGTTTACGGTTCTTTGTATGTCATCAAGTTTGGAGAATAATCATCAAATAGGTAGAAGTAGAAAGTAATAAAAACCGATCAAACATGAGAAAACATAGGTAATTTATCACATTTTTCTGAGAACTAATTTTTTAGTGGAACCTATGTGACTGTTTACGTACCTATATATTTATATTTAGAAAAAAATGTAGAAGAAATAGGTTCTCTTTAAGTAACATTATTTTATTTTCAGTCTTATCGCACAATCAGTTGAGATTATTTTTTCAACAGTAATGCGGGAGTAAAAGTAATATGAAACACGATAGTAGGTGTACATAACACCAAGCAAGAACGAGTTATTAGGAAAAGTCTCCCAATGTTTGAGAGCAATATTCGTTGTTTCCATTGAGGAACTTGAGCATTTCTACTTTGGAGGAACTGAGGTTGGCTCTTTTTGATTCAAGTACCTAATATAATTGCCTGATTTGGAAAAAACCCTTTCGCGAGGTAGGTACGGAAGAAGCAACTATATAGCACGATTCCACCTTAATTCTTCTTCTTCCTCTTGTTATTTGTGTTGTTCCCAGTTGATTATTTGATAGTTCAATTCAAATAACTACTTGTGCCGTTTTTTTTTTTCAACTAGTTTTTTTCAAATTGAGAAACGGTTATGACGTTTTTTTTTTTCAAACTAGTTTCTCGTTTCTTGAACCATCCCTACTGCCTACCCCCTGACTTCTTGCCATGCCTCTTCATTTGGAACGATCGTCAGTGGAGTTATACGATCGTCAGTGGATCGCCACTGCTTTAGTCACTGCCCCCCTCCCCCCACCACTTATCACCCTACCATCATCCTACTGACTCCCCCCCTGACTTCTTGCCATGCCTCTTCATTTGGAACGATCGTCAGTGGAGTTCCACGATCGTCAGTGAATCGCCGCTCCACTAGTCACTGCCCCTGCCCCACCCAACCGCCACCCACTTATCACCCTACCATCATCCTACTGACTCCCCCCTGACTTCTTGCCACGCCACTACATTTGGATCGATCGTCAGTGGAGTTCCACGATCGTCAGTGGAGTTCCACGATCGTCAAAGGAGTTATACGATAGTCAGTGGATCGCCACTGCTTTAGTCACTGCCCCCCTCCCCCCGCCACCATCACTTATCACCCTACCATCATCCCACTGACTCCCCCCTGACTTCTTGCCACGCCACTTCATTTGGATCGATCGTCAGTGGAGTTCCACGATCGTCAAAGGAGTTATACGATCGTCAGTGGATCGCCGCTCCATTAGAATCACTGACAACCCCCGCCTCCTATCGAATTCATTCAGTCATCCAGGGATTAGACACACATTTTGAGAGGTTAGACACACCTATTGACGACATACATTTCCTAGACTACATACATTCCACCTAGGTACATTCTTCTTCTTTCTATTGTTATTTGTGTTGTTCCCATTTGATTATTTGATAGTTCAATTCAAATAACTAGGTACTTGTGCCGTTTTTTTTTTCAACTAGTTTTTTTCAAATTGAGAAACGGTTATAACGTGGTTTTTTTTCAAACTAGTTATTTCAAACTAGTTTCTCGTTTCTTGACCCATCCCTAGATGCAATTAACGTGTTCACTACCCATGTGCAGAAGGCATTGATTGATAATCACACAACCCTAGCATTGTTCTTGGATGTGGCGTCAGCGTATGACAATGTAATCCTGCCTATCTCACTGGAAAACTAAAGGCTCGTTGAATTCCAAACACTATTGCAAAATACACAACCCTACTCTTCGAGGAGCGTAACATAATATTATCGCTCCTTTGCTGCAATAGTGTCATCTCTCCAAATTTCATGCTTCGGATAATCGAAAAAAAAAACCATTTCAACTTTGGAATATTCCGCTACGAATTTCACGAAGCAAGGACCTGGAGCTCTTATTTCCGAGCTTTAAAATCTGGCTTCGTGAAATTCGTTGAAATGGGGTTTTTCGATTATCCCGAAGCAACTAATTTGGAGGTATGACACTATTGCAGCGAAGGAGCTATATAATATTATGTCAAAGTAGGTGACAGTATGCTGGACCCACGCAAAGTTTGTAAAGGTTTACCGCAAGGAGGTTTTCTAAGTACCATCCTTTACATCATCTGTGTGTCAGGAATAGGAATCTATATCATCTATAGTGTAGAGGAGTGAATATAGTCCAATATGCGGACGACATTTGGTTTTTGCTCAGGGAGAGAAATCCAGGGATGTATGGAATTAATGGACCAAGCGGTAACTGCTATAGTGGAGTCCCTTGGACAACTTGATTTAAAACTATCTTCATCAAAATCGGAAGTATGTCTATTGACTCGCAAACGGTCTTCCATAAGCAGACAAATTCATCTGGGTGGACTAACTTTCCCGAGCTAGTCACTATGAAACTGAACAAAATATCTGTTGTCCAGGTACTAACCTGCACTGTCACATTGCTCCTATCGAATGCATAGTAATTTCTATTCTCTCTCTCTTTCAGATTATAGTAATGTGCGAACCAAACGACGAGGAAGACGATGACGAGAGCACCCCTTTGGTGAGCAACTTGCCGAGCCCTCTGTCGCCCGTGGGCACAACTCCCATTGCCCCGCAAGCCCCAGTAATAATAACCACTAGTTCGTCAGATTCACTTCGTAATCTCAATTTCAGGCAGATCTCATTCGATGACCCTGAAACCACCGTGTAATTCATGGTTCATTCCTTCCGACATTCTCTCCCCTATTTCAGAACAAACAGTATTATTTCAAGCTAAGTTTTATATTGTAAGTTGACGGTTTGAAATTTCTCCGCACTTAAAACCCGCTCACGTGGAATATTTATTTCACTAGAATTGAGAAGTGAGTGTATTGAGTTTATCACTCAATACAAAGAACTACAGACGAATAAATCAAGAGTAACAGTAATAGTAATAATTACAATTATTGTTACGAATGAATTACACAGATTTACAAGGATTTGTTGTTGAACAGTTGGAAGTCATTTCCAATCATTTTCTGCGTAGAATCTGAATCCAAACCTAGAATAATTCTAGGTTTGGATTCAGATTCTACGCAGAAAATTATTGTCCTATCATGTCTGAATTTTGACATATTTGAGGTTATGTACACGAAAAATGGCTATTTTGGCTATTGTTAGGCTATAGGTTAGATAGGTACTTACAGCATACCTAAAATTTGTCTTTTTTTTTAATACATACTACATCATCTAGTAACTCTACTTAGTAACATCTTACTAACCCTTTCTCTTTAAAATGAGACTTTGAATGATACTGTAGGATGTTACTTTCAGAAGTTATGGCGACTTTAAGGTGAGGAGATGACACGAAAAGCTTCTGCGAAAAGCTTCTACTAACCCTTTTTTATCATACAATTTATAAAACATGTAACATAATATGTTATACTATAACTAGGAGGTTTTCGAGGGTACTAATTACGAATCTGAGGTCAGATTCCAAAAATTTAAGATGGTGGCTCCAACATGACGGACAAGATTTTTGAGGATTGACCGTTTTCTGCCAAATTTGGTATGTGAAGGTATTCGTGAAGGTCACTTTTTATTCGTGAAGTCAGATTTTAAAAATTCAATATGGCGGACGAGATTTTCGACTTTCGAATTTAGGTCCTTTGAATTTACGTTGGCTAGTTTTGGTTCACCCTGAGTATTACATACCTCTGTACCTCCATAGCGGAGGCGTTAAGTTGTTGTAATCAGACCTCAAATTCGTAATTATCATCTCCGGGAACCCCATAGGTATACGTTTGATATGGTTTAAATATTTTCATGTCATCCCTCACCTAAAAATCGACATAATTTTCGAAAGAAGCATCTTACAGTATCAATCAAAGTCTCATTTTAAAGAGAAAGAGTAGTATCTACTACTAGATGATGTAACGTGTAGAAAAAACTAGAAAAATTTCGTCCAGTCTGTATCTAAACTCACCAAATTTCTCAGCCAAATTAGCCATTTTTCGTGTACATAACCTCAAATATCTCAAACTTCAGACGTGATAGGACAATTCTGGGTTTGGATTCAGATTCTACGCAGAAAATTACTTCGGAAATGACCTCCAGCTGTTTAACAACCACCAGAACCCAATTATTTGCAGATCTGTGTTATTCATCGAGCTGCCAATCGTGTGAAATAGACACCTACATTATTTCTCGATTTTGTAAACATCAATACTGTTATGTGATAGTTAAGTTAAAGCCGACTTAAAGTGAACTGCCGTCTTATTCGCTTGAAATAACCAACCTTGAACCTGCAAAATGAGGCTAATTCACTCAAAAGGCTTAAACCCCCCCGCACGTGCTAGGGCCTGATTGATGAACAAGTATGATTTAAGCGACATCAACAGTATTATTCATTTTTTTCGATACTATATACCTAATAAAGTTTTGGTCTCTTATAGGATATTCCACGCTGAATACTAAGGCTCTTTATGCCGCTAAAAAACATGTTTTATACTCCTCAAATATGTTCTTTAAACTCGAAATACGCCATTAAAACCCCCAATATGCAACTGAATGCAACAGGTTGGTTAGCGCAGAACTCTGAGGTTTAGGAGAATTGTTACAGTTTATAAGGCTGGCTGGTGTATATTTATTGTTTTAATCGTTGTAATTTTTAATTATGTATACGCAATAAAAAGTTTAATTTGAAATAAAATTGAATTTTTAATTCCACAATTATAAATCCCTAGACATTTGCATGAGAGGATCTATTGAACCCACAATTGGGAAGTTGCTTAGTTTTCAACTGTAAGTTTTAAGGGTCTCAAATCTGAAGCACAGCCTACAAAACCGTGGCAAAGTCATTTACCGGTTATTCAAGACACCCAAGAGGGATTGGATCGATTTCCAGCTCTCGAGTAATTTTTGGAAGGTAGAGTCCTAATTTCCTGGACTATAAGGATGAATAATGAAAACAAACTGTTAACTTTTACAAAAAAAAGCTAAATTTATTGAATCTTAATTTACTAAAACCTAATTAAAATGTTTGTTTCTCAGTCTATTGAATGAACGAGTAACGATTAACTTCCATCATTCAGTATTGTACCAAGAATTCATTCAATGTATCAGTAGGTACTCGAACGGCGCTTATCAGTCCCTTACAAACGAATGTAACACGTTTGCGGAAATCGAGTGGTGGTCTCAACGAACGCGAAACTGTGACCGTGTGTTACTGTTATTACCGCTAGTTCAAGTTCAGTTGGACTCATGGTTTATTAATGTACGAGTATGATCAGTCATCAGAGTTCCAAGCACTCTGGATGCTCGACGGCGCCTGCATCTCAGAAGAAAAAAAATCATAGATCTGATACATAATATGTATATTATACCTATAGATTAGTTGGACAGAGAGAACTCGTTATACACTTACACTCCCCTCAAGCCCAGGATTACGGAAGCCATCGCTTTTGCAGGGACCAATAGGCAGTACGGCTTCGTAAAGGGAAGATCAACCCTGAGCGCTGTGAAAGAGGTGGTTTCAACTGAATTGGGGACTGAATAATGAAAATAATAGAAATAGAAACCGAAAAAAAGCACACGTGGTGACCTAACAAATAAGATTTTGAAAGTTGAAAAAATGAAAATTGAGGGAGTTGGAAACTGATAACGATAGTTGGAGAACAGGTCCATCGCCCCTGAGGAGAGGTAGGGTTTTCCCCCAACCAGCCTCCCCCAGAGCCGCCAACCTAACTGGGCCGATACAGCAGGCCTACAGGAAGCCCACGGACTGGATGTGCATGGAATCCACCATACAAGACATATGTGCAAGGCTGTGTTCCAGACGTAGAGAACGCCTTCAATCCTGTGAGATGGGTTGTTATCACTGATACCCCATCTTACCTACTGACCGTCATACATGACTATCTAAAGAACCAGGCCTAGTGTATGAGTCTATATTAGGGCCCAATCTATGGATTGCAAGCTACAATGGGATACTTCTGCTGGACATGCCGGATGATGTGTTCCTGGTGGGCTATGCCAACGATGTGGCGGTGGTGATAAAGGACTGGACTGTGGAGGGACTCCAGTGGAAGCTTAATTAATGAGGATAGTCATACTTTGGATGGAGAAGCATGGATTGCAGTCCAAAAGAACGAGATAGTGCTGCTGACTAAGTGGCATATTGACCGCATCACCCAATTTCGGCTCTACGACCAATCTCATTCGGTACAGTGTCTGGGAGTGACCCTCGACTGTAGGCTAACCTTCTGGGAGCACATCAAGCGAGCAGGGAAAAGGGCAGTGACAGCCAACCTGAGCCGACTAATGGCAAACATTGGCAGCCGTGGAGCCAAGAAAAGGAAGATGCTCATGAGAACAGCTGAAGCAATCATGTTCTATGGAGTGGAGGTGTTATGACCCTCTATGTTAAAATGTATCGAGACCACCTTTGGTTAGTGCAGAGGAGTGGAGCCTTGCGATTAGCATGTGCTTATCGTATGGTCTCCTTCTCTGCTGTAGGAGTCATTGCTGCCACTATTCCAATCGACCTCCTTGCAATGGATAGAAAGCGGATATACCTCCGGTAATCCTCAGAAGAGTCACTATCTCATATCAGGAAAGAGGAGAAAAAGACAACACTTCATCATTGGCAGAATGAGTGGGAATCTGATGCCAGCGGGGCCTGGATCCACGTGCATATCCCACAGGTGCGCCAATGGCTCAACAGGAGGCACCGGGAGTGGAATACAATGTTCCTATAAGGCTTTGGATACTTCCTGTCCTATCTACACCGAAGAACGCCCAGCAGACACCGCGAAGTTCTGATACTGCAATGCACCAAACGTCGATGCTGAGCACACGTTCTTCCACTGCGACAGATGGACAAGAGAAAGAGACATCCCGGATGACGAGAAGGGCGAAATCACACCTGCTGGAAGATGATCTCCAACCAGCGAACTTGAAAGAGGATTGTGTCCAACATAGCCCTCATCCACAAGACAAAAAAGCTGGACGACCCGTTCAAAAAAAAAAACCGAAAGCTTTCAATTTGCTCAATGGAAGGGAATGCGGAACCTCACCAAACACTTCGAAAAATCAGCGTATACGCAATCTACACGTAGACCCTGGGCAAAAGCTTCCTTACTTAATATCCATTAAACTATGTGTCCAACTGAACTTGAACGAGCGGTAATAACCTTAGACACGGTCACAGTTTGCGCTAACGTGTTCCTCAAAATAGTCGCGTTCGTTGAGAACAGTTTGCATAATGAAGCACGAAACTCTTCGTAAACGTGCTTCATTATCAACTTCCATTCCCGCAAACGTGTCCAGTCTTTTTCCACAAACACCACACAACAAGTCGATATTAAATTTTCAAACAACGAATACAACGCCATTACATTGAATAATTCTCATCGAGAAGGTTTATCCTTTCATAAAAATAATTGAATAACACATTGTTACAGTAAGTTAGGTAACATTTATGTACAACAACAGTAAAAGAAATTATAATGGTCGCTATAAAACATTTAATGGCACCGATACAACAAAATAAGTTCACTTTAAATAGTAATTTTCGGAAATTTACAAAAATAAAATCTTCAAACATTAATATTTTTTATGTAGTATGATAAAACTAAATCAAATCGAAAAATCATATTGAAGCAAAATGTATGCTCTAGTTATACACAGCCTTTCTCCGTCAAAGAGAATCCCAAAGTTTCAAGAGCATTGATGGAAATCATGCTATTCGAAGTCAATCTTACTCTTATAGAAAACGTTGTTTCGTTTTTGTTTTCAAGTCCCTTCCGAAAGTGCCAGTTCAAATGAGAAGTTCGTCTGTCATTAAAAGAAAACACTTGCCACAAGTTCATGATGAAAAGGGTACCTTTGGACTTCTAGTCGAATTTACAGGTTGCTCTCTGGTGTGAGACCTTCCAATCGGTGTTGAGTTACGAATGTGATGTCATGTTGGCTGACTTGGTGGGCTCATTGAGATTCGCAGCCATTTTCAAGTTTCAAACCTCAAGGGTCCAACAAGTGAGCGTACATGAGGACACAACATGTGGGAGGTAAGTTCATGTTGAGTGTTCTGCAGTTTTTAATTGTTTTTGGGGAAAAGTGAAATCAAAAATCGATTTGAGTTGATGATTTTCTAGAAGAAACGATCGTGAACTGGTTGAAAACTCTGCTCAGAATCAGGGTGCTTGAAAAAATCTAATGGGGAACTAGGGTTCCCCTTGCTAGGTCACCTGTTGATTCAAATGGGGAACCTTTAGGGAATTCAAACTGCACTTCCCCATGGAAAATCGTGAGAAATGCTACCCTGTCAGGTTATTTTGAAATGCTTTCAAGAAAAATGTAATTTTGGGAGGGGGTAAAATAAGTTACCAATAATTGGTTACTTATTTACAATTATTGTTTACGTTGGACCCTTGCGAGAATGGTGTTAAAACTCAAAATTTAGCAGTTTGGGCGCTTTTGGTATTTATGAATCCAGAATAACAAGCGCTATCAATCTCAAAGAACCATTTGAAGTTTAGTGCCCCCAGCTGCCGTCAGGAAGGAGTTGAAACGCAGGTCTCCTCATTGGCTATTACCCTTTAAGGTATCACCTTCACAAAATGGGTAAAGTCAGGACAGTTGAATGCCGCCTCTGCCGCAAGGAGGTGGAAACAGCGGAGCACATACTTTACTGGTTTTTCCAAAAAACGATGCGTCAGAAATGGCGAGTGTTTGCAGGCGAAACAGCTCTAGTGGTTTCACCTCCGAACTGAGTGCATGAGTTTACATTATCGAAGGGGAAGAACAGCTCAACTACGATTAATCGAAGCGAATCGATGTTTGCGTTATTTAATCGATATCAGCATGATCGGTAGGACCTAAAGTTAACATCGTAACTCTAAACTGGAGTCGAGCAATGAAGGGGCCAGATGAAAAACCTAGAGGCATTTTTTGGACGTCGAAAATTTTGCAGAAAGCAGTTTTTCCTTGAAACGACAGAATATGTGAAAGCAGTGTACATTTTTTTTATTCCTTCGTTTTCTACCACAAAATGAATTGTGTAACTTTCAAAAGATATTTTCTTAAAACTTGCATCAGATGACTAAAATCGTTCTTCCTCTGGACGTTCTCAATTAAGTATTTATAAAACCGAGTCAGTTATTTGAGCTCGAAGGTTAGAGATTGTAATTGGGCGTTTGCCCGTGTATTTCAATAAAATAAATAAAAGGTGGTTGAACAGCAAAGTTTGATTGATGAGCAAGCAAATGCGCAATGTCTACCGTATTACAGGATTCATCTGGATCCAATGCACATTCTTTGTCTCTTGAAACGTTCGTCACTGAACACGATAGGTCCGTAATTTGTAGCAGCATTATCATAGTGAGAGACTTGGACCACATTCTTACATCGATGATATAACAGTGATATTTTCTGAATAGTAGGTATTGAGAATAGTTTTCAGTCGAGTATTCAACATTTACTCACGTTCTGTCTTGAGACTGGTAACTCAGGTAAAACAAGAATACATTTCTTCAGAGATCAAGAAGTGGCTTTAAAGCAAGAAAAATCGTGAGGAAACACCAGTGAAAAATTGATTGTTGAAAGTGGTGTCATTGGGTGACGGTGAAAAAGACGATGTGATTGGTGCCCACTAATAACTGGGAAATATCCAGCTGTGTATGAATATTGTGGACATCGTCCTCCGTCTCTAATGGTAACGTTGTAAATTGACGATTCTGTTGTTACAAGCCAGTACCACTGAGCGATTTGAGACCCGTATATCAATATAATTTAGTTTTCTATGGGGACTAGATGTGATAGGTCACGATGGATGACACGAAGCGAATTTCCTCATGTTCAAACAAGACGTTTGTCGCCCTTCGGATTTGCAGGCCTTTTTGGAGCTCCAACCCTTGTTGTTGGTACAAGCCTCTTGCATAGCGATTTTCTTCTCTTCTGAAATAAAATAAAAAGGCATTAGAAACTAGTTCCACGCAATTACAACAAAACAGAAGATTCGCATTGAAGGCAGTGTGACTAATAACACAGGACTGCATTCAAAATATTTTTTGCACAATTCCACCTGAACTCACTGTTTTTTGGTGTGCTGAAACCTAAAAAAATCCCCAGACATGCAGCATGGCTATAAGAGCGAATTTTCTAAGAAATAACTGGTTTTATATAAAAATGTATCCATTGAAGGACTTCGTGTCCATGAAGAACATCTCAAGTAACAACCACGTTTCTTCATCTTCAAAGTGCTCCAGTTTGAGAACGGAATGAGATATCGCAATTCTGATTTCACCATCGTATTCAGCATTAAAAACCTTAAAAGTGATGGGTCACTTGTCAGAATGTTTCATTTTGGGGATTCGTGGATAATTTTCCCCCTAAAACTCCCCCTTGTAGTGGTCCGATTCTGCCCATCTACGAACTTAGCCTTTCGATTGTCAAGACAGATTTTTTGGGCAATTTTGAACTTTTTAGCTCAATTCTATCGAGAGTTATCGTCCGGAGTGACACATACATAAATATATACCGTATTTTTGGTGTCTTTTGGCAGTGGATTCAGGATGGTCTGAACAAAATAAGGAGCGGAAAAAACTTGTGGTGTCTTATCCCAATCGTTTTTATCAACAAGTGAAGTGGCATCGATGTCCTAACAAGAGTAGTTTTGAAAAATTGGTTCGATATAATCATAATATCGTGAGACAGAAACACAATCTCTTATATTATAAGATATTATAACTCATGTGAAAATTCATCCTCTGTACTGTATTCTGTGGTTCTATGTCCGACAGAGTTTAAAATGTTATAGGTGTTTGTGTTAAAAAATGATTTGGTGTACCTCAAGCTATGCAAAATGTATAGATTATAGTTTTTTGGAAATTAATTAAGATAATTTGAAAAGTGAGCAACTCCTTCCCCTAGCACGAGATGGTCCTCAAATGGGGAAGAAGGTTTTAGGTATAGTTTAGAGGTGTAAGCATAAAATGCATATATTTTGTATTTTTTTCTTGAAATAAATGCATACTCGTAAAACCAAAGCTGGCCTAGTTTCACTGACCTTGTCTACAACTGATTTGTCATGATTTTCATGAGACAGAAACATATTTAATTAAATTTAATAAAATCAAATCAAATGTAATTAATTTCGTTGATCCTTTGAGCAATCAACTGTCTTTTGAAGACACCAGTCACCAGTAGCTGTTCAAGGGTCGCTGGTCAAGCCACTTGAATACTACACTATGATCAGGCTTCTCATTTCAAAAGAATGGGCGAAGGATACGTTTTTATTAGTACACGCGTCACACGTTTTTATTAGTAGAGACCACTGGTTAGACAACACGAACGTAAATTAACGAGCTTCAAAAATATTGGAAAATATCTATAAGAGCACAGAACTCGTTAATTAGGTAGAGAATTCGAATACACTTCAAATACGTCTTCTTTCACTTCGCCAATGCCGTCCATTGGAGAGTTTATTGAAATGTGAGTAGGGACATAATAAATCTGGTCAATTGATGGCGTGTGAAGTTCGATTTAACGTCACTACCACAACTAGCTCTCCAAGCTCAAGATTAGCTCCTGTAGCCGCTCCCTCAATACGCGATTCTACTCAGAGTACGGGAAGAACAAGAATAATTTATTATGAAATCAGAAGTGGGGTAATAGAATATAATGACGTCACACCACCTTCCTACACCAAACAGAGCCAATCAAAAGACCGCCATTTACAAAAATAAACTTTCCTACGTTTACTTCCTAAACTCCCTCTCAAGTATTCCAGAAAAATCCCTATTGAATTTGCTATGAAGTGGGGTATGAGCAGTGAGCAATCTATACCAGCCAATACAAGAACTACATGTTAGTTGTTCAGGGTACAATTAATTTGGTGGGGCAGGGTGTCTAGAGACAGAAAACCAGAGTGTACCAACTTAAATACACTAAGGTTTGTAGTTAGTGGCAGTGAATCATACCCCAGGTGACAGCAAATAGGAAAATGGTCAATAAACGGAAATGGTTTAGTAAACCCCACACGACAAACCCACTGAGACATACCAGACAACCATTGGATGGCTCCATTTCTATTCTGGACAGAGAAATCATTTCAAATCAAGAACAAATGCATGAATAAATAAGTTTTAAGGGATTGGACCTACCTAAGAGAGTAGTAGGAGGAGTGAAAGAAAAGGGCGTGTTTCATTAAGTGGCCGCTGAGGAAAATTGAGGAAGTTCTAGAAGGTTCTGGAAGGTAACGGGAGTTTTCCACGCACATTCCAGGTTTTAATTAGGGCCCGTTCGATAGACGAGGGTTACCCCAGAGTTGCTCTGAATGTGTCTTTCGACAAAACACGATAATCGATTTGTTTTTCGATATCTCGGGTGCTGGCAAAGGATGGGATATCGATATTTTTCTTTCGATATCCGATATTTCATTATGATAATGGAGTTCCACAAACTCAGCGCTTCCACCATAAAAACTATCGATATTTCAATATAAAAGAAAAAGATCGAGCTCATGGGGGAGACGAGAGGCTGTTACACCAGTAAAGGAAGAACTGGAACTGCGTTCTTTCCAAGTTTTCTGAACCATTTTTGCGTGCTCGCCAAAAAATAGAAGAGTATTCTGTCACTTTAGAAAGAGTTACCTACTGTGAAACTAATTTTCCGATATTATCTGATATCGATATTTTTCTTTTAATATTCATATTCGATATATCATTTGATGCCAATATAGATACGTTTCTTTCGACATCCCATCCCTAGTTCTGGCCCCGGAGTACGCAACTCCTCAAATGAGCGGGATCAGGCATAGAACTATTTCATCAGCCAATCTGTACAACATACTATGTAAAACATAAATGGGAATGAAAGCGAGCACACAGGCGATCGAGAATCGCGCCGATTTTAAAATTGTAGGCCGACCATCTGAAACATACAGATTGTAATCTATTCGCGCACACAGTCGATTAAATACTCGGCCAGTCACTAGTTGAATTTCCTCTGGCATCAGTTGCCTTGTTTTATGATTTGTTGTGTTTTGAATTGTTTTCTTGGTTTGCATCAAAATAATAATTATTTACAATAATTCTAATAATTATTATTAGAATTATTGTTCATAAGTGAAAAAGAGAAAAGACCGCAGTTGTATAATAACAGTTGAAAAGCATATAGTGATAGAAATATTAAAGAAAAATGAAACAAATTTCAGTTAAAAGAAATGTTAATGACACACAAGTTAACTCGAGAACGTCCTCAACTAAAAAGTTGCTCAATTGTGCGCCTAGACATAATTTCAAGGCGATTTCTAATCGGCCGATTGGAAAGTCGCCCGTGTGCACTTAGCCTGACCCTCAGGGTAACGTAACTCTGTTGGCGACCTCTTTTCCTGTCAGAGGGGCACACGGGAGACTTCGGGATCGGTAGTATGACGTCACTAGGATCCGATGACTATGTCCATGACATTAATGAAATCAAAAGCTATGAACGTCGAATCGATTAAAAAAAAAAAAAAAAAAAAAAGAATTGGACTATTGGATCAATCAAGAAAGTTGAACGGAGATTAGAGGTACTCAACTCGAACAAAAAGGGTAATGGTATAATGTGGGAGATTAAAACCGTGCTACTTACCAAAAATGTCATGATATTTGTTGAAATGAAGAAAACCGCATGGATTTTGTATTTTCTACAGGGTAGCCCTACCCGATATCGACTTTGTCAAACGCACAACTGGGTAACCCTTACATCGAACCAAACCACTAGGTTACCCAAGTCTATCAAACGACTAATACCAGCCTAAGGAGAATTTGTTTGTCAGCTCCATTCGTTTGAGATAGATTTTCAATCTGGCTTGAATTTTGATGTTCTCTGTATACAGGTTATTGGTATGTTTTCTGCTCGTTGGTGTCGTTTATTGTGATGTTGTGATCTGTTGTATGTGCGACATTTAGCTCAATTAAATATCGGTAAAGATCCAAGTAATTGCAGGGTACACCTGATGACGTTAAAGATCAACGCAGAAGTGAAAATCTCATGGAATGTCCATGCAGGTACACTCTTATACTACTTAGTAGAAATCGGCCTGACAAGCTTCACTCACCATTGAGTTGTCTTTCTGAGACGTACTGGGTGGATGATGATTGGTCCCCGTAATGATAGTCGTACAGGTACGGCAAGACGGTCATGGTGTGGAGCTCATCGCCTCTGAGAGGAGGAATCGGAACCCTCTCCTGTGTCTTTGGTGGCGTCCGTACCACCCATCTAAATCAATGATTTAACAATTAGGAACAAACTGTAACCAATAACAGTATGCAAGTTATTAGAGAGTTCCAAGGAGACAGGTCCGCTTCGATAGGACTGCCTCAACGTTCAATAAGACCGTCTTATCTACCTCACCCGGACTTAAAGATAGGGCGTCCTCATCGTGAGGATCGGTTTGGTCATATCGACAAGTAACCTTACATGTGGATAACAGTGATTGGTTCTCCTGTCCGTGTCAGTGTTCATTCGCCAATATCGAGTTTACTGAGAACTGCGTTGACTGAGTTGTCAAGTATAAAATCTAAGCCCAAGCGTTTGTTAAGGTGAACGTGTAAAAAACGGAAAACACGGCGTTGCTTAACGTCACTCTTAGATAGATACCGCTATTAACGTCACTCTAGAACTGAGCATGTTTGGGCTTATCGGGTTACCGTTCGGTCTTGCTCGCCCTAGGGTAAGCCCTCAACAGCTGGTCCTATCGAAGGGGACTTATCTCCTGGAACTCTCTATTGGTCAAGTCATGTAACCTAGAGAATAACTCACGGATGTCGGATGATGTTCTCCAATGGAATCCTCTGTACAGGGTCCTTGTGCAGCATACCTTTTAGAAGATCGATTAGTTGATCTTCCAGCTCTTCAGGGATGACAACATCGCCTTGACCAATGCATTCGTATAATTTAAATATTGTACCGCCTTCAAAAGGGTATTTGCCAGTGACCAAATTGTACCTACAACATAATCAAATAATTTTACCAAGTAATCTAAAATTATACGCTGGTTTACAAAACCAGAGCAAGCGTGTGGTGAAAGCAGGTGTTGCAAAAAAAACAGAACAAAAAATCATTTCAAAGTCTACGTCCACATAATAAAGAAAAATTGAGCATCATTCACCATGGCCTTTCATCCCCCCCCCCCCCATTGCCACCTTCCCTTTCTTCTACAGCGACTCTATCTGGCCTGAAGAAACCAATCTATGTACAAGATCAGCGAAGATCATGATGATGCTGACGACTGCGGCTGACTGCTTCAACACTACTTATGAAGACATTCGTAAGTGGCTCTCTGATAATAGTAGTCATTTCATGGCCAAACGTGCCATTCATCTAGAAGAAAGAAAATTCTGCTCCGCCGTTTTTCTGGATGTCACCCAGGCGTTTGACAAAGTGTGGCATGCAGGGCTAGTTCATAAGCTTCATAAAATGCTACCTACAAGCTATGCAGCACTTCTTGAATCATGTCATGCTGACTGATACTTTCGAGTTAAACACGACGACGCTTTTTCCTCAAGGCAGCGTATCGGGACCCCGACTTTACCTGCTGTATACCAGCGACTTGCCAGAAATTGAAGAAAACATAACTTCCACTTTTGCAGATGATACTGCAGTCCTGGCAACCGGTGAACCCAATAACGAGTCAGTAAATAAACTAAACCGCTCCATCTCTCGCATTCACACCTGGACAACCAAATGGAGAATCAGACTAAATGAGGCCAAATCAGTGCACGTTGACTTCACTAATAAGCAATGCAACTATGTGCCTGCTTACCTCAATGGCCACGCAATCCCACGTGCTAACGAAGCAAAATATCTTGGAATGTCGCTAGATGCCAAACTAAGATGGAAAGAGCATGTAAAGAAGAAAAAACGCGAGCTCGCAGTAAAATTCAGAAAATGTACTGGCTTATGGGTAGGCGGTCAAAAATGTCTATTCATAACAAGCTCATCCTGTACAAACAAGTCCTGAGACCCGTATGGACTTATGGTGCACAATTTTGGGGATGCACTGCAACTAGCGATCGCAACATTATTCAGCGCTTGCAGAATAATGTTCTGCCTTCATGCACAGATGCATACAGATACTTTTGTAACGACCGATTACACTACGAGCTCCAAGTGGAATCGATCAATGAGGTCATACGCATCTAAGCCATCAACCACTTAATGAGGCTGCAAGATCACGTCAACGAGGACGTTGCCCGACTCCTAGACACAGATGATCTACTCCGAAGATTGAAACGTACCAAACCGCATGAGCTTGCTCAACTAATATGACAACGTCTGAACAATATAAGACTTATACATAGAGTGATGTACTTTAGTTTTAATTCAACATACGAATATTGCTTATAAGTTTACTTGTATATAATTGGCGCAATAAATATACATTTTAAAAGATCTTGTGGCCAAACGTGTCCCCACACTCGCCTTATTGGTTGCCAAACATGATACTTTCTACAAGATGATAAATTTGAGTACTTACAAGGTAACGCCGCTACTCCATATGTCAACCTTGAAACCTGAAAACTTTTCCATTCCGTTGGCTATTTCAGGAGGTTGAAAAGCAGGTGAGCCTTGATTAGTAAAGCACGTATCATCAGGAGCAAACCTATCCAGCGCCTGGAAAATATATGAAAGAAATAGATTGATATATATCAAAAAAAATTTTTCTTTGGGCGATTCCAATGGTTCATTATCGAAGATAATAAACCAAAAATTCCTCAAGTACAGAGAAAATTTTGTTACCTCAGCAACTCCAAGATCGGATATTTTCAGAGTGTCGTCCAGAGTTATCAACAAATTTCCAGGTTTGATGTCTTTATGAATGATACCCGAGCTGTGTAAATATTGCAATCCTTCCATTAGTTGAATGAAATACCTAAAACATAGATAGATAACTGGTGTTGGTATAGAAGGGAAACGTTTGCAAAAAGACAACTGTCAAATGTAAAATATAAGAATTCTTGTCGCAGATTAGCTGAGTATGGATAGACTGTCACTAGAAGCCTGTCAGAATGTAAGCCCTTGAGTTGAACAATAAGAATCCACAGTTATAGCTCCTTGTTAAAAAATTAATATTAAAATTGTATGTCGAGTCAACAGTATTAAATACTGTTGACTCGACATACAATTTTAATATTAATTTTTTAACAAGGAGCTACAAATTTTGTAACCAGTTCCGAGCGCATGAACAGCTCGTTACAGGCAGGCACTTGAATAGTAGATACAGGGGAAGAATGATACATGTCCATAAAAGCTGATCTCGAGAAAAACCATTATTAAGGTTTAAAAACATTTTGAGGCAAGGGAATGATCAAGATAAAAAAAATAATTGAAAAAATATGTGCAAACATCTGAAGTCTTTTTTAATCTTGTCGTGGGTGACGTCACAAACGCGCGCCATTGTACGACCAAGTTTCAAATCAATTTTTTTTTTTTTTTTTACATGGAAATTAGTGTATACGAGCAATAACATAACAAATCGGTTTTTAGCGAATTTTAATTTCTCATGCGCATACCCCATTAGCGTTACTCATACTAACACACAGATCAGTAACAATATTACTCACCAATGAGCCTGCCAATTGGGAAATTTTTTATTAGCGGTGCTCTCCAACATTTCCTGGAGCACACCGACACAAAACTCCATGACGAGGTACATTTTTTCCTTCTCTGGGTTATACATCACATCCACAAGTTCTATAACGTTCTTATGCCTGAGAGATTTCAGCAGTTGTATTTCTCTGTAACAATTGATAATTTTGTTCAAGTCAACTATAAATTGAATAACTTAGCTTTGTAATCGCTAGTAATATTATCACATTTCATCCTGTATGGACTGTATGGAACGAAATTCCCTTCAGTCCTTCTCAACAGCCCACATTGATGTGGCTCTAAACATCCCTTTCCAAAACCAGACTGTCATCACCGCAATGCTCGTAACGTACACATAATTGCTACCAAAATATTCCTAGAAGATCACTTGCAGCCTCCTTTAGAACTTTCGTGAGTCATCTGGCCAATTATGACAACACTTGACACTTCTCAACAAATGAGGTCTTTGGGTTAGCACTTTCAATGTGCCCTCCGGACTGACATCTACAAGAGGGAACGGTTGTTTTGGCTGTTGTTGTACAACACTGGCCGCGATAAGTCGCTAGAGTCAGTTTTCCTCTCAGCTGTTTTCAGCCATCCGCCAGCAGGAAAAATGACACTTTTGGTGCGAATGATGATGGAAAAACAATTAAAACCCCCGGCATAAGGGTTGTGAAGGCTCAAAAATCGACGCCAGGTGTTTTGTTTATTAATTCTAATTTCATAAGTTCTCGTCGTTTTTCGTAGCTAATACTTACAATGCAATTTACTAAAAAGAGTTATTCCGGCAAGAAAAGTCGCCCATTGATGAAATTATACCTTTTTGGCCGAGTAATAAATTCTAAACGACACTAACAAAACAATATAAATAGTATGTCGACGATGTCAATACAACATGTCGTATGACCATATATGGGCATATCGAGATAACACTACCACGATTGGGAGACCTGAATGGCTAAAAATCGCAAAAGAGCAACAGGCGTATCAGAAGTGTAAAACCTATCAAAAAAACCTATGGGAAAATCTAATCAATGAGGTGTTATTAGGCAAAGAAAGGAGAAAAAAAATTATTACACAACCAGTAAAATGGAGACATTTTACATACAACCAGTTAGGTATTTCCTCGAAAATTCGCTCTAATAGCCATGCTGCATGACTGTGGATTTTTTACAGGATGTGATTTCAAACAAATTAGATAGGTTTAGACAGCTCGACTTGAAAATTGGCACTTTATAAGGTGCTGAGCCAATCTTTAATTCGAGCTACAAATACTGTAAGGAAGTTTTCAACTTCAAGAAACTTAATGCCCTTCGTTTTTATGCTCGTATTGTAATATGAGCATATGTTCAATTTTTTATTTATTTATTTATTATTATTTTTTATTTTTTTTTGTGTCTCTTCTTTATAAGCTGAGATTAGCCCGGTGTCTCTTGATTGGAAAAGACACCTTGTATTGAGACTGATAGTCTCACCTGGCAATCTATGTTCACAAATAAAGTTGATACCACTTTTCTTTGTGGTCGTTTTGCTATTAATATTCCAAGTACCGAATGGTCAAAAATGATAAATAATAATAAAATTATCCGTGAGTTCTATGTGCTTTGGCATCCTGTGCAACAAGTCCTATGAACCTCATAACAAGTGACAACTTGTCGTATCATTGATATTTCAACGTGTATTGACATTACATCCCCAAAACTCATTCTAATCTCTCTATTAACGAATATGCAGGGCTTAGAATATGAAATCCAGTGGTTTTAATGATTTTGAGATGACTAAAAACGTTTTTTTGGCTCTCCTGTGAAATCGCTCAAAACTTCATACGACATGTATTGACATCGTTGATGTCTGTTTCTATAATATAGTTAACTCCATACAATCAGTTGGAATAACTATCCCAATGGACGTAATGATCATTATGGTTTAACTGATTTCGGTTTTTTGGCCTTTCCTGGAAAGTGATGGTTATTGATAGTGTCACTTTTCTTGCACTAGTGCGATATATACAAAGGGCGGTTGACTAAAAACTAGGTCAGAATTTGAAACCTCCAGATATCTCACCTCTGCACGTTCTGTTCACCGTTGGGGATACGCCTCAACTTCCTCTTTTTCAGTATCTTGACCGCCCTCCGGCATAGAGTTTCTGAGTCGAGCATTTCCTTGACTTTACCGTAGCTCCCTTCCCCCAACAAATCCCCCATAACGTACTTGCCGATGAGCTTACAACTTTTCTTCTCCGTTTGGTATATGATTTCGTTTGAGTCCACTCGGTGGAAAAACATGATGTCTTGCTCGTCGTCATTGTTTCCCGATAACATACTTGGCTCGTTTGAAAATCCTTCGGAAATTATAGTTCTTACTGCTCGTAATACTGAAACTAAATACCATATTATAGTCAGGGAACTGGGTGTGCGCTCATTATTGTAATGTTCGTCTCCAACGCGTTGCACTCTTCGGACACTCTATTGCTTGGAGATGAACGACATTTTGACATGTTTCACTTCCATACTTACGACTCAGACTCAAATCGACACTTTGCACCAGAAGAGCTGTGTAAAATACTTGTTTACGAGCGAAGGTTAGGCAAACATGACGATGACATTGTGCACAGTTGAAAACCGCCCTTATAACTCGAGATACTTCACACCGAACATTACAAACGCCTGCACATTTGAAAATTAACAACGACACTACAAACTAATTTTCACCAGTTACAAGTAAAATTACTTGTCACAAGAATCGTTTCCAAAACTTGGAGTTGAAGAACGCGACATAGTATAGTAGGGTTTTCTGTGAACGCGACGGGCAACTTGTTATCTTTATCACTTTTGCCCCCCCTCCCCATTCACCACAACCATCCACGGCCATTGGAATTGAGCAAGACAACATTATTTGATATCCTTATTGTAAGAAAAAGCGGGAATGTAAAACCAGTACAATTCTTTGTTTTTCGTTTAGAAATTAAATCCAATATAGAAATTGCTTTTTGGTTTATTATCTTCGATAATGAACCTTTGGAATCGCCCAAAGAAAAAATTTTTGTAACCCCCCCCTCAACATTTGAGGGTTTACGTTTCAAGATACAAATTCAAAAAATCGAATAAAAAAACTGCAAATTCTCGACACAACGGTTTATTATCTACGTTGTACAGACCACCCTTCTGTCTAGATTAATTATTATCATGAATTATAATTAATACAACTAACTAATGTTATTAGAGTTACAGATACAGTGGTGATCTAAAGGCAAGAGCTTCCCTAGTTAGAGTCCAACTCCATGTTGTACACTATTCAACTACCTACTCTATGTTCCAAATTATTAAGTAATTATTATATTTTATTATTATATTTTAATATCAATTGATAATGAAACCAGGCGTGGATTGGGGGGGGGGGGGGGCTCATGGCCCCCCCCCCCCCCTTGGGCTCAGGCGGAGACAAAATTTCACAGTAAAATAGAAAGAAAGGAAAAGAAAGGACGGAGGGCAAATAAAAATAAAACAGTAACAGAGGTAGAAGGAAATACGAGATTCAAACATTTTGGACCGAGAACAATAGCTACATATTCTTCGAAAATTCGCTAACAGGTATACCTATATATAGGCAAAGATATCCTGGAAAAACTGGAGATTTCCAGCGAAATGATTGCACTCGTTTTAGTTGTTGGCTAAAAAAGTAGTCACGCAGCCTCCTGGCGAAAAATGTCATAGGTACGTTCCATTTGTAAAGTATTGAAATTCCCTACAATTTCAGTGGTAGTGAATCTCCGTATACCTGGTGAATCCCAAGATAGAGGAACAAGATAGATTTTTTTCCCAAAAGTGCAAATTTAATGGTACGGTCATTTTTTTAGTCTCGTGCCGGCCAAACTACGGGTCCTACAAAAAGTCGTGAGAAAATGATTTGAAGAATATTAAATAGTATTACATTGTAATACAGAATGAGAGATAAGAAAGGTGCTTCTAGACCTAATTGTTTTCTCAAAAGCGGGAAACATGTATTCTGGACCCAACTGACTTGAAATGTACACGGCGTCAAAAAGATGTTTTATATCATAGTCTTATGTTTTAATTTCTCAAAAAGCGTTAAATTCTGGGGTTTCATCGGACTGTTTTGGATATAGCTCCAAAACTATTAGTTGGATCCAAAATTTCTTTATTTCGTCTCAAACTCAAAACTAGTTAATCTGACTTGCGGACCTCATAGTATATTGTCGATGGCGTCACATGATAACCTCGTATCTCAAAAAAACAAATTTTACAGGAGAGGCAAAAAACTGATAGCAATGGCATAAAGTGGCATTAGGAGTTACAATCTCATATAGTCCTCTAGAGGGCAGAAAATTCATTTTCCGCTCAAATTTGAACCACAGGCCGATGAGATACGAGGTTTTCTTCCCATACATGCAAAAAACTAAAAATCGTCAAAAATCAAGATACGAGGTTATTATGTGACGCCATCGTTATATGAAACTAGCTGTGTAGCCGCGCTTCGCAACGGTAGAACAGACAGTTTTTTGGATTGCCGGTAGACCCCCCCCCCCCACACACACACAACCTCATAAATTGGTCAGAAACCTTCCCCAATGTTCACTCAACATTTTCCCTAAGTTTCATTCAGATCGGTCAAGTAGTTTTGAAATCCCGGTAATACCCCCCTCCCCCTACCCGAACTGCCTTTAACCCCCCCCCCCCCCATACTATTACCCTACCCTGGGCCCACCCTACCTGTTAGAAACATTCCTCAATGTTCAACCAACAAATTCCCAAAGTTGCACTCCAACTGGTCAAGTAGTTTTGAATGCCTGTAGACCCCCCCCCCCCCCGCCCCCTCCCACTAACATCCTGATTGAAGTACTCGTCGAGCTGAATCCAGAGACTACTTACAATCGGATTTACATTCAACCGTTCAAAAGTTATAAGCATAAACGTCCTCATAGAAGTGATTATAACACGTTTTTTAGTAGTATTTCATTCATAGCGTTTCAACGGATGGACAGATGGACAGATGGACAGACGCGGATTTTTCATAAACCTTCCCAGATAAATTCTGCGTCAAATGGTACCAGCCGCAACGTTCTACGTTCAGCCGTTCTCAATTGACTATGAGACAAACATACAGACAAACAGACAGACACGATTTTATTAGGTACTAGCGGACCCGACAGACTTCGTCCTGTCATAAAGATTTGTAATGTGGCAGTTTTTGTTCCTACGTAGGTATTTTATAGCCGTGGCTAAAAAATCTCCTGAACAGAACCGTCACCCTGGTGATAAGGCGTTGTGAATAAAAAATAATTAAATGTTTTTTCCTGTACCACCAGGTGCATCTAAGAAGTAAATCCCTCCAGTTTCATCATTTATTACTTTCATGATAGTATCAAATACATAATTCTGTTGTTCATTCAACAGTGGAAGATTTGTTTGAATTAATTCTTTCAAAGTGTTGAGATCATACAATTTTTCTCGATGCAACTCTTGGTTAAAAGCATCATGCATTGGACGTTTGGGCGCGGTCAGGCCTAATTGAATTAATAGTTTGTTTGACATCATCAAGCACATGTCCTCAATTGAAATCAATGCTTCATTGTAAATTTCTTCACTAATTTGTATATTTGGATTTCCCATTCTATTCCGTATTTGATACAAAATATCATCACACATAATATGTTATATTATAATATTTATACTTGATCCACAAATCAATTGGGTTTGATGGGAAGCATGTAGATATGATTACAGAAAACAATGTTCGTATTTGATGAGCGTGTGATGATATTACAGCATCATTGAGAGTTTGATCCCGATGAGCGTCATTTTGTAGCAATTGCAAACGTTGACTGGCTTCTCTGTAGGATCCACACAATTCACCATCAACAGTCCGTAAATCTTGGAATGATGTTGGGCCACGTACGTTGACCAATAGCAGTCGTAAATAAAAACATTCATCATTGCTTGGATGTACTGAATAAATTCGACCAATCGCATCGGTGGAATATACATCTGGGTTCCTTGTTTCCGTCGTATAAATCTCCTTGTGGATTGATTCCAGGTATAATATTTTGGCATTTCAGAATATAGCAATGTTTGTGCAAGATCATCATTTTGGCATGTCTCAAAAAAACTGGTTAATGTAGTAGATGGTGGCTGAGCAGCTCTTTGTACTGCGTTCTGTGCTGTAAAATACACTCTTTGTTCATTTTCTAAATGTACAGCTAAGTGAACAATAGAAGGGTGTCTCTCATGAATTGGAAAAGAAAATATTCGCCAAACTGCTTCATTACTACTAACATAGCGACCCATTTGGTATTTTGGTAACTTCATCATTGGAATTCTCTGCACCAATTCCAATTACAGCCATATCACTCCCTTTGGTTGCATATTTGCAAATTTATTTAATAGATTTCACTGAATGGCAAGATTCAACGTTGATGTGTGCTTTGAATGTCTTTGATAAAATGGGTGAATATGGAACAATCCAACTATTATCTATTTCAATATCTTGTTGATTTAATTTGACAATTGTTGATTTTTCATTGTCTGCTGTAGATCGGCGACGATACAATGCATAACCGTCATTACCAGAAATTGTTTCCGATATTAATGTCCGTGGATATCGTTTTGAACATTTACCATCCATCATACACGGTGAATTTTGATTAAGAGTTCCACAGGGACCATGTATCGTGTTTTTGATAACTACCTCATGCAATCCAGGATCTACTTGTACATTAGGGATTTCAGCTGATATCACTGCATCAACTTCATTTGGCCTTATCTTTTCAACCCACCAAATCATAATGTGTGCATGTGGCTATCGTCGTTGCTTAGACAACAGTGAGTGCTTGACTACGTTTTAGAAAACATTTATATGGGAAAAAGAAAAGGGGTGTTTTTATGGTTTTTCCGGCAATTATTCGAATTTTTCTCGCCGTACAAACCATCCTCGAAGTTCAACGAACATTTTAAAAAAAGAATTGGCCAAATTGGTCCAGGCCAAATTGAGTTATGCGCTTACCAACATTTTGGGATTCATTTTTATACTATAGATATACCTAGTATAGATGTTAATCAAGTCCCTTAACCCGCCAGTACTCGCTGCGTGAGATTTTCTCTCACATGTTGGGCTCTCGTATAGCTGGAGGGGAGGGCCACTTCTAGACAAAGGACAACCGCTTCGATTCCGAAAATACAAATTTGGTTTTGGTTAGAGGTGGATTGTGAGAGAAACTCTCAAGCGCAAGTACTCCAGTTTCAATTTTTCCAGTGCGAGTAAATTGTGTTCAAATTATTAGTGTGACCGGTAGGTACTAGACTAGAAGAATGGCCGCAACTTAAAATTTGCAGTTTTGGGAATAATTTCCCTGTTTTGCAGACTTATTAAATAAATAAATTAATTATTAATTAAATTTTAATTTTAATTTAAATTTTTTACAGTGTAATTGACTGTAGTCTTGGTCTCTTCTTACCATGAAAAAATAAACTGTACCTATAACACATTTTAGATGGAAAGCCGTATTGACGTAGATTCGTAGGTATGACTCGTACGTGTATAAGTTGGTTAATTCATAAACAAAATATGTGTGTGTTTTTCTCCATAATTCAACGCAGCTTAGTAAATAAGTAAACTTTGTATTTCTCCATCACTTCTTTTTGTAAGTCTCCATTTCTGATTGTCCTCTGACAAATAAAACAATGCTGCAATATGAGTTTACTGTTATTTATTACCTAAAAAATCCCTTTCAATTCCATTGAGGGAAAAGGGGTTAACTAAACTAGTGCTTCTTGAGAGTCGGTAGGGGACTCTCAAGAAGCACTAGTTTAGTTACTTGTTGTGATCGCGGTGAAGAACCCCTGAATAGTTATTGAAAAGGGGTAAGTACGTAGTGAGAAAAACTCATTGAGGTGAACAGAAGGTGATAAGACGGGGAGGAGCGCTTCTGGCCTCGACTTTTTCGGCCGACTACAGGTCCCTTGAGAGAGAGGTCCAGGTTACATATCAATGGCTGACCCTCACTTGACTGCTGACCCTCAATCGACGATGGCTCACTTGAGAGAGACAGATCCAGGTTAATACCGATGGCTGACCCTCACTACATAAATGTTAGTCGGGGGGGAGGTAATCGAACGAGGAGGAGAAAGAGGTGAGCGAGGAATGATGAAAGGGGGGGGGGGGGGAGTGGCGAGTTTGTGGTGCTGGGTGGGAGGGGGTTGCCTGCAACTTTTTATTTCGGTTTTCTTGAACAAATATGGAAAAATATCGAAAAAAGAACATGAGAATTCATGGATATGTACACTCCCCGTCGAAAGTATTGCAGCACTTCGGCCCCTTCAGCGTTTTGTTGTGGGATGTCGAGGGTCGGTCAAATCAGAGATGTTTTATGTGCCAACGTTTCGAAGAATTTATTTCCCCATCATCAGGGCCTAAAATCAGTTTCAAAATGTAAAATTAATAGAAGTTATTATTATAGGTGTTTTTACAATGGGGAATATACTAAGTACCTATGTAAATATAATAATATACTAGGTACCTAATATTACACTAGTATTTGTGAATATTATGAATATTTGTGAATATATTACACCAATACACCAATATTTAATGTTCACAAATTTTGTGAAAATTATGTGAATATGCTAATTTGTAGGTTTGGACATTGAAAATACTTTTTTATATAATATATATGTATATTATACAGCACAGACAAATTAACTTTAAGAAAAATTGTTAACAGACAAATTTTGTTTTTACATCATATCCTGATACTATTTTCTTTCTACATCATATATGATGTAGAAACTTATACCATACAATCTTAAACTATCTTATACCATATATGGTATAAGATAGTTTAAGATATGATGTAAGTATATTTTGTGAAAATATAGTATATAATATATTCCTGATACTATATTTTTACATCATATAGGTACCTACATCATAATATGATATTATCTTATACTATTTAACCACTGTAAGTTCCCAATTATTATTCTACATACCTACTATTATTCTAGCTACTATTCTACAAACAGTTAAGTCCGAACCCGGCGAATTATTAAATTGACTCAGGATATGATCTGAAAATAAAAGTGGTCTGTTAACAATTTTTCTCTGGAATCCAGAGAAATATCCATTATCCAGAGAAATATTCATATCCATATCCATATCCATATCCATATCCAGAGAAATATTCATATCCATATGATGTGAAATCAAAATTTGTCTGTTCTGTACACCGCTTATTGGATCTAACATCCCTTTGATTTTGTGATTTCTCAACCAACAAGATGACGATAAAAAATTTGATTAACGACTAAAGGAATTATTTTATGAATATAAAAAGTGCTCAAAGTGTGCTCTCCTGTGATTTTTGAGGTTATTGACTTGTTATTTTTGACAACGAATTGAAACATGAATAATGAGTCTTTTATCAAGAATTTTTTTTTCAATCAAAGATAAATTGAGTCATTTTCCAAATTTAGGTCAGTTATATTAATGAAATTTGAATTTGGTCTAGACCAGGGGACGGCAACCTTCGGCCCGCAAAGAATTTGAACATTTTGAAGTAAAAAATTAGATTTGAGAAAAATTATTTCCTTCAAAAAATAGTTAATTAAACAAGTAAAATGACCAATAAAATGAAATAAGTAGCATACTTAATTACTTTTTTCATTTTTTGAGTGA
Organism: Stenodema calcarata; assembly: GCA_963920205.1. NCBI lineage: Eukaryota > Metazoa > Arthropoda > Insecta > Hemiptera > Miridae > Stenodema > Stenodema calcarata. The sequence continues at coordinate 3,222,134 of OY986056.1, read as the reverse complement.
AAGTTTAAGGGAAGTAGGAACTGCTTGTGATCCTAAGAAAGGACAAGCTGACAACTTTGGGATAATTTGCAAAAACATTTGCAAAAACTAAAGCATTTAGTAACTCCTTACGCGTGGCAGGAGCAAGAGCTTGGAACCGTCTGCCTCTCGCTGTCAGGTCTCTCCCCACTCTCCCCACCCACCAATAGTCTCTTCATCACGTTTCAGTAATCCTCTTTCCTCCTTCATTTCTACTGCATTTTCTTTCTACTCTTCTTCTTTATATTCTTTTCTTTTCAGTCTCCCTCTTCCTCTTTCTTCTTTCATAATACGCAATTCTAGTTTTCTTTTTGTTTGTTTTTTTTTCTCGTTATCTCTTTTTTTTCTAACCCCCAATTGGGTTCTTATAAAAATAGTATAGTTTAGTTGTTTTATATTATTGTCCAGGCTCGGCGGGAACTTTGTTCCTATTTGGATAATAAAAGAGTTTATTATTATTATTATTAGGTATTATTAATTCTGAGATATGAGGAAGACCCAATGAGGAGACTCCCTGAAGGGAAAGTGTAACAGGTGAAGGGAAATTCCATGGCATGGTTGGGGTCTTCTATAATTCTGATGTCCTGTTGAAACCGTTCGCCACGTACTTCGCTATAATCACTCAAGTTACTGGGAAACCGATCTAGGTGACTGTGCTGGAAATTACGAGTAACTTTGATGCTCATATTCGCACCCAAGTTTTTGAAGTAGGTGAGCACAGTCTTCTCTAACTAACTCCCCGGCAGTCGGTGATTACCGAGGACATTTTTCACACAGATGGAGAACTATTGTTGGAGCGTACAGATAGAATTTGGAAAACTGCAGCATAAGAGAAGATCATCACGACAAAACGTGTTTACAAATTAAAAATGCGGATGTGATTCTATAAATTTATAAAAAGCATTTATGCTTTTTTTAATGGTCAAAAGAAACCAAATTGTTTTGAAATGTGATACGAATATACCAATGCAATGATTCACCAAGTCTACAACATAATACCAGTGATATGAATGAATCTAGGAACCGCTTCCCCACTCAATCGTATTCCATTTTTCAAGCGTTAACAAATCGTGACGTCGCTAATTTCAACTTTTGAGAGTTCTAGTTGATTCAATTCGACGCAGGAGAGTGTAAACTATCGAATGGTTGCTCTCGATATTTTTTGGCAGGTACATTGGAGTCAACAAAAACGAGAATGTAAATTAAATATAGACAAAAGCTCTATTTTCACAGAGAAGGTTTTTGGGGGATTTGGATCAATGTGAAAAAACATTGGGGTCATATTTGGATTCAGCATGAAACTTCCTACAAATCTAGCCACTACAGCTTTTTTGGACGTTCGTGATGACCGGGAAAATATATAGTTGTACCTATTAGGAAACCATAAAAACGTCAAAAAATCGAAAAAATTCGCCCAATCAGAAACAAAACCGACAGCGGATTCGGATTCAACACCCTCGAAAACCCCCATCCATCTCACTCATCAGTCACTTTTTTGTGGATGTAGATGTTACTGTCCAATACTCTTCTGGTATTCAAAAAAAAATTTGATTCCGCCCCTTCCACCCCAAATTTTTCTTTGCGTATAACTAATCCTGTTTTACTTATTCGTACAAATACTTACTGCTTTGAAAATTCGCTCATACTATCATGCTGCATAACTGGAACTTTTTGCATTTATTATTTAAAAGACGCCAAATGAGCACTTTTAATAAAATTTCGTGATTTTTGAGTGCGGCCCCCTAAGAAAACATGAATTTTCACTTTTTTCGACTTCCATCTAAATAAAATACATTCAACTGTGAATCGGAACTTGAAAATAGATTAATACGATGTAATAAAGTACCTAGTTATCAGACTTTTTATTTGCAAACAGCTCATTATCAGTCTAATTGCAATAAGTAATTAAGTAAAAAGGTATGAAAACTATAATAGTCGAAAACTCATTGTCAGAAAATTGACATTACAGTTGGGCTTAGGTACCTATTTACATATTTTTTTTACATTTCCATGTCTTTGCTTTGGCACATAAACTGAAATGGGAAAAATTTGTTCCCTTGATTCACCCTTTCCCTCAGATCACGTCAGAACACAAGTGACCGGCGGACCACTACGTCAGAGCCTATGACGCACGAGCGTATGACGTCAGACGGCTGTCAGGAGGCCAAATAGTACGTCAGAGCCTATGACGCACGAGCGTATGACGTAAGACGGCTGGCAGAAGGCCAACAAGTACGTCAGAGCCTATGACGCACGAGCCTATGACGTCAGACGACTGGCAGAAGGCCAACTAGTACGTCATAGCCTATGACGCACGAGCCTATGACGTCAGAGGGCTGGTGGCTAGTGTGATCGGGTGGTAGCGAAGAGAGGTGGTGATGACGTCAGAGGGGCCAGAGGGAGTCAGATCTCTGAAACCCTCATTTCTTCCTCACTACTTTCGTGATCACCGTGAAATTCCCTAAAGGATCTCCGAGTTTCAGATTTTTGTCCACCCAAATTGGTCAGTCTGCCCATCGACATCTAAAAAATCTTTTATTGAGGAAAACACTTCAGTAAATAGCGTTATACAACGGTTGGGATACATAAGCAACATAAAGATTGAGTAAACCAGAAAATGTTAGTAGATCCCTTATGCATTGGCATCCATCTGTATGCGGGTTATCGGTCACTTATCTCTCACTCTCAGTACAGTGTTTCTGTTTCGGGGTTATCAAACTGAGAGAAAAAGTCCCCAGTCATGCAGCATGGCTATAAGAGCGAATTTTCGAAGAAACTGTACATAAAATGTACAGCTTTCGTACAAGTACGCAACCACGAGGGACATTTTATGTCTCTGCGCCCCCTCCCACACCCACGGACTTCATTTTTTTTTTTTTTTTTAAATTGTTATATAAATTATTGAGAATGATCACCGGTGTGTAAACAATTATTTAAACAATCACGCTCATACCGCAGCTTGTCGGCCACGCACTCCGCAGTGGTTAACGAAGGTAATATGGTTAGGTAAATAGAGAGCTATCCAACGAGTGGTGATCGATTTTTGTACGATGATAACTGGCGAAGTTAAAGTTCCGTAGCAAGGAATCGGTTGTACGTGAAAATCATTAGAAATTTTTCATAACGCTTTCTTCGTCTCACCGTAATGTCACACTTTTTGAGTTATGTGCGAAAAATATTGTCAAGTACTAGAGAAATACTTTGCATGATTCATTACACACTAGCTGTGGACTATTAATAAATCACAAGATAAATGTTTAATTAAAATCACAAGTTGGTAACTTATTAATGCAAAATGAACAAAATCACTTGGAAGAACTTGGCAAAATGTATCTCCCGTCCTCATCGTTGTCTTCCCCAATCAATACAGGGTTTAATTATCTGTAACATCTTTTACAAAACACAGCTGAGAATCTTCTACTTTGGCCTTGAAAGTAGTGGCCAAGTAGAGTGGTTCTAGGATCATCGTTGTTTTTTGCTGCCTCCTTGATGCTTACTCCACTTCTTACGTCTTCAATAGCCTTAGCCATTCGGTCCTCTGTGTACTGGAGGAGTAGTCTTCCCTTCCTATTGGGATTGCATGTTTTCTTCGGTTTTTTGGGAGCCTCCTTCGTCTTCTTCTTCGTTGACGAGCCAGCCATTTTTTAAATTTCTGCCATGAAAAGTAAATACAAAGTTAATAAAATTCCATCCTCTAAACCTTGAGACCATTCTGTGAACTTAGTTGGTATATTTTCGAAGAAAATACAGCTAGTGTCGACTATTGATGCACAGCAAATTCTGAAAATTTTCAGAAGTCGACACCCCCTGTCGACTAATAAATATGAGCCGAAATTTATGTCAGTAGTCGACACCCTCCCCGAACCAATCAAAACATCATTGGATACGCAAATAAACTGAATAAATGTGGCCTAGAAGCAATAAACGACACAGAAATTTAAAAGAATCTTTAGAATCTAAAAGAATCAATAGGAATAATTTAATAATATCTGATATTATTAAATGTCAGGTAACAAGAGTGAAATACACTTACATTTCCAGTCCGTCCTTAGCCAAAACGCCAACAATCAGCATAGAAACGTGGTCAAACGAACGATAGCAGCTTTGAGCGCTCTGGCGTCCTTTTTTTTAGAAACCCGCGTGTTTCTAAGGTAACCTTATCTCTCTATACTGAGAAGAAATATAGGACGCAATGATAGGACGCAACAACTAAAAACTTCAAACCATGTCTTTATCCTTAGCTTTGGCCCACTTTTGAAGAGGGTGTCGACTATTATTAGTGCAGTGTCGACTTCTGACGCACCGTAATTCTACGCATATTACAGTGTTCAACTCACCTTTTCAGGTGTGGTCGGTATAACACACAAGTACCCATGAATTTACGAATTTAGAAAAATTGGCACCCCACAGAAAAAAGGTTGGTATAGACAAAAAGGACCCGACGCGGGTCTGATAGGGTTAATGGTGGCGGGAGGAAGGCGGTGGGTGGACGGTGCTGGGTGAACGGCGGTGGGTGGACGGCGGTGGGTGGACGGCGCTGGGTGGACGGCGCTGGGTGGACGGCGGTGGGTGGACGGCGGCAAGCGGATGGCAGAGAGTGGATGGCGGTGGGAGGAGGAGGTGAATAAGGGTGAATAAAAACTAGGGTGAATAAGTTATAATCCTTGGGAATAAGTTCATACTCGTCCCATTTTGGGTAAATTGGTTGCGTCGGAGTGAATAAAAACTAGGATTTACTTGTCCACAAGTAAACACTCGCATTTGTGACGAGTAAGTACTCGTTCAGCGAGGTCAGCGTAAAAAAACGAGGCAATACATCATTCACCAAATTTTGGTGTGAATAAAATAGTATTTATAGTACCCGGTAGATCCTACAAATACTGACGCGTCGTTGTGAATAAAAAGAACATCGTCAGTATACGTCGCGAAAGGTACCTATACGTCGCGACAACGATCACGACATTCCCATTGATAGTAATAATGAGACTGACCAGGCCGAGGAACTTACCTACTGATATTTTACCAGATGAAATTCTAAATTCATATTCTATCATACGAAATTCTAAGATATTTTATCTTATTTATATTTATACGTTATTTTACCAGATGAATCGGAACCTGTTTATAGCTTTGCGCTACACAAAGAAATCGTCCGTCGTTGGAAATTTATTTCACAAAATGGTTTGAAAAAGGACATTTCAGGGCCTTTACTCGATAAATTTATACCAAATTCCCACAAATTTACCCAGAAATTCAAACAAATCTCACTAAACCGGAGACCAACAAGGATTTTTATTATTCTCAAACTCAGAACATGATCGGCAAAGGTATTTGTGCTTTAGGGAAAGCTCTTAATTACGTGTTAGACGAAGTAGAACTGCCGATCCCAGACAAACAAAACCTCTTGGTACCCTTGTTTGAATCATCACGCATATTTGAGAATGTATTTTATCATTTGAGTTTGGCCCGTAGAAATCAGATTTCGCCGGAGTTTTTATTCAGTGCTACACTGACCGATGATCTGAAAGCGGCTAAAATTGTGGAAAGTTTGGCCAAGGAGTTAAAAACTCCGGTTTTCAGTCATCCCAGTACTAGTCCTGGTGGGCACGGATATTAGAAGACATGTCTTCTAGTATCCGTGCTGGTGGTCCTTCTCAACCTTCGAGGTCTGTAGCCTCGAAGGCGTTCCAGAATCACAAGAAAGCCGGGGGGAGCTCATATGCACCTAAGTCGACGCAGTTAAATTGTCGTCGCCAGATCCGTTAACCCCGAGAGACGGCGTCACGGAAAGGACATCCCTTGGGGATGAACCCCAACTCGAGCGATTCATCGAGGAGAAGCAGAGCTTCATACAGACGACATTAGATGAAAAGGTTTGTATGAAATGTGCTGGTAGATTATCCCAGTTTTTCGACGGCTGGTCACTGTATCCAGTACCTCATCCTGTGATCCTTGAGCAGGTCCGTGGCTACCCTCTACCCATTATCGTAGATCCCATTCAGACGTCCGTGCCAGTTTCTAACTTTTCCTAGTCGGAAAAGTTAGTAATGGACGGGGAAATTACGGATTTGCTCAAGATTGGAGCCGCAAAGAAATGTCATCCCTTGCAAGGACTGTTCATTTCACCGATAATCCTTGCGGATATGGCGGGAGGGGGTAAACCATTTATTTTAAATTTAAAAGAATTCAATAAATTTAATAAAAACACCTCATTTTAAAATGGAGGATGCCCGTAATGCTTCCCGCCTGGTCCAGAGACAATTTTATGCGTGTACCTACTTTGCATTTGAAAAATGCATATTTTTTGGTCAGCATAAGAGCAGAGGACAGGAAATTCCTCCGCTTCAATTTCAACCAGCAGCTATATGAGTTTCGGTGTTTACCTAACGGATTAGCTTCCGGGCCCTATTGCTTCACCTAAATTATGAAGCCGGTGGTACAAACACTAAGATCGCAAGGTTTGAATATGATATATCATCTCGACGACTGTTCATTTTTGGGTTGTTAGATCTAACAACCTAAAAATGAACATGTTCAATTATGTTAGAAAAGGCATAAAGCTTTTTGAAAAATTAGGATTTTTTATAAATTGGGAGAAGGGTGTAATCAACGCCTCAAAACGCTTCAAGTTTTTTTTTTTTTTTTTTAGGTTTCATTTTTGATACCAACCGCATGACTCTAAGTTTGCCTAGGGGAAAAATACAAAAGATTTTTCCCATTTTGCAAATACTTCTGTCAAAAACACATTGCTGGATTAGATAGTTGGCGCAAGATTGGGCCTGCTAACTGCTGCATGTCCACAGTTAAGTACGGCTGGCTGTATATGAAATACCTAAAGCGTGAAAAATGGGTTGAACTCTCGAAAAATCGATGGAAATATAACGCAATTGTGGTAATACCTAGTGATACCCACGTTGATTTAAGTTGGTGGGTAAAAACTATTCCGACAGCTGTCACTCCCTTAAAATCCGACTCTTTTGTCCTTGAATTCCAAACCGATTCCTCTCTTTCAGGTTGGGATATTTGCTGTGTTCTGACAATGTTCTTGAAATTTATGCAATTTACCTTGGTTTGAACACATTAGCCACAAATTTGACGGATTTCAATATTCTCGTACGATCTGATAATACCACGGCTGTGACCTGCGTACACAAAATGGGTAGTTCAACACCTACATCTAAATTCAGCGATTAGGCAATGCCGCGAGGAACGAAATGTGTGGATCTATGCATCATAATATCAGTAGGTACATTCGAAAACAAGGAGGCTGATGTGGCCTCACGAATATTACCACCTGAAACCAAACGAAAATTTGCTGGTGAATACTAATAATAGTTTTAAAAAAAATTAAACTCCTGGAATAGATTTATTTGCTTCAAGCTACAACGAAAAATTCCCTCTTGTTCATTTCATGATACAGGGATCTAGGTGCATGAGGAGTAGATGCATTCACAATGAATTGGTAACGTTTCTAAGGGTAAAAACATAGTGGAGCGGCGAGTCAAGAGTCAAGCGGCGAGTCTAGCGGCGCGTTTTTAAATCTTCCATACAATCAAGTAGGCACGGACATAGTGACGAGGCAAGCGGCGCTTCATGCATCGACATGAATCTTGACTCGCCGCTCGTGAAATGACCCCCGATTTCTTTGAAGCGCTGCTCCAGTAGATCGACTCCTGTCTTCCCGTGCAGTCGGTTGTGTATATAATTTGAACGTGTAATTGGTTGTTTGTTGTACAGTATTTCCATCTGTTTGATTAATATTTTCATCAGTGCATCATATTTATACCACAAAATGAACCTGGAACTGTTGATTTCGTCAATACGGAACCGTGAACCGATATGGAACCAACAGATGAATGACCACCATAATCGGTTTACAACACATAAAACATAAACACATAAAACTTTGAGGGCACTGTTCTCCAATAAATACTCGTCATCACTATCTGATAGCATTTTGTCGACTAAACTCTTTTCTCCTCCCAGTCGCGGGAGTCAACTCGCCGCTCCACTATGTGCGTGTGAAGCGACGCTTGTATCTTGAATCGAAAACGCGCTGCTTGACTCGCCGCTTGACTCTTGACTCGCCGCTCCACTATGTTTTTACCCTAAGGCTCAATTCTATGCGTTTCCCGCCTTTTCAATGATACTTCGAGTTTTACAGAAACTTTTGAATGACGGAGCCACGGGCGTGGTCGTCATGCCTTTCTGGAAAGGAGCAAAATTCTCATCCCCTCGCCGCAGATTTTATCGTGGTGGCGGGGAGGTTATCCGCGAATCGTTTATCCGAAGGGGGATTCCAGACGTAGTTACAAGCACCATGTTGAAGTCACTTTCCTTGGCAACAATTATAACTCATCCCTCAAATTATGGTCGGAGCTTTGCTCAACAAATGACGTTTGCCCCTGGACCACGAGAGGTGATGCGTTTTTTCCAAGACATCTTGTCACTCATACAGCACTTTCAATTCTCGCAGATCTGCTATTTCACTCATTTCAATTCACGACCTGGGTAAAAATAAGGATATGAAACAATTCCTTAGAGGGATATTCAAAACTCGGCCGTCCAGGCCAAGATACGTATATATTATGTATTTCAGATCATCAGTGGAGACTATGGTATATATATATACGTGGATTATAATCTATAACAAGTTATAGATTATTTTTCGAGGGTCTCCACTGATGATCTGAAATACATAATAATAATATCTAAATAATCTAAATACATAATATTATTATGTATTTAGATATTATCCAAAAAATGTATTATTATCCAAAAAATGTATTATGATGGCTTTGACTTCAGGCCAATGAATTCAAATAATCTAAATACATAATATTATTATGTATTTAGATATTATCCAAAAAATGTATTATTATCCAAAAAATGTATTATGACATAATCAACATTGTTGATGGCTTTGACTTCAGGCCAATGAATTCAAACCATTCATCAAGTGAAATGTTCTAATGTTCATTTCACGGAGACGGAGGCTCAAATAGTTATTCTTGACCACATCAAAACCTCAGGGCCAAACAGACCCCAACCTCTTTTACATTTCAAATTGAACGGCAAGGATCCAAATGTTATGTATCCCCACTTCAATTCGGAAATACCAATCTATGACAAGTGAACTTCGACCACAAAATTGTGACACCTTTTTTCATTACCCACAGTAAGCCTTACAAGGCAGCATCTAAAGCAACACTTAGTCGCTGGGTGAAAGACATCCTGCTTGTCTCTTGGTGTCGATTGCGTCCGGCATGCTACTACTTCTGCCGCAAAGCGGAAGGGTGTATCAAGGGACCTCATATTAAGAACAGCCGGTTGGAGTGCATCCACCGCTACGTTCACGAATTACTATTAAGAACAGCCGGTTGGAGTGCATCCACCGCTACGTTCACGAATTACTATGATAGACTACTGACGGGTCTATTGATGCCATTATGGGAGACTGATGTCTTTCGTATTTTTTGTCAACTGACGTTATGCTACTTTCTACACTACTTTCAAGTATAATATATTATGTTCGTTCAACGCTGTTACATAAATTTTATGACCAGGGTGAATTGGATGCTTGTGTCCGTAATGTGACATAATTGTTAACGTTATCTTCCACAGCAATTCGGTCTTGGAAATCGTGTTTATCTGTAATCTTTAAACAGCTACCATTTGTAAATTTACAAAAGTATTTATACTTTAACGTGCGAGGCAACTCTCACAAGGCAATGCCTACTAATGACTAGAATTATAGGAATGAACATTTCAGTTAGGTAATTAAAGGGTAAATAAAAGTATCATGAATAGTTAGGTAGCTCTGTGGTTCTTCAAAAGAGGTATGAACAAAAAACTTCAAAATCTAGAAACTTCAAAACTAGAAGAAACACAATAACCCGAGGACGGTATACAATACCGCTCGGTGACCTTTCCAATCCACCTTGTGCCTACCATACGCTTTCCTATCATCAGATCACACAATCAACAGATCAGCACTATGTATGTAGTACCTAACTACATAGGTACATACCTACATAGTGCTCTGTTGATTGTGTGATCTGATGTCCGGACAATGAAACTACATTGTAGTTTCATTGTCCGGACAAGCCATGATAGACATGAAGGATAGATACTAAATCTAATATGAAGGATAGATTCTATGCCAACCCTGGCCACATCCGGTCCCTCGGAAAGTATCTTTTCCAAGGCAGGGAAAATAGTTTCTCCTTCGCGTAACCAGCTCGGTGGGAAGCTGGTTTCGAAACTGATTTTTCTTCAGAGTGTTGAAGATAAAATGTGGTGATTTTTTTAAAGGGGTTTGTTTTTGAGGTAATTTTTCAAGGTTTTTTTTTGTACCTACGGTATGGAATTTGTTCTAGTATAAGATTTAATCAATTTTAATTTCAAAAATTTCAAGAAATCAAAATTTGAGTTTTTTTGTATAAAAATCGATTGATTTGAAAAATCGATGTTTTAAATCCTTTTCTTTAAGAATCGATTTTGTTCATTCGATTTTAAATCGATTCAAAAGATCAATTTTGGTTTATTATCTTCGATAATGAACCATTGGAATCGCCCAAAGAAAAAATTTTTTTAACCCCCCCTCAAAATTTGTTGGTTTACGTTTCAAGATACGTAGATTCAGAAAATCGAATAAAAAAAAATCCGTCCGTCCGCCGTACGCCGTCCGCCGTACGCCGTCCGCGCCACTTTGCCCAGTTAGCGTTGAGTTAAAATTACGAAATTTTTTTTGTGGGTTTCGACCAACCCCACAATGGTCCTCGAAACTTTTCATAACCCTAGGTCAAGGGGAAGGGGTTCAAAACGAATTTTGAAATTTTGAAAATTTCATATCTCGAAAAATTCATAATATGAAACGGTATGTTTTTTATTTCATATTTAGATAGAGTTTGTTCCGTAGAATTCTTTAAGACCATCCGCAGCTTTGTACGACCAGCCGTTCGACCACAATGTCGGCTCAAAGATTGTGCCTCACTACAGGATCGTGAATCAAACTGTTGAAATACAGGTCCATTTTCATACTAACAAGCTCTTTGGAACATCATATGGGTTAAGTGATGTCGAGTGTGTTGTTCTGAGGTGCGTTTCGTGCTACGGAAATGAAGGTAATTTCGAATGTTTGTTGGTAGGTACTTCTTTTATAGAAAAATTATTACCGACGTAGTATTAAAAACCCCAGAATTATATCGTATTAATTAATCACAATTAATAATAATTATTATTAATAATGAATACAAATTATTAATACCTAACAATAAATTATAATAATTGTCACTAGGTACTTGATAAAATGGTTAATAATTAGTGATAATTGATAATAATAATTAATCTAACATTTAGGATCTAGACATTTATACCAAGTGATCTAGACAGAAGGGTGATCTGTACAAAGAAGATAATGAACCGTTGTGTCAAGAATTTGCAGAGTTTTTTCATGCCGATTCCCCATCCCTAGTTTCAAACAGTCACTTGAAAAGTGGAAGGGTTGACCAGAAGGCGTTCCAGTTCGTTGTTGGTTCGAACCGTAATCCAGAAGGCAGTGGACCGCGGTTCGACCACTGTTTTTGGTTGGACGAACCTAATGGAACATCCCTTTAGTTTACATAACAAAGTATATAATTATTTATTTTAGGATATAAATATTCGACTACTTTTTTAATGTATATTCATAGTGTAGCATCCATGACAAATGGCCACACATTTCTGCAGTATCCACGTCGTCAGGTTTCCTCAAAATAAGGTTATTCTACTAAATTTTTGAAGGAGTTAACATTTTCCAAAAAACTCTAATTTTTAATTGAATTTGCCTATTTTGATGTTTTAAAAGCACTTTTTCAGATAAAAATAAGGTTCTCATATCATTTCCATGTAAATTTTCACAAGTTTTGACCTCCAACTCTATTATCTCACGGCCGTCAGGTAACTGCAGTTTCGCTTCAAAAACCAAAATAATGGAAGTTGATGGTGAAAATTCTGACTCAAAAGCGGTACCAGAGTCAAATTCAGATGATAGTAGTGATGAACATTTCAAGGCGAAGATTTCCAACCTCGTCAACGACTTGAAAAGTGACTCGACAAAGACGATGTTCAAAGCCCTCAATTACGTGCGGTTGAAAGTCATTGAACGGCCCAGAGGTGTCACACATTTGTACGAATGCGGAGGAACGAAGCCTTTCTATAAAATCCTCACCATTACGCACCCAGAGGTGTTGAATTTGGCTTTGAGCGTCTTGGGGAACATCTGCAGCATTTTGGTCAACAACGAAGGGTTCTGTGACGAGGTAACTATGAGTAAAAAAATAATGTTAATGTCGAATCGCAATAATGACAAGACTTAGTGTACCTAATTGTAATTTCAGGACATAAGATTTGACAATTCGGAATTGGCTAGATTTGAAGGGAAGGACTCCTATGACAAGTGTAGGTTGAAATGATTTACTCGAACGTGAGCTTTATTCAATCAAGAAATGAACATGAATCATTGATTTTCTAACTGAGTGAAAAACTTTAGTAACGAAGTTGAACATATGGATCGCATAAATGTAGTGAACTTCTAGTGAACCCCTCTCTAAAGGTTCGTGACATAGTCCTTCAAATAAGCCGGAGGGCGACGTTGCCTAGCTGAACAGTTTGACTCCATAGAAACTGGTGGAGTCGTTTGGGATTCCCCACAGTCAGGAAGGGTCTGGTCGTGGAATTCTGCCGTATCCTGCGAGTTGAATTAGGTACCAAAACGATATCTCCACGAGGAACTAAATGCTTGAGAGATACTGTGTCTAACCGTCCGGATTGGCTTCCAATAATTCTACTTCCTCGACTAGGGGATCATCATAATATGAGCTATCATAACCACTGCCTTATGTTGAACGACGCTGATGATTAAACATTCGTTCGTGTGAGGTGCGATTCGTAGAGATCTAATTGTGTGAAGTGACTCAGGGAAAACTTTTTGCCATTGATTGCTTCCAAGATCTCTGCTTTTGAGGGCTAGGGAGATTGCTTTCCTCATTGTGTCGTTGTATTTTTCTACTTGTCCATTAGCTTGTGGGTTGTAGGGCGTGGAATGGCTTGTGGCAGTGCCGCGGGAGAGAATGAATTTAGTAAGCTCGCTGGACATGAATGCAGGAAGCTTACCATGTATGCCAGTGTCACATTTTCTAGCAATCGTTCAAGTATTTCTGATGAATGCAGACCACTTATGAATGCATCACGAATCATGTTATCACAGTTCATCTCGGCCGTAACAGCTCTAAAGTTGCATTCTTTGCTTAGGGTTTTGAGCGACTGAATGGACTCATCGTGCTGCTGCTTCCTAGTCAGCAATAAAAATTGCGCGAAAACTTCATTTTTCAGTTTGATGTAGAGCTTATTGAGAGTTTCGATGACTGATGCTTAGCTTACGCATTTTGACATGTATGCGTATATTGAGTATGAAACGAAATTTATCAGTAGGTACTACCTTCTCTTCCTTAGCTCCTGCTACTTCCAGTTCTTCCAAATAGTTCGTGAACGTGGCACGCCAATGTGCCCATTCTTTGCCTGCTGGGGTGCATCTGGGAGTGTCTCTAAACATCGAGGCTTTAGCGACTTGTCCATTGCTTTAGCGGCTTGTGTGACTTGTCGAACGTGAGCTTTATTCAATCAAGAAAGTTTCTAAATGAGTGTAAATAGTAGTAACGAAGAAGAACATAATCTGTCGTATATTGAAGTCTGAAATACTCCTACCAACAGATTACTAATGTAGTGAACTTCACTACATTTGTAATCTGTTGGTAGGAGTTTTTCAGAGTTCAATATACGACAGACCAGAAGACGATCGTTTTCTAGAAACTCAGAAAATACAGAAATGGCATCAGATTGAGATCGGCTTGCCCATTGGTTGCCTGACTCCTGTTTCGGATATTATGCGGATAAGGACGGCAATTTGGCCACTCACTGTAAAACGAATTTGATGCGAACCTCGTTCAATACAGCTCATTTCCTGAGGATGTTCCACAACGTTTTCCCATTCATTTCCTTAGATTTCTTTGCTGATTCTCTAAGTAGGTACGTATTCAGACATTGTGTCGTTTTGTGTTCAAGATGATCAAGTACGAAGTTGGAAACAAATTGACGACCCTCTTAAGGAAATCCACAGACAGAAAGATTCAAAGACGGATCTGCCGATTAGTTGGGAACATGGCGCAGTGCCACGCTCTGGGAAGAGAACTCCACAAGTCCAACGTTACTGTGGTTATCAACAATCTCCTCGGAACTACCGACTGCTCTGAAGTTAAACTGATGGGATTGAGAGCTATGAGGTTTGTGTTGTTAATTCTGATATTGGAACTCACTCATATGAACCATTTCTTGTTACTATTTTAGTGTACGTAACGCGGTGTGAATTCATTCGTAGGTGGCTGTGGGAAACTGATAAATCACAAATCGTGCGGATTGAAGCCGTGAAAACCGCTGCTGCATTCCTCGAAGTGAATGATCACCAGGTGAAGAACTGTTTCAAACTTATTTCAAACTATAAATTCATATCTGCACGTTTTTTATTCTCTTGGATGCATTCAATTTTAAAGAATTTTGACTGAATTGAAGTACTGAGCTAAGTTTTAAACTGATTTTACTCTTTCAGCTTTTCAAACTCGTTATTCGAACTTTGGTCGTATTTACTCAACCCTGCAATTCGCGAGTCGCTCAACAGGTATAATATACCCATGCTGTAGCATATTCTGTACAATTCAAGTAATATATTTATGGAGTTTTTTCTTATATTTTTTGTTGATTGTTTTTTTTTTATCGGCATTGTCATAAGTTGTGCATTTAGCCATGATCAATTTAGATATTTTCAATATTATATACATCACATTATAGGGACTATTCATAATACTCGTACTAACTTCTTTCTATATGACTAATCGTAAACTCGAGAAAAATGTATGCACAAAACTAAACGTAGGTTTTGACATTTTATGTCTTTGCTATGGCACACAAACAAAAAAATCGTCACGAAAACTGTTGACGAAAAGTAACTTCCTCATTTTCCAACCCATGAAAATCGTTCACCACTCGTTGGAAAGCCCTCAATTTATCGAATATTTCCATGCCCTGCACACGACCGTGGATGTACGGAAAGCTGAGTTAAACAGAAGACAATGATACTACAACCGAAACAGTTGTAGTATCACAACATGTGTGTTTAATGTACCATGGTTTATTAGGGTGTATATATAGGAATGCTACGTGAAATTGTAGTTGGGTGTTAGAGGTGTTTTCGAGTTCATTTTGAAGTGAATTTTGAAAGTAAACCTTAATTCACAGGATAACCGAAACAGTTGTAGTATCACAACATGTGTGTTTAATGTACCATGGTTTATTAGGGTGTATATTAGGGTAATGAGGGAGGAAATGGGGGGGTGATGGTGGTGGGGACTAAAGACATAAAATGTCGCAATGTGTTGCAGACTCGTATGCAAGCGTTTATCTTAGATTTGAGTAAACTGTTTTGAATTGATTTTGTCAGCACTACAGAATTCAAGACGTTTCTTTAAGGATTGCTTATAATGTATAGGGAGTTCAAGTAGAGGCCTAATTTCAAAACATAAATCAGTCCTTCGCTGGACACTTCATCAACATGTCGACGGCCTCACGGCAACACCCCATAATATTATCATCATTTTTGACGAAAATGCATATCGATGGATGCGCATCGATCTAAGTAGATTTTACTAGAAATCATTAGGGAGCGCGTTAATCGAGTTAGTGGACACCCCCTATCGTCAACCCCACACAGAATACCCCACATCATCAATTTGATAAGGTGTTTTCTGATGAAAGGTGACCGGAGCAGCAGGACCGGAGCAAGAAAGTAAGTTTTACTCGGTTTGAAGTGTAATTATTGGTAGTATTACTGTTTCGAATAAACCTTGGAAGTTTATTCAATAATTCAGCTTATGGGTTGGGAAAATGTTTCTTGTGAAAAGGAAAATGAGACTGGTTTTCGAATTAAGAAGTTTATAGTGATGATGTGGGGTGTTCAATTTCGAACCTTAATGCATTCTCCAACTTTATTGAGTATCTAAGAAGATTCCCAGATGTTTGTCTCGTTACAATATTAACTGATCGGTGGGCGTTGAACTTGACATGATTACGTGCGTGTTAGTTTGATGGAAGGTTGGATGGGTGGGGAGGGTACTCAGCGGTGCCCCCCCCCCCCCCCAGGATTAATGTAAATTTTACTGCGCTTGGCGTACTATATTCGCCAGATCTGGCCATAGAGGGTTAAAAACATATTATGTGGTACAAGAAACACAGTGATTAAAAACATAATCAGTGATATTGATACAGTGAAAAATAATATTTTTCCTATTGCTGATTTCCCAACTCGTGGCAATTCCCAACTTTTCTTTCCCATGTTCTGGGGTGGGGGGGGGGGGCTACCCCCCTAAGGCGACGCCCCTGGTACCTAATAGTTGTATCCTACAACTTGAAAATCTAAAAATATATCGATTGTGATTGATGTTTCATAATCAACAGATTTGTGGACCAAGTGGGAACGGCTACAGTTTGATAGTCTCCAAAATCGGCGAGTCGGCCGTCAATGTGCTGATTCTCAACCTCAGCCACTCCCCTGAAGCGAGGGTCGAGCTCTGTAAGGCTGGAGCTGTTCAAGAGATAGTTCAGAAACTCACATCTGACAAAATAGATGCTTGTAAGTTCTCGGTTTTTCTAACGGCTTTCCATATCATGTTCTCAAATTTGTCAATAGTGCCGAAGTGAAGTATAAATCGAGTGATACTAACAGTGAGCTCTATTGATATGTCTAATATGATAGCACTCTGTTTCAGATTTGATAACTGCCCTTTGCTTTATGTGTCGAGAACCAATGGTAAGGGCCAGCCTGAGGAAGACACCAGATGGTTTCAAAACGTTATTATCTCTTTTGGTGAATCCTAAAACTAAACATTTCTATCCGGATCTTCTTAACGCAGTTTCTCAATTCAACTACGATACGCCCAGCCTCCTGGTACGCCTTTCTTCATTGTTGACTGATTGCTTATAGTTGTAATCTATGGTTGGTTGAGGCCCCTGTTCTCGGGGGGGTTAGGCGATATCACCACCCAACGGGATCTATACGGTCTGCATTCACACAACCGGCTATCCCCGGGTCGAACAAAACACTCGAGAACAGGAGATCAGCAAACCATCAAACTCCATCTTCAAACAACACCTGCCAGGCTGTTGTTGATAGAAAAAAAGGGGGACTGAAAGTAGTATGGAGTTCCAATCCAGGAATATCAACTGGAAAACTCCAAGGCATGGTTAATCTCCATCGTAATGGTACTCAGCAAATTACTACTGTTGGAGAACTATGCTCCTACAAGCATGGATATTGGCAGGGGTGTTATGAAAAATAGAAATTTGAAAATAGAAGTATAATTGCTTATACGCAAAATGGGCGTGATCCCTGTACAGGAGTCCCTTCTGGGAAAGCTCCTCAGGAATTTCAAAAAAATAGTGGAGGAGGTACCGAGGCAAAGCCAGCTCGTGCCTACCAACCACGTTCTGCTACCATGTAATGTATGGTTTGCTGAGGGCCCCTGTTCTCGGGGGGTTAGGCGATATGCCCACCCAGAGGAATATACGGTCTGCATTCACAGAACCGGCTGTCCCTAGAGCGGTCTAACAAAAAAGAACAGGAGCCAAACAAACCATCAAATAGTACACTATTGTATTGTATTATTGGTAGCAGAATTCTAATTCCATTTTACGCCCCTATCGCTAACCCGACTATTATTCGTTTCAGATCATGGTAAAGGGCGGACTGATTGGAGTACTTGTCGAAAAGCTCGGGGAATACTCGAAAATGCACGGAGAACCACATTTTGAATCAATATCACAGATGGCACAGCCTTTGTCGCCTTCCAGCCCGTCTTCTTCACGAGGATCCCTCTCTCCACCACCGTATGCTTCCAATGCAGATCATGCAGTGTACTCTCCCCGTTGTTCGACTCCTGAGTCAGACAGCCCTTCCACGCCATTTTCAAAAAGCAGTGTAAGTAAAACTTACTTACTTCACATTACCTCTAAATAACTGATATAACTCACAATATGAAGCCAAATTGTTGTACTACATTTTCCAGCCCATATTTAGAGGTAATGAGGTAAAGCATTTATTTAAATAAGATTTGTTCATCGTTGGTAGTGTCCACAGACCTGGAAAACAGAGAATGTTCCCTCAAACAGATATCAATGTTCGTTGATAGTGCAGCAAACCAGGTATCCTCGTAGTTTTCTCAAAATCTGTTCATTCTATAATTTGATTGAGAAAAAATACTGTTTTGCCCATTTAATACTGGATAATAGTCCAGTAAAATAAAGAAAGGACCTCGAAGTGGCCTGGGGAAAGCTGGAAGTCGTTTAAAACCTTAAGATACTCTTGAAAACGAGTTTGTACCCCTCCACGAGAGGAATTTAACGTTTGGTGCCCTGAAAACGTCGAAATATTCGGAAAACGAGGTAGGATAGGATAGGAAACGATAGATTTTGTTAGGACGAGTACTTTCGATGCTGTGACGACTGAAAGTGGTCAAATGGTACATTTTATCCAATATTTTGGGGCCAACCCTCGCGGAATTTAATTTATCTATTGGCAAGGTTTTCGCTAGGATTCGATATCAGCGAAAAACTGGAGAAAGTACGAAAATTTCGACGTTTTTGGGTCTCTAAAAGTTGGTCAAACTAAATTTATCCTTTGCGCTGCTAATTTATCCTTTCCTGCTAAGTTTTCTTTTCGGTATCAATGTCCTAAATCCTTGTTACAATTTCAGTGGTCTCACAGTGAGTGCACTCGTAGTTCGGAAATGGATAGTTGTATTCTGGAAATTCTATGTCAACTGACGTACCAAGGAACTCCACTGCCTGCCCTCGCGTCGAAAACGACAATAACTACTTTCCTCAACTACATTGTTGGCCTGAGATATCCTCATTCTAGACAGAACTTCCTTAAAGCTACAAAAGCCCTTTCGACGATAGTCAAGTACGTTGATGAATATTTTATGGTGCTAAAGTCGTGAACCTATTCTCTAGCTTTATTTGCAGCTTTAGACACAATTATGATGGTCATGATTTGTTATGAGTAGATACCAACGTTGCCCTCCTTGGTCTTCCATGGAAGAATACAGGTAGAAATTGAAGTAAACTTGCTACTACTAATCCTACTAGGAAACTACAACCGTTACAACCCGACCGTCCAATTATTTACTTGGCATAAATAGTTTCGTTCAAGATTTTACGTGGTAGCTCCTCTGGGTCTCATTATGACCTTTATGAAACTGTTGATATCACATTCCTTATTCGACGTCTCAAACCGGCTCCATAATAGGTACTCCACTGTATTGTTGTTCTCCAACGCCCACAACGCCGTGTCTCCACACTATAGGGGAGGACAGGCCTGATTTTTTACTGACGCATCTTGGTTTTTTGCGAAGTCATTCTACTTCTGTGGGACATGGTCGAACTAACATCGGTGTGATGAAAGAATTCAAAACGTTCCTACATTAAAATTGCATCACAACCAGCCGTTCTACACCGTACAACCCGCAAAAACACCGTACACCGTACAACCCGGGCAGATTGAGCGCTATTATAGTTATAATAACGGTGGTAAGCCATACAATCAGCCGTGAAAACGTACGGTTTGCGCATGGACCAATGGGAACAAGTCTTACCACAGGCCCTGCGTTCGGTCTGTTCATTGCTGTGCAGTGCCACTAACCGAACCCCCCATGAGGGAACGTTTGTACACCAAAGAAGGAAGCGAAGCGATAGCGAAGCCTTACCTTATTGGCTAATAGAACCTGTCAAGGTTTTATTGAAGCGCCATGTGTGCCCAGGTAAGACGGTCCATTTGTGGACGAAGTGAGCTAATAGAAGCAGATTCGTAATTCTCCCAAGTTGGCAAAGAAGCGCCGGTGTCCATGCGACTTCTAGCTCTAAGTATCAAAGGATTACAATCAAAGGAACTTGGACATGATACACCCAGTTCGGTTATGCAAGTACAGGAAGATCTGACATACCTATGCAGCCGTAAAATACTTACCTATGCATTAGTCTTTAAGAGTGATTCAGTCTGTTGGACTGCATTTTGTAACAAACCTGGACTCTATACTGACTGCCTCTTCTGGCGTCAAACTCTCCCCATTACCAATCTAAATCTCGGACTTGCAAAGCTTAGTGATCATGTCATTCACTATCACAGTCGAGACGTCTGCTTACGCTGCATGCACTGGAACATGAAGAAGCGTAAAACCTGAAACATTACACAAAAGCTAGCATGTTAAGCAAAGATATTTTCATGTCAAGGTTCGAGGATCTCTTCTTTTTTTTCCGTAAGGAAAAGGTTTGAATAGTCATGACAGTAATTATGGGTAATTATAGATGATGACAAATAATTTGTCAATACTAACCCACTGTTTAAACTCTTTTCAGGTGTAAAAATTATTTCAACATGATTCTGGAGGAAGAAAGTGTGTTTGAGATTGATAAGTATTTGTGCCGCACACTCCACAGCGACTGTTGGGAATGTAAACGATTGGAAGAGACAGGGAAATCCATACTGGGAGAACTCGCCACTGCCGCTCAGTCAGGATTAGGCGAAGGAGAACTCACGTACCGACTGACTACTTCTTGCGAGACGGTCAAAACTAATGTAGCCCTCGTTCTACCTCACGTAATCGAGTAAGTAGTTTGTGGATTTCAGAAGCCAGTTTATTGTGACGCATCAGTAAAGATTCCTCTAATGTTAATTTTTCATCGATTTCAGGCAACCGAATCTTCTAACTACGCTGTTATTGGGCCATCACGCTCTGCATATACTATTGAGAGCGTTAAAGACTCGAACTGAGGACGCTGTAGCATCTCTGCACAATTTGTTCACCAGATTGGGTATTATGAACCCTCAGGGAAACGTGGAGGTATACTCGTTTATGTATAATTTTGTTAATTCTCAGTAGCAGTTTTTGCCATTTTATGTCTTTACTATGGCACATAACTCAAAAAGTGTGACGAAGAAAGCGTTATGAAAAATTGTTGACCGTTTGGCGCTTCAACCGCTGGATAGATTTTAACCCGGTTTTTCCCTATATAACCGGATTTGCTACGGGAAGGTTTATGGCTAATAAAAAATCATGTTTCTCGGCTCCTTCGTCTGATTTTCACGTACAACCGATTCGTTGCTACGGAACTTTAACTTCGCCAGTTATCATCGTACAAAAATCGTTCACCACTCGTTGGATAGCTCTCGATTTACCTAACCATATTACGTTAACCACTGCGGAGTGCGTGGCCGACAAGCTGCGGTATGAGCGTGATTGTTTAAATAATTGTTTACACACTGGTGATCATTCTCAATAATTGATTACAACAATTTTTAAGCGAAAAAAAATGAAGTACGAGGTACGTGGTATGTGGTGTGGGTGTGGGAGGGGGCGCAAAGACATAAAATGTCCCTCGTGGTTGCGTACTTGTACGAAAGCTGTTTCTTTGGTCGATTCCTATGGTTCATTATCGAATATAATAAACCAAAACCCATTAGTTAGCCTCGTGGTGAAGAGCCTTTCATGAGTTGATCAGTATGAATCGAAATCAACTTTATCCGCAGTACTCCGTTTGTTTCTAGTCGAATTACCTACACCAAAGTTCGACGTAGAAGTTCACCGTAAATGCCGTAGTTAATTTAAAATGTTTTCTAACTTTTTGAATGCTTGGATAAAAAACGGAGGTATAGAGTGATAGAGTCTATTTCCACGAAAAATAATGAGTATAATTGTTAAATCGATTTCGACGATTAGGTCATCATCAGTAACAAACATGAACTGATGATGACCTAATCGTCGAAATCGATTTAACAATTATACTCATTATTTTTCGTGGAAATAGACTCTACCACTCTATACCGACGTTTTTTATTGAAATGGGTTTCCACAACCTCGTCGCGAGTGATCTAATTCGTATCAATGCTTGGAGTTCTCCTGATTTCAAGTTCCCACGCTGATCCAAGTTGAGTCCAAAAAGTACATAAACTCACACTGCTGAAGCAGCTTTGTGGGTTGGAACACTTGTGTAGATAAGATAAGATGTGATGTGGGAGGCTTTTGCTAAGTATAGCACCTCAACCTGTTGTGCCCTCCTGTAGTTAGAGCTCTTCTGTGAGCTCCAGTTGTTTTATCAACTTCCAGAGGTCATTCCTCAAATAGTATTCTGGGTCTGGTTTTTCGTTGCCTAGGCACAGAAACCCGGACCTAGCTAGTCGTTTGCAATGGCATAGGACCTGTTCTGCCGTCTCCTCAACCTCGAGGCAGAACCGGCACTCACTGTCCTCAGCCACCCCGATCTGTTTTCAGAGTCGGCAATGTCCAGTCAATAGGCCTACCGTTATCCTCAGCCTGGTTTGGCTGAGATTGAGTAGGTCTGCCATAGTTGCATGCAGGGGTATACCTATGAATATCTTTGCATGCATGTGCCCTGTGGATCTATTCCACGAGGCTTGAGTTTCTGACAACAACCATATGCCATCCAGGGCATTCTTACAGTCCAACAATGTCCATGATGTTATCACTAGAGAGGCTAACGCCTCAGTGCCGCCTGGCTATTGGAACAGATTGCCACTTTCTTACCTATTAGGTTTAGTTGTCTGATCTCCATAGCACAGTGTTCAATGGCTATCGTCTCGGCCTGGAACACTGTAGCGTGTCGGCCCAGACTAATTGCCATCTTAATGTTGTTGGATTTTTCGTACACCCCCGCTCCGGTGCGGCAGGACCCTTTGGAACCGTCTGTGTACCAGAGTGAGTGCGCAGACACTGGAATCTGATTCTTCCATGCCTCCCTTTCAAGAAAGAGGATGTGGAATTTTCTTTAAAAGCGGTAGTGGGGTGGTCTTTCGTCACCAGGCATACCCAGTATTGGATCTGCCCGGACTTCCTCCCTCAATTCTCGCTGGGTTGACCCATGCCCGGATAGGACTGGTGGTTGTCCTTGCATGAGTCTGCAGATCGTCTGCCTTGCTGTACTCTGTTCCAATTTGTGTAGTGATGGAAGATTGAGTAGGACCTCTTAAGCTGCAGTTGAGGTCGTACTCATAGCTCCTGTTACGCTCAGTTGAGATTTTTCAAGCCGTTGAGATTTTTCCAGGAGCTTTTGAGCCTGCAGCTGTATGTTATTATTGGCCTTACAACCTGATTGTAAAACCACGTGGTCATTTTGGGGTGTAATCCAAATATATTTAATTTTAAATAAACACTTGTGTATGTCAGTTTACTGAAGTTTATGAACACACTGTAGTTGGGCCGCTCTTTTGTTTCACAGGCCTGCTCCCACTGTGACGCCTCAGGTATGAGAAAAGAATCGAACATCAGTTTTCAACTAGAAGACGGCTCGATCGTTCACGCTAATCGCGAGTCTCTCAGCCACGGATGCCCCATGTTTGAGGCCATGTTCAGGGGTGGTTTCATCGAATCCCAACAAGCGACTGTTCAAATAACCGACATCTCTTCCTCCTGTTTGAGCCATCTTACCAGAGTAATAGACGAATACTGCGTTTGCGTCCTGCCTAAAGACCACACAACCCTGCTGGAAATGGTCACTGCATCCGACCGATTTCTCCTTCCCGAGCTGACTCCCAAGGTACTTAGACCGGTGGCAATTTATATTGGTGAATAATTGGAATAAGAGGAGTAACTTGTATGTTTTCTTCTCATGAAAATCCAGGATTGAGGCCTATAATGAGCTGGTGCCTGTAATAGTAGGTTCGTTCCAGCCCAGCAAAGAGTTGATGTACCAGTTCAGTTTATGAACTAAAAGTGGTGGGGGATGAGTGAGAGAGAGTTCGTTTTCAGTGCATAAAGTGAGCTGCCGAAACGCGAAATTAAAATTCTCTGATGGAGTAAGTGGGTGAGGCGTATAACCCACATGGAAGAGCTCTACCTAAACTTCACTAACAGCGCTCTACGAATTGTTTCCAACTTCATGTTTCTAAACTTTGCAAGAGGAACTAACTTTCATTTCAGTTACAAAATTGATTGAAACCGCTCACCTGAACTCCCAAATGTCATATAGTAAATTTTCATTAAAATCCTTTTGGTTGGTGGGGGGGTTCTCGTCTCATTAAACAAGGCAGAGGTAACGCAGAAACAAAGACGTATTAAACCCTGAAACTTGATTAGTTTTAGAAATTGCTCAGGCGGGTGCCCAATTTACATTGTTAAACTACAGAGAAAAGTATGAAATGAGATAATAATGTACAATAGGATACAAAAAAAAACATATTATTAGAATAAAATTGACACAATCAGGCAGCTCGGAGTGCCCTAAAATGTTTTTGATACCCATCCCTACTAAACAGGGGAGAAGTTGTTGCAGTCCTGAAATCGTTCGCAATGGAGAACGCGGTTCCACAAGTTTCGGAACGCCCTGCGGTTTTCCGTTCCTGGTACGATGAGTTCGGGATCTGTCAGAACGTACACTGAGCACGTACGTAGAGAGTGCATGAACTGGACGTTGCTGGAACGCGTTTGTCCTGTGCGTGGTGACTGCGCCAACGTTCATGAACTTGATGGGCTTGAACAACCCTAACATTAAATGTTAATGTTTTGTATTATTTATGCAGTGTAAAACGTAAGTGAATGAATGACATTGTATCTTCCATTCGTGTACATCAATTTCACCGTGATCATATTCCACAGATCGTTTCGAATGTGATGAGCACAGGCCTCACCTACGCAACGGCGGCGGACATCTTTGAGTGGGGCGTCTCGACAGGACAAAACCTGATCCTCACCGAAGACATTCCCTCTCAAGTCGTCAAGTACATCATGGTCGCCGAAATGCCTGCGGCCTGCCGAGTCCACGCCGTCAAAGGCATTTTGGATGGCAAGTCGTCCGACGAGTTTTACCACATTGCCACCGATATAGTCAGATCTAGTTTGCAAGCCTACTCCAAAACCTACAAGTTCTCTTGTCATAGAATGTATTACTAACTACTTGCACACTGTAACTACTTAAAGCTCGACCTTGACCGTAATCATTCCTTTCTCACTTGTTCCTGCGGTGAAATATGTTCCTCAACGGGATTAGCGATCACCACAGGTATTTTCTGTCTGTGATAAAATCGATTCTTAACTTCATTCTTCTACCAGAAGGATTTTTTTTTAAACTTCGCTGCTTGATCAGCTTTAATTTCTTTTTATTGTATTCTATGTTATCCTTCATTGCATTTAGTAATTTTTTTTCATTCTTTTTTAGTACCTACAAGTAGATAATCATAATGTCTCAATTTCAAAATGATACTGGCATAATAAGCTTTGGAAATTAGTACAATATAGAAGTTAATATTGAAGCCTACAACATGATTTCCCCATTTTGATTATACAAAACCAAAAATAGTACTAATAGTTCTAAAATCAGGGGTTTTTTTACGCTGAACACGATGGTGAAGTCAGAATTACCATATCTTATTCCGTTCTCAAACTGGAGCACTTTGAAGATGAAGAAACGTGGTTGATACTTGAGATGTTCTTCACGGTTCAGCTGTCATTTTCATTGTTCGTGGTCAGACAACAAGAAGAGGGGGAAAAACGTCTTGATCTACCAATCCAATAAATTAATATGGAATTATCAAGTGTTCTACTGCTTGTTTTCAAGTATTATCAATTAATTCAGTTTTATGACCTTATGATTGCTCATTCTTCCACATTCATCACAGGCATGATGGAATGAACCGAATAGCTTCATACAATGTTTGCCAATATTTGGAATGAGATGTTCCAAACATCACATCTTACATAAAACCAGTTATTGCTTCGAAAATTCCCTCTTATATCCATGCTACATAACTCGATTGTTTTTCTCTTCGGTAATGAACCGTTGGAAACTACCAAGAACTGTTTTTTACCACCGCTTCAAAGTTGTTCGTTATACTACAGGGTGTAACGCGACTGGTGTCCGCCACCTCTCCTACGTGGTCTACATTTAATTTCCGACCAAAATCCACTCAAAATTTGACTTTTTCCACTTTGAGATTGTTTTCGTGCTTTCGGCCTTCATTTCACTAAATTAGCCATAATCCCTTAATTTGCACTGAAATTGAAATTTGAGGATAGCGTTAGAAAGAACGTTACATTCCCTGCCTCTTTAATGTCTGACAAAAGTTTTTTAGGTGGTACTGAGGAGTGAAAATGGAGTCTGAAGAGTGAATTTTGTAAAAATCTCAAAATCGCCTGTTTGTTAAACGCTTGGTAATCTTATTAATTCTTATAGCAGAGTTGTGAAAGTAAGATAAAAATGTCAGCTTCAAAGGTCTCATCAAAAAAGAGTTTGCTGGTGAAAAGAAAGAGAAAAACGTGTTTGGGTTTTTATGAAAAATGTACCCTGTGTGAACTAGTGAGTTTTGAGTCATCTTTGTGGTAATTTTTTCACGCTGAATTTACCGACGAACGGGTATTTGCATTCGAGAAAACGGAGGACATTTTCACTAACTTGTGAACTGAAATTAGTAGGTGATGGACGAAAAAAAATAGTAACTTTCATAGTTCAATTATTCTTTTTAATGTCCACACTCTTGCCCTGATATGAAAATAACAATGAATTAATGATATTAATGACAATAAATTAAATAACGATAAATAGGGCTGGAGTGTTTACAACACTGATTACAACACTGTTTACTGAAGTGTGGACATTTAAAACAATAATTGAACTAGGTATTCTGACAACTACGAACTCAGCCTTTCGATTGCCAAGACAGATTTTTTGTGCAAATTTGAACTTTTTATCTCAATTCTATCGAGTGATATCTTCTGGAATTACAGATACATATGCCTTCTAGAGGCTTTCTGGGGGTAGTTTCACGTGGTAGGTCGGTACTAGTGAAAAACGATTTCATTCCATAATGGTTTGGAATAGTTTTTTCATACCTTGGCAACGTATCATGAGATGGTTAAGTTAGTTTTTGCTCTCCTGAACATTTTTCAATTTTGGAATCGTACCCTTCTTCCCCTGTACCCTTCATATACATATCCTTTTTGGTGTCTTTTGGCAGTGAATTCAGGATGGTCTAGAACGAATTTTGGTAAGCAATTTTTGTGAAAATTCGAGTTTTGAACATTTTGGACCGAGAACAATAGCTTCCTTTTCTTCACAACCTAGAAACCGTCGCAAATTCATATAACTACCCGTAATGCAAGACCTCCAAGAGCTTTCGAAGGAAAACTCTCTCTCTGCCCCAACACCAGTGCTTACCTACTGCCTTTCTGTAGTTGTGTTAGTATTAATAAACTTTTTTTTTTCAAACTAAATTCTCCCTAGTCGGGACAAAAGTTGAATAAATGAATAATAAACCGTTGTGAAAGAATTTGCAGAGTTTTTCCTTTTCTCTGACGATGGGCGAGAGCAAAAGTGAATTATCCAAAATGATGCAAACAAGCAGATGCAAGAGGGATATTCGCAATCACGTCGTTTTAAACATTTTATTTATTTATAATTCTAATAATTATCATCTCACAATCAGTCATCAGTATGTTGGTGACTCTAATATCAACAATACCTACGTAGGTACTATATAAAACAAGTGCAAAAAAAACCACAATACTCCAAATTACAAAATATTTCCATAGTACAATTGATTAATGTTTAAGGCACAAGGAATGCTCGGCGAAGAACGTGTGAGGTGCAGCATCCTCTAATGATAAATCTAACTACAATAAAATACACAAGTTCTACTTTAAATGTATAAAAGTTTGGGTCCTTCGCTTTTATGGGAAAGATAACAAGTGGGAGGGTAATTGAGGGACCCCTTTGTCACTACCTATTAGAATAACATTACGTGGGTTTAGAGCTTGTGCGTGTTTTGAACAGCAAAAGCTTTGTGACATTTGCCACACCTCACATCCGTATGACGCGCATAATTTCAAAGTATAAATCTAGCATTAAATAGTTTGTATATTGTTATAAAATGATACTTCAAAATATATAAATAGGTACCTACTTATTATAATGGTGTAAACTAAGTCTACTTGAAGATAACTTTTAAGTATGTACAAACGTAGAGTCTTTGTACATCTCTACTGGTCTTGAACGTTTTACAGAAGGTATAAAAATCATGCAACGGCAGTATTGTCTACTTGTGTGTAGGTATAAATGTTGAAAGTACGTTTTGTATGGTTTTTCAAGAATCTTCCTTCAACGATCGTCGCTATTGAAATGTAACGGATATTTCCAACGGTTCCAAGTATTGAAGGACGGTAGGTACATGGGAAATGCATCTTCGAGTGTAGAACTGTTTGATTCCAACTAAGGACGAGCAGAAAAATGAAGAAAAGGAAAAACTTGAAATTCGTGGAGAGAATTTAGGGATAACTGCTTACATCTGTGTTATCCTGATCCTAGAAGCCGTTGAGCTAAACATGGTTCCGAACTGGTCCCATCCGCTCGTTTTTCACACGGTTAGTAGAAGAATTCCTTCTTCTACTAACCGTGTTTTTTCAGAACTCGGTTCCCTCCTGAATCGGTTCTGAACGCTCAATCAAATAAATCTAAAGCCTCCACGTTTCAATCAATCAACACGTTTCAATTTGAGTTTTTCGAGATATGACGGTTTCAAAGACTCAAAATTCGTTTGAACCGCTCCCCATTGACTGTGGGGAGAGGTTCACTGTTGACTGTGGATTATGAAAATTTTCAAGGATCATCCTGTGGATGGTTCACACTCGTAACCCAAATGTTATAACTTTAGGTCATCTTCCATAATTTATTTAATACCACGCCAATTCGTCCTCTTCCTACTTGACTCCATCATGACGGAACTCGCTGTTCTAGAAAACCCTTTCACGCCGCATAATACATTTCATGCTTCTGCCAAATTCGGTTCCGCGATGCTCAAAAACCCTGCCTGTAACTGTATAGCACCTAGGAACTGTAACAGTTCATCGCTATCAATATCTACCATTCTCGCGAAAGCCGTACATCTGTTGTACAGCCGTACATACTCTCTGTGCGTTTTAGGAGAGAACAGATTCGCCCAACCCTAATTCTACCCCCATGACCACATACCCAGTAACGACAATACATTTTAGGATTACATTGCACTTGTATTTCGTAAAATTTTCGACTATATTTCGTACAGTATAAATCTTGTATAATAGAAGCCGCTCCTGATGTGTCCAACTACAGTTTTTCTTGTGCAGCATATTTTTCGCGAACCTGCGCATCAACTCTTACAGGTTTATTAGTTAGGCATCGTATGCTTTCGTCAACAAGCGGTGGTAAAACTGATTGGAAAGAAGCGTTACCGGATTTCTCCACACTGATGGGTGACTCCATCATAATTTAACGCAATATTCAGTTAGTTGTTGAAGCTAATAGAAGGGAGCGGTGCATATTCGCGATTTTCGTCTCTGGACTCCTCTTTGATAGACACAAAACAGAAGCCCAGATTGTCCCTGTTCTTCTCCGAGCTGCTGCCCTCGTCCTGGTACTTTTCTTCGATCTGTGGAACGTACTCCACGATCGGTTTCTCGCCCTGCAGCTCGGGCATGACCCCCGCGTAATGGTCTTCCTCCAGGGTGACGAAGTCGTGGCGGTTGCCCAAATAATTATACTCGTGCTGAGGGATCATGTTGGTGTAGACGTTGGAGTAGACCGGAGGCGGTGAGGAAGGATTGGGATAAGTGTTGTTGCCAGTGTATTGGCTGTTATTGAGGAGATTCAGGTGTCCCATGTCGTAGGATGAATAGGCCGTCCACTGTTCGGCCGAGGTCGTCGGGACGGTTTGAGCCTGCGCTGTCGTCCCTGCGTTGTACGTCGTCAGATTTGTGAACGCGCCTCCGCTCAGAGATGAAGTTGGTGATCCTGCAACAGGAACAACAAATGATCTTTAAACCAACTGGACGAGCATCAACCCACAATGAACTCCATCAGCATTAGGGTGTAGCTAAAATATGATTTTTGCCTCAAAACGTTGCCTTTCAGTCTCAAGAATCAGTGTGTTCAATGTTTAAAAAATTGTTTTTGAACACACTTGAGACAGAAAGGAAATGTTTCTAAGGTATTTCATGCGGATTTAGGAGAAAAGTATATTTTCGTTGCACCCTGATGAATTAGTACATGGAATCACTGACCTGTTGTAGTGAGATAACCCGTCTTCCTCGGTGGCTCGCGCTTCCTCCATTTGGCTCTTCTGTTTTGGAACCAGACTTGAACACGAGACTCGCTGAGGTTCAGTTTCAGTGCCAGTTCTTCACGAGCGAATACATCCGGATAAGGAGCTCTTTCGAACGCTCTCTCCAGCTCCTCCAGTTGGTAGGCCGTGAACGTGGTCCTGTACAAAGACATCATGTACAATTATGAATTAACACTCTCATATAATTGAATAGGCAACATTTTTCAACACCTTCGAAGTCAAACAAGATTACCAACTGTTGGAAACCTAAAAGTAGATTGAGTGTAAAAGTTGGTGAAAATTAGTGGGTTTAGTTCAAGGGGAACTTTTACTGAGCGTAAGTGAACATTGAAATAATATTGTGTGGCAATAAATGGTTCTGTAGAGAGATAAACTGAAATTGTTTGTTTTAAAATAGCCTCATTAAGTACCAGTTTGGGAAATGATTTATTCAACGCCAAGCGGCAGTCTGTTGAGTGGCGACTCTCTGAAATGGAATTTTAATTGTGTTTTATCTCAAGTGATCTCGTTTCGGTCAATTTCGCTTCGCGGTGGTAAGTCATCGTCCAGAGAGAAGGGATACTAAAATCGGGGGGTGGACCATATGGTAGAGATAGGGGTCGCGCGCGTTTTACTTCATGGTCAGAAGCCCAACACGTGACGTCACATGAGGGCGGCAGACGGCCCAACTTTTTCATTTCAATATGTTCGGGACCGCCTGTGCCGTCAGGGGCCACTTGTTGAATGATGCATCCAATGCAAGGCCCCGTGGGTTTTAAGTTTGTTTTGGTTTTGAAGTTTACGAAGTTTTTCGAATAGAGCACCACTTTCTCCAGTCACTTATGAACTTCTATGGCCAACGTTCTTATGAGGCCACCGAGTATTCGATATTGAGTTGAAAATTAGGGTCGGTTGCAACTCCCCCGAAGTGAGAGCGATGTCTATAATCCAAAGTATCAACTCCGCTTGTTTACATTACACTAAAGAGATTAGTAGCCGACAGCTCCCCCGGTCACCTGTTTATTGTTTCTTCAGTTGTGTTCTTGAGTTCGTTATGATGTCTGCTGTGATCGAATATCGAGGGTCTCACGGCAACTTCCCACATCGTCATTTCGGCAACTTTTCAGCAGAGCCAAAAAACCATCTGCCAATGACTATGTTTACTGAGTAAGTAAATCGTGAGATTTAGTGTTACCTAACTTACCTATACTAAGTATAGGTAAGTTAGGTACCTAACAAGTCTTGTTAGGTCGATCAGCCGGGAGAAGACGCTTTGAATGGTATCTATAACTCATTTTGGCCAACAATGACGATGTGGGAAGTTGCCGTGAGACCCTCGAAATCTTCACAAAGGACCTTCAATTTTCAACCAGACACATTCTTTTAGAAGTTGGTTTTTTTAAAGTTGCAAAATTAGTAGGGTTGTTGATGTAATAAATCAGTCCATTTTGGTTTATTTTCTCGATAATAAACAATTGGAATCGCCCAAAAAACAAAAACTTCATTATTCTGTACTATAGATATCCGACCTCGTGGCGACCAATACCAGTTGTAGCACAGAAATATTTACGTCGTACCGAAGTCCTGAGGACGACAATATTTGACATACAGATTTCTGACGTCGGATGTACTAAAGATTTGGTGTAAGTCCTGAAATACGACCAATTTTGCTGGTTGGGTAGATACAAGAAAATGTGACTATCAAACGTCTTCAAACGAACCCGTTGAAAATCTAAGCAAAAAACTAAACTAATACTAAACTGTGATTTTCAAGGAGCTTGAGAGGATTCTTCTTGATACATCTACATACCTACCCTGGAGTTCAACTTGTAACTTGCCTCTTCATTCTTGAAAACCCAAGCAAATCAGCGGTTATTGAGAAAGAACACGAAGAAATATTACTTATCGGACGTGGATGGCGGTAGGAGATGAAATGATTTCAAATGTACAAACATTCTCACCTCGTCTTTTTCTTTTTCACTCCATTTGTGTCGTTCTTTTTGCTTTTTGATTCGGACTTCTTCGAAGTTGTACTCGTCGTCACGGCTTCAACTGCCACTGGAAGTGATAAATAAATATCTAGATGAGTAATACATTGCACAATAAAACTTGCCACAAATAAAATAAATAAATTGCTGTTATAAAATGGGCACAAATATGGGAGGTTTTTATTTCTGCAAGGAAGAAAATGAAAATGAGAAATAACGAAGTGGTCGTGAACAAAGATTTGGACTGTTCCCAGGTTTCTGTAACCCAAAATCGAACAGTAGCAGCGAGCTGGTACGGTCTTTAATACGAGAATAATACTGAAACGAGTCTCACAGTAATTGGCAGTTGGAATGTGAGGGATTGTCGGAAATTGTGGGTGAGAAGGTGAAGTTCAAGTTACAGATTTAAACCCAAGAGCGAGAATTAAAAAAAATTCTTGGAGAAATTACGTAATTCACACGATTCCTTTGGTACCTACCAAATTGAAGAAAGTTTATAACCTGTCAGATCAAAATTTATGGGATGATTTTATTACTATGAAAATCCTGTTCATACCCTAAGCCAGATACCTATTTTCCCCTCTACTTGTTTTACCTCTATATTTATATGCGATTTATTTTGGTAGGTACCTGGGGCTTCTTTCCTTTTCGGAGGATCCGGGGGTATCGGAGTCAATTCTTGAGCGTGATGAAAAATCCCTTGAAGACCTTCCATCTCCGTACACTGCTGCCCTTGCAAGCCCAGCATCACCTGTTGAATGGTACGACGTCAAACTCAGAACATGCGAATAAACATGGCCCAATTGAATTGGTATTACCTAATAATATCAATGTTATGTTGAATTTTTGGATTTTCTGGCTATACGATTTAGCAGTTATAGCAGTTAAAACCCCGTAGGGGTTTAGCTGTGGTGATAGATATCTGCTGTTAGACTGGCGGTTGATAAAGCGGTCGTTTTACCGGAGTTTTTTTTTTCTTCTCCTAAATCTGAAAGGCTCAATGAATGGTTTACCGTTTTACGGTAAAATGAGAAGATCTGCAAATTTAACAAATTAAGAATGGCACTCTGGCAATTATAATTATGAATCCAGCCAGAGGAGGTTTTGGAAGGGATCCAAGTCGGTTGAGTCAGGCGGAAGCGCCTTGTTAAGGGTCCAGGGTCAAATTAATGAAGGCGGGCGATGAAGAGCATATTCGTCGCGATCTGAGAGGAGGTTCGGCGAGATGAATAAAGAAAAAAAAAACGTAATAAACCACGTCACTCTGAAGATATTGTCGGACATATTGAGTTTGTTCGCCATTTCTAGTGCGCTCAAAGGCTGCACACAAGCGCACTGGCTTCAAACTTGGAATGCATTCGATAAGGGACCTCCTACCAGGCTTCGACTTTCCCCAAAATTTGATGAATCTTTAGAGACACGAGACTTTGAAGGTAGATCGTCTTTATTGTTGCACTTGCGTAGAAGGTAAATGTCCACTGGAACCAATTTGTTGACACTTAATGGTATCTCAAGAAGGTAATAAGCCATTTTCATGTGATCTAATTTTCACTATTGGAAAGTCGTTCAGTATAAATCATCTTTTTGTAAAACATTTACCCCTCTATTAGCACCGGCATCCTGAACTCATTCAATTCAACTACTTCAACTCTCCAACCTCATTATGATACTCGTTTTCGACTGCTGGGCAATGTTGTGAACCCTCGCAGTGCTCGCACCCGAATTATCCTTACAACAAGATCTCCGTTTTATAAGCTCGACGCTGTGCATAAATTCATTCCGTACGTCCTAAAATCTCCAGAACACTACAAAAGCAATAAATACAAAAAGTTGGTAGGTACCTGGTTCATGGTTAGTGGAAACGGTTGATGTGGACAGTTTTGTGTCGAGCATTAATACTTGGGAGGAACAACTGTGCGTCTGGCAGCTTGTATAAATTCAACTATTTGCATACACCTTATAAGGGGCTTATAGATATTGTCATCTTTATTTTCATACGGCTAATGTTTATAACAAATGAATTTCGTTCATTACTGTGATGTTACTTGCTCTTTTTGGTTTTGGGTTATTTTGGATTGATGGAGTGCATTTTTGTTTTTGAGTTCTTTTCTTTCGAAGTGGCCGGTTGACGTGACTCTTGTGCAGCATTACGGGCCAAATCCTACAGCTGCACAATAAATTGACGGTACACTCTTAATCACTCATTGTACAATAATATATTAATATATTATAACCAGTACCTAACTATTAATATATTATAACTAGTAACTATTAATATATTATATTAATAGTTACTAGAAGGATGCAGCCCTGTAGCAATAATATTGGTGGTACTTGGTAGTATGACAAACAATAACCTTCAATGGGATAAACACATCGCAATCACCTCAAATAACTTTGACAAAAATCGTATGTATGTCTAATCAACTGTTATTCAACCAAACCAACACGCTTTCGTCACTCTAAACATCAATTTTGTATCATTATTTGTAATAATGAACCATTGGAATCAATCAAGAAGCAAACACTGAAAATTAATTATTATTTACCTGGTTTATTAATTATTTACCTGATTTATGGTTTATTAATTATTTTGCCACTACTCTAATAATTAGATTTTGTACAGATACAGAACTCACAACGTTATTGCATACAAAACAGTGATGTAGACTGAAAATAATAAACCTTTGTCAAAAAGATGTGCAGCGTTATTTGTTTGTTGATTGGTAGGAAAACAGGTGAACGTGACTGACAAATCGAGGGTCTCACGGCAACACCCCACATCGTACCTTTGGCCAAAATGAGTTATGCATACCATTCGAAGGGTCTTCTCCGAGCGGACAAGTATAAGTTAGGTACCTAAGTTGGTTGTGTACAAATTCCGTGCCGGTAATGAGTGTTTACCGATGACGGAGGTCAAATTCCGTGCGGAGACCGAGAGGGAATGCGTACAAACTGCGTGCGAAGGTCTTCAGTAGTGTCAAGACGAAATGTGAGGAGGTGAACTTGAAGTTTGAGCCGAAAACTGTTTTCATTGATTTCGAACGAGCTATTCACACATCAGTTCGGTCAGTTTGGCCAAATAGCGAAATTAGAAGTTGCCGATTCCACCTCGCCCAGAGTTGGTGGAGAAATATCCAGAAACATCTACAACGAGCAAGGTCTGATTTCCCAGATGGACTTTGTTAAATCAGTTTCATTCAAATTTTTACCAGTTGCTGTATAGGTGTCTTGAGGTTGCAAATTTTAACAACTCCACCAATTTTCGTGGAGGCTTTTGGGGTGTGAAGAAGTTCGCCTCCAAGCGGTGCACCCTGGGTCACGCTAAACGAGCTGCACGGACATTGTACATGTCTCATTTCATAGCCGCACGGAAACGGTACATGACCCTTCTGAGGCTCGCACGGAGTTTGTGCATTGCGGCACGGAGTTTGACGATTGCCCCTAAGTTAGGCAACACTAAATCTCACGATTTATTTTACTGAATTACTCAGTAAACATATATAGTCATTGGCAGATGGTTTTTTGGCTCTGCTGAAAAGTTGCCGAAACCCTCGAAATGCAACTCATAGTGCTACCATTACGCAGCAACTTCACTTGCACATGAAATGCAACATGAAATCCAACAGGTGGTTGGCTCAAGTCAGTGCAGCTTTGCTTCTTCAGGGTGAAACAAATCTTCAATTAATTACTCAGAATTGGGGGCCTTTTGTTCTGAAGGAGAATTTTCTTCGTCTCATGAAATTTCAGATGGAATTGTGCAAAACGTCTTTTGAATGCAGTCCTGTGTTACTAGTCGTAGGGCCTTCAATGGGAATCTTCTGTTTCGTTGTGAGTGGGTGGAACTAGTTTCTAATGCCTTTTTATTTTATTTCAGAAGAGAAGAAAATCGCTATGCAAGAGGCTTGTACCAACAACAAGGGTTGGAGCTCCAAAAAGGCCTGCAAATCCGAAGGCCGACAAACGTCTTGTTTGAACATGAGGAAGTTCGCTTCGACTCATCCATCGTGACTAGGGAATGCAATCCCGCAAAGCAGTCCCACAGCCCTCAGTGTCAACCCCGCAAAAAACCCGCAAATCCCGCAGTGTTCTGTAGGTTGCGCTCCCAGTAGGTAGATCTACTCGCAACTCGCCCCCCCCCCACCCCCTTCCCACTCGTACTGCAAGTTGTCCTCGCACGTCCGCAACTCGCAATAGCCCCCCCCCCCCTCACCCCCACCCCCCCGAACCACAAGTTCGCACGCTCCCCCCCCCCCCTCCCCGCCCCTCGACCACAAGTTGTCCACAAATCGCACGTCCACAACTCGCTTGTTCAGTACCCGTCGTCACATTTACTACCGCTTGCCTTTTCTATTCAGAGTACTCGTACTTCCCCCATCACCATCTGACCCAACAAAATCCACCAGATCTTTTTATAAAAGAACACTGTTTAGTTGGCTTATCATATGACGAATGTGAGACTTTATTCTCCAGCATTTATGTATAGATAGATAGATAGATAACTTTGTCACGACGCCATCGCATCAAAAGAATTGCAATGTCTTTATTTATTTAATTGGTAAATATTGAGTGAATGTTCTCTGTATCTCACTTCTTTTCTGTCAACGCTCCCCCACTCAGCACGGAACGTAATGCTCCTTGTAGTTGTGTAGTTCCACTTTATTTTTTATTGCATTTGTCTAATTCACTTATGGTATGTTTAAATAGGTATACCTATTTCGTTTTACATTAGCAACACTGCAGTCGTATTTCCTTTGTCAACTATCTAAGTCTATTGGAGGAATAAAGTTTATTCAATAAACCATATTTTCATTTCCTTTCATTTCATTTCCTACAAGGCAGACTCATCAAATAATTTTGCCCACCTAGATTGGTCAGTTCGCCCTGTGTGAGCCGGTAGGTTTTTTCGAAGCATTTATTGAAGAAATGACAGTACAAAAATTCCAGAAACAGAATGCAGAAAAAGTACGGTCGCCCCTCAACAAGTTAGAACATTTGTGCTGAGGGGAGGAGCCGCCTTAAACTATTTCAATGGCATTCTACAAAATTAAAATGTAACTTAAAATCTTCTGCTTAGAATCACATTTCGATTCGTTTACATGCAGTTGATCAAAATAAAAGTTATCGATTCTACCCTAAACTATCAAAAAATAAAAGGGAAATGAACTTTTTAATACGTATTTTAAAAATTTTAGGACTAACAATAATTTTTACATCATTGGGAAAATTATTAAACATTTTTATTCCATTGTAGCAAAATAAATTTTGGCCTTTAGCAGTGGACGGAGGGGAAGTTTTGAATTAATTTTATTGGCCAATCGTGTATGACCAAAAATCCTATCAAACTCTGCTAAATTTTTTTAAATGTACCTATATAAGTACAATTGTTTTATAAATATTCTCGACATCCAAAACATTAAATAATTTGAAAACCTCTGAGGTAGGGAATCTTACCCTTTTGCGCAGTAAGTTACGGAAATTACGGATTGTACCAAAGTATGATAAAACATTCGAAACACATGAAACATCTAATTTCCAAGCACATAGGAATGATTTTGCGTTGCCTGTTACACATACTCGTACATACTGTCAATGTGATATTCCCACGACAAGCACTGATCAATCACAATACCCAAATACCTACTTCGTGCAATACCCAAATACTTCGGTTTGCCCTGTATATTTGTTGAAGAATTTAAAAAAACAAACATTTTCATAATAAGACTGTCGATACGAACTAGTAGTTCTTGCGAGTTTCAATTCACGTAGGAACCTACTTCCATCGCACTAAAGTAAATTCGGATTTGCGATCATGTTAATGGTGTTCTATTAAACGGGGTAAGAAACTTGTTTGCGAAAATAAACTACTTACTAGGAACAAAAATCCTTTGATCTGTTCTAAGAAAAAAACATTACAACTAACAAGCTGGATAGAAATATGTTTGGCCCATTGAATTATTATTCCACTGAATTTATAAATTTCCTCTTTCAGAAGCTTTTGATAGGAGATTGATAGCAAAGTGAAGAGGGGAAATTAGAAATTACCGGTTAAAATCAATTTTGATGTTATTTAATGCTCTTTAAAAAAGAAAGAGCTCGGGGTCCTTGTGATCTAAAACAACATACCCTCCACCATCCCCAAACAATCCTTCAAATTTTCGTTAACTTTGGAATTGATTCCAACACACTCAAGGCTCCTGAACTAAAGCGGAAATTTGGCCATTTGACCTTTTCTGGTTTATAATCCATATAAAGACTGAAGTGAGCAAATTTCAAATTGTAAAACGCATCTGATACAAAATCAGACTTTCTACAACTTTGGTCTTATAATTTTTTTCAATCCGAGCAGTCATTAGCAGTCAGGCGTGAGAAGTTGAGGGTTGTCAACTTTTTATCGAAGTTGGTGTTTGACGAACGATTGCGGCTGAACCGCTGAACCGATTTTGATGTTTGGAACGCCATTGGCCAAGGGATTTGAAGCATTTTAAAAATAAAACTAGTAACATGCGTTTCGAGTTATACGTGAAAAATTGCAAAAAAGAGTGAAAATTTCGCGATCCCCCCCCCCCCCTAAAGAGCTAAGGGTCCTCGTATTCGAAAGCTCATAAATATACCCTCCACCATCCCCGAACAACCCCTAACATTTTGATTAACTTTGAAATTGATTCAAAGTCGAATGTGTTATATTAATTTTTGGAATAATATTATATATTATATAAGATTTATCGGACACATCGACGTTGAATATTGCAGTCAACATGCATAATGGTTTGTTTTAATTGAATTCTACACAGTTGAAAAAAATCAAAGTCGATTTGGGATGAAGTTAGGGTTGCCAACTTTTATTCGGACAAAAGAAGTACTTTTCAAAAAATTATTGAAAAGAAGTATTTTCTTAAAAAAAAGTACGGTCTAAAAGAAACTTTTGAATTTCTCGGTTCATCATCACCACCTCAACATGCGGAATTGAGCCTAATGATCAGCACCTCATTAGGTACGTAGAATCCCTACTGTTCATCAACAATTTCTATAACTTCGTTTCCATACTTGGCTATTGGTAAAAAATCAAACATCGATGTCATAAAAGACAATTTTGTTGCAGCATAATTGTAAGTAAGTCAATAAATATGCATTTAATGCATGTTTATTTATTTACTCGTCTCTTCAGTGAAGGACACTGAAATCCTATTGTAGTAACGACCTCCTCTCGGTTGGGGTCGCTAGTTGGTGGGTAGGGAAATGAAATGACTAATTTCAGTTTTAAGACGATGAATGAGCCCGATGATGTAGAAAAAAAAAGTATTTTAGCGTACCTTTTCAACTTAAGAAAGTACAAAGTACAAATACCTAGTTCTAAAAA
The DNA here is from genome assembly GCA_963920205.1 of Stenodema calcarata. NCBI lineage: Eukaryota > Metazoa > Arthropoda > Insecta > Hemiptera > Miridae > Stenodema > Stenodema calcarata. The sequence goes on along the minus strand of OY986056.1, from coordinate 3,182,545 downwards.
AAAGTACGGTTGGCAACACTAGATGAAGTTGACATTAGTCAAGAACTGGTAGGTGAGTTGTGCAAATTGACGGCTCAAGCTTACCTGTATCGAGTGAACGCTGCTTCCGGATCCAGAGAACTTTCCCAAGTTGCTGCCGCTTCCGGAAAAATCCGAAAACATCGCCTCGTCGAAAGGTGCTCCTTCCATGTCCCCAGGCTCCAGTTTGAACATGAGTTTGAAAAAAGTTCCACGACAAAAAAAAAAGGCCGAAGAAATAATCAAAGTGTTTACCGGATCGTAGGTAAAGTCGACAAATTCGAAGTGTTAGGAAACGATTATAGAGGACCCCGAGATTAATTAGAAAGAGGGCTAGTGAAGGGGCTAGTGAAATCTCATTGATTGTTATTAATTTCTAAATTGGTCGTAATCAAATTCATACGAGGCGCTAAGCAGAGGCGAGTTAAGGCCAATTCAGTCAATCGAGCTTATTTGTTACAATTGTGGTAGTTGTGTGGCCGATATGCGGTCGGTGTTGCGAGCCAGTATGCCGAGAGACACAAAACAGTCAACACGAAGAGGTCCTTTCGTCGGAGGGTTACGGGAGGAGAAAGGGGCGTGGCAGGTTTTAGATGGTCTTTCTCGACCAATCAGAACAGAAGCTCCGCCCCTTTCCTTCCCCCACTCCGCCAATCTGGAGGCATCCTGGAGGATCCCTGTGGAAGAGCTTTCATCCTTGGAGATGCTGCACCTTTTGACCTGTCACATCCTGTAAGTCGTAAAAATCCCGTCAGATGTCGACCTGTGAGAGGAGGAGGGGGAGGGGGGATGTAGTGGGGAAATTCACTGAACCAATCGAGGTTGACTCATCTTTACACTCCAATTAAACCGGGGAACCACTCGTGATATTTAAATGGGGCGAATATAATTATACTGCCGTTTTAAAGTAAAACCACTTATCTTCGAATTCGTCAAAATTTGTGAAAAACCGTATAAACCTATCTTGTGGGTTTTCCATCTGATTTGGAGGCTGAACAACTTGTCTGTGGTAGTTTGCAAGCAAAACCACTTTTGTTTTTCAATTTTAGCCACTTATCGGCATTTTACGTCATCTTGAGTATTTGCAGGCAAAACCACTTATCAACCGAAATCTGGTGACAAGTGGTTTTGCCTCGAAACGCATAATCGTTTTTCCGTAGCAAGTGATTTTTCGCTGCAAATTACTTAACTCGAAGCTCGGGATCAACTGATTTTGTCCTCCTAAGATGAAATCTGACATTCTCATAAAATTAGGAAAGCTAATCCCTTCAAACTTGCCAACGAATGAGGGTTCGGTGGACTTGATCACAAATCAAGAATAAAGAAAGCACCTTGACTAATTTTCTTTGTTCTGAGTTGATGAAAAAACTCATAATATGACAATAATCAATAAAAATGATAATTATCAGATCATCAACTCAATGCATATTATGCATTATTACTTTATGCTGCCAATGAGAGCAATTTTCGTGCCCTCTTCGTGTTCGTGTTTGAGATTGTGTTCTTCGATTCAAGTTGTATGAAAATTAAATAAAAACCCACTTTTGTCATATATGTTTCACTCTTTATTAACATTTTGATTTAGTTTTTGAATAGAACCAGTGAGTTAATGAAAGAATTAGTATCGAAATGGAAAAGATAAGATAGAAACGAGAAAAACAGGAAGATAGAGGAATGAATCAAGATATGAGATCATTTATATCAAATCAAGATAATTAAGTTGAGTTCGTGAAAAACTTGAATATCAGGCTATTTTACCCAAGTTCTTGGGTGCAACATCTTAATCCTGGTTTGGAAGCAACCCCACTTGAGCATTTTCCCCCTCAAAAGTAAGTTTGGCTCAAGTGGGTTTTCCGAAAAACGATGCGTCAGAAATGACGAGTGTTTGAGGCAATACAGCTCAAGTGGTTTTGCCTCCAAACTTGAGTTTACAATTCCGAAGTGGAAGAAAAACTTAGCTACGATTAATCAAAGCGAATCGATGTTTTTGATATTAAATCGATTTCAGCATGACCGATAGGACCTAACGTTAACATCGAGCGGCTTTTCCAAGCCAAATTGAGAATTTTCCAAGTCAAATTGAGAACTTTCCAAGTCAAATTGAGAATGTTCCAAACCAAATTGAGAATTTTCCAAGTCAAATTGAGAAATTTCCAAATCAAATTGAGAATTGTCTAAATCAATATGAGTATTTTCCAAACTAAGTTAAGAATTTTTCAAAGGAGAATTTTCTTTAAAAAATAAAGACAGAAAGGAATTATCCTAACTAAAGTGACAATTTTTCAAATGAAATCAAAACTTTTAATTATGAATAAGATGGTACAACGTACCATTTAGTATAGGGTATAGGTACCTAGTTGAAAGAAAGAAATCCGCATTTTTCAATTTGAAAATAAAATTCAATTTTCCATATTTTGAGTAAAATGAGGTAGGTATTTACGTAGGATAGTATGTACTTGAATAATCAATGTAGTGGGTTCCCAGCAGCTGCGTTTGTTAACTGTACGAACATGTCCATCATCCAATTGGTACAATCAGCTGATGAAATGGTAGGGAAGCTTTGAGCTATCACTTCACACAAAATGAGATTCTGCGCTGACTCACTGAGAACTAGGGATGCATATCGAATCGATAAATATCGATATTTTCAATATCGATGTAGTTGAATGCTTTCGATATTGAATATCGATATATCGGCAAAAATATATCGATATATGCAAATATCGAATGATCTATCGAGCAGAGAGCGATTTTTTTCACTCCGTTCCATAATTTTGCTTTGAATTGGGCTCAGGTGTTAAATATCCCAGAAAAAAGGGTCGCACTAGTTCTTTTCCGGTAAAAACTTTGTATTGCAAGAGAGGAAACAATTTTTTGGTAAGTAAAACGTTTATTTACGCTAAAACATGGCACATTGATACCAAGTCAAATAGGAACCAAATACCTTCGGTAAGTATCATGTCTCTAAGACCAGGACAAGGGTAAATCCGTCTAAAATCTTTATACTACTAAACCTAGTATTGATAATGTAGAGCCACTAAGATTCATAATATTCACTACAAATAATAGTTAAATTACAGAAAAAATACTTCAATCCCAGGCTCCGTTTTTACAGTGTTGAGCTTTAACGAGCTTTGATCACCCTATCCCGGAAAGAGATTAAAATAGAATGTGCCACTGTGTTGTGGAAATGCGAAGATGGATAGAGACGGAGCAATAGTGACAAAGATGTTAACAGAGCTAATCACAAAATTGGCAATCTCTAAATAGATAGTAATATGATATTGGCAATTTGTAACTGCAATTGTTGGCAATAATTTCAACAAGTAGTAATACCTTTTGTTCGGGTTATTAATGCTAATGCTTACTTGATCCAACCTGTACAATGTCGCTAAATTTATACTTACGTCAGGATTGTCGACTCTCTCTTCGTCTTCGCTACCCTCACGTAGATCCACGTCACCTCGACTGGCCTCAACCTGGTTACTTCTTGTAATTTGGTGGCTGTTCTTTAAATGGGACCACAAATTGGACGTATTTTTGGATGTACTGTAAATCTTGTTGCACCTCTTGCACTGTGCTTTGCAGTCTTTTCGGGGGCCAACTCTATCCCAATACTTCCAAACCTCGCTTTTGGCCGGAGCCATTGTGCGCTTGCGTATTTGAAATATATTTCGTCTCGCGCTACGCGAAATAAAACAAAAGGTCTGTTCCTGCCTACCAGGGAGTTCTTTAACCAGTTAATTTAGATACCTCAAGTGGTGGGGATGAGTGAAGGAACTTTTCAGTTTTTCAACTGGGTGGTTGGAACGCGCAGAACTACTCCAGCAGAGAGCGCTGGCGCTTCAGCAGTGACGTGAAATAACACTAACGTGAAATCGAAACCTTCCGCCAGACAACGTCGTCGCTATTTGAAGGCCTTGCTCGAAAAACGAGCTAAGTATCTGCAATTTTTTTCGAAATCCCGTTTTCGACGGTTTTGGGGTCAGAAAAATATACTGCTTCATTTGTGAGGACCCGCTAGCCCTCCGATAGTTATAAATGTAAAAATCGGTTCATTATCGAAGAAAAACCAAAAAATCGGACAATATTGCTGATAGTTGGACAATGCGACAACGTCGTTGGGTTGAATAATGAGCTATTTACACAGATGTCTCATTATTCGATCCAATCAAGGCGACATCTTAATCCTAGTGCTTGCTTTCCTTTTATTCCTTACAAAAAAATATAATATTATTTTCCTAACAATGATGAAATGTTTATGGAATAACAGTATTATTGTCTGAGGGCGTTGAGGATTCATGTAATGTTGTTGGAAAGTTAGAGGAGGACGTTTTTCAACTAAATAACAATAACAATAGGCATTTAAAAAATTATTGGTTGGAAAACCGAGCTATCTGCAACCTTCAATGTCTTGTGGTGCCTCGAGTAAATTATTTAAAAATATTAAATCATATGGATTCGATCCGTCCTTAGGCACGGTTAATTTTAGTATATCTGGATTTTTTAAATATTGAAGCAGGAATTTCTGAAACGTTTTTTTCGATTGGTACAACTGGTTTAAGAACTGACTGTGGCAGGAACATACCTAAAAACGGGTGCCGCTGGCGGGGAGGGCGGGGAGACGAGGTGAGGTAGCTCGCCAGCGCCATCTGCCGGAGGGGGAACAAACCGACACCGCCAGCCTACTTGCCAGCCAGCGCCGAGCGCCGCCGGCAGCAATCCCGCAATCCCGCTCGCTTGGCGCAGACGAATTTCAAACATTTTCAACGATTTCTCCACAATTTTGAAGTATCGATATATCGCATAACGTATATCGATATTTCCAAGTATCGTGGATTGAAACTATCGATGTAAAAATATCGATATATTGCAAACAAAGTATCGATAGTCCGATATATCGATACAGTATCGTGCATCCCTACTGAGAACGTTTCTCTTGGAGAAAGCTTCCTTGACCGGATTTATACCTTCTTACTACCTACCTCGATTTAAAAGAAAATTGTTTGGTTCGTGCCTATTTTATTTGGAAAATTCTCAATTTGATTTGGAAAATTCTCAATTTGATTTGAAAAATTCTCAATTTGACTTGGAATATTCTCAATTTGACTTGGAAAAGCTATAGAACCCGAAAATGCAAAAAGACTAATATCGACAAAACATGGACAACTGCCCTTTTAACATTCGATTCAATTAAGTATGACAGTGAAACTTTTCGTGAAAACGAATGGTGATGGTTCGCAGAAAGTACGAAAGCCCGACATTTTGCCACCAGAAGTCAGGACTGCAGGGTGCCCAATAAGAAAGAACCCGCAGGCGACCGACTCCTGAAACAGATATCGAAGGAACCAAAGAAAAGGGCGGTGTAGAGGAAAGATGATGAAGATACGCCTCATTTGAAACAACTTTACAGTCGACGATTGAAGGGCCAAAATGTGAGACAAAAGACGTCCCCGAGGGGGAGGAGGGGTCTAATTGGCGATCTGTTGATCATATCAGTGACGTGTACAGCATACGATCATGCGAGAGCCCCTATAACTTGACATTGTGAGGAACCCACTTCATTGTGTCGACTCACAAACGTCCATGAACAAGGGTGGAGTTGGTACGGTCACACGCAACGTATCAACACGTCTTTTAAATGTGGCACCCTCATAAAATCAGTTTTCGTTGTTTAAACTCCTCGCACGGGGTGCCGTTAAGGTCCCGCATTTCCCACACAGGCAAACGTGGAAACTTTCAAGCAGCTGGTTCCACTTTTGGGATTTTGAATGTCACAAGTTCACCCAGGGAAAGTACGAATCCCACCAAAAAATACTCCGTGCAAAATTCAACTTGCCCCGCAAATATCATTCTACAGCGGCCGGAAAAGCGTTTTTATTACGACACATCTAATACATATCTAATACGTCCGTAGCAATAAAAACATGGCGCCAGGGGGAAATTTCGATTCTGTAGTAAATTTTCTGTAGTAAATCGTTTATTTACACATCTTGCACAATACACATAGGTATCGAGGGTCTCACGGCAACACCCCACATCGTCACATTTGGCCAAAATGAGGTATGCAAACCATTCGAAGCGTCTTCCCCCGGCGGTATCGAGTATAAGTTAGGTACCTAAGTTAGGTAACACTAAATCTCGCGATTTATTTTACGAAATTAATCATTGGCAGATGGTTTTTTGGCTCTGCTGAAAAGTAGCCCAAATGACGATGTGGGAAGTTGCCGTGAGACCCTCGATATATAGCATTTTTATATTGAATTAAAAACTTTTCGAAATGAAATAAACACTTTTCAAAATGAAATAAACAATAATGATGAGGGGTGTCGAGGGTCGGTCAAATGAGGGACGTTTTATGTGCCAACGTTTCGAAGAATTTATTTCTTCATCATCAGGGCAGTAGTGTACAAGATGGAGTTGGACTCCAAGGAGGGAAGCTCTTGCCTTTAGATCACAGACACAACTCCTCATCATTATTCTTACTGACGGTCAACACATCACACACACGAAATAAACAATTTTCAAAATGATATAAAGAATTTCTAAAATGAGTTGAACGATTGGAGGGAATAGAAGACCTCAGTTTACCACCCCTAATCCCCCGTGAGTGTGTTGTCAACTTTCCACGTAGGTAGTTACCGGTTGGCAATACCTTCTCTGTGAACTCGGTAATCTCTTATCACTCCGTATTAGTCTACATCGTTCTTTGGAAGTTCGAGAGTTAGCGCGTTCTTTGAACATGAATTTAGAATTTTGGCCACCGTACTCCCCAAATCTGAATCCAGTTGAATACGCCTTCTCCAAAATAAGATCAGTTGTGAGAGACGTATTATCCAGACCTTAAGATCAATTACGTCCGCTGCAATTACGTCCGTCGACTGTGCGCACACTTTCTTGCTCCTGCTAGCGGCAGCCCCTTCATTAGCGCCCAAGTTTCTAAAATAGCGATTTTTTTCGCGGAAATGTCTAAATGAACTCATCTGGCCTAGTAGTACACGGGAAAAATAGCCAAAAATTTCTATGACCTCCCATGTGGCCTGGAGGACCTGGTACCATATGGGCACGCTGGGCTCTAACACACCCGTCGTTTCCTTCAGTACTAAAATGAGGTTTATGACTATGGATTGAAGGCTAATGCATGATTGGTTCATTTAGGTGCAGGTTGGCTCAAATTGTCTGGTTCTTAGCGTTTGGGGGGGGGGGAGAGGGTTGATTCAAGATCAATGAAAAATCTCAAACAAAAAACTGTATTATTTCTTTAAAACTTCAATAACACAGGTAGTATAGGAAGGTAGGTGGGACGATGTGCTCCTGTCTACTTTGTGTGGTAGGGAATGAAGCAAGTTATGCACAATCCAACGTTGCACTTGACGCACTCCGTGCGCGCTCGCGAATTGCACATTTTCTCTGCACACCTCTTTCGTTGAACATCTTGCGTGCTTGAAACGAGATGACCCACTCCATCATGACGAGTATCAGCAAGGACTCTTATCGCAGTCAGAAAGCAAGAGGTCGGTCGTCCAATTTTCCTTGCCACACTTGTATAGTATTGTTTATGAAGTTAGCCACACAGTTCTGCTTCACCAGATTCATCAAAGGGCGCAACTTCCACAATTTGTCATGGTTATTAGGAAAATTATTGTCAGCACAATGAATGAAACGAAGAATAGTCATCATTCCATTTCTACTCATTTTTGACGAAACCAATATATTTTTCATGTCCGTATTCTCGTCCCAGTAGTGTCGGAGAGAAGGCAACGAATTATACCCAGTCAATATGAGAAACCAGACAGACCACTTCAATCCTCAAAAGTTATGTTCTGAGGTTCCTTGTTCTTCCAGCTTACCTACTTACTTTTCAGTTTCGTTGCGAAGAAGGTGAATAACTTCGTCCGAGAAAAACGTTTCAATGACGTCGGAACAGGTTGAATTGGAGAGATCGGGAGCATATTTAGCACAGGAGATTTTTTTTTTTCCACAAAATCTCCGTCAATGAATTTAGGAGCCGTCTGTTATCTGACGAAAATTGTTTATTTCATTTTGAAAATGTTTATATCATTGTGAAAACTGTTTATTTCATTTTGAAAAGTGTTTATTTCATTTTGAAAAGTGTTTAATTCAATCTGAAAATGCTATCTATATTCACAAGTACTATTATGAATGCAACGTTGTTTTGTTTATTATCTGAGCCTAAAGTCAGTGGTCTGTCCAAGCTCGTTTATCTCCCAGCTCAGCTTGCGTGTGCGTTCTTTCGGTAATGCATTCTTATATTTATAAGTAGTATATATCTACTAAAATGCACCGAATGATGGGGCGGTACCTGGCGGGTTTCAGAGGGTTTCTTCTTTGGTTTTAGGATTGGGATGACAGAAGCGATTTTCCATATTAGAAGGGAAATAGTCGAGTCGGAGGCAGGCGTTGAATAAATGTTTGTAAGTAGGACTATCGTTTTCCGTGGGAGGTTTTCGAGGGCAATATTCTGGATTTTGTCGACCCCCTAACCCTCCCCCCCCCCACCTTCCACCGGTCACCACTGGCTTCCCCCGCTCTCATCTCTACACCCCACGTCCATTTAGCGCCCACAATTTCAATTTATGTAGTAGAAGTCAGATCATGAAAGAAGGACAACATGTCGTGATGCATTAATACTCCCGCCACCTTTCCACATGCATGTTGTGATGCAATAATACTCCCGCCCCCTTTCCACATGCCTGTCGTGATGCAATAATACTCCCGCCCCCTTTCCACATGCCTGTTGTGATGCATTAATACTCCCGCCCCCTTTCCACTTTTCACCACCTACCGCCCACTCCTTCACCCCCCCCTCCCTCATCTCTCACCGACCTCCCCTGCTCTCATCTCTACACCCCACACAGAGTAGGGCGTTAATCGATTACATTTACGATTACAAAATTTGTAATCGTCAAACTCTGCAAATTCTTGACACAACGGTTTATTATCTTCTTCGTACAGATCACCCTTCTGTCTAGATCACTAAATGATATTAATTACCTATTATTACGAATCATCATTAATGAATAATAACCATTATCAAGTAGTGTAAATTATTAATATTTATTGTTGGTTATTAATAATTTTTATGTTTCATTTTTAATAATTATTATTAAATAGTATTTATTAACTCGATATTTGAAAACCATGTGCCTGTATGAATCAGCTGCCAAATCTAATGTTTGTAATCTAATCCACTAATGCTTGCGAGTCCTTTCATTTATTCTTTAACAAGGACTTTGAATCCCCCCCCCCCCCCCCAATATCGACCGTAGAAGAACTACTGGAGCTCCAAGTTCACATTCATTCGAAAATCAAATCCGAGGAGGCGTGCAAAACCAGCAAGGATTCAACGCCAAAGGTGGATAGACAAATGCATCAAAATGAAGGAACATGTGGACTTCTACCATCCTATAAATACGAAGAAAAAAAAGTTATCCCAAAAACTCCGGCCTCACTTCGATGATTAGTTTATTTACATTTGTTTTAACTTCATGTATTTACTTGTTAATTTTACGAGTATATATGTATTTATTACAATGTTTTTGACAATCATGGCATGTACTTTTGATTTAATTTGACGAGGTGGCTCATGCCACTGATAGTGGGGGACGACGTGAGCAACCTCCTCGCGGTGTCCCCCGGGTAACGCTAAGAGCTCACATAACACTGCAATTATATGTACCTACCTATACTAACGTAGAGTAGGTAATGTAGGGTATGCTGGGTGCCGAACGTAAAACACTTTTTTTGGCCAGAGGGGTGCCCAGAGTAACACTTTCACAAAAATAACTACATAAATCACATCAACACACCAGTGGCGGCTCGTCCATAAGGCCACCTTGGCCCTCGCCCCACCCAAAAATTTGCAAAGGAAAACAGAAAAAACATAGAACAAGGAGAAAAAAATCTTACCTACTACTACCCACCATGGAAGAAGGGAGATCTCCCTTCTTCCATGACTACCCACTTCCACTGAGCTCTTGCAGGCGGGCGGCTATTTCGTCTGACTTCGATAGAAGTCGTGTCCTCAACGCATTTTGTTTCGATTTATCGATTAAAAAAGTCGATTATCGGATCGACCAGAAGTGCCCCAGTCTCAATGTTGAAGGTATAGGCGCTTCCTGGGGTGGGGGAAGGCACCCTGTGTTCCGCCATAGGAGCCATTCCGGGCGGTGGCCAAAATATCGAATCAAGTTGAACGCCGAAAACAATCGATCGTTGAATCGTTCCTTGTCAAGGAAGAAGGGAGTTTCATTCCTCCATGCTTTCTTCCATGTTCGATAAGAATGATATCAAAACGTTGCCTGACGTTATATCGATGGCGTCACATGATAACCTCGTATCTTGATTTTTGACGATTTTTAGTTTTTTTGCATGTATGGGAAGAAAACCTCGTATCTCATCGGCCTGTGGTTCAAATTTGAGCGGAAAATGAATTTTCTGCTGTAGAGGACGATAAATAATGGTTTTGAAGCACGTCAATACTGGTCAATAAAATCTCTACAGCCTAATTCAAAAGAGTTCAATTTGTACACAAATACATTGAAATTGATACAAGTAAAATTTAATTATTGTCATATCAAGTATTAATGATATCATATAATTATTATATCTTCTCAAAAGATTAGTCTGTTGGAAGGATCTAGTCGTCAATATCATCCTCCGCCGCCGAGGACAGGCGGGCGGTTTATGCAGTCACCTTCACATCCACAGGAGAACATGAGGGTGCTGTAAGTTGCGATGTGTTACATAATATATAAGAATATAATATATAAGAATATAGTATATACTTGTAGGGTATTTAATGTTATACAAGTTTTATTGTGACGATTTTTCGCTAAAATGAACGAGTGAGGATTAAGAAGACAAAAATATTCGAAAAACATGAGTGCAAAACAATTTTTTCGAAAATAAGACGGTTTGAAAATAACTCGAAACGGTCAATTTTATATTTCCACACTTAACGGTGTGAAAATAACTCGAAATGGACAATTTTTTCATGAAAATGTAGGTATATAACCTAATGGCTGTATAAGAAATTAATGCCAATAAAAAAAAAAAAAAACCTAACTCCTAGCAAATTTATTAAGCTTTCATTTAGTACTGAAAATGTTTATCACAGCAACGAAAAACAGAAAATGGAACCTTTGACCCCCCACCATCACCACCACACCGCGGAACCGGGATTTCGAGGGCCTTTATTTTCTCTTGTTCAGGGGATTTTTCATTCCTGGAGAGATTGGAATAGTACCTATTTTTATTTCCTCCTTTCGCCCACTTTTGGTCTAGATTGCCTGGATTATCCCTAGTTTTAAAGATTTGTTTGTGTTTTTGATCCCGCATCAGTTTTTATGGTGTTTCATTTGAGTTTTTCGAACGAGTGAGGATTAAGCAGACAAAAATATTCGAAAAATATGAGTGAAAATAACTCGAAATGGTCAATTTTATATTTCCACACCGCTGTGAAAATTACTCGAAATGGAAAATGTACCTATACCTATAACTTGTAGCAAATTTAACAAGCTTTCCTTTCATTTAGTACTGAACATTTTTTTCACAGCAACGCAACGTTTTCGAGTTATAAGCGAAAAACTGAAAAATGGAACCTTTACAGCCCCCCCACCACCACCACCACACCGTGGAACCGGGATTTGGAGGGCCCTTATTTTCTTGTTCAGGGGATTTTTCATTCCTGGAAAGATTGGGATACCTAGTATTTTTAGTTCCTCCATTCGTCCACTTTTGGTCTAGATTGCCTGGATTATCCCTAGTTTTAAAGATATTTTTTGTGTATTTGATCCCGCATCAGTTTTTATGGTGTTTCATTTGAGTTGTTCGACAACTCCTCCAGTTCAAGAGAAGTGTGGGTTTCCCACAATTCGAACTCCTCCAGAATATAACAATAGGGTTCATGTCCAGGGGTTCGATAGAACGGCGATGATGAGGGTTGTGGGTCCGTCCGTACGTAAAGGGAAAACCATATGGTGTCGAGTTGGGCCGTTGATCGCCACGCGTCGAATGGTGGATGAGGGACACGCTCCTCACAGCCCACATCTCTCGCAGCAGCACTTAGAAAGCATTTCTCATAGAAAGGTGTACGGAGTTGGTCTCTCCTGCACCTATCAAACCTTCATACTCCGTACCGCACATTCATTGTTGATAATTTCTCACTGTTTTTCCTAATAGTCCAGTAAAATTAGGGAAAAAAAGGGGGGTACCTTGCAATAATTTGCGGCAAGCTGGAAATGGTTTTAATACCTTCATTCCATGTAGAAAACATGTAATCTGAGTTTGCACCATCGCAGGAGGTGAGCTTAACTTTTGGCGGCCAAAAAACCGCAAAATTTTCGGACTTTTTCGGTTTTTTGCGTATAACTCAAAAACTATGGGTCGTACAGAAAATTTTATACCTTCCTTTTTTAAAGAGCATAAAATTCCGCGTCATATGACCCCCCCAACTTTAAATTTTGATGAAAATTTGAGGGAGTAATCTCCGTTCGAAGTTAGGTGTTTTTCCTATCTTGGCCAAAAAACTGCAAAATTTTCGGACTGTATTCGGTGTTTTGCGTATAACACAAAAACTATGGGTAGCACAGAAAATTTTATACGTTCCTCTTTTACAGAGCATAAAATTCTGCGTCAAATTACCCCCCCCCCCCCAACTTTAAATTTTGATGAAAATTTGAGGGAGTAATCCCCGTTCGAAGTTAGGGTTTTCCTATCTTGGCGAACATACCGATTTCCTCGACTTTCAGTTGCCTCTTGCACCTGAACGGCTGTTGGAGTTCGAAAACTCATTATATCTATTTCAATGATTGGAAAGGACAGGAAAACTATAAGCTGAGGGGAGTTTTGGGGAGTTTTGGCGGGGAGAGGGGAGGGGGGAGTTTTGGCGGTGGCGGGGAGAGGGGAGGGGGGAGTTTTGGCGGTGGCGGGGAGGGGGAATTACCAATGAATTCCGAAAATAAAGTTACAGTCTTACAGAAAAAAACTCTGCAAATTCTTGACACAACGGTTCATTATCTTCTTTGTACAGATCACCCCTCTGTCTAGATCACTAGGTCTAAATGTCTAGATCCTAAATGTTAGATTAATTATTATTATGAATTATCACTAATTATTAACAATTTTATCAAGTACCTAGTGAAAATTATTATAATTTATTGTTAGGTATTAATAATTCGTATTTATTATTAATAATAATTATTATTTATTATAATTAATTAATACGATATAATTCTGGGGTTTTTAATACTACGTCGGTAATAATTTTTCTATAAAAGAAGTACCTACCAACAAACATTCGAAATTACCTTCATTTCCGTAGCACGAAACGCACCTCAGAACAACAAACTCGACATCACTCAAGCCATATGATGTTCCAAAGAGCTTGTTATGAAAATGGACCTGTACCTATTTCAACAGTTTGATTCACGATCGTGTTGTGAGGCACAATCTTTGGCCCTCATTGTGAACGAACGGCTGGTCGTACAAAGCTGCGGATGGTCTTAAAACATTCTACGGAACAAACTCTATCGAAATATGAAATAAAAAACATACCGTTCTATATGAATTTTTCGAGATAAATCCCTTCCCCTTGACCTAGGGTTATGAAAAGTTTCGAGGATCATTGTGGGGCTGGTCCAAACCCAGAAACCAAATTTCGTAATTTTAGCTCAACGTTAACTGGGCAAAGTGGCGCGGACGGCGGACGGCGGATTTTCTCTTTGGGCAATTCCAATGGTTCATTCTCGAAGATAATAAACCAAAAGTTGACTTCATATCGACTCGACGTGTTTATTTGAGTTCGAATGGACCTTCAAGAAGAGCAATTGTCGACTCAAATACTTCGTGAAAACGAAAAAAAGTTGACTTCATATCGACTCGACGTGTTCATTTGAGTTCGAATGGACCTTCAAGAAGAGCAATTGTCGACTCAAATACTTCGTGAAAACGAAAAAAAGTTGACTTCATATCGACTCGACGTGTTTATTTGAGTTCGAATGGACCTTCAAGAAGAGCAATTGTCGACTCAAATACTTCGTGAAAACGAAAAAAAGTTGACTTCATATCGACTCGACGTGTTCATTTGAGTTCGAATGGACCTTCAAGAAGAGCAATTTTCGACTCAAATACTTCGTGAAAACGAAAAAAAGTTGACTTCATATCGACTCGACGTGTTTATTTGAGTTCGAATGGACCTTCAAGAAGAGCAATTGTCGACTCAAATACTTCGTGAAAACGAAAAAAAGTTGACTTCATATCGACTCGACGTGTTTATTTGAGTTCGAATGGACCTTCAAGAAGAGCAATTGTCTACTCAAATACTTCGTGAAAACGAAAAAAAGTTGACTTCATATCGACTCGACGTGTTTATTTGAGTTCGAATGGACCTTCAAGAAGAGCAATTGTCGACTCAAATACTTCGTGAAAACGAAAAAAAGTTGACTTCATATCGACTCGACGTGTTTATTTGAGTTCGAATGGGCGTTCAAGAAGAGCAATTGTCGACTCAAATACTTCGTGAAAACGAAAAAAAGTTGACTTCATATCGACTCGACGTGTTTATTTGAGTTCGAATGGGCGTTCAAGAAGAGCAATTGTCGACTCAAATACTTCGTGAAAACGAAAAAAAGTTGACTTCATATCGACTCGACGTGTTTATTTGAGTTCGAATGGACCTTCAAGAAGAGCAATTGTCGACTCAAATACTTCGTGAAAACGAAAAAAATTTGACTTCATATCGACTCGACGTGTTTATTTGAGTTCGAATGGACCTTCAAGAAGAGCAATTGTCGACTCAAATACTTCGTGAAAACGAAAAAAAGTTGACTTCATATCGACTCGACGTGTTTATTTGAGTTCGAATGGACCTTCAAGAAGAGCAATTGTCGACTCAAATACTTCGTGAAAACGAAAAAAAGTTGACTTCATATCGACTCGACGTGTTTATTTGAGTTCGAATGGACCTTCAAGAAGAGCAATTGTCGACTCAAATACTTCGTGAAAACGAAAAAAAGTTGACTTCATATCGACTCGACGTGTTTATTTGAGTTCGAATGGACCTTCAAGAAGAGCAATTGTCGACTCAAATACTTCGTGAAAACGAAAAAAAGTTGACTTCATATCGACTCGACGTGTTTATTTGAGTTCGAATGGACCTTCAAGAAGAGCAATTGTCGACTCAAATACTTCGTGAAAACGAAAAAAAGTTGACTTCATATCGACTCGACGTGTTTATTTGAGTTCGAATGGACCTTCAAGAAGAGCAATTGTCGACTCAAATACTTCGTGAAAACGAAAAAAAGTTGACTTCATATCGACTCGACGTGTTTATTTGAGTTCGAATGGACCTTCAAGAAGAGCAATTGTCGACTCAAATACTTCGTGAAAACGAAAAAAAGTTGACTTCATATCGACTCGACGTGTTTATTTGAGTTCGAATGGACCTTCAAGAAGAGCAATTGTCGACTCAAATACTTCGTGAAAACGAAAAAAAGTTGACTTCATATCGACTCGACGTGTTTATTTGAGTTCGAATGGACCTTCAAGAAGAGCAATTGTCGACTCAAATACTTCGTGAAAACGAAAAAAAGTTGACTTCATATCGACTCGACGTGTTTATTTGAGTTCGAATGGACCTTCAAGAAGAGCAATTGTCTACTCAAATACTTCGTGAAAACGAAAAAAAGTTGACTTCATATCGACTCGACGTGTTTATTTGAGTTCGAATGGACCTTCAAGAAGAGCAATTGTCGACTCAAATACTTCGTGAAAACGAAAAAAAGTTGACTTCATATCGACTCGACGTGTTTATTTGAGTTCGAATGGGCGTTCAAGAAGAGCAATTGTCGACTCAAATACTTCGTGAAAACGAAAAAAAGTTGACTTCATATCGACTCGACGTGTTTATTTGAGTTCGAATGGGCGTTCAAGAAGAGCAATTGTCGACTCAAATACTTCGTGAAAACGAAAAAAAGTTGACTTCATATCGACTCGACGTGTTTATTTGAGTTCGAATGGACCTTCAAGAAGAGCAATTGTCGACTCAAATACTTCGTGAAAACGAAAAAAAGTTGACTTCATATCGACTCGACGTGTTTATTTGAGTTCGAATGGACCTTCAAGAAGAGCAATTGTCGACTCAAATACTTCGTGAAAACGAAAAAAAGTTGACTTCATATCGACTCGACGTGTTTATTTGAGTTCGAATGGACCTTCAAGAAGAGCAATTGTCGACTCAAATACTTCGTGAAAACGAAAAAAAGTTGACTTCATATCGACTCGACGTGTTTATTTGAGTTCGAATGGACCTTCAAGAAGAGCAATTGTCGACTCAAATACTTCGTGAAAACGAAAAAAAGTTGACTTCATATCGACTCGACGTGTTTATTTGAGTTCGAATGGACCTTCAAGAAGAGCAATTGTCGACTCAAATACTTCGTGAAAACGAAAAAAAGTTGACTTCATATCGACTCGACGTGTTTATTTGAGTTCGAATGGACCTTCAAGAAGAGCAATTGTCGACTCAAATACTTCGTGAAAACGAAAAAAAGTTGACTTCATATCGACTCGACGTGTTTATTTGAGTTCGAATGGACCTTCAAGAAGAGCAATTGTCGACTCAAATACTTCGTGAAAACGAAAAAAAGTTGACTTCATATCGACTCGACGTGTTTATTTGAGTTCGAATGGACCTTCAAGAAGAGCAATTGTCGACTCAAATACTTCGTGAAAACGAAAAAAAGTTGACTTCATATCGACTCGACGTGTTTATTTGAGTTCGAATGGACCTTCAAGAAGAGCAATTGTCGACTCAAATACTTCGTGAAAACGAAAAAAAGTTGACTTCATATCGACTCGACGTGTTTATTTGAGTTCGAATGGACCTTCAAGAAGAGCAATTGTCGACTCAAATACTTCGTGAAAACGAAAAAAAGTTGACTTCATATCGACTCGACGTGTTTATTTGAGTTCGAATGGACCTTCAAGAAGAGCAATTGTCGACTCAAATACTTCGTGAAAACGAAAAAAAGTTGACTTCATATCGACTCGACGTGTTTATTTGAGTTCGAATGGACCTTCAAGAAGAGCAATTGTCGACTCAAATACTTCGTGAAAACGAAAAAAAGTTGACTTCATATCGACTCGACGTGTTTATTTGAGTTCGAATGGACCTTCAAGAAGAGCAATTGTCGACTCAAATACTTCGTGAAAACGAAAAAAAGTTGACTTCATATCGACTCGACGTGTTTATTTGAGTTAGTACTTGGATACCACTGCTTACTCTAGAAGAGCAATTGTCGACTCAAATACTTCGTGAAACGAAAAAAAGTTGACTTCATATCGATCGACGTGTTTATTGAGTTGACAAAAGTCTGGACTCATATCGACTCGACAGTGTTATTTGAGATAAAAAGTTGACTTCATATCGACTCGACGTGTTTATTTGAGTTCGAATGGACCTTCAAGAAGAGCAATTGTCGACTCAAATACTTCGTGAAAACGAAAAAAAGTTGACTTCATATCGACTCGACGTGTTTATTTGAGTTCGAATGGACCTTCAAGAAGAGCAATTGTCGACTCAAATACTTCGTGAAAACGAAAAAAAGTTGACTTCATATCGACTCGACGTGTTTATTTGAGTTCGAATGGACCTTCAAGAAGAGCAATTGTCGACTCAAATACTTCGTGAAAACGAAAAAAAGTTGACTTCATATCGACTCGACGTGTTTATTTGAGTTCGAATGGACCTTCAAGAAGAGCAATTGTCGACTCAAATACTTCGTGAAAACGAAAAAAAGTTGACTTCATATCGACTCGACGTGTTTATTTGAGTTCGAATGGACGTTCAAGAAGAGCAATTGTCGACTCAAATACTTCGTGAAAACGAAAAAAAGTTGACTTCATATCGACTCGACGTGTTTATTTGAGTTCGAATGGACCTTCAAGAAGAGCAATTGTCGACTCAAATACTTCGTGAAAACGAAAAAAAGTTGACTTCATATCGACTCGACGTGTTTATTTGAGTTCGAATGGACCTTCAAGAAGAGCAATTGTCGACTCAAATACTTCGTGAAAACGAAAAAAAGTTGACTTCATATCGACTCGACGTGTTTATTTGAGTTCGAATGGACCTTCAAGAAGAGCAATTGTCGACTCAAATACTTCGTGAAAACGAAAAAAAGTTGACTTCATATCGACTCGACGTGTTTATTTGAGTTCGAATGGACCTTCAAGAAGAGCAATTGTCGACTCAAATACTTCGTGAAAACGAAAAAAAGTTGACTTCATATCGACTCGACGTGTTTATTTGAGTTCGAATGGACCTTCAAGAAGAGCAATTGTCGACTCAAATACTTCGTGAAAACGAAAAAAAGTTGACTTCATATCGACTCGACGTGTTTATTTGAGTTCGAATGGACCTTCAAGAAGAGCAATTGTCGACTCAAATACTTCGTGAAAACGAAAAAAAGTTGACTTCATATCGACTCGACGTGTTTATTTGAGTTCGAATGGACCTTCAAGAAGAGCAATTGTCGACTCAAATAGTACTTCCGTGAAAACGAAAAAAAGTTGACTTCATATCGACTCGACGTGTTTATTTGAGTTCGAATGGACCTTCAAGAAGAGCAATTGTCGACTCAAATACTTCGTGAAAACGAAAAAAAGTTGACTTCATATCGACTCGACGTGTTTATTTGAGTTCGAATAGGGGGTTG